>CM053786.1:906870914-908070914 GCA_028749045.1 Cupressus sempervirens | reverse complement strand
TCTATTGGAATGGGTGGTAGACTTTTGCAGGAGTTCTTCTCTGGGTTGTATACCACGACTCTCTTGCGAGTGCTCTTTATTTCATGGATCATACAAATCCGCTGCTCCGAAATCTTCAACTTTCTTCTTTCCTCATAAAAGTTGGGGCTTTTCAATGCAGCATTCCAGCTTTTGGAAACACCTCTCAGGTTTCCATGCGAGCTCAACTCCACCTTCACCAAACACTGCCACGCAACATCATCTGGAAGACGAGGAAAAAGAGTTCCCATGCCGAATCACAGCAGCGCACGGTATTACTTTACTCAAAATAATTTGCAATCTCTCAGGATTTAATAGATAGAATGCTCTAAATCTGTTATCAACTTGGTCGGTGTCTCTATTTATACTCGAGTAATTCTATTTCTATTTCTATTTATACACTACTTCTCTTTCCATATATACTCTACAATTTGTTTTCTTTTTTGGTCAAGCGATTAGGTTTTTTTTTCTCTCGATTTACAAACAATAATTTTAATTGTTCTAAATTTTAAAAACTAATAATAGCATGAGACATGTGAAAAGAGACGCATGCAAAAGTTACTTTAATATGATTGATGACTGTTCTTACATATTCTAAATTAATATTCTTAATTTCATTAAATATACAATATTTTCGTAAACCTACAGTTGCATAATACATAAAAACTTTCTATATTCCACTGCATCTTAACGCGTTGTCTCCATTACATGTAAAGGAAAGACAAAACAAAAAAACGGAATGTTAAGCGGCGATATGGAAGAGTCTTCGCTATTTTGTAGGTATCTGTAATGCTCATTTAGCCTGAGAATATCAAAATTGAAAAGCAGCAAAGCATACGACCAAATTTTTCTACTCAACTGTTTGATAATTTTAATAAATCATTTTAAAATTATCACACAAACTGTTTTTATTTTATAAATTAAATAAAATATAATAAAGCTGATTGTGTCAAGTCTTTAAATATAAATTTAAACTAATAAGTATTAATCACTAGTTAACACATGAAATGTAAAAAGTATCACAAGAATATTTAGCTTAAGGCAAGTACTACTAGCATACTTAAAATTTTATGTAAAATAAGTTGAGAGATATCCAATGTCAAGATATCTAAAATTCATAGTCAAGATATCCAATTTTAAAAAATTTCAATTTACATTTTTTTTATACTACTTTGATGATCTTAAGATTAGTGTTAGGTTTGAATTGTATTTTGAGACATACAAAACATTAAAAAAAAATTACAACAAAAGTTAATTTCTAACTTATGTGAAACATTTTAATATTTATTCATCACTAAAAATGAGGTAAATATAGCCCGCTATCTACCATTTTGACAAGTTTTGGAGTTGCTGGAAGTTCATATGAAATAAGCTAGTTTGCCAAATCTTAAATAAACTATTCAGACTAAGCTGATGAAGAAGAAATAAACACCAACACCACACTAAAAATAGATAAATAAATTTAAAAACAAATAGTAAATTATTTGAAAAACTGAAATAGATAAATGAATCTAAACCTATAAACACAAAATAAATTATTTAAACAATATGAAATGCATGCCTGAATTTGACCCTATAAAAGCAAAATAAATTATATGAACAAATAATAATGCATACAACTATATAAATGCAAACTAAATTATGTCAACAATATTACATAAATATTAAATACACGTCTAAATCTGACCCTTCTTCACATGATAGTAGAACAATATAGAGTGTCATTTTCAAGTTTCAGTAAGAAAAAATAGTAAAATATGTGAAAAATGTGAAATGGATATTGAATTTGATTTATAAAAGAAAATGCAAACAATATGAAATGCATACTTGAATCTAACTCCTGGGCCTATAATGTGCATAGCAACATGAATATCAACACAAATATCATGCAAAACTTGCTTGAACTCCTATGCTCACCCACTGCCATTTCTGATAACAATCACCAATAATGCGATAAATACAAAAGCATTCACAAATTTCCATAAAACACCTTGTGCCCTATTTGTGCTTGCATGTCCTCTCAAAACAATGAGTAACCTACAAAGCATTTTGTCTCTGTAAGAAATGATAATGTTGAGCAAGGAACAAGAAACAATCCAAGTAAGTTAAGTGTGAAATAATGTTACCATAAGATAAGCAAACTCCAAGAGCATACACCAAGATGGTTCAACAATGGAGACAAGGATTTATAAGGGGAAAGCAAAGAAAACCCCTTGTGAGTATTATGAATGAAGGCAAATGCCTAGAGAAGAGAGAGAGAGAGTGTTGGAGCAAAAGTAGCTCAATACAATAACATCAAGTGCTAAGATTGTGTTGAAGAAAGAAGGAGGAGCATCTCTTATATAGAGATGAGAGAGGAGTTGCATTTGTAACTCCCATTTCTATGAATGCCACATTCATAATAGGTGTGTGCAAAGTGTCACAATCCTCTTAAGGAGGATAAACTAAATAAATAAATAAACAAGAGTTGTCCTTACATGTGGAATAAAGGACAAACAATGACATGTCCTCCACATGTGTACAAGAGGACAAACTATATTTAGGGACCCTTGGAATATCCCAATTAATATATCCAAGGAAAGATTAACCTTTCTAACACCCCCCCTTAATCTTTACTTGGGGAGTTTACATCAACGGGTTGTAAACCCAAATTTTTACAATGAAACTAAAATCTCTCTTTAGAAAGTGGTTTGGTTAAAATATCAGCCACTTGATCTTCTCCTTTACAATAAAGAAGAATAATTTTATTGTCTTCAACTTGTTCTCGAATGAAGCGATGTTGAAGTGAAATATGTTTGGTGCATGCATGATAAACTGGATTCTTTGCCAAGGCAATAGCACTTTGATTGTCACAATGTATAGGTGTAGGTGATTGTTGAGTTAGAGCCAAATCGTCAAGAAGTCTTCGAATCCACAAAGCTTCCTTAGCTGCATTGGTACAACCTTTGTATTCAGCTTCAGTTGAGCATAGGGAAATAGAGTGTTCTTTTTTGCTTTTCCAAGAAATTGGACCTGAACCAACAAAGAAAAAATAACCACAAGTGGATTTCCCATCATTGGGATCTCCACCTAGATCGGAATCAGTATAGCCATGTAAAATAAATTCAGAATTTGCATCATAAAATAATCCCATATTAATAGTTCCTTTAATGTACCTTAAGATGCGTTTAGCAACTTTAAAATGAGTTTGTTGAGGTTTAGAAATAAATCGAGAAACTAAACCAACACTATAAGCAATATCAAGTCTAGTAAGAGTTAAATAATTTAAACTTCCTACCAACTGTCTATACAAAGTTTCATCAACAAAAGGAGTATTCATATCATTCATTAATTTAGTACCTAATTCACATGGAATTGAAACATGGTTAGATTCATTCATCTTAAATTTTTCTAAAAGATCATAAGCATACTTGTTTTGAGAAACAAAGATACCTTTAGGAGTTTGAAAAACTTGCATACCTGAGAAATAATGTAAGATACCTAAGTCTGTCATCTGAAATTTCTGTTTAAGTTGGAATTTGATATCAGAAATCAAAGCGTCTAAACTAGAAGTGAGTATTAGATCATCTACATAAACAATAGCAATGATAATATCATCGTTAGTGTGTTTAATATACAAATTAGGATCATTCTTACTTCTAGTAAAACCTTAAGAAACAAAGAAAGAATTAATTTTAGAATACCATTCTCTAGGTGATTGTTTAAGACCATAAATAGATTTGTTCAATTTGCAAACCAGATGTTCACTACCTTTCTTAACAAATCCAGGAGGTTGAGCCATATAGATTTCTTCATGTAAATCACCATTTAAGAAGGCACTTTTAACATCCATTTGATGAATGGGCCAATTCATTTTAGATGCTAAAGCAAGAACTAATTTGATAGTAGGCATCTTAGCAACAGGAGCAAAAGTTTCATTATAGTCTAATCCTTCAATTTGTGAAAAACCTCTAGCAACTAGTCTAGCCTTAAATTTACTAATTTCATTATTAGTATTCAATTTTGTTTTGTATAACCATTTACATGAAACTATATTCTTTCCATGAGGTAATTTGACTAAGTCCCAAGTTTGATTAGCAAGTAAAGAATCATATTCCTCTTGCATGGCTTTCTGCTAATGAGGTTGAGAGTTAGCTTGATCAAAAGACTTAGGATCGTTAGAATTCATAATAGTAGTCATCAAAGCATAATTACAATAATTAATCCTTCTATGTTTAATTCCACCAGATTTAAAAATATAATCATCAGCTTCATTGATTAGGTTTTAAGCCCATTTAGGTTTACGTTTAGTTGTAATGGAATTATCACTAGAGGAAAAATCATTAGTAATAAAAGTATCATTAGTATCTACTTGAGTATCATGAGTTGTAGGAGCAGAAATAATCGGTGGTACTTGATTTGAAGGATTAAGAGAAAGAGTAGGGTTAAGAGAAGGAGGTTGGTCCTCCACCAGCACAATTTTAGTGCCACTGAATTCTTCATCATGTGTAGTAGAGCAATCATGAACCTCATTTTCTGCAATACAAACATCTCTAGCAACTTGAACTTTGTTAGTAGTGGAATCATAAACACGATAACCCTTAGTGTTTTCATCATACCCAACAAACATATAAGGAGATGACTTAGCATCTAATTTATGCCTTTTCTGTTTAGGCATATGAACATAAGCAATAGAACCAAATATCCGTAAATGATGTAAATTTGGTTTCCTACCAGACCAAGCCTCTTCTGGAGTGATAGCCTTGAGAGCTTTGGTAGGAGTCCGATTAAGAATATAAGTTGCACAAAACATGGCTTCAGCCCAAAATTTATAATGCAGATTCTTAGCATGCAACATGCTTCTAGCCATTTCAACAATGGTCCGATGCTTTCTTTCTGCCACACCATTTTGTTGTGGTGTATAATGAATAGTAAGCTCATGCTTAATTCCACATGATTTCATATAAGAATGAAAAGCATTATTCACATATTCCTTCCCATTATCAGTTCTAAGAATTTTAAGTTTATACCCAGATTGCCTTTCAACATATAACTGAAATTCAATAAATATATCAAGGACTTGATCCTTGCTATGCAAAAAATAGATCCAAGTTCGTCTAGAAAAATCATCAACAAAGGTAAGTGCATACCGAGAACCTTGGATGGAGGTATTCTCCATGGGGCCCAAAAGATCACTATGGACAAGATGCAACTTATGAGTTGCTCGGCATGATTTTTCACTTGGAAAGGGCTCCCTATGCATCTTACCACTCATACAACCTGTACAGGCAATCTTGGAAGGTATAATGTGAGGCAAGCCATCAACCATATTATGCTTTTGCATGAAAGTAATATAATCGGAATTTAAATGACCAAGTCTTTCATGTCATATATTGAAATCAATAGAAGTATGTAAAGAATATCGTGAACTAGCAAATTCATGGAATTTAAACAAATTGTCATTATCCATTTTAGCATGAGCAATCACTTTGAGAGTTTGAGGATCTATGATATAACATGTATCTTTGTAGAATTCAACTTTATAGTTCTGACATAATTGTGAAACAGAAAGCAGATTAGTTTTCAAGTCAGGTACATATAATACATCATGCAATTTACCATTAGGAATAGTAACATCACCTAATCCTTCAACTTTACAAGTCTGATTATTAGCTAACTGAATAGGAATGTTAGCAATATCAGGTTCTAAAGAATCAAAAATTTCTTTATGAGAAGTGACATGTTGTGATGCACCACTGTCAACAATCCATTCTAAAGGTCTACAAAGATTAAAGCTACAAGTAAAAGCATGACGAGGATTAGAACCAATCAAGTTACCTTTTTTATGGTTTGAGGTTTGATGATTGTTACTATTATTCATAGGTTTTTTATCATTGTGCTTTTTAAAATAGTTATGGACAATATGACCATCTTTGCCACAATAAGAACAATGAGGTTTAGAATTGGAATGGTTCCTTTGATTATTAGTAATACGAGTATTATTAGGATGATTGGTATTATTATTATATTTGGCATGAAATTTATTGTTGGAATTATTTGAATTGGTATTATATTGTTTGTGATTATTATTATTATTATTGGAATGAAAATTATTAGTTGAATTTCTAGACACAAATGCATGTTCAGTTGATTTAAGGGTACCAAACTGAATTAGCTTAGCTTCTTCCTGTCTTAATAAAGTTTGAAAAATAACATAAGTTAACTGAGAAGTTAAAGTAGGAATAGCAAGCTATGCATGAATATTAGTTATAAACTGTTGAAACTGTCTAGGAAGACATTTTTTAAGAATAAGATGAATTAAACGAATGTCTTCTAATTGAACACCTAAAGCCATAATTTGACTTTTAAAAGAATCAAATTTTAAGAGAAATTCATCCATACTTTTAAAATCTGCATACCTGAGATCTTCAAGTTGATCCTGCAACTGTATTTTGCGGTATTCATCTCCACTGTCATACTTGGTTTTCAAGATGGACCATGCATCATGAGCTTTAGAACAGTGAGCAATTAACACATATAAATCTGGAATAATGGAAATACCAATTAACCCTAAAGCTTCTTCGTTTTTAGCTTTCCAAGTATCTTTCTCGTCTTGAGTAGCCGCTGAACCGGGTTCAAGAGAAGGGTCAGTGGCTATTTCGAAGAGGTGCTTAAAACGAAAAATAAATGAGATATGAGTTTTCCAAGAATGATAATTAGAATAATTAAGTTTGATTTCTGGAATTAAGGTTGACATGATTAAAAAAAAATTGCTCTTTTTTTTTATTAAAAAAAATCTTTAATTTGAAAATCAAATTAATTGAAAAAATTTTGTTAATTGAGAAAAAAAAAAATTTATTTTATTAATTGAGAAAAAAAAATTTGTTTTTTTTTTTTATATAAAATTGAGAATTTTTTTTTTTTTATTTCAATTATTTATGTGAGAGAAAACAAGAAAAATTTATAAAATTAAAAATTTTATTTGTTAAAAAAATAAATAAATAAGTGATATAAAACACGTTTTATGGTTTTGTTTTTTTTTTAATAAATAAAACAAGATTTGAAAAAAAATAAAAAAAAGGTGGGCAAAGAGGGGGAAAAATTTAAAATGGTTTAGAAAAGGGGAGCAGAGCGCAGGAGGTGGCTGTCGCGTGGCCAAAGGGCGGAGGAGTTGGTCGGCCCTGGTTCGTGGAAATGGCGGGGTTAGAGAGTTTAAAAAAAAGATGTGAAGAGGATATGGATGCGGGCGTGGCTGCGCAGGTGGCGGTTGCCGCGCAGGCCACGCCGAAGGGTTTACGCCGGGTGTGAAGGGGGCGGCGGAAGCGGTGGAACGAGGTTTATTTTGAGTGGGGCGTCGCTGATATAACGCGGCAGTGAAGAGGGCTTCGACGAAGTTGCAAATCTCGCAGTGAATGCAGGCGGCAACGTGCGACGGCGCACTCGTGTCGCGCAGCGGTGTGCGTCGGCGCTACTGGCTCGCGGTGGCGTGAGGGTGTCGCGCAGCGGCGCGGCGGCGCTACTGGCTCGCGACGGCGTAAGGGTGTCGCGCGGCGATGCGGCGGCACTACTGGCTCGCGGTAGTGGCACGCGGCGGCGCGGGGGTGGCGCGCGGGTGGTGCGGTCGCCCAACAAATGCAATGTAAAAAAAATGAATGAGTGTTATAAAAACAACAAAGTTATAAGATTTATAAGGATGAAAATCCTATAAAAACATGTATGTTGTATGTTTGAAATTTTCAAGAGCATACAATAAATAAATATAGAAGAATATATTAAAAGTTTTTAGAGAGTAGGAAAATTTTTGTTTAAAAGGAGTATAAAAATTAGAAAGTTATTTAAAACTTTACTCATGTAATACTTCTTGTTTTGGCGGCATGCCATCCAAAACAAGAAAAAAAATTGAAATTTAACAAGAAAACCCTTTGGCGGCAAGCCTTCCAAAGAGGGTTAGTAAAAAAAATATGAAACTTTACAAGAAAACCCTTTGGCGGCAAGCCTTCCAAAGAGGGTTAGTAAAAAAAATATGAAACTTGCATACACAAGATACCACAACACAAACTTCTTCTCTCAATAACGTCTCCAAATAAGGTGTGCTCCAATGAATGGCAACCTTCACCACAAAACTTAAAACAAGGATTAGATAGCCAAGCTCTGATACCATGTAAGAAATGATAATGTTGAGCAAGGAACGAGAAACAATCCAAGTAAGTTAAGTGTGAAATAATGTTACCATAAGATAAGCAAACTCCAAGAGCATACACCAAGATGGTTCAACAATGGAGATAAGGATTTATAAGGGGAAAGCAAAGAAAACCCCTTGTGAGTATTATAAATGAAGGCAAATGCCTAGAGAAGAGAGAGAGAGTGTGTGTTGGAGAAAAAGTAGCTCAATACACTAACATCAAGTGCTAAGATTGTGTTGAAGAAAGAAGGAGGAGCATCTCTTATATAGAGATGAGAGAGGAGTTGCATTTGTAACTCCCATTTCTATGAATGCCACATTCATAATAGGTGTGTGCAAAGTGTCACAATCCTCTTAAGGAGGATAAACTAAATAAATAAATAAACAAGAGTTGTCCTTACATGTGGAATAAAGGACAAACAATGACATGTCCTCCACATGTGTACAAGAGGACAAACTATATTTAGGGACCCTTGGAATATCCCAATTAATATATCCAAGGAAAGATTAACCTTTCTAACAGTCTCACTCACTGCCAACAAATATGGGAGGATGAGTTACTAAAAGGCCAAATCCGTACATAGTGCATATTGAACATAGAATAATTTTCTAAAGGAAAAGTCAAGGAAGCAGATGTTATAGCAAACAATTAAGGTTCAAATTGACAATTTCATTCAAGTTTGCTTTTTATATTCTAAAGTAACTATTTTTTAGTTAATTCAAGTGTAATTGTTTTATTTTTTATCAAATATTAATTTTCATACTGACACTTGGATGCCAATTTTTTTGAAAAAGGCTAAATGTTTACATTGAAGTTGTTGTCACTGTAGAAAGCCTCTCGGCTTAAATAAGAGAGATTCCATATACATTTAGATTTTTCTATAAAAATATTATTCATTTAGAGCTTTAAAATTAGAATATAATTTAAGTTTAGAACATAAATTGATTTCCTTAAAAAAGAAAAATAGATAGCCATGTTTGTATATACTAATTTTTATTTTTGAATCTCACAAATTATATATCTATATATATATATATATATATATATATATATATATATATATATATATATATAATTACACTTTGAAAATATTGATTTCTTATTTGATACAACTTTCTACACCCTCTATTGCATATTGTTCACATATCAATCTTGAGTGATCTATAATTTTATTAAAAAAATTATGTTTAATATATTTAAGTGATTAAATAATATCATGTCAAAACTCAAACAAAAAAACTTGTGTTTCATATCCACCAAAGACCATCACCATCAAATCATCTGAGTGTGAAATCTCCACCTTCATATGAATAACAAGTATGCCCACAATGTATGGATGAGATGCCACTCCATCCTCAGACACCTCAATATCCATTCCATCACACATGTACTAACAAGTAAAAAAAAATGTTGATTGGGTTCCAAAGACTATAATGATGCATGCGATGACGATGCAGTTGGCACAAGTGAGGATGACACCGATGGTGTAGGTGACACAAGCAAAGATGACACTGGTGGTGCAAGTGATGTTGATGGTGATGTCATAGGCTGTGATGACTGTGGTGGCATATGTGATGATGATGGAGCTTTCACAGGTTGTGATGACCCTAAAGGTGTATCTGATGATGGTTGAGGTGTCGTAGGTGAAGGAAAACCTCCTAACCATGATCCATACTCAATGATAACATTTGTCAATGATGTAGCCACATGAAGAGTCTTTTAATCAATTGACTCACTTATAATTAAAGGGACCATAACATGAGGCATGGTTTTTCATGTTGTACATCTCCTCTCATATTGTGGTACCACCCTACAAGCCTTAGGTCTATCCGGTACATAGCCTCTACCTGTAACCTAGAACTTACAGATGTCAAAGTAATTTGGCTTCTCACCAAGGATGAACTCACAATATAGATTTCTCAAAAGATATAGAGGAACCTCATACTTATTACATGGTGGTACATGAAATAGCATCAACCACCTATCCCAAAAAAATGATCTCATCCTAGTATGAGTACACCAATGATTAGGAAAAGTTTTGGTTGTGTGTAATAGGGAGTTGCAAGATATAGGATCGGTGAAAAGAGAACATATGGTACATTTCTTTATATCTTTATCTTCTACTTTCTGATATAATAACACTCGGCATTAATACATAACACATATCCCTCCATATACCCCATTTTGTAACCTCCCTAGACACCTCATTCACATTTTGGGTCATTTGTTCAAGTGTATTCGCTAGGGTTGAGTGATGAGAAAGTGTAGATGACTACAACCTATTGACCATTTGGGTAATGTTAACACTATTCTGTGTAAGGTGTTTTATGAGGTCCTCTTGTGTAGTAGTTAAATGATGTAATGGTATACATGGTGGGCTTGTAGCTGGCGATGGTTGTTGAATGAGAATATTGAGTGGAGGAGTTTGTGGTTATGTCACTACCGGTGGAGGGTTTTGTATTTGTGTCACAATGAGTGGAGTGTTTTGTGGTTGTGTCACAATGGGTGGAGGGTTTGATTGTGTAGGAGGTGATCTTTTGCCTCTCCCTCAATTTCTTGGATTCACTGATGCATCTATATTAAAAATTTAAAAAAATAAAAATTATGAAAAAAATTACAAAACTTATAAATTAAAAACCCACATAAAAAATTTGATGGAAAAACACATAAATGATGAAAAGAATGAAGACCTACCTCATTTGTGGGGCCCCATCGATGAAAATGCAGTAACAAACCTCTTTTCTTCTGAAACCCAATTAGGTTTGGTATTTCTCCTTTGCACTCCACACTATTGTTGTTGTTTGAGGGTATAAAAAATGCCCTCAAATGTGGGCAACAAAAAAGTATTTATGTTTCTTCAAACCCAATCAGGTCTTAAGAAGCATAATGTTAAACAACCCAATCGGGTTATAAAATAAGATAAACTTAATAACTTGATCAAGTTTTTAAAAGCCTAATCAGGTTTTTCATATTATAATGGCGAGGCTTGGATACTAAACCTGGCCTAGATTTCACTTTTAGATAACTTGGTCAAGTTATTGATAAGTTTTTATTTTTTTTGTTCGATGTCCACTTTTATGTACACTAAGTAGGTCCACTTTTATGTATACTGACTTGATGCTTTGGTAGATTTTTCTACCTCATTGCACATTGCACTCCTTATGCTCTTCAGTCTATCTAAGGTAGGGTATCAAGTAACTTGGCATATTATTTGGTAAAACTACAAAGTTGTGTTACCTTTTAGACTGACTTATCAGAACAATTGAATTTGAGTATTTCTATCTAAAAATCAATTTTGTTAAAAGATATGATCTAGATAAGTTCAATCTAGCTAATTTATATACGATATCACACTTTTCCAATTTGAAATGTCTATTAAATGCATGTTTTATACTAGTTTGTATCCAATTACTAAAGAAATATAATTGTTTCAAAAAATTTATGTTTCAATAACGCTTACTATTTTTTATGATATATTTTTAATAACTTATTAACATTTGGCATCGATTTGTGATGGCTATGTGTCGCAATTATGACAACAATATGTCGCCACTGCGATAGTAATAGACATCGTTGTTTTTTAGTTGCAAATTATGATGTCTATCCTATACCGTCGCAATTATGATGCCTATCCATTGCTATGCAACCACTTTATTGTGACATCAACCTCGTCGCAATGCTTGTGGCAGACATCACAATTGCAATGTCCACCACAAGCATGGCAATGACAGTTAGTGTCGTCGCCATAGTGACCCCATCACAATGCTTGTGCCAGACATCGCAATTGCGACATCCACCACAAGCATGGTGACAGTAGTTGGCGTTGTCGCCACAATGACCCCATCGCTATGCTTGTGGCGAACATCAAACCAAATCAAACCTCTTAAACTTTGAACCCTGTGTAACTTCAGTTGGTCACATCTTATATTTGAGCAGGATGGTTTCTTATTGGTGCTCTTTCAATTATTTCATGATATATAATTATCAGGCTATCCAATCGACTAAAGGAAAAAGATGATTCCTGACCAATCGAATTAGCAATATGGTCGATCTGCATTGTATTTGGACACTTGGTTTGAGGTTCATCTCATCGATTCCCATTCATCACAGCATCTTTATCTGAATAGACCTCGATAGAAAACATTGAGATTTCTTGAGCCCCAAGCCCAAATCATGCAGGCTTCAATCTCAACATATCATAAAGCCTATATATAGAGTTCTTCGTGTCATCCAACACTTTGATGCAAAATTTCTGACCATTATAGAACATAGCCTTGTGGTGTTTAACCTACAATAATATGTCAACAATATCAAAATTATTGTATCGTGAGTTGATAAACATACAGGTGATTAATAAATTTTTACGTACCTGGAAATCTCTTGAACCACATGTTAAATCTATTTCCCTTTGCGTAACATTGGAATCTCCATTACGATGAGCTTCTTTAACCAATGAAGATACACCTTCCCATGTTAATGTGTGACCAGAATGTTGACATCGTTCAATCCATACCATCATCCAATCGAGATTATTTACAATATACAAATGTAGTGCATCCCTCTCTCGAGCACCTGTACAAAAAAAAAATAGACAACTTACAACTGATTTAGTTTGAAGATTAAGAAATAATTTATTACAATAACATCTTATAATTTATTACCTCTCACTTTCCTCATTGTACCGTTCCCCATCAAGTACTCCCCTTCTAATTTTTTAAAAGGCTCGAGATCCCAAATGCGATCTACATGGATATTTGATGCAAACTTAAGAAGATATTCAGTAATGTACACCATAGTCTGGTATACCATAGAACCCTCAGCATTTGATCTTTGTCAAACCAAAACCTTCAAAGAATTCAAGTGCCTCTCAACCATCCACATTGACCTAGTGTGTACAAGTCCACACAATTCAATCTCCTCAACTAGGTGTATGAGGTAGTGTTCCTGTACATTGAAAAAAGTTTGAGGTAGACACTTTTTCATTTCACACAGTAAATTAGGAATTCTTCTCTTCCAATAGTTTATATCTTCTTTATGGATTTATTTAGATGACAACCACCTACATTAAAAGATTCAAGTCACAAAAAAAATATAGATACGAGACTTTACAATATAATATACAATAGATTACATAGCAAGAAAAATAAATCACAAATATAATAAATATATACAACAAATTGAACAGAGGAAGCACGTACTACAATAATTATAAACCAATCATTTCATTGTTTTCTAACATAAAATAATGAACAATATACGTAGTTTATGAATATATATTGTAAATACAGAAGAACATAACTTACCTTGATGAAAGTATGCCAATCATGCGTTTTGAGCCCTGGCCCAAATTCACTTTTTTTTTTATATGAGATTGTTTATGTTCACAGCAAATCCTATGGGAAATCAAATTTTTTGTATGACTTCTTTTATGGCATCACTTTGCTGCTCCATTAATAACCAAGGAAGGGCACTTATATTAATCTGATCTATGTTGCTATTTGGGTGAATGAAATTCTTTAATGCATGCTTGGATTCATGAATGTCATTACAAATTTTGACAATTTTTTCTTTGTCATGCCTTCCATCCAATATTTTCCACAATGTCTCTGTTATATTCTTTCCAATATGCATAGTATCAAACAAATGCACAACTTGTAACTGCTCATAGTAGGGCAACCTACTAAATTGTTTGGGATAGCTTTTTAGTCCCTTTGGAAGGTTGTCAGTACTGCCTTGACGACCTTCATGATCATCAATTACACAATTAGTAAACAAACATCACAATAGAAATATATAAATTACAAACATAAACCATTAGGTGGAATAGCATTACCTCAACGATTAATTCTATTATATTCCAACTTCCATAGGTGAGGTTTCATTCTTCGTGGCTTTGATGTAGTCTCTTCTTTCCCATTGAAAAGATGTTTTTCTATACTTCGATACTTATGATTCCTATGGAGGAAGTGTCTACACTCATCAAACACCTACTTTCCTAAACTTTTTGAATGACAAGATTTCATCTTTGGACCACAAACTAGACATGCAAATTTTCCCTTTGTTTGAAGACCTACAAGATAATGATATAATTGGATTATTAAATATGTTGATTTTTATAATTAGAATTATTGTGCGCAACTTGAATTCACTATAACATACCACAAAAATGTGTTAGCCCTGGGGCATCATGTATTGTCCATGCAAGTATTGCATGGAATTGAAATTGTCTTTGTCCTATTGGTCTAGACACATCACACATAGTGACACCGTTCTATAACTCCACCAACTCGTCGATAAGAGGCTCAATATATACATTCATATCTTTTACTTGATATTTACCTACTTGAATGAACAGTAACATTATAATTAGTGTGACTATTTTACTGCAAGATTTATAAGTACATGTAAATTAATAACTATCAAATGATAAGATACCTGGAACAATCATTGGCAACATAATGTGCTCCCTCTTTATTGACATCCACGGAGGAATATTATTGTTGATAACAAAAATAGGCCACATCAAATAAACAGATCTCATCTCTCTAAATGGATTGACATCGTCCACAGCCAATGAAAGCTTGAGATTATGAGGTTCTTCTTTGAAGTGTTGCCACTTTTCCTCTATGTGCATAAATGTTGAACCATCCACAGGGATTCGAATAATGTCATCTCAACTTCTATTGCGTGCATGATAATCCATAAATTGAGCCAAGCTACTACACCTAAATAATTGTCACATCTGTGGAATAACAGGGATGTAACAAAGAACCTTTTGAGGAAGCTTTTTTGTTAGTCAATCTGTTTGATATCTACTCATATGACATATAGGGCATTGTGTTGGAAATTCATGTTCTTTATAATATATAATATGATCATCGGGACAAGAATGTATTGCTTCATACTCCATTCCAATATCTTTCATAACAGCAAATAATTCTTGATATGAGCAAGGTAGAATATTTGATGGTGGTAACAAAAACTCGCCTATCAATCTACAACAAAAAATATAAGTTGTTAATATAAACAATATTAGTGGTACATTATTCATCCTTTGTTAACTATAAAGACATATATGACATACCTTAACATACGTGACATTGTTATGTTGGATAAACCATTCATAACCTTCAAGTTCAATAACAACAATACAATAGAGAGAAGAGATGTTTGGAAGTCTTTGTATAGGGCTCGTATGCCTTCTCAAGTAGAGGTACATTGAGGCTATCATCATCATCATGATCAGATACGCTTGGACTAAATGTGTCATGGATCAATGTATTTATACCATCATCTTCAATTGTTTTTTCTGGTGCATGATCGTCATCTTCCATGGGATCATTATCTTCACCTTGGATATTTGCACCTCCATGTTCCTCCACTTCGAAAACAATATTCTTCGAATTGTTTTGGTTCATATCATGTACTTCCTTGGGGAGATCAACCTATATAAAATTGATTAACATTAATAAACCATGGTAATCAACTCATCATCAAGTGATTTCATATGTATATAAATTTTTAAAATGATATAATGAACAACTTACCAGTGGATGATAGTCATGCCCCCCTTCAATGTGACCATTCTCCCTACAATGTCTCTTAATTGTTTTGATTAGCAGTCTTCTATGGTTTAAGCCTTTACAAATTTTGCAAGGACAATAACATTTTCCATCACCTTTTCTTTTCAAGTTAGACCACAATCTAGCGATTCTCTCCCTATTTTGTTCTTCACTTATATTATCTGACATGATTGTTCTTTGCAGGAAGCAAAAATTGGGCTATGAAAACTTCAGTCTACAACTTTCACAAACTAAGAAAAAATGTCAAAAGTACACAAATCTTCTTAGACCTAGCTAAATACTTTAATATTTTAAAATTACTTTCTTTGACTTTATTCCTAAGACATTTAACCCAATCACCTTTTATAACATTCAATCAATTGCTCTAGACAAATTTGTGGATAAGATTATTTGTAAAACTTTGACCAACCGCCCGAAGATCTTATTTCAAGAGACCTTACAACATTAAGCCACTAAAAGAAATTTCAAATTTATATAAGCTAAAAGTCTAGTTAAAATATACATTAGATTTAAAAATATACAATTTTCATACCCGAGCGCACGACTATAACTCATGCAACGGCCTTCTTGCTTAGCTGTAGAAGCTCTCCAACAATCAAATTACACAAGCTACAAGGCCTCACAACAATTTCAAAACATATAAGTGACAAGGAAAGACATATTACATGACATGGCAAAAGGAACAAAATTTACAAGCTTTAGCAAGACATATTAAATGACATCATAGTGCTAGAGAGATCACAATTATATGCGTCAAACATAGTCATGAAAAAGCACATAAATTAGTTATTATATGCAATTAAAAGATATATAGTTAGATAGGGACATCCATAGGGCATATTGAAAATGGAGCAATGAGATCTAGTGGGGGTGAAATAGGTGGCCAAACACAAAGGAATAGCACAATAGTGATAGATGCAGATGGAGATGCAAACGAGATGGATCGATGGTGGGCAACATCAGTGGGGTTGTGTTTTGGAGTTGGATTTGCTAGCGTGATTGCGATGTTGTGCTTTCACCTAAAATCAAGGTACACATGTTTTACTTCGATGGATAGTTTTGTCCAAAATCTTTTTGAATGTGAAATTCATGAAGGTTTTATGTTGGTCCTGATGTATTTGAATTTTTATATTTAGCTTCTTACATATAGTTAGAAGTCCCATGAAGTAGTTGTTATATGGGTTGAAATGATTCTTCCTCTCCTTTATTTTATTGACCAAATTTCTCAAAATTAACTGTTCACATATTGCATTTGATTCCAGCTTTCCCTAAATGCTTGCAATTGAATATTAAAGATATAACATTTTGTTAAAAATCAAGATAATTCTACGCAATCAAATTTTATTCAAGAAGCAACTTCTTATCACTTTGAAAGGTGACCAATATTTGGTGGATCTACACAATAAAATATATAATTCTTGCATAGTTTTGATAATGAGTAAAATGAATGTGAGAATTTCAAAATACATTTCAATTTCCCCAGATGCATATTCTTGGTAGAATCTTCTTAACAGTTTGCATTTCAAGAGTGCAAACATAAGAGCTTATTTGTACTAAATTAAATATTATTAATGTTGTTTCTTGATATTCTTTCCACTGAAAATTGTTTTGGAGCTTTGGTTAGCAATCTATAGCAATATATTACAAAGATTACAACAAGTAAAACATGGAGGCTCTTCAATATATTTCCAGTGACACGAAATTTGCAACTATCTTATTAATTGGCTCTATTTTGCTATCTATATGTCTTGCCAATAATATTTTAGTATTTGTGGACTTTTCAAATAATGCACTAAGTGATGTCACTCCTATAAATTTGGTCAGATGTTCTCAATTGAGAATTTTGAATTTCACTCAAAATTACTTCAAAGGTGGGGTACTAGAAGAGTTAGGGAATCTTCCTCTACTTGAGACAATAAATCTAAGTAAAGAAAAAACTGCAAGCTATTATTCCTCCTCCTATTGAAAATTGCACAAAACTTTGAGTATTTGACTTGCAAAAAAAAATTGAGGGGTGTATCTCAATTTGGATTGGAGAACTAGCAGAGTTACAATTTCTTAGCTTGTCTTTTAATGAGTTGTAAAACATTCTCTCACCAAAGTTGTTTACGTTCAAGAATCTTCAAATTCTAGATTAATCTCATAATAATTTATGAGGAATGATTCTTGAGAGTTCAAGGATGTTGAATGATATGGAAAATGTGACACTAAGTGAAAAACAAAGCTCTCTCTGTCTTCATCCAGGAACTTGATCGTTACTGCCATTTTCATTGTAAACTATCCCTTTCTAGCCTTTATAAACCTCTTATTTCTGAATCTTTCATAAAACCACCAAAAATGGCATGTACTTGGTTCCTTAATCCTCGGTAGCCCACTCTTCTTTTCACCCAAATTAACCCCAATTCTTGGAATGGACCTTACAAAAATACTTTCTTTGACTTTATTCCTAAGACATTTAACCCAATCACCTTTTATAACATTCAGTCAATTGCTCTAGGGAAATTTGTGGATAAGATTATTTGTAAAACTTTGACCAACTACCTGAAGGTCTTATTTCAAGAGACCTTACAACATTAAGACACTAAAATAAATTTCAAAACATATGAGCTAAAAGTCTAGTTAAAATATATATTAGATTAAAAAATATACAATTTACATACCTAAGCGCACGGCTATAACTTGTGCAACGACCTTCTCGCTTAGCTGTAGAAGCTCTCCAACAATCAAATTATACAAGCTACAAGGCCTAACAGCAATTTCAAAACATACAAGTGACAAGGCAAGACATATTACATGACATGGCAAAAGGAAAAAAATTTACAAGCTTTAGCAAGACATATTAAACGAAATCATAGTGCTAGAGAGATCACAATTACATGAGTCAAACATATTCATGAAAAAGAACATAAATTAGTTATTATATGCAATTAAAAGATATACAGTTAGATAAGGACATCCATACGACATATTGAAAATGGAGCAATGAGATTTGGTGGGGGTGAAATAGGTGGCCGAACACAAAGGAATAGCACAGCAGTGACAGACGCAAATGGAGATGCAGACGAGATGGATCGATGGTGGGCAGTGTCAGTGGGGTTGTGTTTTGGAGTTATATTTTCCAGCTTGATTGCAATGTTGTGCTTTCACCTAAAATCAAGGTACAAGTGTTTTACTTTGATGGATAGTTTGATCCAATATATTTTTGAACGCTGAATTCATGAAGGTTTTATGTTGGTCCTGATGTATTTGAATTTTTATATTTAACTTCTTACATATAGTTAGAAGTCCCACGAAGTAGTTGTTATATGGGTTGAACTGATTCTTCCTCTCCTTTATTTTACTAACCAAATTTCTCAAAATTAACTGTTCACATATTGCATTTGATTCCAGTTTTTCCTAAATGCTTGCAATTGAATATTAAAGATATAACATTTTGTTAACAATCAAGATAATTCTACGCAATCATATTTTATTCAAGAAGCAACTTCTTATCACTTTGAAAGGTGACCAATATTTGGTGGATCTACACAATAAAATATATAATTCTTGCATAATTTTGATAATGAGTAGAATGTATGTGAGAATTTCAAAATACATTTCAATTGCCCCAAATGCATATTCTTGATAGAATTTTCTTAACAGTTTGCATTTCAAGAGTGCAAACATAAGAGCTTATTTGTATTGCATTAAATATGATTAATGTTGTTTGTTGATATTCTTTCAACCGAAAATTGTTTTGGAGCTTTGGTTAGCAATCTATAGCAATATATTACAAAGATTACAACAAGTAAAACATGGAGGCTCTTCAATATATTTCTAGTGACGCAAAATTTGCAACTGTCTTGTTAACTGGCTCTGTTTCTCTATCTATATGTCTTGCCAATAATATTTTAGTGTTTGTGGACTTTTCAAAGAATGCACTAAGTGATGTAACTCCTACAAATTTGGTCAGATGTTCTCGATTGAGAATTTTGAATTTCACTCAAAATTATTTCAAAGGTGGGGTACTAGAAGAGTTAGGGAATCTTCCTCTACTTGAGACACTAAATCTGAGTAAAGAAAAAATTGCAAGCTATTATTCCTCCTCCTATTGCAAATTTCACAAAACTTCGAGTATTTGACTTGCAAAACAAAATTGAGGGGTGTATCTCAATTTGGATTGGAGAACTAGCAGAGTTACGATTTCTCAGCTTGTCTTTTAATGAGTTGTAAAACATTCTCTCACTAAAGTTGTAAAACATTCTTTTAATGAGCTCTTCAACTTCTTCTACTTTTGCTAGATCGAATGAATCTAATCATTCCTTTTGTTATACTTTTCCCCCTCTTTTTAAATTTCAAAATTTTCACCTACCATGAAATAAATTCATTTGATCATTCTGCAAGCCGTCAGGGAGGTAGGTGAGCATTTGGCTCTAGGGAGAAACGACCAACTACAATTAATATTCCAAGAGGAAGAGTCTTCGCTATTTTGTAGGTATCTGTAATGCTCATTTAGCCTGAGAATATCAAAATTGAAAAAAAGCAAAGCATACGACTAAATTTTTCCACTAAACTTTTTTATAATTTTAATAAATAATTTTAAAATTATCACACAACTATTTTTTAGTTTATAAATAAAATAAAATATAATAAAGGTGATTGTGTCAAGTCTTTAAATATAAATTTAAACTAATAAGTATTAATCACTAGTTAACACATGAAATGTAAAAAGTATCACAAGAATACTTAGCTTAAGCCAAGTACTACTAGCATACTCAAAATTTTATGTAAAATAAGTTGAGAGATATCCAATGTCAAGATATCTAAAATTCATAGTCAAGATATCCAATTTTAAGAAATCCAATTAACTTTCTTTTTTTTTATACTACTTTGATGATGTTAAGATTAGTGTTAGGTTTGAATTATATTTTAAGACATACAAAACATCAAAAAAAAATTACAACAAAAGTTAATTTCTAACTTATGTGAAACATTTTAATATTTATTTATTACTAAAAAAGAGGTAAATATAGCCCACTATCTACCATTTTGACAAGTTTTGGAGTTGTTGAAAGTTCATATGAAATAAGCTAGTTTGCCAAATCTTAAATAAACTATTCAGACTAAGCCAATGAAGAAGAAATAAACACCAACACCACACTAAAAATAGATAAATAAATTTAAAAACAAATAGTAAATTATTTGAAAAACTGAAATAGATAAATGAATCTAAACCTATAAACACAAAATAAATTATTTAAACAATATGAAATGCATGCCTAAATTTGACCTTATAAAAGCAAAATAAATTATATGAACAAATAATAATGCATACAACCCTATAAATGCAAACTAAATTATGTCAAAAATATTACATAAATATTAAATACACATGTAAATCTGACCCTTCTTCACATGACAATAGAACAATATAGAGTGTCATTTTCAAGTTTCAGTAAGAAAAAATAGTAAAATATGTGAAAATTTTGAAATGGATATTGAATTTGATTTATAAAAGAAAATTCAAACAATATGAATGAATACTTGAATCTAACCCCTGGGCTTGTAATGTGCATAGCAACATGAATATCAACACAAATATCATGCAAAAATTGCTTGAACTCCTATGCTCACCCACTGCCATTTCTGATAACAATCACCAAGAATGCAATAAATATAAAATTATTCACAAATTTCCATAAACCACCTTGTGCCCTATTTGTGCTTGCATGTCCTCACAAAACGATGAGTAACCTACAAAGCATTTTGTCTTGCTCACTGCCAACAAATATGGGAGGATGAGTTACTAAAAGGCCAAATCCATACATAGTGCATATTGAACATAGAATAATTTTTGAAAGGAAAAGTCAAGGAAGAAGATGTTATCGCAAACGATTAAGTTTCAATTTAACAATTTCATTCAAGTTTGCTGTTTATATTCTAAAGTAACTATTTTTTAGTTAATTCAAGTGTAATTGTTATTTTTTTCATCAAATATTAATTTTCATACTGACAACTGGATGTCAATTTTTTTTGAAAAGGCTAAATGTTTACATTGAAGTTGGTGTCATTGTAGAAAGCCTCTCAGCTTAAATAAGAGAGATTCCATATACATTTAGATTTTTCTATAAAAATATTATTCATTTAGAGCTTTAAAATTAGAATATAATTTAAGTTTAGAATATAAATTGATTTCCTTAAAAAAGAAAAATAGATAGCCATGTTTGTATATACTAATTTTTTTTTTTGAATCTCACAAATTATATATATCAATGTGATCAATGTCATCTAAGATAATAATAAATCTCAACAAATGGCCTCTTCCAATACAATTCCTTATACAACTAGTTCCCTCATCTATACTCTAAAATTTTGGAGGATCCTTTTCATGTACTAGATCTTTTAGGAGCTTAGTTTGCATAGAAAGAAACCCACCTTTAGAAGACGCTTCTGGCACATTAGTTAGAAAACATGAACCATGGTAATCTAAGCGTTTGCAATTGAACAATTTTTTGGCTAGAGTTATCTTCCTAGATCCACCCATTCCAAAGATACCAATTATCTTAACTCTATTCTCCTCCTCCTATCTGCAATGTTGTTCAAAATCTTCTACAATTTCATTTAACCCCACAGGATGTGTCGCTAAATCTAACGATCTTTATTTTTGTAGCTCTTTTAGCACAGTGGACACTATATTCTTAAGCAGCAGCTCCTGATTACTAAGAAATTACAAGAATTTTGATTTAAAAGATGTTATGCTCTTGTAAGCTGAAATTCCACATTCTAAGTTTTATTTAGGTAGGTTCTATAAGCTAAAATCTTATGTTCAAATTTTTTATTTGATTAGATTGTTCATTTAGAATTGTAAATTGCATATATTAAATTTTGATTTAGATATGTTCTATAAGCTGAAATCCTATGTTCAAAGTTATGATTTGTCTAGATTGGTCATTTAGAATTATAATAGTCCTTATTTAAAAGTACAATTTTAGATTAATCATTTAAACTGATTGAAACAAACTTACACATAACATTCAAGATATGATTTATTTAGATGGTTCATCTGAAATTACAATAGCTTATCCAATAAAATCTAACTTACCCAATAAAGCCCCTCTATAAATAAATATTTTGATGAGCCATTTAAACAGCTTAAAACTTAAAGTATTCTACACAACCCAAAATTTTATGCTTTGACTTTAAAATCAAGTAAGAAACACTTCTTCATGGAAAACACACAAACAAAGTCTTACTGATAGTGTTTGTTGAATTCATATCCAGTAATGAATGAGACAAAGTGAAGGGCTTCCTTCCACTCTTGAAGCTTGTCTAGTTATGTGCCCTTCTTTTTATATTCAGAAAATGCATTTGCATAGATTCCATTTTGGATGTGACGGAGATCAGCAAGAGCAACATCATAAAGCACTGGTATAATTAGAGACTTAGTTTGTGACATGAGAGAAAGGTCAGCCAAACACCAAGGAGAATTTTTGCATAACCTTTGGAGAATATGGCAATTTGAACTGAAGTAGAGTTAATAACGTTCCGAAGGGTAGAAGGAAGAGAGTCTCCCAAGTCCATCTCTCTTGAACCAAGAAAAACTAGAACTCCCACACCTTGAAGAATATTGTAAATTGGCAGAGCCAAAATGTTTTTCACATCAGGACCCCTGTCATTGTTAGTATCTTATTGAGCTTCACTTTGTTTCGAGAATAGTTTAATATTCTCTACTAAACAGGGCCAACTACGTGAAGGTGGAAGCTCATTTGGCCCCACCCCCCTCCCCCTAACATCACTCTACATTCCCCGTTAACATCTAACATTCATTCATTCTTTCAATCATTAATAAAATGTAGCATTCAATCAATATCACATGATAACATTCAATTAATATCACAGGATAACATTCATTAACACATTAGATTCGTTAACATACAACATTCATCAATATTTTGCATTAACACATAATTCATGAACATTCATTAACACATAATTAAATTCATTGAGACATAAAATTCAGTCATTATCAATTAAGGTATGTAGATTACAATCATTTCTTTTTTTTCTTTCTATTTCTTTTTTCTATGTAAGCTCTAAGAAGATCATCAGTGTCATCATCAATTCCCACCTCATCAGTTGTTTTGTTCTCTGTTCTTGATGATCTAAAATTCCTATGATGTTGCAAAGGGGGGTCCTCTATAATAACAAATAAAAGAGTTAAATTAAAAATAATTTATTATAATTGTTACAAGTATTTAATTATTTTAAATAACATAACTGTGGTGCTCTTTACCTTATCTGACCACATCATTTTTCTTGGACTCAACATCAACATGCTCATGAACATCGACCCCTCGATCCTCTATAGCTGCTATACAAAATGTTACGCTAATCCAAACACCAATTGCAATTACATAAAAAAAAATTAATAGCAAATATATACCTCCACAACTGGGATGCACATCATGTGAACCTTCAGCATCCATAGATTGTGTAGAAGGATTGTCAGGTTGCATTCCAACATCCTACGCATTGTTATCATTGCTTGCTTAAAACAGATATACTCACTTTATATTGGAACTTAACATCAAATAGACTAATTGGTAAAGTATTTAATTTGAAATAAATTTCATTTATCTTATTTACCTGTGGCTCAGATGCATCATTATTAGAACCTTCCACACTGATTTCAGCTCGTAGTCATTTAGCCACGGCTCTATAGCCTTGTTGGAAGCCAATTCTCTTATCCTCTTCTGTGAGGCTTCTCTTGAACTCTAAGCCCTACATTTTTGTGTGGTATGGTGAATTTTACTTGCATTGTTTCATCAACCAATGCAGGGTAGTTAAAATATCAAAAGGAAATGGTAAATAGTTAGTAAGGTTTCCAACCCTTGTTACACAATATATAAAAAATTTGATACAATTTTTCATTTACTAATACTTACAACTCATGCTTGAAGTTTCAAAAAACCACCAAAGTTGAGCTTGTGTGTCCCGTGCTTTTCTAGTCTTGCCTTTGTTGCCTTTGATGTGTCAGGCAATCTATGAAAAGTTTGAAATATGTTAGATAGTATAAATATAGAGGTTAATTAGTACATAATTACATTCTCAACAGTATCACATACCTTGTTGTACTCTCTGCTGGTGTAATATTTGTTGTTGTCATAAGAGAGAAAAAGAGGGATTTGTGTACCAGTAGATGGTGCAACAGTCGATTCTTGTAAGCTATGTGTTGTCAACTCAACAGTCAGAAAGAGATTTTTGGTTGTTCTAGATGGAGGCAGCGTTGTCATAGGATACAATTGATTTGAAGATGAAGAATAAAATTGGTAGAGCATGCATAAATATAGAACGCGTGGACTAGCATGGACAAGATTGTTAGAGCATTAAAAAAAAGGATTGTTTGAGCATGTATTTTCAATGATTATGATCATTCCTATATATATTTAGTGGAAAACACAAGTGGGGAATGGAACATGTGATCTACCTAAACCACTTGCAGCACCCTTATCATGGGAATGGGGCTCGAAATCATGCAAAAAACTCTATAAAGACAATGCATCCATATTTTAATTAATGCCATAGAAGAGCATAACATAAAAACCATTATTGAGCTCTTGTTATTATTAAAAATTTCATTATATCTTACTTTTAAGGTTTCAAAGGTGTGCAACAATTTAGATGCCCTATCGTTTATTTCCTTAGTAGTAGGCTTTATGGTTGTCAAACTTATAATTTCTCTGCCAATTTTCTTTAGCACCTTTTTAATAGAACCGATCAGGTCGTCGGTCTCTGCTAAATCAATATAGAAAGGGTCCTCCTCAGGGAGGGGCTGCTGATTAGGGACTGTAGGTTCCTTTCCCTCCCTTCGACCACTGGCCCTCTGTCACAACAATAGTATTAGTATTATCAAAATTACTCCAAAACAATGAAGAAAACAACATTAAAAAAATAACATTTTTCTTCTATCTAGTTTGCACAATTACAATGGGTTTTACCTGCTCATGTGTAGATGAGCCGAGAACATCACTTGCATCCCCTCCAGGCGGTTGCTCCATATTGTGCCCCTATGTCAAAGATCAAGTATAAAAATGTTAGCCAAAAATTTATTGACTAAATGGTATGTTGGAGTCATTGATTAGAAGTTGGTTTAATATTATGTACCACCCCCATGATAGTAGCCTTGTTTGTACCTATGCAGTTCAAATTGTAATCAATAAGAAGCTCTTCCCCTGCACGTATTGATTTTATTGCATAGATGAATACACAATTTTCCTCGCAGGCCTCAAATATGCAATTGGGTTGCTTTATAGTTGACCCAGGTCATGTACTATTTATAAAACCCACAATATTCCCTATTGCTTTTGGCCTTCCATCAACATATATAGCCACACTTTTACTTTTATTATTGTCTTGCTGTTGTATATAATTTTTTGAGAGGGCATACCTACGCATATGTTTTTTATATTGAACAATATGCATCCAACTTTTGTAATCATAACATGGTCCAACATAGTCCATCAATTCAGAAACTTTTTTGTAAGACACCTTTATGTCGTCCATAGAAAATAGGCCCAAACCATGTAATGATGATGGTGCTATGTGATATATCCTCTCGTTAACACAAAAATCAGTGTTTATTGGAGGAAGTTCCTTGGATACGCAATGTTTCTGTAGATGTTGATACCTCAAGGGCACCTCAATGTCGTCTTCTGTCTCATCATCATAAGAACATGACCCCACTTGAGCAAGTAAAAATTTCATGTGTTTATTGAATTTCATTCTAGTCCTTTGACCTCTAGTTAATCTCCCTGTTCTAGATAAACTCCATGTCTCACTTTCCTCTTCTATTCCTATATTTCCCTCACTCAAGGAAGACACTTCTGAAAAATACCTATAAGTTGGTACCTACAAATGGGAGAGATCTTAGAAGACATCAATCTTACTATTGATAAGTGTATTAAATAGATTTTCTATAAGGAGTATTGACTTATACCTGTCGATCCATGAGACTGTGCAGGATGCTCCTAAAAGGGGTTTAGTTTCCTGCAAATGTAATTCAATTATCGTGAGAATAATCACATCCATCATAAGCATCACATAAAAATTAAAAATATTAAAAGGTACACAATATAACACTTAAATTAGGCTCACATTATAAGCCTACTAGGGAAGTAGGCCTAGTGAAGGGCTAAAACTAGGTTTTTGTATCAGCTAATGAGTTGAGGACTTAGTCACTTTGGGGACATTCTATTTGAAGTTTTTTGATGTGTGTGGAGGTGGAGGAAACACCTAGTTAAAGTGAAGTCAAGTTTGGTGCCCATTGAGGCATTGTGAGCATTTGATAGTTTGTTGATTAGATTGCTTGGATGAATCCATTGGATGGATTGAGGGACATTCATGAGATTATTCCAAAGATGTAGAACCTAAGGTGGCATAAGGATTTGGTGTGCACTCTGATAGGTTATGGAGTTGGCTTGGATCAAGGAGAGGGATCTTATTTAGATGCTTGGTTGGTGTTGTGAGAACAATATGGAAGTTCCTCTTGTTATGAATGATTGCAAGTCCACCTAGGGTCTCTGCATCACCTATAGAGGCAGAATTATTAACCAAAAAATTGGGTAAGCACTTATATTATGTTTTCCCTATGAATTTTATTCTAGGTACAACTCCCTTTTATAGATATTTAATGAATTCCCTTTTCTAAACTAAACACTTACAAATGCTTTTGACCTAAAAGAGAATAAGGCTCAATACATTCACGCATCAATATGTGTTTTAAATAGTTTTATTTAATTAATTTATATTAATAGTTAATTTAGATTAGCAGTATTCTATTTGTAGTTGAAACTTGTAGCTTTTAAATAGATAATGAATAATGTATGTAACCATAAAAGACAAATATATTTAGATATCAAGAAATGAATATTAAATAGATTAAGCATTGATAGCATACCTCTAAATTTCATCATCATCATCCTTGTCATCATCATCATCATCATCATCATCATCATCATCATCCTCGACATCATCGTCATCATCATCATCATCATCATCATCATCCTCACCATCATCATCGTCATCGTCGTCGTCGTCATTGTCGTCATCATCATGATCATCAAAATCATCATCATCAACATCAACATCATCTTCATCATCATCATCAGTAGCAGCATCATTTTCATCATCTTCTTCATCTTCTTCGTGAAAATTTGTGTCAAGAACATCATCAAACAACTATTGATCATGATCACCATCTACATCATCTTCTACTTCTTTGGTATCTTCTTCTTCCATCGCATTATACTTTATTGGATTTCCTCTCAGTTCATGTCTAACAACAAATGACCAACCTAGTTTATGTGGAACCTCTAAGTAAAATACCTGCTTGCATTGGCTTGGAAGAACATAGGGCTCATCCCCAACTGGCTCAAATGACCTTGTATTAACCATTGTAAATCCATTATCATGTTCAATATCAGTTCTATCAGGATCATTTGGATTAAGTCGTAGCCTGTACCATTTGGCAACGAAGAGTAGTAATTTGAAGGAACTAAAGTCACACTCAAGTATATCATCCAAAAAGCCATAGTATCGATTTTTAGACTCTTGAGGATGTAAGTCATTTCTAGATGAAATATTAGTCACTTGAAAGACTGCAGTTATTCCTAAATCACAAGTTTTCTTCCTGTCATCCAACACTTTGACGCAAAATTTTTGACCATTACAGAACATAGCCTTGTGGTGTTTAACCTACAATAATATGTCAACAATATCAAAATTATTGTATCGTGAGTTGATAAACATATGGGTGATTAATAAATTTATACATACCTAGAAATCTCTTGAACCACGTGCTAAATCTATTTCCCTTTGCATAACAGGGTAAGTGCACCAAGTTGTGGTGCCAAAAGGGGGGTATAAGTGGACACCTTTTTCCTGAAATCAGAAAATTTTGGACTTCAACAAGAATTTGAAGATAGTTACGCTCAAAATTTTAAGATATGACAAAAACAAAAGTCGTAGTCCTTTGAATCTAGTTTCTAAACTACTAATTTTTTTTCAAAATGGTTTAGTTTTAGGTCCTCAAAAAAGGGGGCCATAGAAAGTGGTACTATTTATTCCAAAAAAACATAACATAGTACAAAGTGTGGCCCCCCTAAAATTTTAACTTTTTTTTTGAAATTCTTTAATCGCTCTAGTCAAAAGTTACCTAACACTATGTAGTTTATCCCAGATTTTTCGAGTAATTTTATAATGTGTATTTTTTTTTTAATGAATTTTTAAATTAGACCCATCCCAAAAACGTGAAATATCTATGTGCTCCCCCTAGAAATGATTGAAAACTAATCTAAAATCAAAACTTCTTTTTTTCAAAGTGTGTAGAATTGAGTCTAGTTTCTAAAAAACTAAGTTGTTACAAAATTCGATGAATGAGCTAAAATCTATAGCCCAATTAGTACATGGTGGTTTTTGACAAAAAATGAACATACATTCAAAAGAAATTATAGATGAAAGATTTAAAATAGTTCAAATTAAAAATAAATTATATGGTTAGATAGCTAACACAGAGACCTATAATGTTATGTAACCTGATCTTATCGATACCCAACCACGAAGAATCTTGAAGGGGAGCACACAAGAAAAATCAATCATTTTTTGTATGTTTGCTTGAAAATACGTCTCAGACCTATTTATAAACTCCAAACCTTTGGGTTGGATCTCCAAGGCAAAACCAAGCCTTAAACTTGGTTTTAATGCAAAGCTTTGAATAGCGCATGTGCCCTATAGCGCGTGCACCCTATAGCGCGCACGCCCTATTAAAATTCTATTGAATTCATTATAGTAAGCACGCGCTATAGTGCGCACACACTATTGAGACCTAAATTGAAAACCAAAACCAAGAGAGAGTTGGGGGGGTGAGGTGAGGGAATGGCTATTGTTTGTGTGAGAGAGATAGAGAGAAAGTAGGGGATGGGAGAGGGGAGAGAGGAAGTGAGAAAGAGTAGGGGTGGCAGAGAGAGTATAGGATAGGAGATAGAGGAAATGTGAGAGAGTAGGGGTGGCAAAGAGAGTACAAGATGCAAGAGAGAGGAAGTGTGAGAGAGAGAGTAGAGGTGGCAAAGAGAGAGTATGGGATGGGGGAGAGAGATTGAAAGTAGGGGATGGGAGAGAGAGGAAGTGTGAGAGAGAGTACAAGCTGGGAGAGAGAGATTAAGAATAGGGGATGGGGGAGAGAGAGAGTAGGTGGTGGGAGACGGAGTGGGAGAGGAAGAGCGAGAGAGAGGAGGATGGGAGTGCATGTGTGTGAAAGAGAGAGAGTAGGGAATGGGAGAGGGAGAAGATAGAGTAGCTTGAGAGAGAGTAGGGGATGGAAGAGAGAGTAGGGGATGGAAGAGAGAGTAGGCGATGGGAGAGGGAGTGGGAGAGGGAGAGAGAGAGGGGGGATGGAAATGTGTGTAAGAGAGAAAGAGAGAGAGTGTGAAAATGTGAGAGAGGGTAGGGGGTAGCAGAGAGAGAGTAGAGAGGGAGAGAGAGAGAGAGAGAGAGAGAGAGAGTAGGCAGTGGGAGAGGGAGAGTGAGTGAGAGAAAAAGTAGAGGATGGGAGAGGAGAGAGGGGGGATGGGTGTGTGTGAAAGAGAGATAGTAGGGAATGAGAGAGGGGAGAGAGAGATAGAGAGAGTAGGGGATGGGATAGAAAGACAGTAGGCAATGGCAGAGGGAGTGGGAGAGGGAGAGAGAGGGTGGATGGAAGAGAAAGAGATTAGGAAATGGTAGAGGGAGTGGGAGAGGGAGAGAGAGGGGGGATGGAAGTGTGTGTAAGAGAGAAAGTAGGGGATGGGAGAGAGTGTGAGAGAGAGTAGGGGTGGCAAAGAGAGAGAGTGAGAGTACGGGATGGGAGAGAGAGGGAGAGAGAGAGAGGGAGATAGTAGGCAATGGGAGAGGGAGTGGGAGGGAGAGAGAGAGGGGGAATGGAAGTGTGTAAGAGAGATAGAGTTGGGGATGGGAGAGAGTAGGCAATGGGAGAGGGAGTGAGAGAGAGAGAGGGGGGGGAATGGGAATGTGTATAAGAGAGATAGAGTAGGGGATGGGAGAGAGTGTGAGAGTTTGAGAGAGAGTAGGGGGTGGTAGAGAGAGCTTGTACAGGATGGGGGTGAGAGAGAGACAGAGTATGAGAGAGAGTAGGGGATGTGAGAGTAGGGGATGGGAGAGAGAAAGTAAAGAGGGAAAGAGAGTACTTGAGAGAGAGAGAGAGAGATAGTAGGTGGTGCAAGAGGGAGTGGGAGAGGGAGAGAGAGGGGGGATGGGAGTGTGTGTGACAAATCTAGAGAGTAGGGGATGGGAGAGGAGAGAGAGAGGGGGGATGGGAGTGTGTGTCTATGAAAGAGAGAGAGTAGGGGATGGGAGAGGGGAGAGAGAGAGTAGGGGATGGGGGAGAGAAAGTAGGCAGTGGGAGAGGGAGTGGGAGAGGGAGAGAGAGAGGGGGGGAATGGGAATGTGTGTAAGAGAGACAAAGTAGGGGATGGGAGAGACTGTGAGAGTGTGAGAGAGAGTAGGTGGTGGCGGAGAGAGCTCGTACGGATGGGAGAGAGAGAGTGAGATTAGGGGATGGGAGTGTGAGAGAGAGTAGGGGATGGGAGAGAGAGAGAGAGAGTGAGAGTAAGGGATGGGATGGGAGAGAGAGAGAGAGAGAGAGAGTAGAGAGGGAGAGGGAGAACTTGAGAGAGAGAGAGATCTAGTAGGCGGTAGGAGAGGGAGAGGGAGAGAGATAGGGGGGATGGAAGTGTGCGTGACAGATGTAGAGAGTAGGGGATGGGAGAGAAGAGAGTGGGGGGATAAGAGTGTGTGTGTCTGTGAAAGAGAGAGGTTAGGGGATGGGAGAGACAAAGTGAAAGGATGGGAGAGATAGAGTGAAAGGATGGGAGAGAGTGAGAGAGAGAGTAGGGGGTGGCAGAGAGAGAGAGTACGGGATGGGAGAGACAGAGTGAAAGGATGGGAGAGAGTGTGAGAGAGAGTAGGGGATGGGAGAGAGTGTGAGAGAGAGTTGGGAATGGGAGAGAGAGAGAGAGAGAGAGAGAGAGAGAGAGTAAGAGTAGGGGATGGGTGAGAGAGAGTAGAGAGGGAGAGAGAGAACTTGAGAGAGAGAAATAGTAGGTGACCTGGGAGAGGGAGTGGGAGAGGAGGAGAGAGAGGGATGGGAGTGCATGTGACAAATCTAGAGAGTAGGGGATGGGAGAGAAGAGAGAGGGGGGATGGGAGTGTGAGTGTGTGTGTCTGTGTCTGTGAAAGAGAGAGAGTAGGGGATAGGAGAGAGTGTGAGAGTGTGAGAGAGAGTAGGGGGTGGCAAAGAGAGAGTACGAGATGGGAGAGACAGAGTGAAAGGATGGGAAAGAGTGTAAGAGAGAGTAGGAGGTGACAGAGAGAGAGAGAGAGAGTACGAGATGAAAGAGACAGAGTGAAAGGATGAGAGAGAGTGTCAGAGAGAGTAGGGAATGGGAGAGAGTGTGAGAGAGAGTTGGGGATTGGAGAGAGAGAGAGAGAGAGAGAGTAAGAGTAGGGGATGGGAGAGAGAGAGAGAGTAGAGAGGGAGAGAGAGAGAGAGATAGTAGGTGGTGGGAGAGGGAGTGGGAGAGGAGGAGAGAGAGGGATGGGAGTGCGTGTGAGCGATCTAGAGAGTAAGGGATGGGAGAGGGGAGGGAGAGAGAGAGGGGGATGGGAGTGTGTATCTGCAAAAGAGAGAGTTTAGGGGATGGGAGAGGGGAGAGAGAGAGTAGCCCAAGAGAGAGAGAGAGAGAGTAGTGGATGGGAGTGTGTGTAAGAGAGAGTAGGGGATGGGAGAGAGTGTGAGAGAGAGTAGGAGGTGGCAGAGAGAGAGAGTAAGAAGTGGGAGAGGGAGGATGGGAGTGTGTGTGAGAGATCTAAAGAGTAAAGGATGGGAGAGGGGAGAGAGAGAGAGTGTAGGGGATGGGAGAGGCGAGAGAGAGTAGGAAGAGAGAGAGAGTAGGGAGAGAGAGAGAGTAGGGAGGGTGGAGAGTGATGTGTTCTCATATAGTGCGTATGCGCTATAGTGCATACGCACTATGTGAAATCACCTAAAAATGGTCAAAAAGCAACTTTGGGGCCCGTTTCATTCATTCTCTGCTTTTGTTCTGTTCTGCACTCTGTTATCCTGATAGAAATCACGGGTTTCAATACAGAAAACATTCTTTCAAAGTGGAAAACACTATTTCAAGCTAACAAACACTATTTCAAGGTGGCAAACACTTTTGGAAGCTAACAAACACCAAATTCAATCATTGGATACACGATTTGAAGACTTTTTGAATATTCCTTGTATAGAAAAGGTTAGTGCAATCTATTTTAAATATTGTTTGTTGATATATAGATACAAATTTGATTATAATTTGACATGTTGTTTAATATATAGTGTATTCATTGAAATTTGTATGTTTCAATGAAATGTTATTTCAAAATGGTTAGAAATTTGACAAGTCATTTTATATATATATATTGTGTATTCATTCAAATAATTATAATTTTTATATGTATTTGAATAATTTGTAATTTACACATTTTAAGTAATTCAAATGTTTGAATAATTTGACATGTAAAAATCATCATCATGCCAAGGAAGAAACCAAAAAATCAAACAAATGAAGATAGGGAGAGAGATTTGGCAATTAAAAGAGATAAAATGAAATTACTATGTGAGCAAAGAAAATTGCAAAGCAATAATGAAGAATTGACTTTCGAAGAGGATCAAGAACCACCGGTACCAAGAAACAAAGAGGAAGAATTGGAAAGACAAAGAGAATGAATGAGACTGTTACGCTCAAGAAGACAATTGAATTGTGAAGCTACACCATCTTCTAATGTTGGATTCATATCGTCTGCTACACCATCTTCCAATGTTGAAGTCATATCGTCCTCTCATGTTGAAGAGACACCGATTTGTAGATCCGATGATATACACACTCCATCATGTCATGTTGGAGGCACAACATCAACACATCAAGTAGGTGATATTCCATCTTTTGCATCATATTGCCAAGGCACATCATCTTCGGTTCAAGGTACGCAATACACTCAACCTTATGTTGATGTTCAAAATGTTGAGAGAATTAAAGAGATTATAACACCTTCTAGAATTCGTTTTAGAGGACCAAAATATTTGATTGATATTGATAGTAACATTTTGAAATCAATGCCTGACAAGATTAGCAAGTGTACTTGTCAAAGAAAAGTTAATTGTATGTGGAGATTATTTTTTGATGAATTAAATATTACAGGTCAATGCCAATTATTTGTTGAAATGATGAAGAATTTAAAATTTAGGCCTATCATGAAAATTCTTGGGCTAAGAATGATGGATGATTCAAATGAAAAAAAACATTATAAAGAATCTAATGAATGCTTATGACAAAGTGGGTTTTAAATCACGCACCAAAGATAGTAATATTGCAAGATGAGTACTTACATCGACAATAGTAAGTAGCCAAATGAAGAAAGCTCGACTCATGAGAAAGACAAGCAAAACATTAAAAATTGGTAGAGGTACTCTAAGGAGAGCCATGCTAAGGCGTGAGAGATTGGAAGATCCAACAAAAAATGAGTTACGGACATTTAGCAGTAGACTACCGCGAAAGAATAAAGAAATTAGTGAAATCTTGAAGTCATTGATTGAAGATTTTTGGAAAAATAACACACGTGTTTCCCCTAATCAAAGAGATGTTGTAAGAAGGAGGATTGGTAGCCAAAATCGCGAGCCACATGCAAAACATTTTTTGGACACAACTCAGACACAATTTTTTGCAAAATTTATTGGTATGTATCCTCAAATTTGAATAAGTCAAAGATTTTTTGAGATGGGTAAACCTTTTTATGTGAAGATAAATCACACACGCACAACTTGCTGTTGTAGGATACATATTGAATTTTCTAACCATTTTGATGTTTTTAGGCATATATGCATAATTTTGCATTCTCAGTTTGTTTTGCAGGATTGTGATATAAATGAGCCACCAAGATCTTCAAGGTAATTCATATCCAACATTTTATGTGAAATAAGGGACGGCCAACAATTTTACAAGACATCATGCTTGGATGGTACGTGCTTATTTTGTGGTTCTTTGCAACTTTTATCAACTTGTCAACATATGGATAGTACACATGCAATTGGAAATGAAATAGTAGATTATGGAAAATTTAAGACAGTGACATATGCTCTAAAAGATGGGAAACATGGTAAAAGATGTGATTTAGTCATTGAAAAGATTCTAGTGTATGAGTTCATGAAGATTTTTCATGAAAACATTATTTACGAGTATGCAAGGCATACCCATAGAGCTCGATGGCTGGATTTGCAATTCAAGTTGTGCAAGGATACGTTTCCATTGGATACCATTGTTTCGGTTGTAGATTTCGTAGAGAACTACACACTAAAACCACAAAATGAGGTGCAAGCAAAGTATTATACTTCTCAATAGGTTTCCATATTTGTTCACATAACATTCATGCATTCACCTACAAGTACAGAGGATGACAGGAAGATTTTGAGGGAGTACCATTTTTACATCAGCGATGATCGATCACATTCTACGAAGTTCATACATGGTTGTTTTCAACTATTTTATGGAGATTTGGCTGACAGGGGCATCACATATCATCAGCACATTATTTGGTCAGACAATTGTGCATCTCAATTCAAGAATGCACGGATGTTCTATTGGTTGAGCAGGATGCACAAGTTGTGTAGAATTCAATACATGTGGAATTTCACAGAGGCTAGTCATGGAAAGGGAGAGCACGATGGTGCAGGCGCATGCATCAAAAGAGCCTTAGCTCATGAAGAACTAAAGTACAAAGATGGAGCAATATTGACAAATGCAAAATCTATTGTCCAGTGGTGTAACGCTACAATGGGTCCAGGTAAGGAAGGTGAGTCTACGGTTCGTAGATTTTTTTGGTTGATAGATAATACTAACATTGCACCATATCAGGATTGTTGCACACTAACAGGATCTAGTGAGTTGCACTCTTTTAGAAGCTCTGATGCAGGTTCATGGAGTATCCACACACGAAAAATGGCATGCTATTTTCCATCATGTGCAGAGGAAAATTGGGATGACTGTGAGTCGACTGAATGGGTGGACAAATGGGATATACGAGTTTTGGACCCAATTGACACCTATCGTCCCCCACAAGCACTGGAAATGGTACAGATGGAATCGTCTATTGACTTTGACCACTTGTCTGATCTAGTGCAACCTGGTAATATATATATTTATATATCTTTGTAATTTCAATATGTAACTTTATAACTTTTACGCAAGTATTTTCTGAATTAATGACCGCATTTTGTACATTTGTCACTGCAGGCCATGTTTTTGTTGTTATTGCACCTGAAGACAATGAAGAAGGGACAGATTATTATTTGTGTTATTGTGTTCAAGCCAAACAAAAATTGGATCACTCAGTTATAGATGGTGAAGGTTTAGAGTACCATGTCGGTGCGGTGGTTGTAATCGGCACATGGCTTAGACGATATTCTATGAAGAACCCTAACTTGTGGTTATTCGAGGATTGGCAAACAGAGAGGAAGATTCTTCATTATTCAAATCTTTTTGTCGCATCAAATGTCCACTTGATAAAATATGGTGGAAAACCACATAATAAGAATCTTTGGAGAGTTCGCGAGTCAGACCACGAGGCAATACTTGAGACATTAAAATGTCGAGCAGATCCAGTTGGCTCATTAGATTGAATACAGAGAGAGGGAGAGAGAGAAAGATTGATCAACTGGATCCAAATACATTGTTGCAACCTCTTCCCCAAGACTGTCCACATGACTAAGGTGGACCGTATTGTTATGATGTGTAAGTGATGAGATTTAGTTTAAATCATAGATTTTATGTTTTGATTTGTTTAGAATCTAGATTTTATGTTTTGATGTCTCCAATTTTTTTAAAGCTAGAACAATATTTTTCATATTTTCTTATTGTGATGATATTTTTCTTTCATTGCATGTTCTCTTGGATGACAGGAGGGAGAGAAGAAAAATAAGTAGATTTCCAAACAGCCAGCCACCCTTCTTCATGTAATTTATTCATTTAAGGTAAAAGTCTCATTTCCTTTGTTTGGCTTTGGTATTTGGTTATTTAATGTCATTATTCTAGTTGGACCTTCGTATGTTTGAATTTGGGATTGTTTAGTGTCTATTTGTTATGATTATACTGAATTATTAATTCTACGATGTTTCTATTATTTAATTATTTAAAATAAATTAAATCTTTTTGTATAAAATTATTATTTTTTATTTCTATCTATTTGTTATGATTATTTCTATTATTTAAAATAAATTAATTCTATAATATCTCTATGATGAACTATTTATATTTCTAAACTTTACATATTTTACACCATGACCAACAATCAAACTATTATAACAATACAAATACATTTAAATAGTAATGTAAGAATGGTTTAGTTCACATAAAAAATAAGTCTATCTTAGATATTCTAAATACATCACAAAACTTTATCGCTTCAAAAAAATTGGAATTTCTCCCATCTACTTGAGTTCCCATCAATTGTCCATAAAACTAGGAAAGGGAATAGGTGCTATGCTCCCAATCCCAACATCCTCTTGTCCACTACTAGGAGATGTGTGTAATGTAGGATTCAGCTCCATCAACTTAGTCATTTTTTTCACTAGTTGATTGGGACTCTCACCATTTGTTGCCAACTATGGTGACAATTCTTGGGGTTACACTTATTAATTAAGAATATTTCCTAATCTAGGGATTAGAGCATTGAACATATTAGAATGTGATTTATGCTATGGGAGAAGAGGTATGTTGGGCATACTAATTGATTCTAGGGCTAGTGCAATTACATCTCCTTCCACTAGTGTTGTAAATATAATTTCTATAGTTGTTGAAGGTGCACCTCCAATATTTGTTCTATATCTCTTTCAAACATTTAGATTATCCTCTCTTTCTTTCCTCTTCTATTCCTTTAGTGCAACCTTCTCCGCAACTCATTTTCCCCTCTCTATAGCATATAAGATCTCATTTCTTGCAATCTTTTCCTCTCTCCCATCTTTCCTATCCCTGATCTTCTCCTTCATGTAAAGTGCATTAGCCTCAAATAACTTCTTAGTCTCTCTTGTTCCTTATAATTTTGTATCCTTTTCTTTGGTAGCTATAGGAATCTACTGGGTAAGCCACTATGTTGTTTTCTATCTAGTGGCATGTAACGTATAAAATCAACATCTCCATCATAGTCATTTTGGGCCTGGGTATCAAAAAATTGTTAACTATTTATTTCATCATGGTTGCCACCATTTGCAAAGCATTAGATGACGTCCTTGGGGTCAACATGTGGTGGGGATGGAATTAAAAGGGAAACATTTTCATCCCCACAAGTATTTGGTTACCCAAGGTTTGTGACAACCTCCTACAACCAATCTGGTTGTGAATCTTGCATTAGCAAGCTTAATCTAATATCAATGTTTGTTGTATGCTCAAGGTTTTATCTCCTATAATAGTCCACTGGCTGGTTCAGGTTTTCTGGTTGGGTATTTTTAGGTGCAATTGTACCTAGTCCCTTCATATTTTGTCCATAACTCCTCAACAAAGTGTTAATTGGTTCATCTAATAAGCCATTGATTTTTAGGAAGGATTCAATAGTGATTTCCTCCCCCTTGCTTTACAACTCATCAATATTTGCATCATCTACAGTAGTTCTTTCTTGCAACTCATCTCTTACACTTTCTCAATTTTGCCTCTTCTAGGCTTGTTCCAACTAGCCCTTGCTAGTCACTAATTTGTTGTTTTCTCCAAAATTTTCCACAAAACTTCCTAAACTATTGGGTGATTAAAATACCCTTTTCCTCACTCTAAAATTTACTCCAAAAACAACTACACTTGTTTTGTAAAATATCACTCAAAACTGGCTATTTCAGTCTGCCAACTAGGCCTAGTTTGAGGCCATTTACAAAGCAACTCACAATCCCTTGACTTTTGGAACTCCCATGACCCAAAAAATTCTTAAGACATGACTCAAATGCAAGGATTCTTTTATTTTTTTGGTCTCATGATCAACTTTACAATGGTTTTTACAAAACCCTCCTTTCTAGCCCCTTTACCCTAGGGCTTTCTAGAACTCTTACTTTGCAACGTCTCTAGAACCCCAAAATGGTTCAAACACCTTCACTTTGGTTATATTAGATGACTTCAAACATAAAATGCAACTCTTGTCTGGAGAAAATACTAAATCCACCTTGGGAGCAATCACATACCCCTTTTTATGCACTCAAATTTTAGGGAAAACTATGCAAATACTTCTTAAATGGTTTCAACACTCGACTTTTCAGATGGAAATGGTTATTATAGACTCAAACCAACAAGAAAAGTCCCAAACTTGAGGTTTCTCAACACTCAACAATCAAATTTCAAACCTATTACCAGCACTTACTACTAGGACAATTTCTAGTTTTAATGGTCAAACTCCCAAACCATACAAAGGACCCCCTGCTGTTTTTGCATTTTTAAACACTCTTTTTGGAGACCTACAATAAACTCTCTCACTTTTTGGAGATCACACTCCATTTTCATTTTACGACGCCGTCTCGGGTGATGCTGAAACTTGCAATGTCGGCTAGTACAAAGTTGCCAACTGCCAAATCTCTCTCACCTTTCCTTGTGGGATTGAACTGTCTACTCCGTTAGCTCTGTGTGGTCAGGTAAACCCTATCCCCAACCTCGTCCTATCCCCTTCAGTGCTCGAACGTTCTCAGGCATGCAATCCAGAATGTCCCAAGGGTCACTAAATGCCATAGGGCTGCGATCTTTGACGAGGCATATCTTGGAGCTCGTATGAGGTATGGATGTGATTCTAGTTCCAACAGGACCGTGTTGTGGAGACCTACAATAACCTCTCTCACTTTCTGGAGATCACACTCCATTATTGTTTTACAACGCCATCTCGGGTGATGCTGAAACTTGCAGTGTGGGCCAGTACAAAGTTGCCAACTGCCAAATCTCTCTCACCTTTCGTCGTGGGATCGAACTGTCTGCTCTGTTAGCTTCGAGTGGCCAGGTAAACTCTATCCCCAACCTTGTTCTCTCCCATTTAGTTCTCAAACGTTCTCAGGCACGCCAATCCAGAATGTCCCCAAGGGTCACTAAATGCCATAGGGCTGCGATCTTTGACGGGGTATATCTTGGAGCTCGTGTGAGGTATGGATGCAATTCTAGTTCCTATAGGACCGTGTTGTGGAGACCTACAATAACCTCTCTCACTTTTTGGAGATCACATTCTATTTTCATTTTACAACGCCATCTCGGGTGATGCTGAAACTTGTAGTGTTGGCCAGTACAAAGTTGCCAACTGCCAAATCTCTCTCATCTTTCGTCGTGGGATCAAACTGTCTCCTCCATTAGCTCCAGGTGGCCGGGTAAACCCTATCCCCAATCTTGTCTTGTCCCCTTCAATGCTTGAAGTTTCTCAGGCACGCCGAACCAGAATGTCCCTAAGGGTCACTAAATGCCACAGGGCTGCAATCTTTGATGGGGCATATCTCGGAGCTTGTGTGAGATATGGATGAGATTCCAATTCCTACAAGACTTTGCTGCAGAGACCTACAATAACCTCTCTATCTTTTTGGAGATCACATTCTATTTTCATTCTACAATGTCATCTCGGGTGATGCTGAAACTTGTAGTGTTGGCCAGTACAAAGTTGCCAACTACCAAATCTCTCTCATCTTTCGTTGTGGGATCAAACTGTCTGCTCCATTAGCTCTAGGTGGCTGGGTAAACCTTATCCCCAACCTCTTCCTATCCCCTTTAGTGCTCGAACGTTCTCAGGCACGCTGAACCAGAATGTCCATAAGGGTCACTAAATGCCACAGGGCTGCGATCTTTGATGGGGCATATCTCGGAGCTCGTGTGAGGTATGGATGCAATTCTAGTTCCTACAAGACCATGTTGCGGAGACCTACAATAATCTCTCTCACTTTTTGGAGATCACACTCCATTTTTGTTTTACAATGCCATCTCGGGTGATACTGAAACTTGCAGTGTGGGCCAGTACAAAGTTGCCAACTGCCAAATCTCTCTCACCTTTCGTCGTGGGATCGAACTGTCTACTATGTTAGCTCTAGGTGGCCGGGTAAACCCTATCCCCAACCTCATCCTATCCCCTTCAGTGCTCGAATGTTCTCAGGCACGCCAATCTGGAATGTCCCCAAGGGTCACTAAATGCCATAGGGCTGCGATCTTTGATGGGGCATATCTCGGAGCTCGTGCGAGGTATGGATGTGATTCCAATTCCTACAAGACCATGTTGCGGAGACCTACAATAACCTCTCTCACTTTTTGGAGATCACATTCTGTTTTCATTTTACAACACCATCTTGGGTGATGCTGAAACTTGTAGTGTTGGCCAGTACAAAGTTGCCAACTGCCAAATCTCTCTCATCTTTCGTCGTGGGATCAAACTGTCTACTCCATTAGCTCCGGGTGGCTGGGTAAACCCTATCCCCAACCTTTTCTTGTCCCCTTCAATGCTTGAACGTTCTCATGCACGCCGAACCAGAATGTCCCTAAGGGTCACTAAATTCCACAGGGCTGCGATCTTTGACAGGGCATATCTCGGAGCTCGTGCAACATATGGATGAGATTCCAATTCCTACAAGACTATGTTGCAGATACCTACAATAACCTCTCTCACTTTTTGGAGATCACATTTCATTTTTATTCTACAATGCCATCTCGGGTGATGCTGAAACTTGTAGTGTTGGCCAGTACAAAGTTGCCAACTGCCAAATCTCTCTCATCTTTCGTCATGGGATCAAACTGTCTGCTCCATTAGCTCCAAGTGGCCGGGTAAACCCTATCCCCAACCTCTTCCTATCCCCTTCAATGCTTGAACGTTCTCAGGCACGCTGAACCAAAATGTCCCTAAGGGTCACTAAACGCCACAAGGCTGCGATCTTTGATGGGGCATATCTATGGGATGTCAATACTTCGACTATACTTTAAGTCAACGATTATCAATATGTGAAAAAATGGAACTCGTTGTATTTTGAAGTACTGAGAAGATGGCCTTGCCCTTCCCCAGGAGTTTCAGAAATGGTAGACATTAGGTAAGAGAGTGAAAATGTTACTATCACTTCAACGCACATGACGCAATTGGAAATGCAAATTTTGATGGTAATCATTTTGTGATAAGGGAGAGACTAGGGATGATCATTGTTACTATCTCTTTAGTAGTGGAATTTTTTTTTCTCTTGAATTTGGTGGTGGGGGATCAGTGGTAAGACTCCTTGGATATTCCTTCTTATGATGTTAGTGACAAGTGTTGCTCTTTGAAAACACTTGTACAATATTTTTTAAATTATTAGATAAAAATAGAGAATTGTAAGTATTAAACATGATTAGCCTTTAGTTCCTAGAAGATCTTTATTTCCCCATCAATGCATTTAGAAAGTCAAGTTTTAAGAAGATCATAAATAGAAAAAATTAGAGAAGCGATTTAAACATTTACATTGATTGGAAACATGTGATTCTTGAGTTTCCTCTACCTTTTAAAGAACATTCCTTAGCTAGCAAACCTAATTCCACATTCCATAAGACTTTCATTGCGCTAAAGATTTAGGAAACCAACTGCTCTAAGATAAAGCTCCCTGGTCAATAATAATCTAGCCTATTGAGGTACATAATACTTCTCAATTAAACTTGTGTTAATTCAATATTAATTTTGTAATTAACTACAATTTCAGTATCTGTGTACAGGGGGTGACTGAGAAAACTATTTGAGGTCCAATTTGAAAATATATTTGTAAGGATCTCGACCAAGGTTCACAACTTCGATGATTAATACATTCATTCAGGCCAGAACCTCACTACAAAAAAATAATATATAAAAAAGGTAGTGAATAACGTCATGTCTAGACCCAAATCAACCAATGAAAGTCAAATTAGCATAATGTGGAACAACAATATATGCATTGAGTGGGTTGTCATAAAAAAGCTTCATAATAAAATTCATGTCTAGAATTAAAAGACCTTAAAGAACATTTATGCTTGTAACACAAATGGCCATTCAAAACTGAATATGATTACAATATGTGAAATAGCATTACAAGAACTTGTAATGCTCTTGTGAACATTGTGTTAATTCTTGTAAGAATCCCTAAGATGCTTGTTATACTCAAAATTTTGTTGAAATTGAATTAATTTTTATCCTATCGGTTAATTGGCTTAGGGTGATATATGCTTCTTAGATGGAATAATGAGTTCGTGATTAACTATGTATTAAGATTCATAGCAACTTCTAGTTATTTGCAAAGGAAATTTATAAATTACTTGCTAATGTCATATGGCTTGCTTGAGAAAGATGTCTGTGTTCTTATTGATGGGTACTAATGACTATCCACATTTAGTTCTTCAAGATCTTATTTGACAAGCTTTCCATAGACATTTCTTTTCCATACTAAGTATTTTTGAAAACATATTTGAGTAGGACTATAGTAGATACTACCAGAAACAGCTTCTTTGCAGTTTTTGAGAAATACTAATAAAGCAAAAAAGAACATCTACTAGTTGGTAGACATAATGGCAACTCTCTAGCAATTGAATTTAATTTCATACATGCACATATCTAATTTAATGTCATACACGAACATATCTAATTTAACGTCATACATGAACAAACATATAATATAAAATGATAAGCAATAATGTCATATACATTAACAAACACATAATATATTATGATAACCAATAATGTCGTATATGAACAAACATATCATATATTAACCAATAATGTCATACATCAAATATAGAATGTCATATGTACATCAAATGTGTATTGAATATGTCTCTCAGATGCTTATATATATATACATGGGGAAGGAAACAAGTCTCTCGACGTCCTCTGTCGTCGTGTGGAGGGAGACAATGGAGATGACGGGGCCTTCCTGACACGCTCACTTGACCTCTTGTTGAGGCTCTTCTCCAGGTCCAACTAATACAAAGAAAGTAGATATGAATCAATATTTATTATATGTTGAAATCAAATATATGTACTCACAAAATCAATTATTTTCTTACCGCCAACAAATAGTCACTCTGTAAGTCCACCTCAAATGCTCGTGGACGATCAGGCGTGACAAGACCCTACAAAAATTCAATAAATATAATCACTTATAAATAACATTAGAAATTTTGAGATTAACTATTATAAACAACAACTAAAATGAAGAAAATTCTTTCATACCTCCGTCAATGGCTGTGAGCTAGCCATAGCTGTGGCCACTCCACTATCAACAGACTGTCGTAGATGAGGAGGTGTGTTCGACATCATGAGCTGCATGGCATACAATACATGTTATATCTAACATGAAACATGGAATAAATATAATCAAATGAATTAAATTAACATGGAACAACTGTACCTGTGTGAAGCTCGTATGATTTCTCTGCTCTGCGTCTGTGGCAAAGGTTGAGGGTCCTGTGGAGAACTGATGCACATACATATTTTTTTTGGTCAATCCTTAATATGATTATGTAATAAATATATGTATTAATTAAAATGATTAAATTGATACATACCTCAAGACTCATCGATGGGACAAAAAATGGGCCTGGAGGATCACTGCTAGGCCCAGGAACACTTTGACCCTAAATTTTGAACAATGTCAATAAATCCTAATTAATTAATCATTCAATATATGTATGAAATGTGATCAAATTAGTAATTTACCTGTGTGTCAATGCCAAATGTCTCATTCAGGAACTGATCGGTGACAAGCCCATCATCTGCACCATCTCCGATATGAGTGCCAAATGTGCATAGGGATCCGCATGAAGTGCACATGTGACCACGACGTATAGAAGGCTCCCCCTCAACTAATGGGCTCGTGGAATGGATGAGGGTCTATGTCAAAGCATTAATGGTCCCTAGAGTGCTAGCCTCTACATATTCCTTCACAACTGAAGGAATAATCACATGCTCACGCTGTAGATGGACCACGGGTGCCCTAACTACATTAGGGTCACGACGTGCTCTAGGCCTCTCAAATGATGACCCCCCACCTCTACCCTGGGATTCTAACATATCAAAATAATTGGGGATCTCCCCAAGGACAAACTCACAATATAATTTCTTCAAAAAATACATGGGGACCTCGTGATTGTTGCAAGGAGGGGCATCAAAAACCATCCACCCTCTATCCCAAAAATTATTTCTAATAGCATCATGTATGTACCAATGGATGGGGAATCATTTAGTACCCTCTCTAGCAGTATTTTTCTCACCGGGTTTTCTAAATAATGCACATATACTACCTTTTGGTATTTCCTTTTTTTTAACATCTTCATATGACAATTTATTTGCATAAAATCTTTTTTGTTCATCCCTCTTAGCCCGCAAAATATCTAATTGACCACTAACTGAGGCTATCTGAGTGTTAATGGATTCAAGGGATGATGCCAATTGAGCCCTCATTGGATTGGTTTGTCCAGATTCTTTCAACTGAGCAATGATTCCTTCTAATTCAGTTTTGCCTCTCTCTATTTCATTTCTTATATTTTCTTGTGTGCCTGGTGGAGGTCTTGCAATTGGTTTGAGTTGTGGAATTTGTTCTTCTTCTTGAGGAGGGTTTTGGTTTTGGGGTTCTTGAGGGTTTTGATGTTCTTGTGGATTTTTTGGTTGATTATGAACATTTCCTGATAAAAAATCAATTGAAATTCAAATAAATAAACAAATCTAAATGAAATTTGTAAAAACCCTACAAAAGAATATAAAAAACTTACAAAACAATATGAAAAATATATCAAACAATGCAAAGTTAGGTTTATATCACTTATGGTGTTGTCGTGGGTGCACTTGTGATCTTGGATTTCGTCGACGAGGAGGCATTTTGACAAATGGTGGTGCAAATGTTGAGTTTTCAACTCGCGTACGCGCTGCTTGCCGTAGAAGTAGAAGAAAATGGTAATGAAAATGATGGGCTGCGGGTTTGCAGCCCATCATACATACTTTTTATTTTTCAAAAAGTGCGTACGCACTATAGCGTGTGTGCGCTATAGTGCGTGCACGCTATAGCACATACGCACTGTTTAAAATAGGAAAAAAAATTTCGTTGTCACCTTTTTGGCACCACAACTCGATGCATATGCCCATTAGAATCTCCATTAGGATGAGCTTCTTTAACCAATGAAGATACACTTTCCCATGTTAATGTGCGACCAAAATGTTGACATTGTTCAATCTATACCATCATCCAATCAAGATTATTTGTAATATACAAATGTAGTGCATCCCACTCTCGAGCACCTATACAAAAAAGAAATAGACAACTTACAACCGATTTATTTTGAAGATTAAGAAATAATTTATTACAATAACATCTTATAATTTATTACCTCTCACTTTCCTCATTGTACCTTTCCCTATCAAGTACTCCCCTTCTAATTTTTAAAAAGGCTCGAGATCCCAAATGCGATCTACATGGATATTTGATGCAAACTTAGGAAGATATTCAGTAATGTACACCATAGTTTGGTATACCATATATCCGTCTACCATAGAACTTTGAGGATGTGCTCTTTCTCAAACCAAAGCCTTCAAAGATTTCAAGTGCCTCTCAACCATCCACATTGACCTAGTGTGTATAGGTCGACACAATTCAATCTCCTCAACTAGGTGTATGAGGTAGTGTTCCTGTACATTGAAAAAAGTTAGAGCTAGACACTTTTGCATTTCACATAGTAAATGAGGAATTCTTCTCTTCCAATAGTTTATATCTTCTTTATGGATTTCTTTAGATGACAACCACCTACATTAAGAGATTCAAGTCACAAAAAATATATAGATACAAGACTTTACAATATAATATTCAATAGATTACATAGCAAGAAAAACAAATCACAAATATAATAAATATATACAACAAATTCAACAGATATTACTGCTTACCTCATGTATTTTCCAAGATTGTATATCACTTGTTTGATGTTATTGTTGAAGTGCTTTGGGAGAGATAGAGGAAGCACGTACTGCAGTAATTATAAACCAATCATTTCATTGTTTTCTAACATAACATAATGAACAGTATACGTAGTTTATGAATATATTGTAAATACAAAAGAACATAACTTACCTTGATGAAAGTATGCCAATCATGTGTTTTGAGCCCTGGCCCAAATTCACTTTTTTTTATATGAGATTGTTTATGTTCGCAACAAATCCTATGGGAAATCAAATTTTTCATATGACTTCTTTTATGGCATCACTTTGCTGCTCCGTTAATAACTAAGGAAGGGTACTTATATTAATCTAATCTATGTTGCTATTTGAGTGAATGAAATTCTTCAATGAATGATTGGATTCATGAATGTCATTACAATTTTTGACAATTTTTTCTTTGTCATGCCTTCCATCCAATATTTTCCACAATGTCTCTGTTATATTCTTTCCAATATGCATAGTATCAAACAAATGCACAATTTGTAACTTCTCGTAGTAGGGAAACCTTCTTAATTGTCTGGGATAGCATTTTAGTCCCTTTGGAAGGTTGTCAGTACTACCTTGGTGAACTTCATGATCATCAATTACAAATTAGTAAACAAACATCACAATAGAAATATATAAATTACAAACATAAACCATTAGGTGGAACAACATTACCTCAATGATTAATTCTATTATATTTCAACTTCCATAGGCGAGGTCTCATTCTTCGTGGCTTTGATGTAGTCTCTTCTTTCCCATTGAAAAGATGTTTTTCCGTACTTCAATACTTATGATTCCTATGGAGGAAGTGTCTACACTCATTAAACACCTACTTTCCTAAACTTTTTGAATGATGAGATTTCATCTTTGGACCACAAACTAGACATGCAAATTTTCCCTTTGTTTGAAGACCTACAAGATAATGATATAATTGGATTATTAAATATGTTAATTTTTATAATTAGAATTATCGTGTGCAACTTGAATTCACTATAACATACCACAAAAATGTGTTAGCCCTGGGGCATCATGTATTGTCCATGCAAGTATTGCATGGAATTGAAATTGTCTTTGTCCTATTGGTCTAGACACATCATACATAGTGACACCATTCCATAACTCCACCAACTCGTCGATAAGAGGTTCAATATATACATTCATATCTTTTACTTGATATTTACCTACTTGAATGAAAAGTAACATTACATAATTATTGTGACCGTTTTATTCCAAGATTTGTAAGTACATGTAAATTAATAACTATCAAATGATAAGATACCTGGAACAATCATTGGCAACATAATGTGCTCCCTCTTTATTGACATCCATAGAGGAATGTTATTGTTGATAAAAAAAACATGGCACATCAAGTAAATAGATCTCATCTCTCTAATTGAATTGACACCGTCCGCTGCCAATGAAAGCTTGAGATTACAACGTTCTTCTTTGAAGTGTTGCCACTTTTCCTCTATCTGCATAAATGCCAAACCATCCATAGGGATTTGAATAATGTCATCTCGACTTCTATTGCATGCATGATAATCCATAAATTTAGCCAAGCTACTACAGCTGAATAATTGTCCCATCCATGGAATAATGGGGATGTAATGAAGAACCTTTTGAGGCACTTTTTTTGTTAGTCGATCTGATTAATATCTACTCGTATGACATACAGGGAATTGTGTTGCAAATTCATTTTCTTTATAATATATAATATTATCATTGGGAAAAGCATGTATTTCTTCATACTCCATTCCAATATCTTTCATAGCAGCAGATAATTCTCGATATGAGCGAGGTAGAATATTTGATGGTGGTAACAAAAACTCGCCTATCAATCTACAACAAAAAATATAAGTTGTTAATATAAACAATATTAGTGGTACATTATTCACCCTTTGTTAACTATAAAGACATATATGACATACCTTAACATACGTGACATTGTTATGTTCAATAAACCATTCATAACCTTCAAATTCAACACTAACAATACAACAGAGAGAATAGTTGTTTGGGAGTCTTTGTATAGGGGCTCGTATGCCTTCTCATGTAGAGGTACATTGAGGCTATCATAATCATCATGATCCGATACGCATGGACTAAATGCATCATGGATCAATGTATTTATACCATCATCTTCAATTGTGTTTTCTAGTGCATGATCGTCATCTTCCATGGGATCATTATCTTCACCTTGGATATTCGCACCTCCACGTTCCTCCACTTTGAAAACCATATTCTTCGGATTGTTTTGGTTCATATCATGTACTTCCCTGGGGAGATCAACCTATATAAAATTGATTAACATAAATAAACCATGATAATCAACTCATCATCAAGTGATTTCATATGTATATAAATTATTAAAATGATATAAGGAACAACTTAGCAGTGGATGATAGTCATGCCCCCCTTCAATGTCACCATTCTCCCTACAATGTCTCTTAACTATTTTGATTAGCAGTTTTCTGTGGTTTAAGCCCTTACAAATTTTGCAAGGAAAATAACATTTTCCATCACCTTTTCTTTTCAAGTTAGCCCACAATCTAGTGATTGTCTCCCTATTTTGTTCTTCACTTATATTATCTGACATGATCGTTCTTCGCAGGAAGCAAAAGTTGGGCTATGAACACTTCTGTCTACAACTTTCACAAACTAAGCAAAACTGTCAAAAGTACACAAATCTTCTTAGACCTAGCTAAATACTTTCTTTGACTTTATTCCTAAGACATTTAACCCAATCACCTTTTATAACATTTAGTCAATTGCTCTAGGTAAATTTGTGGATAAGATTATTTTTAAAACTTTGACCAACCACCTGAAGGTCTTATTTCAAGAGATCTTACAACATTAAGCCACTAAAAGAAATTTCAAAACATATAAGCTAAAAGTCTAGTTAAAATTTACATTAGATTATAAAATATACAATTTTCATACCCGAGCGCACGGCTATAACTCATGCAACAACCTTCTTACTTAGCTTTAGAAGCTCTCCAGCAATCAAATTATACAAGCTACAAGGCCTAACAACAATTTCAAAACATATAAGTGACAAGGCAAGACATATTACATGACATGGAAAAAGGAACAAAATTTACAAGCTTTAGCAAGACATATTAAATGACATCATAGTGCTAGAGAGATCACAATTATATGAGTCAAACATAGTCATGAAAAAGCACATAAATTAGTTATTATATGCAATTAAAAGATATACAATTAGATAGGGTCATCCATAGGGAATATTGAAAATGGAGCAATGAGATCTAGTTGGGGTGAAATAGGTGGCCAAACACAAAAGAACAACACAGTAGTGACAGATGCAGATGGAGATGCAGACAAGATGGATCGATGGTGGGCAATGTCAGTGGGGTTGTGTTTTGGAGTTGGATTTCCTAGCATGATTGCAATGTTGTGCTTTCACCTAAAATCAAGGTACAAGTGTTTTACCTTGATGGATAGTTTTATCCAATATCTTTTTGAACGCTAAATTCATGAAGGTTTTATGTTGATCCTGATGTATTTGAATTTTTATATTTAACTTCTTACATACAGTTAGAAGTCCCACGAAGTAGTTGTTATATGGGTTGAACTGATTCTTCCTCTCCTTTATTTTATTGACCAAATTTCTCAAAATTAATTGTTCACATATTGAATTTGATTCCATTTTTCCCTAAATACTTGCAATTGAATATTAACGATATAACATTTTTTTAACAATCAAGATAATTCTGTGCAATCAGATTTTATTCAAGAAGCAACTTCTTATCACTTTGAAAGGTGACCAATATTTGGTGGATCTACACAATAAAATATATAATTCTTGCACAATTTCAATAATGAGTAGAATGCATGTGAGAATTTCAAAATACATTTCAATTGCCCCAGATACATATTCTTGATAGAATCTTCTTAACAGTTTGCATTTCAAGAGTGCAAACATAAGAGCTTATTTGTATTGAATTAAATATGATTAATGTTTTTTGTTGATATTCTTTCTACTGAAAATTGTTTTGGAGCTTTGGTTAGCAATCTGTAGCAATATATTACAAAGATTACAACAAGTAAAACAAGGAGGCTCTTCAATATATTTCCAGTGACATGAAATTTGCAACTGTCTTGTTAACTGGCTCTATTCTGCTATCTATATGTCTTGCCAATAATATTTTAGTATTTGTGGACTTTTCAAAGAATGCACTAAGTGATGTCACTCCTACAAATCTGGTCAGATGTTCTCAATTGAGAATTTTGAATTTCACTCAAAATTATTTCAAAGGTGGGGTACTAGAAGAGTTAGGGAATCTTCCTCTACTTGAGACACTAAATTTGAGTAAAGAAAAAATTGCAAGCTATTATTCCTCCTCCTATTGCAAATTGCACAAAACTTTGAGTATTTGACTTTCAAAACAAAATTGAGGGGTGTATCTCAATTTGGATTGGAGAACTAGCACAGTTATGATTTCTTAGCTTGTCTTTTAATGAGTTGTAAAACATTCTCTCACCAAAGTTGTTTACAAACTCGAGAATCTTCAAATTCTAGATTAATCTCATAATAATTTATGAGGACTGATTCTTGAGAGTTCAAGGATGTTGAATGATACTAAAAATGTGACACAAAGTGAAAAACAAAGCTCTCTCTGTCTTCATCCAAGAACTTGATCGTTACCGCCATTTTCATTGTAAACTATCCCTTTTTGGCCTTTATAAACCTCTTATTTTTTAATCTTTCATCAAACCACCAAAAATGGCATGTACTTTGTGCCTTAATCCTTGGCAGTCCACTCTTCTTTTCACCCAAATTTACCCCAATTCTTGTAATGTACTTTGCAAAAAGCTCCTCCATTCCACCCAATGCCCAACTAGAGAGCCTATACCATGATCTTGGAATGGATGTCAGTGTTTGTTTTGTGACGTTTCTCAACTTGGTGGAACAGCTCCCTTAGCAAAAGAAAAACACTCTCCATTAATTTATTGTCCATAAAATTTAACATTTTATGAACCCTAGTCTTCTTACTCTTCCCATGATAAGATTTTTGTTGCTTGGTGCAAGTGAGAGTGAAAGCAATTTCCATCACTCCAATTGCAAAAATCCTCTGAAACAACAATGTGGTTACCAAATCCAACTTGTATCGAGGATTCAATTCTGGGGGTACACAAGACAAACATTCTCAATCATTATCAACCTAATTGATGGTACTTACATGGCACTTTCAGCAAGGATCGCCAAGAACTCCCATCACATCACTATCATTGCCTGCATACCTCATTAAATGGATGAAGTTGGTGGTGGCCAATAAAAGAAAGGAAAGAAATAATCAAAATGGATGAATTTGATAGTGTGCGCAATCGAAAATGGTGTTGACCTCTTTCTTTCCCTGTCTTCTCAAATGTGATAATTTGGAGTCATCCAGAGAACTAATTATGCATTAATTTGATCTATGTAGTTCTACAAGTTCTAAGCTGCCATGTCCCTTTTATTATTGCATTTAGAATGATTTGTGAATCACCCCCAACATGAATTTTTTTGGCTCCTAGCTGCTTTGCTACTCATACTGCTGAGATAGCAGCCTCTAGCTCTGAAACTTGCTTTCAACCATCTGAATCATACTCCATGATCCATCATCATGATGAAAGAGTTCAATGAACCAAAAATTGGATGATGGTGTATGATTTGAAATGTTAATTATAAAAATAATGTTACACAATCAAATTTTAGAAACATACTACAAAATTCAATGTGGATTGTGGAAGCCTGCTATCTTTAATTAGAAATATACTTATGAGCTCTACGCTCATTTACTTTTTTCAAATTTTACCTCAATTATCTTTTATTCAATTTGTTGCATATATGCATCCGATTAATTATTTGGACATCTTGCAACAAAACAAAAGTTTATTTTACATAAGATGACTTTTGTTCAATGGATTGATATGCATTTAGATTATTGATATATGATTTATTTGCTAAGGAGAGATCAAGGGTTTTTCTATTCATCATTTTATGGTAATCCTAAATAAGGATAACTATGACCCTTGACAAAATAGTTGCTTGACACATCTTAAGTTGCTTTATCTTATGTATTATCTTTATAGACTTATACCAGAACTAACTATACCTAGGATACAATCAACATGGCGAACTAATATCAACCATTTTGTAAGACTAATTAATTCCAATGTTGATTCAGACATTGTGTGTTGTATTAGACCTTCATTACCCATTCATGCTTGGACCATAAATCTCTCCATTCCCAAATAATCTTGGTACAAATTGCCTCATTCCCCTTGATTGTTAATTTTTTGCCAAGAAGTAAGGATAAATAGCAACAAAGAACACAAAAAATGTACAAAAGACACAAGACATTTATTCTGGGAGAACACTTCGGCCTTAAGGGAAAGACCCAACCACACTAGGAAAATATATCTTTTATTGATATAAAAATGTTCAAGTACAATGCTTTCAACTTGATACGTTATCTCAACACACAAAGCAATCACATATATATAATTGAGAGACTCTTCATATCACTGTATATGAGAAATATGTTAGCAAGAAATACTAATCTATTAACAAAACAAAGCATTAACTAGCATAAAAATCATAACATTTATGAGAGACAAAGTGAAACCCTCAAATGAGAATATGAGCCATAGAATGGCTCTCCCAATGAGGATGGTCACTTGATTTAGGGATGAGTCTAAGTAAAGGATTGGTATGTATGCTCAAACTTGCTCTATGCTTCAATGGTAGAGATAAGTAAATGGCAAATTGGTAGCTTTGTGAGCTCTCAATTTGGCATTATAAGGGTATGGTTGATGGTTTTTGGTTCTCAAACTAGCATTATAACTTTGGCTTAAAGGTTGTGATGAAATGGCTTGGGAGGGGATTCAATTTATAGGGGAAGGGCTTTGGGGTTTGAAGGCTAAGATGCAAGAAGAGATGAAAGCTTAAGGAGGGCTAGCATGCATTCAAAAGGGAGCACATGGATTGTGCTTGTTTAGCACCAACCAGGGAGTAACACATGTCAAAGGGTGAGTGGATGGAGGAAAGGGCAAGGATGAGTCAACAAAGGAGGCTCAAGAGATAATATCTTCATAAATAACCTTCATAAATGGCTTGTAAGAGCAATGAATGGGCTTGTAAAAGTCTTTATGGCTTTGTAAGAGCATTGAAGGCTTAGTGGTTGGGATATTTTGGAGGGAGTTGAGATTGTTGACTTTTCTTGGCTTAGGAAAGTCTTAAGCTTGTTTAGGGAATGTGACAAGGTTAGGGGTGGAATTAGAGGTGATTTAGGATTATATTAGGCTTGTTAGAGATTTGCAAGTGGATGGCATTCATGAGGGTGGGTGAGTTAGTAGCTAAGCTTGGTTAGTATGGGTGGATGGGGTGGATTAGGCTAAAAAGGGGGATTAGGGATTAGCCAGAGTTCATTGCAAGAAAAAACAAGTGTGTGATACAGTGTTTTTAAGGTCAGGTGCATTAATAAGTACAAAAAAATTACATAAAAAAAGCCAAGCGATTGCAATAAATTGGGAGGAAGAAGAAACCAATGAATGTGTACAACTTTATTTGTGAGTATTTACAATAGGTTCCTAGGAGTAACTTAAACCTCACCATTCGTCTCTATTGGGATTATGCAAATGCCTATTAATTTCAACAATACCTCTTAATTTCCACTTGCAATAATATTCTTCCTTATGGAGAAACTTGGTTTCTTCTAAATCAATGTGGTATTTTGTATTGAAACAATGCTTAAAAGTGCATATTAGTTTATGTATTCATGTGTAATGTCAGCATTATATTCTTTATTCCTGAGAGCAATAAAGTGGATAGTTTCTCCAATATTAAGAGAACCATATGAACAATCAATTCTATAGACAGCTACATTGAAAATTCACAAGTGTTTCTCTCTAGACTCTAATCTTGCATAGAAAAGATCACATTCCTAATCATCTAGTGAATTAGGTATTATATTGATGCTTTTTCTTAGTCCAATTCTCTAAACCCTACATTGTGACTATCAGGGATAAGTTATTTTTATTATATAATCTTGTGATGGTGTCTATTAAATCATAGAAAAAATTGAAAGACTTATACTACATTGACTACTGCTATTGTATTTGTGGAAATCTAATTCTCCTTTGCAATCAGAGATTACCTCTAACGGGGCAGACTATCAAGGTTTTAAAATGATGGCTCACCTTCCCGATCAAACACAACTTGCTATTGCACCTCCATTTGTTATTCCCATGCGACCATCTTGTATAGATACCCTAATCGAACATTTTCAAGAATATTCCCATGAGATTCTAGCAGTTAAACAGTTTGTACCTCAAACCCTTAATAGTATAGAATCTAATATTCAAGGTTCTCTAATTCGAGAAGAAGGTGAAGTTCCTAAATCAGAACTAGATCCCGATACAAGAAGGTGACTTTTGATACTACAACATGGCCAAGATATTGGGAAACATAATTCAACTGATCCTCCTATACCTATTAGACCATTACAAATTTTAGTGCCTCCAAATCAAGTGCCTGGTGTATGGCTTGGAGGAGAAGAAGAGATGAGTCCCAGGCAACTTAAAAGGCCAACTTAAAGACTAATCATTCAGTCTAATTCTCTTTCTTTAGAAAAAAAAATTGAACAACCTTCTTTCAATCATGGTGTGGAGAATTCTCCTACAATTGATAGGTGTCTAGGTGAGGCTAAAAGGTGACTTTCTGAGGAGGTGGGCATTTTAATTGTTGCTACATTCATGTATTGACTATTATGTATTTGCAATTTATCTGAAAGTGAATTTTTTTGTAAGGGACTTGCTTACTAAAATTTCCTTTCCAGTAGGGAATTTTTGGAGATGACAGAATAAAAAGTAATCATATGGTTCTAGATTCGTTTTCCCATTGAGGTATTTATTTGTTAGGAAAGATTTTAATATTTGCCCAAATATAGAAAAATTCTTCTTCTAATAACTATCATTTTGATTGCTATTATTTAGCAACTTTATTCTTTACATTTATATTTTTATTTCCATGTATCCATGCATGTATATTGGATGTGAAGCATGTGGCTAATTTTGACATCCTCTAATAACTTGGCTCAATCTTTAAATTAATATTTTAGAGAGCTTGGCAACATAACTGCTCTTAAGAAGAAAAATATTTATGTTGATCAAGCAGTGTAGGAATATGCATGCCCTCTTTACTAGAGATCTCTGGTTTGAGTCTGGATTGGGTTAAGGTTGTACAACATGGTAAACAATAGATAAATGAAATATCCCCTTGTGGACTCCTACAGAGTGGGTCTCTCCCCCAAATTGGTGTTTAACGAGGCAGTGACCATAAAAAGCTACACAAAATCAATTGGTGCCAAGCTTGGCATAAATTAGGTGTCAGAAATAGAAAAAATGTCAGATGAAATGTGAAGCAAAAATTTAGTGGAATTGTGAGTTTTGCAAAATTTATCTGTTATTTTCAGAGAGAGATTTGACAAACTTAAGTTAATGTATATGCAATTATAATGCAAATTCTAGTTTTGACTTGTATATGGAAATGCTGGTGGATTTTTTAAACTAAAGGTCTTATTTTGATTGAGCTAATCAGAAGATGAAGAATCTTCCATGAACAAAGTGCCAACTAATAGCAATCCAGGAGGAGGTAACATACTCAATGCTTCAAATGCTATGAGAGTTTTACAAGAAATTGCAATGAAATGTGGAACAAAGGTATTTAGCTAGGATTTGTCACACTATAATTTGCTTTGTATCATGATTGTCTTTGTATCTTGTTAGCTACTAGATTTCTGATTAGTTGTTTCTCAGGTATGGCAGTTTTTTCGATAAATAAGGAGATTCAAGGGGATCTTAATTCTCAAAATAGAAACATGATGAATTTTATATTTTCTAACTCAAATGATGACTTTACTTGGGTTCTAACTAATGTCTATGACCCCAACTCCAAGTGGGGAAGAAAGGCTTTGTGGGAAGAAATTTCTAAGTAGAGAAATTTTTTTACTGATGAGAATTGGATTGTTATGGGGGACTTCAATACCCCTCTAAAAGAAGCTAGAAAATGGGGAGGTAGTTAGACTAATATGGATAATAGATTGGATTTAATGGACTTTATTGATAATCATCTTCTTCATGATCTTGACTTTCATGGGATTGAGTACACGTAGACTAACAGAAGAACTAGAAAGGATCTCATTTAGGTCAGGTTGGATCAAGCACTTATTATTAATGATTGGTTCCTAAAATACAAATTTTCTCTCAGTACTCAAGTTCATGTGGGGTCGGACCATTACCCAATTTTTCTAGTGGCTAATAAGCTTAACTATCAAAGAAATTTCCCCTTTAGATTTGAAAAAATGTTGATTCTTCATCCAGACCTAGATAGCCTCATAAAGTAGTTTTGGGGTAATAATGTGGAAGGTACAACAATGTTTAAAGTTGCAGCTAAATTGAAAACTATCAAGAAAAATATTTTTAAATGGAACAAAGACACCTTTGGCAATATCTTTGAGAATTGAAAAAAGATTTTGGAGGAACTTAAGGAAATAAAATATAGGATTCAGATTGATGGTTATGAGGTTGTCTCAAGGGAGGAGGAAAGCATCAAACTGGTTGAATTTCATGACATTATTACTAAGGAGGAGATGTTTTGGAGGCAACATTCTAGAAAGGTTTTTCTAAAGGAAGGTCACCATAATACTAAGTTCTTTCATATGACTACTCTGAAGCATAGGATGGCTAATAAAATTTCTAGACATAAAACAGAGGAGGGATTTACTAAAAATAAGGAGATTATTAAAAGGGAGGTATTGGAGTTTTTTACTAACTTGCTTAAAGGTGACCCCAATTTGGATTTGGAAAACTAGAATTTGCTTCTTGATTGCATCCGTTATTGTGTCTCTAAGGATAAAAATAATTTTCTCACTTCTATCCCTTCCTCGGATGAGATCTCCAAGGTTGTTTTCTCTTTTGAGGGAGATAAAGCCCCTAGTCCTGATGGGTTCCCTTTTTTGTTCTTTCATCAGTATTGGAACATCATTGGTATTGATGTTTGTAATGGGGTCAAGGAATACTTTGGATCTAGGAATATTCTTAAAGAAGTGAATTGTGCATTCATTGCTCTTATCCTGAAGAAGTTGGGAACAGATAGCTTGGATCAATTTAGGTGTATCTGGTGCAGTAGCAGAGTGAGAAATAAAATAAGAAATGTTTTATGTTTTCGATATTTAAATTTAATGTTTTCAATAAACATCCTACATGTGGTGGCATACCTAGAGTAGCAGTTCGATGAGCTCTCCAGATATAGCCACCTAGGACCAGGTGTAGGTTTTTTAAATTAGAATAGTTTTAATTCATAGATAATGATTGTCAGAATCCAATAATAGGTAGTAGGCAGTTTCGGATTCTTATCCTTTTCTTGGATAGAAGACGAAAAAATGTTTAAGATCCTTTTATTAGAAAAGGAGAAGTCAGTTTTAAATAAGCCATTCGGCTATGTAAGAGAGGCATTCGAATTTGAGTAAATCAAAAAGTTTCAGTTTGCGTGTCTTTTCAGATTTGGAGATTTGGATTCCGCCTTATCTCTCCTCTTGGAAATCGATATCAAAAAAATAGCAATCGAAGTGGGAAAGCTATGAAATGATTTTCTTTATGCAAGTTTCGATTTTATGGTGTTTTTTTTATGTTTTCAGCAGAGAATACGAAGATTCAATTATGTATTTCTTGATGTTTTAACGTGGCATTTCTTGGAGAGCCATTGTTCTCGCAACAACGTGGAGATTGGATACCATTTTTGGCCATGAACAAGATAGTCGAGACCTTTGGATTGGCTCCCGATTCGTGTTTTTGAAGTTGCCAACTTGAAGATCACGTCCCATTGATATCGAAAGAAAGTAGAACTTTATAATGTAGTTAACAGCCTGTATATGATACCATTCAAGACAAGAGAGAAGATTATGTGGTGATTGAAGGTTCGATCCGTGATGAAGTTGCCATAGTTCTGCCCTTCTGCTCGAAAATAGTTATTAGTGTTTGTGGGGTTCAGCTGTACATCCGCAGGAGCTTCTGGTCCATTTTCCTGCGGCTTCAAAGTCTTTGCAGGTCCATTTTCCTGAGGCTTGGTAGGTCTTGGAGCATCACTTTTCAAATGTGCCACATTTATCATAGGTTGTCCACGGGCGGGAGCAGCTTTTTCTGGCTCATCGCTGCCAAACAGAACGTCTGGCAGATCTGAGCGGATGAAAGCGAAGTATTTGATGGAGATCTGAGTGACTCTTCCTTCAAGGCAAAAGCAAGCCATCCAAATCCAGCGAGAGGAAACTACAACAAGAGACACTCAAATTCTTTGTTTTCACAAAGATTTTGTTCCCTTCTATTCCCTCTATCTCCAATACATGTAGTCGTACGGATTGAAAAGAGATTGAATATTGCGGATCGATAGAATAGTGATGTCGAGTGGGTAAAGATAGACATGTCTTGAGATCTTAGTCGACTTTTTATTATGTTTTTTTATCATGTTAACTTCATGCAGGAAATCTATGATGGCAGTCACCTATTTTATTTAGTCAGCGATATAGAGACAATAGCTTTGGCTCTAGCAACACTTTCAGCAGAGGTTGGAATGTAAATGGTTTTCTTAATATATATATATATATATATATATATATATATATATATAGATATATATATATATATATCGGGTTGTTGTTTAAAGAATGATTTGCAGATCCTGTCTAGTCCAATCTTGAGTTTGGATTCAATTTCAATCTTGGGTGATGTATGTGCCCCTTGAAGTAACTCAGTTGAGTGAGTATTCCTCCTAAGCTTTCCAAGGTGTGGCTCTGCATCATTTTTGGTATCAGAGCTTGAGAGTTGCAGGTTGTGAAGTTATATGTTGAATGCCCCTAATCAAGATTCTTCAGTAGGGTCAAGCGAGATGGTGACCAATGCAGAGTTAGCAAAGAAGGTCGCGGAGCAAGAAGAACTTCTCCAGAACAAGAATAGAGAGTTGAAGGGGATAGTGGCAGAACTAGCCAGTAAGTTGGAATACATGCAGAATGTAGTTGAGAAGAAAGAAATGAAAGAAGGAATGGAAGAAGAGGAAGACGTACCCGACAGTGAAGAAGATAGAATATCTAAGAATGAGAGGCCATTTTTTAAAGCTTTGAAGGCTTTGGGAGGAAAACCCATTGAGTTACATATGTTTACAAGAAAGATGGACGCTAAATTAGTGTTGGAATGGATTGAAGCCTTAGAGAATCATTTTTAATGTGAGAAAGTTTCAGAATCACAGCAAGTTAAACTAGCCAAGTCCAAAATGAAGGGAGCAGCCCTTACATGGTGGAATTTCATGCAAGAAGAAAGGGTAAAGGAAGATAAGAGGAAGATCTGTTCGTGGAAGAAGATGGTGTCAATGATAAGAGAGACGTATCTCCCTGAAGACTATGAGGTACAGTTGCATCAGAAAAGGCAGAATCTCAGACAAAGGGATATGGATGTCTATACTTATACAAAAAAAATTCAGAAGTTAAGTCTAAGGTCAAAATTTGCAGAACCCGAGAGTATCAAGGTAGCAAGATACCTAAATGGTTTGAGGATGAACATACAAGAAGAGTTGCAGTTGCTGAGTCCAAACACTGTTGCTAAATGCTATCAGCTGGCTTTGAAGGTGGAAGAGAAAATCAAAAGGAGACAAGAAAATAATAACAGAGGCAGAGGAAGACAACCATTTAGAGGAAGAGGTACATTTCCAGGAAGGAGTTCAAATTTTCAGCCACAAACAGAGATGCATAATGAAGTTAAAAAGTTTGATAATTTCAGAGGAAGTTTCAGAGGTAGAAGGCCAAATTTCAGAGGAAGATCACCAGGAAGGACGAATGGACCAATAAGATGCTACAACTATAATCAGGAAGGTCATATGGCATACAAATGTCCAGCGAAAGCAAGCTCTAGTACTCATGGCGAAAAGAGAATACACCTGGCACAAGAAGCGGATTTACAAGAAGATTCAGAAAGTTATGGTTATCCAAAAAAGGGGGAAGCACTTATGATGAGAAGAACATTGTTGAAAAGGCTTGTCAAAGAAGAACCACCACAAAGGAAGTCCATTTTCAGAACTACCTGCAAATCTGGAGGAAAAGTTTGTAAGGTACTAGTAGACTCTGGTTCTACAGAAAATTTTGTGTCTCTTGAAATGGTGGAAAAGTTAAAACTACCAAGAATACAACACCCGTATCCTTACAAAATATCTTGGTTGAATAAAGGGAAGCAAACTATAGTGGAAGAGCAAGCTTGGGTGGAATTTCAGATTGGAGCCTATAAGGACAGATTATTGTTTGATATTGTTAATATGGATGCATGCCATTTACTTTTCGGCAGACCCTGGCAATATGATCTCAAGGCACATCATGATGGAGTGAAGAATACATATACCATTACAAAGAATGGAAAGGTCATTGAACTGATACCTTTAGTTGAGCCAAGTCAAGAAGAATCAAAAGCCGCAGAAGCCAAAGTTATGGTGATGGGTAAGAAAGAATTCTTGAAAGAGGTGAAAGGAAAGAAGAGCCCACTCTTTGCACTGGTTCCTGTACTCAAGGACAAATTATAGAATGATGCTACAAATCAAACAGAGGAACAAAATTCAGAGATGGAGTCTTCAAACTTGAAGGTGGAAGTGATAGAAAAGAAGAAGGAAAAGGTACCTGACGAAGTGGAACCAATTTTGGACAAGTACAAAGAAATTTATAGCTGATGGAATACCAAAAAGTCTCCCACCAATGCGAGAAATTAGTCATTGCATTGATCTCATACCAGGATCAAAATTACCCAACAAGGCGGCATATAAGCTAACACCCCAACAAAATGAAGAAATGGCAAGACAAATTGAAGAGTTGCTCGAGGCTGGTTTGATTGGTAAAAGTCTGAGCCCATGCGTAGTGCCTGCAGTCCTAGCACCAAAGAAAGAAGGAACATGGAGATTATGCGCAGATTCAAGAGCACTGAACAAGATCGCTATAAGGTACAGATTTCCAATGCCTAGAATAGAAGATTTACTAGATTGTTTAGGGAAAGCAAGATATTTTTCAAGGATTGATTTGAAAAGCGGGTATCATCAGATAAGAATTAGGCCAGGAGATGAATGGAAAACAGCATTTAAGACAAATGAGGGATTGTATGAATGGAAGGTAATGCCATTTGGATTGTCTAATGCTCCTAGTACATTTATGAGTCTTATGAATGAAGTTTTGAAGGATTTTACAGGGAAGTTTGTGATAGTATATCTAGATGACATTTTGGTTTTCAGCGAAACAAAAGAGGAGCATCTGAAACACATAGATTTGGTGTTGAGAAGGTTACAAGAGGAAAAGCTAATGATCAATATAGAGAAATGTAGTTTTATGCGAGAGGAACTGACATACCTTGGCTTTGTGATCTCAAAGGGAAAACTCAAGATGGATCAAGATAAGGTAAGTGCAATTCTTTCTTGGCCAACTCCTAGAACTATTGTAGCAGTTAGAAGTTTTCATGGTTTAGCCACTTTCTACAGAAAGTTTATCAGAAATTTCAGCTTGATTTGTGCACCTATTTTAAACACCATAAAAGGAGGGCAAAAGTGTAAATTTGTTTGGACAGAAGAAGCCAATAAAGCTTTTGAACTTCTTAAGCAAAAAGTGGCCTGACAACCAGTCCTGGTATTTCCTGATTTCAATAAAGTCTTTTAGATAGAATGTGATGCAAGCAACATAGCCATAGGAAGTGTCCTTAGTCAAGAGGACAGACCTGTAGCCTTTTTTAGCGAGAAGCTCAATGAAGCCAAACAAAGATATTCATCATACGATTTGGAAATGTATGCCCTTGTTCAATCCCTGAAGAAATGGAGGCACTATTTGCTACCCAAGGAATTCATTGTATACACAGATAACCAGGCACTTAGTTTCATAAACAGTCAAGAGAAATTGAATCATAGGCACATGAAATGGGTGGAAACATTGCAAGCATTCACATTTTCTATTAAGCACAAGAAGGGAGTAACAAATAAGGTTGCTGATGCATTAAGCAGGAGAACTTTGACTACGTCACAAATTCAATTGGAAACTACAGGCATTTCAAATCTGAAAGGTATGTATGTTGATGATGCTGATTTCAAAGACATTTATTAGGCATGTATTAATTTGGATGAAAGGTACAATAGTGAATATTCTGATTTTCTGGTTCAAGAAGGATTATTGTTCAAGGGAGGACAACTTTGAATCCCAAAGTGTTCAATAAGAGATAATATTATACAGGAGAAACATAGTGGAGCATTATCTGGTCATTTTGGACTGGATAAGACTTTAGAGTTGGTTCGTAGACACTATTTTTGGCCAAAGTTACAAAAGGATGTGAGGAAATTTGTGGAAGAATGCACCATTTGTCAGAAAGGTAAAGGTAAAAGTACCAATGCAGGATTGTATCAGCCCTTACCTATTCCTTCACAACCATGGGAAAGTATTAGTATGGATTTTGTTATGGGATTACCAAGAACTCAGAAGGGGTATGATAGCATTTTTGTTGTTGTGGATAGGTTTATTAAAATGTCACATTTCTTACATGTAAATCCACCAAAGATGCATCATACATTGCAGATTTATTTTTGAAGGAGATAGTGTGAATTCATGGACTACCACTAAATATTGTTTCAGACAGAGATGGCAGATTTGTGGGTCATTTTTGGAGGACTCTTTGGAAGAAACTTCGCACAAATTTATCATTTTCATCTGCATATCATCCACAGACTGATGGTCAAATAGAAGTTGTCAACAGATCTTTGGGAAATCTATTGAGATGCCTTACAAAACAACATGGAGAAAAGTGGGATTCTGTACTTGCTCAAGCTGAATTCTCATACAATGATACAGTAAATAGAAGTACAGGGAAATCCCCATTTCAGATTGTGTATGGTACACATCCAAGAGGAATTCTCGAGCTGAGGGAACTTCCAAATACTTTTCCAAGTAGTTCACATGCTGAAGAATTTGCTGAAGCTATTAAAGAGGTCCAAGATCAAGTCAAGTTGCAGCTACAAAATTCAAATCAAAAGTACAAAGAACTTGCTGATCAAAAAAGAAGAGAAGTACAATTCAAAGTTGGTGATTTAGTATGGGCATATCTGAAGAAAGAGAGGTTACCTCAAATGAAGAATACAAAGTTACTCCCTAAGAAGGTTGGTCCTTGTCAAATTCTTGAAAAATATGGACATAATGCTTACAAAATTCAGTTACCTATAGACATTGGTATTTCACCCATATTCAATGTTTGTGATCTCACACAATACAGAGGTTCTGAAACACAAGCCATACATGAAGATTCAGTACCAGAAGATCTACAACAACTACCTAAATCAGCACCACCTCAGTTGGAGAAAATCCTAGATACAAAAATAAAGAAGACTCGCAGACGACAATATGCTCAGTACCTAGTCAAATGGAAGAACAAACCAGTGACAGAGGCTATTTGGATAGATGAGCAACAAATTAGCAAACATGGTTCATTAGTTCACGATCTCATCTCAAGTGGACTTGAGATTCTTCCTACAGGGGAGTATGCTGCAGTAGCAGAGTGGGAAATAGAATAAGAAATGTTTTATGTTTTCAATATTTAAATTTAATGTTTTCAATAAACGTCCTACATGTGGTGGCATACCTAGAGTAGCAGTTCGATGAGCTCTCTAGATATAGCCACCTAGGACCAGGTGTAGGTTTTTTAAATTAGAATAGTTTTAATTCGTAGATAATGATTGTCAGAATCCAATAATAGGTAGTAGGCAGTTTCAGATTCTTATCCTTTTCTTGGATAGAAGACGAAAAAATGTTTCAGATCCTTTTATTAGAAAAGGAGAAGTCAGTTTTAAATAAGCCATTCAGCTATGTAAGAGAGGCATTCGACTTTGAGTAAATTAAAAAGTTTCAGTTTGCGTGTCTTTTCAGATTTGGAGATTTGGATTCTGCCTTATCTCTCCTCTTGGAAATCAATATCAAAAAAATAGCAATCGAAGTGGGAAAGCTATGAAATGATTTTCTTTATGCAAGTTTCGGTTTTATGGTGTTTTTTTGATATTTTCAGCAGAGAATACGAAGATTCAATTATGTATTTCTTGATGTTTTAACATGGCATTTCTTGGAGAGCCATTGTTCTTGCAACAACATGGATATTGGATACCAATTTTGGCCATGAACAAGATAGCCGAGACCTTTGGATTGGCTCCCGATTCGTGTTTTTGAAGTTGCCGACTTGAAGATCACGTCCCATTGATATCGAAAGAAAGCAGAACTTTATAATGTAGTTCACAGCTTATAGAAGATATCATTCAAGATAGGAGAGAAGATTATGTGGTGATTGAAGGGTCGATCCGTGATGAAGTTGCCACAGTTCTGCCCTTCTGCTCGAAAATAGTTATTAGTGTTTGTGGGGTTCAGCTGTACACCCGCAGGAGCTTCTGGTCCATTTTCCTGCGGCTTCAAAGTCTTTGCAGGTCCATTTTCCTGAGGCTTGGTAGGTCTTGGAGCATCACTTGTCAAAGGTGCCACATTCAGCATAGGTTGTCCATGGGCGGGAGCAGCTTTTGCTGGCTCATCGCTGCCAAGCAGAATGTCTAGCAGATCTACGCAGATGAAAGCAAAGTATTTGATGGAGATCTGAGCAACTATTCCTTCAAGGAAAAAGCAAGCCATCCAAATCCAGCAAGAGGCAACTACAACAAGAGAAGATCAAATTCTTTGTTTTCATAGAGATTTTGTTCCCTTCTATTCCCTCTGTCTCCAATACATGCAGCCGTACGGATTGAAAAGAGATTGAATATTGTGGATCGATAGAATAGTGATGCTGAGTGGGTAAAGATAGACATGTCTTGAGATCTCAGTCGACTTTTTATTATGTTTTGTTATCATGTTAACTTCATGCAGGAAATCTATGATGGCAGTCACCTATTTTATTTAGTCAGCGATATAGAGACAGTAGCTTTGGCTCTAGAAACACTTTCAGTAGAGGATGGAATGTAAATGGTTTTCTTATATATATATATATATATATATATATATATATATATATATATATATATATATATATATATATATATATATATCGAGTTGTTGTTTAAAGAATGATTTGCAGATCCTGTCTAGTCCAATCTTGAGTTTGGATTCGAATTCGATCTTGGGTGATGTACGTGCCCCTTGAAGTAACTCAGTTGAGTGAGTATTCCTCCTGAGCTTTCCAAGGTGTGGCTCTGCATCAGTATCAGCCTGTGTAGTTCCTTTTATAAGTTTATTTCCAAAGTGTCGATCCTTAGAATTCTGCCTCTTCTTCTAGTTGTCATCTCTAGATAGCAAAATAGTTTTTTTTCCTAGCAAAAAGATTTTGGATTCCATTAATATTTTTTATGAAAATATTCACTGCCTTTTAGTGTCCAAGAAAGAAGGGTTTTTTCTTAAGCTTGATCTTTCCAAAGCCTATGACAGAGTTGATTGGAACTTCCTTATCCAAGGTCTTGAAGCATTTGGGTTTAATAAGAGATTTTGGGGTTTGATATTCATGTTGTTTTCATCAGCTTCCTTCTTAGTTCTTGTAAGTGGATCTCCTACCTCCTTCTTTAAAGCTTCTAGGGGTCTCAGACAAGGGGACCCAATCTCTCTTATTCTCCTCATTCTTTTGGTTGAATGTTTGGGGAGATTTGTGGAAAATATGGTGATGAAGGGGGACTTTGTGGGCCTTAACCCTTCCTCTTCTGCTTTGATATGCTCTCATCAAAAATTTGTTGATGAGTTTATTGTTATGGGAGAGGCCTCAGTTAGAAATACTAGGAATATTAAAAAAGCTTTGGTTGACAATGGGAATGCTTTTGGCCAAATCTTTAATTAGAGAAAAAGTGTGATGTACTTCATTAATGTTAGTAAGGCTAGGAAAAATAAAATCAAAAATATTATTGGCTATGAGATTGGCTCTCTTCCTAGATCCTATCTAGGGTTACCTCTGAGTTTAAACCCTCCTGATAGATATCTTTTGAAATTCATTGATTGATAAAATTCACTTGAAACTTGCTAGTTGGAAAGGCTCCTTCCTTAGTCAAGCTAGAAAGGTAATTCTATTGAAGTCCATCCTCCAAAGTGTTCTACTTTATGCTTTGAGTGTTTTTAAAATTTTGAGAAAGTTTTCTCTTGCAATTGAGAAAATTCAAAAGATCTTATGGACTGGCACGAAGACTAAAAAATGATTACCACTGATTGCTTGGGAAAATGTTTGTATGCCCCTTAAGAAGGGTGGGCTTAATTTGAGAAGAATTACTACAATGAATGAATTTTTATTGGAAAAATTATTATGGAGATGGCATAAAGAGGAAGGGGAATGGAAGAACATATGGGTTGATAAATACAACAGCGATAACCATGATTTTAATCATTTCCTAAATATTGATTTGGAACAAGGGGGATCCATGATCTAGAAAAATGCCCAAAAACATAAAAACATTATAAGGAAAGGAGTTAGTTTGAAGGTGGGAAATGGAAGAACAAATCTCTTTTTGGAAGATATTTGGATATTGGATCACCCACTTTGTGATAATCCAAGGTGGAAGAATTATATGGATCAATGTAAGAATCTTATTGGTACTCTTGTGGCAGATTAATGGAAGAATGATATGTGGTTGGACCTTAAAAGGCTGAATGACAACTTGGTTGATCTTAATAAGCATCTAAATGCTATCTTTTTAAGTCAAAAGGAGGATGATTTAATATGGAAGTCTGATCCTAGTGCAATGTTCTCTATATCCTCAGCCTATTCTAACTCTTTTGACTTATATGAAGAACCTTGTAGGGCTAAGGCTTGGGTGAAAGGAATTACACCTAAAATTAATATCTTCTTTTGGATTCTTCTATAGAATAAGATATTGACTCTAGACAATTTAAGGAAGAGAGGTTTCATCATTATGAATAGGTGTGTTCTCTGCAAGAATTATTATGAATCAATCAACCATATTACTTTGCATTTCCCCTTTACCAAAAAGCTTTGGGATAAGGTTTGTAACTTGTTGAATATAGATTCAGTTTTCCCTGCTACTATTCAATTGTTCTTTACTAGTTGGAAACCTCCTTGCAAGAATGCTTTGATTTTAAAAATGTGCGATTTCATTCTTCCTTACACCTATTGGGGTATTTGGAAGGAGCATAATGAAAGGGTCTTTAAAGGAGTGGAATCCAGTTTAGACGAAGTTTTTTGTAAAATTAAGGTCCTATATAATAGAGAATATTAAAGTTAATGGTTCTAGACAGCAAACTCATAATGATTGGGAAGACTGTGTGTTTCATAAGTGGAACCTTAAGAGCTTGTGTAAGGATATATAGGAACCTAATCCAAGGGATAGTGCTAGATGCGATAGCCCACCGACAAATTGGTTCATGATAAACCTTGACGGGGCTTCAAAAGGGAACCTAGGCATTGCTGGTTGTGGAGTTGTTATCAGGAACTCTTATGGTGATAAAGTGGGATGCATGGCTATTCTTATTAGTAGTCAAACTAATCATGTGGTTGAAGCTTGTGCTACTCTTCATGGTCTTATTTATGCAAAGATTTTGAATTTGAGAAAGGTTTGGGTGGAAGGAGACTCTCTCAACATCATAAATTGTTTTAATAAAATTACTCAGCCTTCATGGGAAGCTAACTATGCTACTGATTGGGTAGCTAACATGGTCTACTTAAGTGTGCATAAAGTTATTTGCGATAATAATGAGCCTTTACATACTGATGGTTACCACTTTATCAATTATTATAAATTAAGATGTAACCAAAAATGTTTTAATAATGATGATGTCATAGATTTTTAATTATCTGTTGATCACTCTCGGGTTGTGTTGGGTTATGATTTTTAGAACGTTGAGCTTTAATTTGCATAGATTATCGGTTGTTGTTATCATTTTGTTATTCAAATGCGATATTTTTTTCGATAGCAGTGCGTATCGGGGGTTCCAAAGAGAGAAATCCAATGACATTAAAGGGGGGAATATGGGAGGAAAAAGGAAGAGAGTGGAACCTACAAGTTGCAAGGAGCGGATGAAGAAAATGGATGTGTGGGACATTTGAAGGTGGGTGAATTACACAGATTATATGGAAAGGCTCAAGGGTAATAATCTTACTATTGCTCAGCAATTCATTAAAACTTAGAAGGACGACTCTAACATGGTTGGAAACCAGTGTATGGAAGTGATTGAAGAGGTGATTATGGAGGATATGAGGTTGGATATGGATGGCATCAACTTTTATTGGGATAGGAAGTTGTTGGATAGGGCCATTAATGAATTTGTGGAGTTGGAAAATGAGAGAAGCTGATTGGTGAAAATTGGTAACTCTTATTTCAACCCTGCCTCTGTTTCTCAACCATGGAGAGTTGTGTTGTTTGTCATTATGGAGTATCTTACTTTGGATGGTAGGTTTAAAATTTTATATGGGTATCATTTTATGTTAGCTAATCACTTTACCCATGATGTGAGGATCAATTTCCCCTTTTATTTGATGCAGTCTCTAAGCTTCTCCATCCAGACAATTCAATATGATCTTAATGGAGAACATGTGTGTCATGAGGGCCTTATGGTTCTTATTATGAATTTGTTAAAATCCAAAAAGGATGTGAAACCCATGGGTAGCTTGAAGGCTGTGGAATATGACACAGAGGGCAGTCTCTCAGAGAAAGGTTATGACTTAGATACTCAAGATGATGCAAAGGGGGGTAATGAGAGTTTAGAAAGAGGTTTTGGGTGTAGCTCTCAGAAGAAGAAGAAGATTGTTGAAGGGAGTATCTCTAACCATGAAATTGATTTTGTGGAGGAAATGGTAAGAGATTACTAGAAGAAAAGGAGTGGTGGTAAAGGAAAGGGTTTTAAGGGTCACAATGATGTTAGGGTTCCTACCCCATCGAATGATGAACCTCTATCTCACATAATGGAGAAGAAGCAAAAATCTCTAAGGCTTCAAGAGGAGAAGATTTAGAAATCTATGAAGAATGTGGAGTTGGAGAAAGAGGATGAGGAGCAAAATCCTGATTTTGATGATAAAATAGAGGGTGTGATTGGTTCTACCAAAGGTCTACAAGGAAACCCTAGGACCTTTCTGAAGGAAATTGGCATGCTAAAACAACAAATGTAGTTTATTGGTAAGGAAGTGGAGTGGGTTAGCAAATTGGCCAAAGGAGATCGTACCTTAGGCCAACATATTAATCAGCTTTAAGAGGTAATTTGAAATGCTAAAGAGGTTAAAAACCTTATGCATAGGATTCCACAGCTCGAAGTTAAATATAGGGTGTTGGAGAAGGCTAATAGTGATAATCAATGGAAGGTGATTAGGTTGGAAGCCAAGTTTAATAATATTGAAAAGATTATCAAGCAAATGGCAGCAATAATAGCAAATCTCTTAAGGCTATGGTAGATAATGTGGGTAATCTTCTGAAAAAGTTTCAGCAAGACAAAGGACAGGATTCCCCTTTAGTGGTAGAGAACCAGGGTCCTAGCAAATGCACTCAGGCTCACTCAAAGAAAAATTGAGGAAGTGAACAAGATGGAAGAGGTGAAAGCCATTGTAGAGAATATGCACATTCTAGCAGACCAGGCTGTTGACCTGATAAAGACTATTTAGCTGGTCGGATACTGGTCTTTTGCTATCTTTTTGTTGTCCTTTTCAGCTCTATTTTTTGTGGCCTCCTATTTTTTCTTTTTGGAGGCCTGTCTTATGTTGATCTGTGCTATTATATTCTATTGTTAGCTTTACACTTTCATTTTTGACTTATGTTATCATGTAACAGGTTTCGGGTTCTTTAAAACTTGTTTTTACTTAATCAAAATTAGAAGTGAATAGATTATCCTTTTAATGAGGAAAATGAAGTAGTTATTTGTACTACTATTAAATTATATTTATAATATGAATCATTATTATTGTATTTACTATAGGCTATACTATGGAAGTCACACATGCTTAATTAGTTATTAATATCTTTGATTTCCACCAATTAGATTTATGTATGTTTAAATTTTATTATCATTTTAAATTTTTTCTGAAGTATACATATGAGTTTTTAAATTTTTTAAATCATTTAAATTATTTTCATACAATTTGATTGGCTAAAATATTTGAGTGTTATAGGAAACAAAATGCTACCCATAATTTGAGGCAATGTTCTAGGATGTATATATATATATATATATATATATATATATATATATATATATATATATGTAAAGTTTAATTTTTTCTACAACCAAAAAGTTTTTTCTTACATATTCTACATGGATTAATATTAATATTGATGAAATATTAATCAAATTTGAAGCAAAAATTAACACACTTAGAATAAAGATTCTTAGATACCTTAAGGTAAACATCCAATTAGATTAATAGTATAGAAAAAATTATTTTATTTTAAGAATTTATTTTCTTTTAAAATTATTATTTTTGGTTACAAAGATTGATATTAATATTGATGCAATATTAATCAAATTTGAATAAAAATTGACACACTAAGAAAATATATTTTTATATAGCTTAAAAAACATAAATATATCTATAGAATATATTCTATAACTAAATCCTCCACTATTTTAGTCTTTTATAACAATTATGTTTAGAATGTTCTACTCAGATCCTATATAATTAAAAATGATATAACCTATCAATACAATTTTCCTCTATTCTCCTTTTATTTATTAAATTTATTTAATAATTTTATAAATGCTAATTTTGAATACAATTCACTACGTGGCACTTATTTTCTTATATGATTTATTAGACATTTTTCTCATATAATTTTACTCATATTTGGTAAATATTTTTTATTGTATTTATTGTGAGATTCTTGGGTGCAATTTAGTTGGTGAATAGTTATATGTTTGGTGGATTAACCTTCCATCTATATAAGTATTTAAGGAAATTAAAGTACAATTTAACTTAATGTTCACAATTTGAAAAATACTTTCCATTTCATAAATTCAAAAGAATAAGTCATTTCAATAGACTAAAGAGGGCAAGCCTCAATTTATAAAATATTATCACACACAATATACTATTCTTACATTTAATTTTTCCACTATATTACTACTATACAATCAAATAATTAAAATTATTATATATTATACAATATAATTAATATAAAATATTGCTCTTTGTAAATTTTAAAAAATCATATAAATTCAACCATTCAAATAATCTAAATAGTTTCAATGGGCCCTTGGTCTACTAGTGAAGTTGAATGGCTCACAAAGAGCCCACCAGGGATCAAGTTGTGTTGAGTGCAAGGCTCAAAGACACCACAAGGGATGAGGCCTGGATCCTGCCCTAGGTGAATTTGGCAGCGTGGATTCTCCTTAGTCCTCGACTCTTAGCCGAAGAGGTTTCAAGCACACATGGGCCCATATTGGTTACCTCAAACTTGTTTGTGAATAGTTACAATTAAATTTTTCTATTTTGTTAAGATTTTACTATTTCAACTACAGGTACACTAACCTCAAATTAAATAAATAGGAGCTAACAAACCAAAAAGTACTAACTACTAGTAGCACTTCAATAGAATTATTTTATTAATTAATAATCATTATTACATGCATTATAAAATATCATTTTTAAATATAATTATTTTTTAATATATTACAATTTAAAATATAATTTTATAATAATTTAATTATATAATAAAAAAAATTCAAAATATTATTTCATTAATCAAAATACAATAAATAATTCATATTTTAATATAATATAATTTATAACTAATAATGCATGGAACCACAAACCCCTATTATAGACCACAGTGATCATTCAAAGGGAAGCTTTACTATGAGTGTTGTCTTAATAGTAATATATATTGTAAATTAATAATCATTATATAATATATTAATATAATGTTAATTAGATAAAATATAAAATATACCAAATTAACATTTTATAAGTAATTATTAAAAAATTTGTTCGAAAATTTGAGGTTTTTATATTTTATGGTGGATTTTCTTATTGATGTCAATTTTTTAGAAATTTATAAAAAAGAACTTTATGCTTGTCATAGAAACTTTCTAATTTTTTATCTTATATATTTTAGTGGATTTGCATCAGTGGCTTTTGTGAAATCAAAAAAAATTGTTAGAAAATTTTCACTTTTTGTTTATTATCTTTTGAATTGTTAAATAAGAGCAAGAATAGTTTTCAATTGCATTAAAATCTTTCTATTCTATTTTGATTTGAATAGATTAGTTTACTTGACTTTTGTGAATTTTGTGGCATGAGATTGAGGTTTTTTTCTTTTCTGCCCGAAGTATTATGGAGATTTTTTTTAGTTATTTCATGCAAAAATCTAATGATTGCTTAGAAAGAGGCTTGCGGTTGTATTTGACAAAATAATTTCTCTTTCTTTTTCACATTCTCATTGAAAATAAAAACTCATTTTTTTGAATGGACAATTTTGCATGATGGCACAAAGTACAAACCATTGAGCAAGGCTTTGTGGCATGGGACATGAAAAAAATGCAGAAAACTATAGGCTTTATTAGGAAGCCATTTTACAAAAGGCCTAGAGCTGCTAATGTTATTGTTTGTGTATAAAATTTATGATGAAGCAACAAAAAATTCATTTACTTATAGGTTTATAAACATTCCATGTGGTTTGTGGCAGTTGCATGGTTATTTGCTCCATTCTTATTTAGCCAATATAGGTTTGAATGACAAAAGATTGTTGATGATTAGGAAGGTTGGAGAAAATGAATAAACAATTGGGGTGTGCCTACAAATAAAAGTTTGGAATCTTGGTAGGGTGTTGAACAAGAGCATCTTGAACATAAATGTAAGCACTTAGCTACTCTATCCATTTTTTACCTTTTTTCTTAAATTAAAAGCTTTTAATTTTTGATAAGTTTTTCCTTTCTAATTTCCTTTCATTTTTTTGATCTAAATTTGTGAAGTTTTTATTTTATGATAATATAAATGTGATGATATTAAATAATAAGAAACTGTTAGTGTACATAATTAATTACTATTACACTTTACTTAAGTTTACTTAGAATAATGCATTTTTATATTAGTTGTCATGTAGACACTTAGGAATATGCATAGACATATGAGTTGTATTATTGACAACATAGGAGTTAGGAACTAAGCACATGGTGTCTACAACATCTCTTTATGAGATACACCTATGTAAACTTATCCTCTTGCCATCGCACAAATTGTTGTGCTCAATGGATGATAATCCACTCTTGGTGGACATGTGCTTAGTTGTGATGTTTACCTCTTTGTTGACTCCTAGTCATTCTAGTTGTCTTTATATACAAGGAACTTCTAGTGTTTATTCATCTCATATCTAATTATCTAATATCCAATCATCTAATATCCATTCTTATTTGATCATCATTTGTCTCTCTTGTGCTATCTATTGAGCTTCTTGATCTTGGCATTGAATTATTGCCTTAGGAAAATTCTTACATGGTATCAGAGCTATACCAAATTATTACATGGTATGAAAGTCATAGGAGTTCCATTACATAGCCATTGGAGAGATTTGTTTTTACAAGTCAAGATTGGAGCTTGCTGGTGCAACTCAAATATTGGTATCACATTTAGAAGGTCAAAAAACCCCCAAATTGACTTTTGTTTCATGAAAATCGAACATTTGAGGTAAAATTTAGTCATTTGATTTTTGAATGTGTGATGATGGTGATTCAGGAGAAATAATTACAGAGATGATTTTCAAACAACGATATCTCCCTCATACAGACTCCTTTTTTCGAGTAATTTTTCTTTTGGGGTAGAATTTCATGATCTACACATTGGTGCAAGTTGTTTGTGCTATCTATTCCTAACTTTTTTAGAAAATTGCCAATCCCAATTTTTTATAACTTCAGAGGCTTCGTTCAAACTCATATGGACACATATTTAGGTCATTTCTTTTTTGAAAGTGCATATATTTTGTCTACTTTCCAGATGTGGTTTTAGTTTGGATTAATTTTGAGTAGACATAGTACTTTTAGGACTTGGTCAATTTTTGGCCAATTTTGGCGCTTGTAACTAATTAGATCCTTAAGAGGTCTTGTGTCTTATTTTGTTGCGTCATATATAGCTTCATATTTTTAGTGGTAAATATCAAAAAACAAGAGTTCCACTTTGACCCAACACTGGAAAGTGGCTATTGTACTCGCACTAAATATAAAGTGCCAAAAGCATCACTTTTGTCGGGGTTCTTTGATTGAGTGAAAGAGGGGGTGTGTCTTGTGTTCTTGTGTCTCTCTTTCTCTCTTGTGCTCTTTTAAATTTTTGCATCATGGGTTCACCTAAAACTCCACTTTTAGCTTCACACAATTATACTACATGGAAAGATATTGTATGGAGTAGACTAATGGAAAAAGGTTTAAATCTATATATTGATGGTACAATTGCAAAACCCATTGATGCTAATGTGTCGCAATTACGACAACAATGTGTTGCCACTGCGACAGTGATAGACATCGTTGTTTTTTAGTTGAAAATTATGATGTCTATCCTATACCATCACAATTATGATGCATATCCATCGCTATGCAACCACTTTATGCAGACGTCACAATTGCAGCCTCCACCACAAGCATGGCGACGATAGTTAGTGTCGTCTCCATAGTGACCCCATCTTAATGCTTGCGCTGGAGATCGCAATTATGACATCCACCACAAGCATGGCGACGATAGTTGGCGTCATCACCATAGCGACCCTGTCGCTATGCTTGTGGTGAACATCAAACCAAATCAAACCTCCTAAACCCTGAACCATGTGTAACTTCATTTGGTCAGATCTTATATTTGAGCAGGATGGTGTCTTATTGGTGCTCCTTCCATTATTTCATGATATATTATTATCAGGCTATCCAATTGACTAAAGGAAAAAGATGATTCCTGACTAATCGAACTAGCAATACGATCGATCTACATTGTATTTGGACACTTGGTTTGAGGTTCATCTCATCAATTCCCATTCATCACAGGATCTTTATCTGATTAGACCTCGATAGAAAACATTGAGATTTCTTGAGCCCCAAGCCCAAATTATGCAGGCTTCAATCTCCACATATCATAAAGCCTATATATAGAGTTGGGCATCCCGTAGCTAGAAGCTTCACCTGCATCAACTCTTAGATGGTGTGAGAATGCTCAGCTCTATATATAGGCTTTATGATATTTGGAGATTGAAGCCTTCACAATTTGGGCTTGGGGCTCAGGAAATCTCAATGTTTTCTATCGAGGTCTAATCAGATAAAGATCCTGTGATGAATGGGAATCGATGAGATGAACCTCAAACCAAGTGTCCAAATGCAATGCAGATCGATCGTATTGCTAATTCGATTGTTCAGGAATCATCTTTGTCCTATAGCCAATTGGATGGCATGATAATAAAATATCATGAAATAATAGAAGGAGCACCAATATGTAACCATCCTTCTTAAAGAAAAATGTGACCAAATGAAGTTACGTAGGGCTTAAGAGTCTTGATTTGGTTTGATGTTGGAGGTAGTTGACAATGATGTAGCTCGAAGCTTCACCTCCCTTGTCTCCTCCCTTTGGCTCACTCCTTCTCAAGCCTTAGTATGTCATACTTATGTTGCTTAAATCATTGAGTACTGATAATTTTTGCTAAAACTGATTCCTTACATTTGAAGATTGTATGCAAAATGTATAATTAAATGCCTCTGTTCAATCTATGAACATTTTCAATAAGGTATATCAGACAAGTGTTTGTGAAAATGTTGATGCTTAAAGCACAGTAACTTTGGTGAAGTTTATCTTGGGTGCTAAGTATTTGGGTTTATGTTTTCCTAATACAATTAAAATACCAGATTTCTATTTTTATGCAAGTGTTTGACATAAATCCTATATAAAGGATTTGTATTTTGTAATTTCTTTTGTGGGTACTCAGTTTCAAATCAGACATTGCACCCCAATTGTTTGATGAAATGCCAATGAGACAAAACTAAAATTGAAGGACAAAATAGGAAGATTTTCTTACATTAGGTATCCACTAGCAGCTTCTCTCTCTCTAACTCTATTAACCGTGTGTATCTTCTCTGAGTACTTAGTTGGCTAGAGCTAACCTACTGAAAGTAGCCCTTTGTTCAAACTATTCCAAACTTGGAAGGACTTCACCTTATTGTAATAGGAGTATGCTACCATAATTTATTTTTATTTGTTCCTTTACTAGTCTAAACTTTAGCAGAAATCTCTTCTTTTTCTTTTTTGAACAAATGCACAACATCATGAACTTTCTCCATTTAGCAATATCAGAGGGTATAATTTCTACTCATATCATAACCATGTTTCCCTACTAGCACCATTCTTTTCTCATGGGTCATCTTGTGCATCATTGAAGCCATATTCACCACTTACTTTGACAACTTGAACAAGCTTGTCTAGCTATGTCTTTTTCGTTGCTTTTGTTTTCTGGTGTGGATCATTTGTGCGGTCTTCTTGCACAACACAAATATTTGCATTAAGGTTGGGCAATCTTTATTTGATGTTGAGTGTCATGAAACACATGTAGAGGGAAATCAATACACTTTTGTGGATGTTGGCCATTTTCTCTTAATTTGGGGAATGTGAACATGTAGCCTTGGTTATCCCTTCCATTCCCGTGGCTCAGTTGATAGCTACCTTTTCCTTGCCATCTAGGCGCAAAAAATGGTACTTGTGCATGTAGTTGGTAAGGTGCATAACAGGTGGTGCATAAATGATAGTATGAATCTGGTGTTGGTTGTTACAAACTATATTTCATCATATTCTTTCCTCGGGATTCAAGAAATTCCTCTGCAACTCTACAAGTACATGTGCCATGATTTGGATTCCCATACCTCATGCAAATATTTTAATAGTAGTGCCCTTCAGCTATAGTAATAGGGCACACAAAGAATTTCTATATTTTCCAAATTTAAGTGTAGCACTTTGTAATAATGAAGGATGTTGACCAATACTAATCACTCAAGCTCTCACCAACACACAATCCTTTGCTTTATGCCCTTCCAGGTGGAATTGATACAACAAGTGCTATATTTAGTGCCTTGCACATCAACTATTTGTTCCATTCATGCAAGTATAGTGTTTATTTTCTCATCAAGTCATATTGTGGCCCCATTGACGTCAGAAAAGAAACCCCATTCACCCTAACTCTGCCTTCCTTCCATGATCCGACCATACTATTGGTCACCTCTTGATCAAAGCCATGCAACTTCATAATGTATCTAGTGATCCCACCCTATTCTAGCTTCTTTCAAACTTTTTCCTTGCTTCTCTATTTCTCTATATCTCCCACTGATTCTTTTCTACACCTTTTGCCCACCATTTCAACACTTTGCATGCCCTCAATTCTCATAAGCACCACACATTGTAAACACTTCACCACCTGATGGGGACATTTGTAATTGAGAAGAATGCTGAAGGAATTATCCTTACTTCAAATCTTGTTATAAAGAGTAAACATTGTTATTATATCAATACGCATATTACAAAAATTTCCTCTTTTTTATTGAATAGAAAATTGGATGAAACAAAAATGATAAGAATACAATTACTTAGAGACATTCCAAGTAAATCTTATGAATCCAATTTGTGTAAAATTCATTACAAATAAAAAAAATCACGTCACCACACTATCTCATGATGATGATTACGACCAAACCCTTAATCACTAGGGATATTGGAAAATTCTATGTATAGAGGAGTGATGTGAAATATTTTTTTTTATTAATAAAACTATCTTATAGGTATTTTTCTTTTCTCAAAATTTTAGGAAGGAAAAAAATGAACTTTTTGACTTAAGTAATGTTTTCACTTTAAATTTTATTAATTACTAATTCTTTAAAATAAAGGTATAGATAACATCTATCTTTTAGACTTCAAAATAAGCCAATAAACAGAAAATAACCTGAATTCTAATAAAAACTCTTGCATCTAAACCATTATTCTTCTTTAAAATAGAGGAGGAAAAAGCATTCTATGCTTTTAGAGGAGCATGACTTGAATTTCTAAAACTAATGATAGGACTACAGTTAAGACTTATCCCTTGATCGAACACTCAATACTCGAGATGGTTGATGACTCGTGCTAGCTTTATTTGTTGAAATGTTACTAATGTCTATAGAATTCACTCCTATAATAACAGATTATTGATAGTCCTTCAAAAATGATATATGTGATATTTAGCTTCAGTCAAATTTTTTATATTAAGCTAGAAATTATAGAGAATCAGATATTAAATTTCTACTATTTATTATAATCATAGTGATTGGTTTTTGGATTCAATTCAGTTAAGATTTTTATCATCAATATTTTGAATCACACTATATGATCTATCATAAGAATGAAACTAATGAGAACTTATGGATGAATACAAGAAGAGATCATTTTCACTATTTATAGCTTGCTAGAATTATTTCTAATGAGCATGACTGTAGGTTCAAAATAATTTTTCATGTATAAATAGTTGAGAATTTAGATTATCAAGGCTTTCATGTTTTTTTTCACATTATCAACTTGATTCCATCTCTTTGCTAGGGCTTTGCTCCATGTCAACAAGTTGACTGACACTGAATGGCTTTTAACAATCTTTATATATAAAACAATTTCAAGATATTGGCAGCAACATGCCACTAAATGACTTAGGTATAGTATGAAAGTGTTGATTATATCTAAAAGTAAAACAAATAGTATTGCAACAAGATTAACAAGGAAACAAATGAAGCTCAAGTTACCCTCAGCTCAAAGTAGCTTAGTTGAATGCTATGACTATCTTCCCCATTATTCTATCCCTTTTTCATATACCTAGCCAATAATTCTTTTCCATATAAGAAGGGTTTTACATTTTTCACCCAAGTTTAGTGTCACAATATATCCCTTCACAAATCTAGCTTGAGCGCCTATTCTTGGAATCTAAAAGGATTGAGCAATATAGTTTAGGGCATGGCTTACTCTTTTTTGGTCAATAACTCTGAGGGTGACTATCCATTGCCCTTTTGAGATAGTGCTCTCTATCCATTTATTAACTGAATGAGGAAGATTTATAACTCCCCCATTTTCATAGCTCTGAATCACAACACATTTAATGATTGCACTCAATGAGTGTGATATTTTTAATGATTCCTCAAGCATTCCTTTTTCATTTATATGGATTTCATTAATTGCCCCTACCCCAATCACATCAAAAAAGAAATTTACATTTAAAACTAAATTGACTCCATCAACTGCTCTACTGAGTACATTAATCAGCTCTATTGGAAGCATCTGAGGTGTTAAAATGAACTAATTAGTAGATGTAGGGAAATCGATGAGAATAGATGTCTTCAATTTATAATAATTATTTGTAACAAATTTTAGATTTGATTGTGCTAGCATCAATGTTTCAAATCACACTATGTGATCCATCATCATAATGAAATCAAACATAAAAGAACATTAAAAAAACCTTAAAAAATCCTAACTTTACAATTATCTCCACAAGTTTAACATCACACTCTTTAGAAAAAATAGTTCACCTATAAACATTACAAAAGTGAAATACCTGAAGCATTTGAATGGAATTCAAGAGAGTTCCACTAACTTTTGAAAGGTGCAAGCATTTCAATCGTCCCAATTCTTCAATACCTATTATACTCTGCAGCTTCCCAAATTCATCAATGGTGATTCTTTCTAGGTAGTTCAATTTTGCAAGACTAGGAATATCTTCAAGCTGGGGACATTCCATTATATTCAATATTGAGATTTTTTCAGATCAATAGAGCTCCACCATACTATTTTCAGTATTGGGCAGTCTTTCAACTTAATGCAATTCAATTTTGTCAGTGTTACATTGACTTCGGTCAGATTAGGCATGAACTCAATGTGGAGAGATATGAGATTGGGACAATAATCTCCACAAATTGATACCTTGGGTACATATTTCCCTTCTCTAATCACCATCATCCAAAGGTTACTCATCTGAGGCTTAGAAACAGCATGTATCTCATTATTGCTCAAAAAAAATTGTCCACTACTTGTTGTGAAATCACATAAAACTAATCTCCTAAGATTTGAGAGATTTCTAAGGGATTTAGTAAAGGATTTCCAGTCAATTCTCATTGGATTGCCCCCTCCTTCTAAGACTAGATATTCCAAATGAGTTAACATCCCTATTGAGTTTTGAAACTCTTTTAGTGAGACTTCATCAAGCACCTACTCTTTTAACTAAAAAGGGGCTTGAAAAGAATCCATACATAAATTCATTCTAAAACTGAACAAATTTCATGAGATAGAACTATAGTGAAATGCAAGGTTTACCATAAAAGAAGACCTAACTTTTAACAAAATGGGAAAAAATACCTGTGCATCATTTAGCCACAGTTTTTCAAGATGTCCATTTACAATTGTCAAACACTAGGTATTTTGCAAAGGAATACTTGAATTAATGCTCCTCACTCTACACCAATTCAGATCAAGCTTAATCCATAATAGAGATGTTGATATTTCACACCAATTTTTTGAATCTCCTACAAAGAATGTTACCACAAAACCAGTGGATGGATCTACAAATGAGTGTAAAAACCTCAAACTATGAACATTGTTTTCGATTACAGTATGTTGGAATATCTTTGATTCTTCCTGTTTCACATATCAAACTTATTTTTGGTTGTAAACATTACACATTTATGACTGATTCTAAGTTAAAAGTGTTAAATAATCAAAATTGACTTATTTTTTCTTGGTATGTAATGCTTACAACAAAATGTTCCATTTCCTCTTTAAAAAAAATTGAATAAAGCGTGTAGAGTATAAAATTTTCATGGAAGAAAGAGCCCACCAAAAATTTAAGCTGCTTAGGGTGCCGCACACTTCTCATGGCCATACACTTCTCTTTGCTGATGAAGAAGCATGCAATGTCCATGAAAATCTATTTCTCTTCACTTTCAAACGCATCAAAGCTTATTTTAAGCTTGTGTTTTATATCTCTATCCAATGTTGTGTGAACTTTATCCAATTCCAACTCCCAAAAATGTTTGTCATTGCTGCCAAAAACATGCCCACCTAGCACTTTGAGAGAAAGGGGTGAACCCCCACAAACTTCAACAAAGCTCCAAACTAAACTTTCATATCCATTTGCAGCATAAGGCTGGTGGAATGCATGCCAGCAGAAGAGTTCCCTGCTATGATACACATTCATTGCTTTCATCTTGTAACGAATATGGATTCCACCATGAATTAACACTCTTTCAGCATGGGTAGTGATGATTACATAGCTATGAGAAGCCAGGACATCACTAACTAATAGAGCGTCTAACTGGTCAATGTGATCAATGCAATCTAAGACAATAAGAAATCTCAATAAATGACGTCTTCCAATACGATTCCTTATACAACTAGTTCCCTCATCTATACTTTGAAATTTTCAAGGATCTTTTTCATTTATGAGATCTTTTAGGAGCTTAGTTTGCATAGAAAGCAACTCACCTTTGGAAGACGCTTCTCGCACATCAGTTAGAAAACATGAAACATGGTAATCTAAGCATTTGCAATTGAACAATTCTTTGGCTAGAGTTGCCTTCCAAGATCCACCCATTCCAAAGATACCAATCATCTTAACTTTATTCTCCTCCTCCTATCTACAATGCTATTCAAAATCTTCTACAATTTCATCTAACCCCATAGAATGTTTTGCTACAGCTAAAGATCTTTCCTTTTGTAGCTCTTTTAGCATAGTGGACACTATATTCTTAAGTAGCAGCTCCTGATTACTAAGAAATTAAAAGAATTTTGATTAGAAAGATGTTATGCTCTTGTAAGCTGAAATTCCACATTCTAAGTTTTATTTAGGTATGTTCTGTAAGCTAAAATCTTATTTTCAAATTTTTTATTTGATTAGATTTTTCATTTAGAATTTAAAATTGCATATATTAAATTTTGATTTAGATATGTTCTGTAAGCTAAAATCCTATGTTCAAAGTTATGATTTGTCTAGATTGGTCATTTAGAATTATAATAGTCCTTATTTAAAAGTACAATTTTAGATTAATCATTTAAACTGCTTGAAACAAACTTACACATAACATTCAAGATATGATTTATTTAGATGGTTCATCTAAAATTACAATAGCTTATCCAATAAAATCTAACTTACCCAATAAAGCCCCTCTATAAATAAATAGTTTGGTGGGCCATTTAAACAGCTTGAAACCTAAAGTATGCTACACAAGCCAAAATTTTATGCTCTAAGTACAAAATCAAGTAAGAAACACTTCTTCGTGGAAAAAACACAAATAGAGTCTTACTGGTAGTGTTTTTTGAATTCATATCCAGTTCTGAATGAGACAAAGTGAAGGGCTTCCTTCCACTCTTGAAGCTTGTCTAGGTACCTACCCTTCTTTTCATATTCAAAAAATGCATTCGCATAGACTCCATTTTGGATGTGACAAAGATCAGCAGGAGCAACATCATAAAACACTGGTATAATTAGAGACTTAGTTTGTGACATGAGAGAAAGGTCAGCCAAACACCAAGGAGAATTTGCATAACCTTTGGAGAATATGGAAATTTGAACTGAAGCAGAGCTAATAGCGTTCTGAAGGGTAGAAGGAAACAAGTCTCCCAAGTCCATCACTCTCAAATCAAGAAAAACTAGAACTCCCATACCTTGAAGAATATTGTAAATTGGTAGAGCCAAAATGTTTTTCACATCAGGACCCCTGTCATTGTTAGTATCTTATTGAGCTTCACTTTTTTTCGAGAATAGTTTAATATTCTCTACTAAATAGGGCCAACCACGTGAAGGTGGAAGCTCATTTGGCCCCACCCCCCTCCCACTAACATCACTCTACATTCCCTGTTAACATCTAACATTCATTCATTCTTTCAAGCATTAATAAAATGTAACATTCAACCAATATCACATGATCACATTCAATCAATATCACATGATAACATTCATTAACACATTAGATTCATTAACATGCAACATTCATCAATATTCTGCATTAACACATAATTCATGAACATTCATTAGCACATAATTAAATTCATTGAGACATAAAATTCAGTCATTATCAAGTAAGGTATGTAGATGACAATCATTTCTTTTTCTTCTTTCTATTTCCTTTTTCTATGTAAGCTCTAAGAGGAGCATCAGTGTCATCATCAATTCCCCCCTAATGAGTTATTTTGTTCTCTATTCTTGATGATCTCAAATTCCTATGATGTTACAAAGGGGGGTCCTCTACAATAAAAAATAAAAGAGTTAAATTAAAAATAATTTATTATAATTGTTACAAGTATTTCATTATTTTAAATAACATAACTATGGCACTCTTTACCTGATCTGACCACATCATTTTTTCTGGACTCAACGTCAACACGCTAATGAACATCGACCCCTCGATCCTCTACAGCAGCTATAGAAAATGTTATGTTTATCCAAACACAAATTACAATTACATATAAATTTTTTAATAGGATGCACATCTATAGAGGTAGACTTTAGTTGAGATTTTTTTTATCTAGCTATGTGGCACTAGGTTCTATTATTTCTAACATTGTCTAATGTCTATTGTTTGTACCATGGGTTAGTACCCTCTTGCTGCTTTTTATATTCAAAAATATTTAGCTATAGAAGAAAAGGGTTGTCTTCATAGTGGTAGTAGAAATTCTACCCTTAGCATTCCATTATGCATTAGCCCATCTTCTAACCTAATCCACATTACGATGAGTAGAAATAAACTTATATGGACAATTTCATACCTTCCACTCTTATATCTATTATTTCATTCAAACAAAATGATTTTGTCCAAAGTCTAAGAAAACAACTAAATTCTTCCCTAAATCTATCCTTGGTTCTTTAAACTTTAGAGTTTTATTTCTCACCATCTTTACAACACATGACATTATATCCTTACAAGAAAATCTAGGATTGATGATTTCATAATAACATAGGCTCTAGAAGTGAGGGCAAAAACATAGGACAATGAATCCTAGATAAGAGGTATCACATGAAAGTATCTTGAAAATGGGTCAATTGCATACCCATACCCATGGGATGGATGTAAAAATAATTAAAATTAAGGTGGGAACAAGTAGAGAATTATAGGGTAAAGAAAGCTTCTATTACACCTTTCTATTATTATAATTAAATGTAGAGTAAAGAAAGCTTCTTTTCTAAGAAGTTTATAAAAAATTGTATAATAGAATATATATATTATAATTCATTTTGATTGCTTAAAATGAGATACTATTGCACCTTGTTATGTTCTTAAAATATAATTTGTAGGATGAACTTTCTTTGCATTTACATACTCCACATTGTAAACTTCCTATATATTTGCATTATATTAGATTGGTGGTAGTGTAACTTCCTTTTTCTCATTTTTTTTTTTTTTAAAGATAATATACTTTTGATTCTTCTTGATGCATATACTTATTAGATTATTTATACTATGTCAAATTTATACAACTTTTCATTTCTATTGAACATACACTTACTTTTTGAACTTGTAATTTTATAATCTTATAATGAGTATTAGTAAACCATAACCATCATGTATTTATGCATGTATAATATTTTATTTATTTCTGATTCATCATCATCATAATCATATACACATACATACTTATATAGATATATATATATATATATATATATATATATATATATATATATATTTATATATATTTATATATATTTATATATATTTATATATATATATATATATATATATATATATATATATCTTTGTGTGTGTACATGTATGTGTGTGTGTCTATGTATGTGTATATATATTTGTGTATATATGTATGTATGTATGTATATATATGCACACACATACATACATATACATATACATACACATATGTGTATATGTGTGTGTGTATGTATATGTATATACATACGTGTGCACATGCACACACGCATGCACATGCGCCCGCGCACGCGCACGCGCACGCATGATTTCTTGTAAATAGATTGTTTCATTGATTCTTGAGTTACTTGAGATAGTACAATACAATTTAGTGATTTGATTGAATCCTTAATAATAATTTTTTGTTATGTTTTTTCGGCTTTGGTGTTGAGCTTGGGGTGATTTGTATCTCCAACCCCTTTTTGTGAATATGTAACTTTATTTTTTTTAATAATAGAAAGGACCATTCTTAAAAATATAGTGTTTAATGGGTTCCTCGTTATTTATACCTTCTTTATTTTTAAAAGCGTGTGATGACCATCTTCGTTCAACACCTTTAATTTAAATAATAGACCCTTCTTACCACTGTCAAGTACACTGTTTCAAAATTTAAAAAAAAAATTCCACCTTTTATATAATTTCCTTCTTTAGTTTTTGGCTACATTGCATCATGTCAATGACCTTTATATTTTTCTTTTCTTTTCAATCTATACATTATCTTTGGAATATTTTCAATAGTATAGCACAACTTAGCAATTTGACAACTCTTTTGTAACTAGAATAACATGTTTTTTTTTTGTAAAAACATATAAAGTAAATATATATTTTGTGTGCTTACATTAGGATCAATAATGTTTTTTAAATATGTTCAAAGATACTTTATAAATAGAAATATAGTTCCAAAGAATTTTATCAATTTTCTTTTTAAGATAAAAATATCTTATGAAAAAACCTTCCACTACAAATATCTATTTTTTTTTATAAACACATTTTTTACATCTTCTATTCAAACACATTACAATTGTACCAAAAAAAAAATTTCTAACCAAAAATTTTAATATTTTGTTTTGAAAATTTATCTATTAAGTCATTAGCCGAGAGGTTGCTTCAGTCTCATAAGAGACCCCCCGAATCTATGCAACAATTTAAAAATATGTGTAATTCTATATTATTTTTAATTAAAAAATGATAACAAACTAGTTGTAAAAATTTGATACGATCTTTATGGTTATCGTTAAGCTGAAACTATTTTTCTGTTGTGCATCCCATAACCATCCCTTGTTCTACTTGATTCATATCATTCAAAATTTTATGGTATTCTTTGCCTTGGTTAGAGCCATTGAATTTCTGATACGAGTATGAAATTTCTTCGAAAGTTACGGTTGAGTGGAAAGTATATTTCATTTTTACTATTTGTATTTGCAATTTATTTATTTTTTATCTCTGAATTCATTTTTCTAGGTTACAGGGTTCTTGGTCTCACAATATTTGGAGCAAAGCTAGCTAATTTAGAGCTCATCATTTAGATTCCAGTTGGATGGAGTCTTGGAATCCTTACAAAGTTGCCTTAGTTCTCTAGAGTTGCAGGAAGATATTCACCATGGATGATGTCTAGGGTTGTCAGTCTTACATTGTATAATTACATTTTGTCGCCTATGAAGTTTTTGAACATAATAAATAGATTCGTGTCATGGGAGTAAATATAAATTTTTTTGTGAAACATTATGTTCTTTTCTAAGTAGTTGAGTCTATGTTAGAGTTTTTTTCCTCTTTTCTATGTAACTAGCCCTATCTTATAGTTTCTGGAGAAGTGTTTTGTTACATATTAACTAAGAATTGAAAACTAGTCCAACCTAGATGATATAACTATTAAAAAAACATCTTTATTTAAAAATCACTTGTGTTAATCATCTACGTTAATCTTGAACCTATAACTATCATAAACAAAACTTTGTTTTTTGAGAACAACTATCAAAGAGTCGTCTCAATTTTGGATTTTACAAAAAAGTATAATATTTAACCAGTACAATTGATGCAAGAGCATCTTGGGTGTAAGAGCAATCTTGCATCACCCAAAAATATTTTATTTTTAGTCTTTTCTATTTTAATAAGGACTAGTAGATAGGGTGGTTACTATTTATGGGAACTTGCTACTTTTAGTAAGTTTTTCATACGAGTTTGCAATGTTCTCATTTTCTACATGAAGGTTCATTTCAGAATTATAAGCCTACCATAAAAATCTCATTGCTCCAGCTTAAGTATCAAAGAAGTTATTGCAGATTTTTGGTGGAAAAATTTGTAAAAAAATATTTAGGCTCACCATTGGAGGCCTTAGAGTGCCTAGATGAGGTCTAAAAACTCAACAGAAGGGCATTTGCATGGTTCCATGCCTAATCATGAGCTGGTGTTTTTGAAAAGTGGTTATAATAGCCAATCGGAGCAACAGTTCGAGAGTTATGACCTTCCAAAGTTGGGCTACCCAAAATATCTAAAATAAAAGTCAAAGATATATTTAGTCGACTCTATATCTATTGTTAGGGTCTGTCATCCCTACGTATTAAGTTTGAGCATCTAGAACCTTCCTAGGCGGCATAAAATTGCCTATTTAAGAAAGGCCCAAACATTGTCTAGGACAACTCTGGGTGGTAGTATGTAGCTTAGTCTTGCAGATTACTGTAATGAAGGCATCCATGTGGGTTAGCACATTGTACTTGTGAATTTTATAATTCTGCATTTGCAGTGTAAATAAGAAGTCCATATTTTTGTTCTTGCATTTGTTGTTGTTTCTTTATTTCTATTATAAGTTTATGGTTTTAAGGGGAGCACCATTCATCAACAGTATCTACAAACAATTCAATGACATCCTATTTACTTCATAACATGAAAATATATCAAACTTATAACAAAACCTTGTGATCTAGCATGTTTGCATTTTCATATTGAGAATAAGGAAAACTAGTTTGACAAGAATTGAGAAAAATAAATTTTCAAAATGAGATTCGAAATAAAATTTTCCTTTTGTACACATAAAAAATTGAACGAATTTTGTTTGATTTTCTCATCCCAAAACTATCAAATTTACTCAAGAATTCAAAATATTCAATAAGATATCTTTCTAATATGAAGAATCGCAGGTGTGAAGCACTAATGTTGAAAAGTGACATTTGGATGGATTTTGTAACATTTTAGTAACTAGCTGTAGAGGACTCAGATCAGAGAAAAATAGTAAATGATATCCTAGGGTCCCCCGAATAGGTAAGGAGTATTATTACATTTTCATATAGAGACTTGTATGGGATAAGCATCTTAACATGAAATTTAGAGAGATTAACTACAAGGATGTTAGGCCCCTAAAACTTAAGATTTCAAATATTGAACCCTTTTGACTAATTCAGTGACTTACTTAGAGTGATGAAGGCTAAGTATGGTTTAGTTCATCTTCTTCCTCAATGATGTTTGTCCTATTAAGTCTATGTTTCCCTTAGAATAAAGCATTGTTCAATATTATCAAACATTATGTATTAATAGGTTTTGCCCCCAACAAAAATACATTATGCATTAATAAACATTAAAGAGAGATAACTATTATCCAAATTAATTTTGATTAGGTATAAATTTTAAAATCTTTATATACATAAACTAGTATAATAATATAGAATGTTAATCAAGTCGACATACTTAAAAAATTATTTTAAAAAGTGAAATATTTCTCAAACTTCTAACTATCTTAGAATGTTTATGATTGATATCTATTATTTTTATAATTGTCATCAATTAATTAATATTTGTACCAAAATCTATAACATGTTGGTTTGGTAGATTCACATCTCTTTCCTCACATAGAGTGTGCTCATACAATCAAATAGACCACATCCCTTTCCTCACGTGGAGTGAGCTCATACAAATCAAATAGACCACATCCCTTTCCTCACACAAAATGTGCTCATACAAATCAAATAGACCACAATGGCTAGAGTTATTTTCTGAGAGGCTATTGGTATGTTAATTTATAAACTATTCCAAAGTTTAAATTTAATATCCGAATTTACATCTCTACCAATGAAAAATAATAAAAAAGGAAAAGAAAATGAAAAATGAGAAGCTTCTACTTGGAAGCCAAGATGTATATAAACAATTTTGATGATGAGAACTATGATTATATTTGGCTCGCTTAGAATTTATTTTAATACCATATTTATTTGGAATCATAATGCTTAGACACTATTATATATTGTAACCATTTTCATTGATTGCAACGGTGAAATGTAAAAAAACTAAGAGAAATCCTAGATTGGAGTTCAATTATTGAATGTGTAGTAGGGGAAAATTAATGTGGTTGTAGTTGTTCAATTTTCATTTCACTTTTGCATATGTTTGTTTGAACAATAATTAGCAATCATTCAATATTGAATATGTAGCAGTTTTTTAAAATGTTAACATGTGAATTATACAAGAGAAAATTGTCTCTATGTTTGTGTATGTAAATTTTTTGTTTAACTATTTCTTTAAGAAATATATGTTATATTAGTATATTTATGTATGTTTGAATAGAGATCTTGTGTAAGAAATCACTACTAAATATATCATCACAATATTTATTTAAGATCGTAAATAAATATTTATTTACTAATTAGAAAATAATATTTTTCTAAATAGTTAAAATTTTAAATTTATTTAATAAATTTTTAACCTCCGAGAATCAATTTTTTAATGATGATACATTAACAAAAATAAAATAAATTTTAAATTTTAAATTGTTGGTGGTATAACTTTCAAATTTAGTTATTTTGCTACTAAACCATATCTATAATACTACATATTATCATTCAAAAATTTAAGAATAACAATATAACCCCAAAAGTTAAAGTATTAAAATGTTTTCTAAATAGAAACATGACACTCAAGTTTCAGTAATTTTGTACAATAATTGACAAAATTAATAAATACTTTTAAAATTCATATGAAATACTAGGATTTGGATTTTTGATAGATGACTTTGATAATTTTTTAAATTGTAAACTTTAATAAATAAATAGTCATAAATACATGACTAATATAGTATTTGTTACTATTTTATAAAATAGTAAATGAACAAAAAAAAAGTTTAAGATTCATGAAAGATTAAAACTAACTTGAGATTGATTTTATTATAACTTATTTTATTAAAAACATATATATATATATATATATATATATATATATATATATATATATATATATATATAGAGAGAGAGAGAGAGAGAGAGAGAGTAATTAGGATGTGAATATAAATGTGTGTGTGAGTGAGAGAGAGAGAGAGAGAGAGAGTAGGGGGATGATATAGTGAGAAGAGGGAGGGGATAATGTGAAAAAAATGATTAGGGAGAGACAGAAAAAGAGCAATACAAAGTGATAGTAATTTTAGGAAAGTTATGGGGGACATACATGGGACAAAGATGGTAATTATGAGGGATATGTGTGAGAGAGATATGGTAATTATGAGGAGACATAGGAGTGAGAGAGACAATAATTGTCATGGGATGTGTGTGGGAAAGAAGTAGAAGAGGATGAGATACATGAGGTATACATAGAGGATGAATAAGGGGATGATATAGTTTGAAAGGGAGGGGAGAGAGTGAAAAAGAGAAATTGGGGAGAGATAGAAATGTTGATATGAGATTATTTTGAAGTGAAGAACCTGTAATGGAACAATCATTTTTTTGTCACTGATGTCAAACCTACTACTTGCTAGTAAGACAACTGCTTAGTTGATGTGAGTACTATCATTTGTTTGATTGATAAAGAGGATTTGATCAAATAAGTTAACAAGAGCACCTAGAGGAAAGGTTGAGTTATGATATGAAAAAGGAGTACAAAAATTAGTTAAGACAGCAATGATATAGTGTATTGATTATCTACTTAAGGATGCAAAGGTTGGATACACTGATTAAGTCTATAAGAACAAGTAAGAAGAATTGAGTCTGTCAAGCTTGACCGAGCATATAGTAGGTGCTGAGAAAAGTTAGTGCAAGCCGAGCAGAAAATTAGTTGGAGTCGAGAAAAGTGAAGATTTAGTGTATGTCGAATGAACTTAGTGTAACCCGAGTAAAGTTTAGTTGGTGTTGAGCATCAGTAAACGTTAGTGTTCATCGAGTAAACTAGTGGAAGAATGGTATGGAAGCCGAGTAACAGCATATTGATGTCAAGTGCCAGTATTCACGTTAAATAGTAGATTTGGTGAATCTAAGCTGACTTTTTTTTCTTGAATTATGAGAAGCATGTGGCAGATAACTATGATGTGTTGGTGGCACAGAATTCAAGGTAAACTATTTTGTGGAAAATTCAAAGAGGACTGAAAAAGAAGTTTCTAGAGGAACCAAATGGAAAAGTGGGTAGATTCATTGTATCCTACCTAACCCTAAAATGGATGATTGGGGTTAAATGGAAAAAAATCTTAAATCTCTATTTATAGAGAGAGAGATGGTTAGAATCAAAGGTTGTCATGTGCAAGAACCTAAGGAAGACAAGGAGTCTAGGGTATTTTCTTTATTCAATGGCCAAACAAAAGAGACTGCTATTGGCAAGAAAAGCAAGAAGGCTTAAGAGTGTGAATGCATGAAGGGTGAATAAGCTATCAGAGTCAAAGTGTGTGAAAGCCAAACAGAATGGAGGACTAAAACAAAGATCTGTAATCTACAAGTGAGTTGTAATTTTTTATCAGATCAAGTCTTATTGTTGCTTTCTAATCATTGTATCACTCTAGGGTAAATCCTTTGGATTAAGGTTGACGTAACAGTCATTTGTAAATCCTTTAACCGAATGACATTCCAAGTGAATGATCTAAAGTCCTCTAACAAGGCCCACTCCTAATAGGGTGATTGAAATCCTCTAACTAGGTCACATTTAATAGTGTGTATTGTAACCTTTAACAAGGTTGTCCTTTCATAGGGCATCACTTCAGAAGAGTCAAAATTAGTAGCATATTACTGGTGGTTTTTTTCTAAATTGGGTTTCCACGTAAAATCCTTGTGTCAAAAGTGTTATTGAATATGTTATGTTTCATGTTTACATTTCTGCAAAGTTGTTTTGACCTAGGATAGTAACCTACAAAGTTTAAGTATTCTTGATAGATAATGAATGCATGCATAATAAGGTTTTATATATATGGGTCTACTAAGTTGTGAAAAGTTTTATTTGTAAATCTACCACTTGGATAACTGATTCACCCACACACCACCCCCCCCCCCTAATTATTCTACAGAATTCCAACAAAAAAGAGAGGGATAAAGAGATTATAATTATTGGAAAGTGATAGTTATAGGGGGAGAAGGAAAGACATAATGTAGAGAGAGATAAAGAATAATTAGAATAGAGTGAAATATATTTATTAGTGGGAGAGATAGATGGTAATTATGTTAAATATATTTGGAGAGGAGGTGAAGAAGGAGGAGAGGAGAAAGGAAGTCTCGAGATGGGTAAGAGATTAAGGATGAGAATAATTAGATATTAGAATAGACAATGGTATTGGTGTGTGTGTGTGTGTGTGTGTGTGTGTGTGTGTGTGTGTGTGTGTGTGTGAGAGAGAGAGAGAGAAAGGAATGGTGATTGATGTGATGTTGACAAATATGATCATTAGGAGGAAGATATTTTGAGACATGGGAGTAAGAAAGTGATAAGTGGAGATATAAGAGGATGGAGAGATGATGCAAAGAGAAGGGAAAGATGTAGCAAGATGATATAGACAAAACTTAAGGATCAAAATACATAGAGATGTTAATGGGGAAAGAGAGGGGGAGAGACATAAGGTATGGAAAGATGGTAATTAATAGCAAGAGGGGAGGTGATAGTGATGAGATAGATAGAGAAAAATAATAAACAAGGCTTTCAAAATAAAAAGATCTTGATGGTGAAAGAAAATGAGTAAGGGAGGGGTTGGAAGGAGAGAGAGATCATAATTACAAAGGGATATATGAGAATGGTTATTGATAATTACAAAGGGGAATGTGACAAAGAGAAGTTGAAGAGGACAGGGTGTTGTGACTTGGAGCCACGCCCCCATGATGGGGGCAAGGTCCTGGGGAAACCCTTATATTGTAAAAGGCGTCAACTACTAATTTTTCTATTATTCTAGTCCTAATTTTGTAAGTAGAAAAAGCTTGTATAAAAAGGCTTAGGATTAGGGATTTCATAATGTAATTGTGATATTGTAGTTTCTTATGGCGGTATTGAGTTGTAAAGGATTACGAATTGTAATCAGGTTGTAATCACTGGATCATAATAATATTGGACTTCTTGTTGGTGGGTGTAGCCCAGGGATTGGGTGAATCACGTTAAATCTTGGTGTCTTGTGTTCTCTTTTATGCCGTCTATTATTTTTTGGTATTGGTTATATTTGCATGTAACTATTATTTCTATATGGGGTTAATCCTAACAAGTGGTATCAGAGCTAGGTTGTAATCATTTTTTTTAGCTAGACTGTCATCTTTTTCTTTTTTTTTAGCCAAACGGTCGCCATTTTCTTTTAGCGATCCTCTCCAAGAAGGTCTCATAGTTAAGTGGGAGCAATGGTAGACGAGGGTGAGTTGAGGGTTGACAAGTTTAATGGGCAGAACTTTTAGTTATGGAAGATGCAAATAGAAGACTATCTTTATCAAAAGGATTTATTTAAGCTATTGGAAGGCAAAACTAAGAATCAGGGGTCTATGTCAAATGATGACTGGGATCTTTTAGATAGAAAGGCACTTGGAACCATTCGATTATGCTTGGAACCATTAGTGCCATTTAATATTACAAAAGTGAAGATGATGGAAGAGTTGATGCAAACCCTAGCAAAATTGTATGAAAAGCCCTCTGCTTCAAACAAGGTATTTCTAATGAAGCATTTATTTAATATGAAAATGGTAGAAAGTGGATCTACTGTGGATCATTTAAATGAGTTTAATACTATTACTAGTCAATTACCTTCTATGGGTATTAATTTAGAAATTACGGCTCTCTTGATTTTGTGTTCTTTGCTTGAAAACTAGAATGGGTTGGTAATGGCTATGAGTAATTTTGTTCCTGGATCTAGTACCCTAAAATTTGATGATGTGATCGGTGTTATTTTGAGTGAGGAAATTCATAGGAAATCCTCAAGTGGATCTACACTAGGAAGTACTTTGAAGGCACAAAGCAGAGGCAGAATGATTGAGAGAGGAAATAATTTCAGAAATCATGGAAAATCAAGAGGAAAGTCAAAAGGGAGGAGGTCTCAATTGAGAGGACTAAATGACTGCTAGTACTATCAGAAATCAGGGCATAAAAAGAAAGATTGCTAGACTTGAAATAAAAATGAAGGAGAAAAGCAAGATGGAGACAAGGAGGCAAATGTGGTAAGTAACAAATTCTTAGAGAATTTTGTGCTTCTGTCTTTAGAAAATGTTGATGATTCATGGGTTTTAGATTCCAGTGCTTCATTTCATGCTACACCTCATAGAGGTTATTTCATTGATTATGTCCAAGGGGATTTTGGGCTTGTTTATTTGGGGGGTAATGAACCCTTGCAGATTGTTGGAAAGGGTAAAGTTAAGATTAAGTTGCAGAATGGGAATCATTGGCTACTACATGAGGTAAGACATGTTCCAAGGCTAAGTAGGAATTTAATTTCAGCAGGGCAACTCGGTGATGAGGGTTGTGTAGTTACTTTTAATGATAAAAACTAGAAAGTTTCAAAAGGTTCCCTTGTAGTAGCAAAAAGTGTGAAAGTAGGCACCTTATATCTTTGTACAGGTCATATTGTCCCTTCTACTTTAATTTTTTTAGAGGAAAATGAATGTTCAGGAATAGTTGTTGCAGTTGAGCAGGGAGAACAAATAGCTGCTATAGGTTCTGATACAATGTTGTGGTACTAAAAAATTGGGCACATGAGTGAGAAATGTATGAAAGTACTTCATTCAAAGAAAGTTTTACCAGGTTTGAAATGTGTTAATATGGATTTTTGTGAAAGTTGTGTGTATGGAAAACAAAAGAGAGTCAGTTTTGTGAAGACTAGGAAGGAAAATAAAAGAGAGAAATTAGAGCTTGTGCATATAGATGTATGGGGACTAGCTCATGTATCTTCCCTTGGTGGCTCTCATTATTATGTTATATTTATTGATGATGCAACTAGAAAAGTATGGGTTTATTTCCTTAGACAGAAATCTGATGTATTTCAAAGTTTTAAGAAATGAAAATGCTTGGTTGAAAATGAGACTGGTAAGAAATTAAAATGTCTTAGATCTGATAATAGTGGTGAGTATTGCAGTCATGAATTTGAAGATTATTGCTCCACTAATGGTATTTGTAAACAAAAAAACTATTACAAGGACTCTACAGGAAAATGGAGTGGATGAACACATGAACAAGACTATAATGGTGCATGCAAGAAACATGAGGTTGCATGCAGGGTTGCCCTTAAACATGTGGGTGGAGGCTATCAATACTACTATATATTTGATTAATAGATGTCCCTCTACTCCTTTGGGTTGTGGTATTCTAGAGGAAGCATCGACTGGTAAGAAGGTGAGTTATTCTTTTCTCAAAACCTTCAGTTGTGAAGCATTTTCTCATATAGATTCTGAAAATAGAACCAAGCTAGAAGCTAAGTCAAAGAAATGTGAATTTGTTGAATATGGCATTAAGGAATTTGGTTATAGGCTTTGGGATTTTGAAAATAATAAAATTGTAAGAAGCAAGGATGTCATATTCAATGAGAAAGGGTTGTACAAAGATCTGTTGCAGTAACATGAGAAGAAAGAAAATGATTATGTAGTGTTGGATGATACTCCAAAAGATGGTGTTCTATCCATTCCTCATGATGTGCAACAACCGCAACAAAAAATACCACACACACCAGTAAATGTTAGACGGTCAATAAGGATGAGTAGACCTCCAGAAAGATTTTCTCCTTCCTTGTATTCTATTTTACGTACTGATGTTGGTGAACCTGAATGTTATGATGAAGTTGTGCAGATGGATACAAAGATTCAGTGGGAGTCTGTAATGAAAGAAGAAATGGACTCTTTGCTGAAAAATAAGACATGGGATTTATGAAAGTTGCCTATAGGTAAAATAGCTTTACAGAATAAATGGGTTTATAGGTTGAAATAAGAGGATGGAGGTAAAAAATATTTAAAGCCAGGTTAGTTGTAAAAGGATTTGCACAAAATAAAGGTATTGATTTTGATGAGATATTCTCTCATGTTGTTAAAATGACTTTTATTCGCACTATTTTAAGCATTATGGCTATTGAATATTTGCATTTGGAGCAGCTTCATGTTAAAATAGCCTTCCTTCATGGTGATTTGGATGAAGAGATATATATGGCTTAGCCACAGGGATTTGAGGTCAAAGGTAAGGATAACTTAGTGTGCAGATTGAAGAAAAGTATGTATGACTTGAAGCAAGCACCTCGACAATGGTATCTGAAATTTGACAATTTTATGCATGAGCATGGATATAGTAGGTGTCATTCAGATCATTGTGTTTATTTTGAGAGGTTGGATGATGACAGCTATATTATTTTATGTTTATATGTTGATGATATATGCTTGTAGCTAGGTCTAATATGGATCATATTTAGGGGCTGAAATGCCAGTTAGCACATGCATTTTCTATGAAGGATTTGGAGGCAGCAAAACAAATCCTTGGTATGAAGATTTGCAGAGATAGGAAGAACATGAAATTGACTTTATCTCAGGCTAATTATGTTGAGAAGGTGTTGCAACATTTCTCTATGGAGAATGCTAAAGCTGTCACCACACCTTTACCTAGTCATTTGAAGTTGACTAAGGAGATGTGTCCCAAGACACAAGAAGAGGAGGATAAGATGTCCAAGGTACCTTATGCTTCAGTTGTATGAAGCTTGATATATGTTATCGAATGTACAAGGCCAGATATTGCACATGCAGTGGGAGTTGTTAGCAGGTATATGAGTCATCCAAGAATTGAGCATTGGAATGCAATTAAATGGATTCTCAAATATTTGAGAGGAACATCCAGTAAGTGCTTACACTTTGAGGGCTCTACTACTAAATTACAGGGCTATGTTGACTCAAATTTGGCAGGGGATATTGATACTAGGTGGAGTACTACAGGTTATGTTTTTACTGTTGGTGGGGCAGCTATGAGTTGGGTCTCTAGGTTATAGAAGGTTAATGTTTTATCCACTACAGAGGCAGAGTATGTTGCTACCACAAAAGCAACCAAGGAAATGATATGGCTTTAGTTCTTCTTGGAAGAATTGAGACACCCTTAGAAGGATAATTATTTGTTTACAGATAGTCAAAGTGTCATTCATATTGCAAAGAATTCAGCTCTACATTCAAAGAAAAACCATATTCAGTTGTGGTACCATTTCATTCGGTCAGTTTTAGATGATAGACAGTTAAAGCTAGATAAGATACATACATATGACAATCCAACATATATGTTTACAAAGGTAGTGACAAGGGAGAAGCTAAACTCCTCTTCAACTTCGGTTGGCCTTCTAGATTGAACAGGAATAAAAGAATAGCAAAGTCCAAGGTGGTTTGATATTCCAATGGGAGCTACATGTTTAGCAGTACTATGATTAGTCTCTAAGTGGGAGGTTATTATTGTGGAGCCTAATTAGTCTCCAAATGGGAGATTGTTGTGATGTGGAGCCTAACCAGACTTAGATGTTTATTTGATGTGGTTTGCCTCCATATTATTTCTATGGGGGTTTGGGGGCAGCACCCCCAAGATGGGGTCAAGGGGTAGCACCTGTGCAAGGTCCTAGGGCAGTGCCCTAGGTGTGCTCCATGTCGCAATACAGGGTGGGGTCGAGGGGCAATGCCCCCGTGGGGGTTTTCAGGGGTAGCACCCCCAAAGCCAAAAATGTCCTTATATTATAAAAGGTGTCACCTACTAATTTTTCTATTATTCTAGCCCTAATTTTGTAAGCAAAAAAATCTTGTATAAAAAGTCTTAGGGTTAGGGATTTCATAATGTAATGGTGATATTGTAGCTTCTTGCAGTGGTATTGAGTTGTAAGGGATTATGGATTGTAATTAGGTTGTAATCACTAAATCATAATAATATTGGACTTGTTGTTGGTGGACATAGCCTAGGGCTTGGGTGAACCACGTTAAATCTTGGTGTCTCATGTTCTCTGTTATGTGATCTATTATTTTCTAGTATTTGTTATATTTGCATATAATTGTTATTTTTTTTTTAGGTTAATCCTAACACGAGGACATTTGGGACAGAAGTGAAAGAGGATGAGATACATGAGGTAGACATAGAGGATGAATAAGAGGACAATATAGTTTGAAAAGGGAGGGGAGAGAGTGAAAATGAGTAATTGGGAAGAGATGCAAAGAGAGAGATGGAGAGAGGCTTTAATTATAGGAAATTAATAGTTAGACGGGGGAAAGGGGAAGGGGGAAGGAAGAGATGATGTTGTTGAAGTTGATGAAAGACCAACCCCATAGCTCCCAAGAATCACTTGCATGCAAACACCTGCCACATTATAGAGGTTGGAATTTCCAAATCCATAGATGAGACATTCTTGATGAGAAAAAAGAGAAATTGTTATTATCAAAAGTGAATGAATAAATTACAAAGAGATCAATACTTATAAAAGGAGATCAAAACCCTAAAAGAAAAAACTTAGGTTGCATGATAATAATTAATAAAAATAATAATTATTATATGCTAAAATTTTAGCTTAAGTAAACTAGAGATAATAAGTGACTTAATAATTAAATCAATGTGATTTAATTAATAAGAAAATATTTTATTACTCTAACATTCCCCCTTAAGATAAACTTAGGGAGTAGCTAAAAACCTAGAAACTATTATTGAAAGTAAATTTGGGTCCCTGCAACAAATCCTAATGAGGTACCCAAGCACAACCAAAACTCTGAAAAGAGGATAAATAGAGAAAACCACATGAGAAAATCCCTACTCCAAAAAGAGATAGAAAGAATGTTCCAAAAGATAGGAACAAAATATGATCATGAAGAACACAACTGAAGCATGAAGCTACAAACACTATTAAACTATTGATCTAAAGAACCTTCACTGTATAAAATATGACCAAATAGAGAAGACTAAGTCTGAAGAGTTGATCAATCAAAGATGGAAGGTATCTTCATGACCTCCAAAAACATGAATGAAAGAATTTCTATATGGTAAATGATCCATCTTACCGAAATGCATAGGTATCCAGCCACTTCAATTGCCTAGCACATAGGATCAACTATTGAATACATAGGTCACTTCATTGAACCAAGAAAGAAATAGAACTGGTCAACATAAACCCCCTATAATTCCAAGTAAGGGCAGCCTTTAGGTTTTTTTTTTTTAAATAAAAATTTTCATATATATAAATTCCTTTTTTTTTCAATTGTAACATTCAAATCCAATCAAACAATTCACACTTCAATTGGGAGGGAGGAAATATTTTGCAACTTGTCTATTTCGAATTTTGGAAGAAAAATTTGTAACATAGGCAATAAAGGTAAAAGAGCAAGTAAATATTCACAAAGAAGAATTGACGAACAAGAAGATGAAAATTGTCAAAAAAAAATAGCAAGATACTATAGGAGGCAAGGTATGTACATGTACAATATTTTTTCTAATGCATATTTAGTTCATATAGTGTACAATCATATTGTAGACTTTTTGTATGTATATAGCTGCTAAGAGGTAAGACATGAACACTGAAATTGAATACAATGTCTCCTGCAAAAGAAGAACCAAGAACATCCAAAGTGCAAAAGAAGTACAAACACCTATAATGGCACATGTCATCAACACATCATGAGGCTAATGTTGTGGAAGGAACACTCACTTGAGAAAGGAAGATGGAGAATATGGCCAACATGAAACCCCGCAAGGCACTTTATAATGTATTACATGTACAATAAAACACAAAGATGTGCAAGATCCCGAATGCAATAGAGTAGCACTTTATCTCAGTGCGTTTGTTAAAATACTATAAAAGGATGTCAACAAAGATCAAAAGAGACATAAGGTTGATACAAAAGATAGTACAACCCATAAGAAATCATCTAAAACAACAAGATTGATCTCATGACCTGAAACAACCAAGATATCCACCAGAATGCAAAAAAAAAAAAAAAACTAAATGGGATGTGCCTCGAGCAGAATCTAGAAGATAGAATGTCTCAAGATATGTCTCCTGTAGCGCAAAATAGAACTCCTAACTTTGATAGCCAAAGAATCCACCAAAAAAAACTTTAAAAAACCTGCACCACTAGAACGGGCTCAAAACCATCTTTCTAGCAATATCTCATTTGTGAAAAATGGAGTCAAGATGAGCAAGTTACGGCCAAAAAATACATGTAGGTCAAAAAAGTGCTAGAAGGGCAAAAAAATTTACCACCTTGGGATCTATGCCAAAATGTCTTTGAAAATGTGCTAGTTTCATACCAAAACTGTCTCGATTTGGATGCCAAAAAAATTTTGATTCGTGTGCCAAATATCTTGATTCACATGACCAAAATCTTGATTTGTGTGCCAAAAAATCTTTATTTTTGAGAAAAATAATTGATTTCTATGTTAAAAATTACAAAAGAACCACCTCGAGAAATGTGCCCAATTTGGTAGCAATATTTTTTTGCCTCAAATGTCAACTATGTCTAAATTGGACAAATTTTATATGAGAATAGGGGTTTTGGACACTTTAAACTCGATGGTGATGTCTATTTGGGCTCAAAGTGACCCAAAAATTAGTGACCCCCCAGATTCAATACAAAATAACTCTGAAAAATGAAACCTTGTAAAAGAAAAAGCGCAGATTTGAAAGCCAAGACAACCCTGTCATAAACAAAATAGGGGCATGAAGGTCTGGAGCTCTGATACCATGTTGAAGTTAATGAAAGATCAACCCCATAACTCCCAAGAATCACCTGCATGCAAACACCTGTCATAAAAAGAGAGAAGTAAAAGCAATGGAGGCTGCAATTCCTAGATCCATAGATGAGACATTCTTGATGAGCAAAAAGAGAAATTGCTATTATCAAAAGTGAATGAATAAATTACAAAGAGGTCAATCCTTATAAAAGAGGATCAAAACCCTAAAAGGAAAAACCTAGGTTGCATGATAATAATTAATAAAAGAATTAACTATTATATGCCCAAAGTTTAGCTTAAGTAAACTAGAGATAATAAGTGACTTAATAATTAAATCTTGATATGATTTAATTAATAAGAAAATACTTTATTACTCTAATAGATGTAGAGAGAGAAAATATATTATTATGATAGAGTGAAAGATATTTATTGGTGGGAGAGAGATATATGGTAATTACATTAAATATATGTTGAGAGGAGAGGAAGAGGAGGAGAGGGTATAGGGAGAGAGATGAGAAAGAGATTTAGGATGAGAATAATTAGAGATTAAAATCGAAAAATATATTGATATTTATGTGTGTGTTTGTGAGAGAGAAAAGGGCAGTAAATGACATGATGTAGATAAATAGGGTCATTAGGAGGAAGATGTTTAGAGCGGGGGGATAGAAATGGATAAGTGGAGATATAAGAGGATGGACAAATGATGCACAGAGAAGGGGAATGTGTACCAAGATGAGATAAACAAAAATTAAGGATCAAAATAGATAAAGATGTTGATGGGCTAAGAGAGAGAGGAGGAGAGACAAAAGGTAGGGACAAATGGTAATTAATAGTGAGAGTGAGGATGATAGAGAAAAATAATAAACAATGGTTTGAGAAAAGAAAGATCTTCATGAGAGAGAGAGAGAGAGAGAGAGAGAGAGAGAGAGAGAGATCATAATTACAAGGGGATATATGAGAGATGTTATTGATGATTATAAGGAAGAAATGTGAGAAAGAGAAGATGAAGAGGATTAGAGATATGAGTTTACATCAAGGATAAAAATAAGAACATATGGTGAATGGAGTTTAGGAGAGAGCAAAAGAGAATAATTAGGGAAAGAAAAAAAAAAGAAAGGGATAGAAAGAGAGATGGTAATTATAGCGAAGCGATAGTCCAATGGAAATAAGCAAAGAGATGAGGTAGAGAGAGAAAGAGAGTAATTAGGGTATGAGAGAGGGCAAGAGAGAGGGAATAGATGGGGAGATTTGGGAGGAGAGAAATTGAAGTTTTATTTATGGGAGAGAGATATGAGAAAGTGATAGAGGAGGATATGAGTAAAAGAGAATAGGAAGAAAATTGATATAGTATTTTCAAAGAGGATGATTAGGGATTCAAATAGAAAGATATGAGTAAATAGGGATCTAGGGAGAGGTGGTCTACGGGTGGAGAGATTAAGAAGATAGGGAAAGGGGAAAGTGAGACAATGATTAGATACAGATAAAAGAGGATAATTAGTACTCAAAATAGAGAGAGAGAGAGAGAGAGAGAGAGAGAGAGAGAGAGAGAGGAGAGAGAGACAGAGAGAGAGAGAGAGAGAGAGAGAGAGAGTAATTTTAGGGAGGTGATGGTGAGAAAGAGAAGGAGAGAGATGTTATAGAGAGAGAAAGAGAGGAATAAAGAGAATTAGTAATTTTAGAGAAGTTGTGGTGAGAGGGAGAGAAGGAGAGAGATGATGTAGATAGAGAACGTGAATAATTAGGATATAGAATACATATAAATAAACACACACACACACACACACACACACACACACACACACACACACACAGAGAGAAGGTAATTACAAGGAGATATATGGGTGAGAGAGACAATAATTGTCAAGGGGCATGTGTGGGATAGAATTGGAAGAGGATGAGATACATAAGATATACATGAAGGATAAGTAAGTGGATGATATAGTTTGAAAAGGGAGGGTAGAGAGTGAAAAAGAGTAATTAAGAAAAGATAGAAAGAGAGTGATGGAGAGAGAATGTAAAATTATAGGAAAGTGATAGTTAGAGGAGGAGAAGCAAAGAGATGGAGAGAAACAAAAATAATAATTAAGTTATAAAGTAAAATAGAGTCATTTTTAGGAGATTATATTCTTACGACAATCCACTCCGAAAGATACTAAAAAAAAAAATTGTAATTTTATTCTTACAACGATCCACTCCGGAAGCTACTAGCTATATATATTATATATTACATAATATATATAAAGAAAGCCTAGATATATTGAGACTTTAATTTACATTATAAAAAAAAATTTAAAAAATACTATTAAAGCCTTCATATCTCTTGGCTTTCTTTATATATATTATATAAACTATTAAAGCTTTGGTCTAAGATTTCTATAACAAAAAAGTGTACCGTGCTTGAATAAGGGAAAAATAAAAGTATCTACACATTTCTAGTAGAGGTTTCTATATGTGTGTATATATATACATATATATGTACATATACATACATATACATATGTATATGTACATACATATGTACATATACATATGTACGTATACATATGTATATGTATATACATGTACATATGTATATGTATATGTACATATAGATATGTATGTATATGTACATATATATGTATATATATATATATGTAATATATATATATATGTAATATATATATATATATATGTAATATATATATATATGTAATATATATATATATATATATGTAATATATATATATATATATATATATGTAATATATATATATATTACATATATATATAGATATGTACATAGATATATATGTATATATATATATATATTATAGATATATATATGTAATATATATATATATATATAGATATGTACATAGATATATATATGTACATAGATATATATATGTAATATATGTAATATATATATATGTATATATATATATAGATATGTACATAGATATATATATGTACATAGATATATATATGTAATATATATATATATATATATATATATATATATATATATATATGTACATATCTATGTACATATATATATATATGTGTGTGTGTGTGTGTATATATACATATGTATATATATATGTATATATATATACATATGTATATATATACACACACATACATATATATACACATATGTACATATATATGTATATCTATATATATGTATGTATATGTATATATATACATATGTATATATATATATGTATATATATATATGTATATGTATATATATATATGTATATATAGCTAGTATATATATGTATGTATATGTATATATACATATATATATGTATATATGTATATGTATATATACATATATACATATATATGTATATATACATATACATATATACATATATATGTATATATACATATACATACATATATATAGATATACATATATATGTACATATGTGTATGTATGTACATATATATGTACATATATGTACATATGTATGTACATATGTACATATATGTACATATGTACATATATGTACATATGTACATATATGTACATATATATGTACATACATACACATATGTACATATGTACATATATATATATATATATATATATATATAAAACTCAAACAAACTTTCTTAGTAAAGAAAGTTTGTTTGAACGGGACTCTATTATTTGCAGTCACCCAAGTACCTAGTACGATTTGGTATATGCAACTACTTAATTGATAGATGCCAATCACCCAAGTACGTAGAGCATCAATCAACAATTGGATGTATCATGCTCCGAATTAGGACCAAACAATTAAAGCTTTTGTCTGAAATTTTTCTAATAAAATAGTGTAGCGTACTTGAATAGAGAAAAAAATAACACATTTCTAGTAGAAGTTTGTTTGAGTTGTGCAACTAGCTATATATAATAATAGAAGTTTGTTTGAGTTATGCAACTAGTTGTATATAATAATATTATATATATATACTACTAGCTATATATAATAATATAAGTTTGTTTGAGTTATGCAACTAGCTGTATATAATAATATTATATATATACTAGAAATATGTTTTTTTCCCTCTATTCAAGTACCCTGCACTATTTTATTAGAAAAAACTCAGACCAAAGCTTTAATCGTTTGGTCCTACTTCGGAGCATGATACATCCAATTGTTGACTGATGCTCTACGTACTTGGGTGACTGGCATCTATCAATTAAGTAGTTGCATATATCAAATCGTACTAGGTACTTGGGTGACTGCAAATAATAGAGTCCCGTTCCGTTTTCCTTCGCCATTCAAAATACCTGGCCCACAAAGACAGACTGCGAGAAGAGTACGTACACCAATTTTGCACGCCTTCAACGAGTAACAAGTTGAGAGATTAATTGACGATTCAGAGAGTAGTAAATTTTAAGCCTACCAACCAGAGGGGAGCTCTCCTATTTAAATGGAACATGCGCATCTCTCAGCACTCATCCATTAAGTGCAATTTGAAAGAGCTTATATTTCTTTGCAGCAGAGAGAAGGATGAGCATCATACACTAAGGAAGAGGAAGAGCACATGGTTAAGCCCGCCATCACGGAAGCCCTAAAAGAGGTGGACTAGGAATCCCCTGACTTAGCCACCCGGGTGATGAAAAATGAAGGAAAACACTTCTCCTATATATGGTATCGACTTGAAATGGATTGGTGAAGATGCTATCAGCCTTCGCGAGGCTCGCCTTCGCAACCATCTGCAGCGGCGCGGTGGTGGGGGTTTTCATGGATGCTCGACCAACACATCTTTTCCAGCCCCTCCAACACAATGCCGATGCGCTCCAGTGGACTCTCGCCGATACATTTCAAGTCAATGCCGCAGGAGAAGTGTTTTCCTTCATTTGTCGTCACCAGGGCTGCTGCGTCATAAGCAAACAAATATTTGATCTCCTTCAAATTGCACTTAATGGATGAGGGCTGAGAGATGCACATGTTCCATTTAAATAGGGGAGCTCCCTCTGGTTGCTAGGATTAATGTTTACTACTCTCTAAACTTGTTACTCAATGGAGGGGTGCCAAATTGGGGCAGCGGCTGTTCAGCCACGAAATTCGTTCTGGCTAGGATGCCCCATGCCTCCATGCATCCAATCTCTGTCCCTGTGAGTGTCATCAGTTACCCTGCAAGAAAGAGTTGCTTTAAAAATTCAAACTTTTATCTTAGTCTTATATTCTATTTTGTCTATTACTTTTTTAAGTTTTAACTATTTTTTATTTTTTATTTTTTTGATGAATAGTTCTTTTCTATCAATAAATTAATACATTAGTTTTAACCATATGTAATTAAGAGCTGTGAAAAATTAGTGAAAAATTAATAAATTATAAGTATTGTATTTCTTATTTGATAAATTATAATTATTATATTCTTTATTTGTTTATTTAATGGAAAAAAGTTTTGTTTTTTTAAATTAATAATTAGTTTAATTATGAAGAATTACTATTTATGTTTTTTTGATGAATAGTGTTTGATTCCGGCTTCGGCCGTGTGAACTTTTGTGGGGTGATCTTTTTGTGAATTGTAATCTTAGTATATTAATTATTAATAGAAAAGAACTATTCATCAAAAAAATGTAAATTATCTAATTTAGTTATTAAAAGTGCTATAAAAATTGTTATATTATTTTCTTATTAAAATTTGATGAAGTTGATAAATAGTTAGAAAGATTTTTTTTTTTTTTTATTAAAAAAATTCATAAAAGATTATAAGGAAAAAAATAAATTTGCACATAGTTAATAAAAGTTCTGAATAATGTTAGGATTAAGATTATTTCCACTTTACTATTTATTTATCTATTATTATTTACTATTTTAGGTTTGAAATATTTTTAAACAAGGTTACAATGCAACAAAGTTCTTAATATATAATTTAAATTAATTGTAAAAGTATGTGAGAAAGGAAATTTTTAAAAATATCTAATATGCACAATCACAATCATCTTATATGTTAAATTTATTGGTAAAAGAATAATTCAAAACTTGTTATAGAAAAAACATAAGCAATGGTAAGGTACATTAATTAAACATTAGGCTTAACATTTTTATTTTAAGTTTGTGCAAACATTTGAGGGGCTTAGGATTAGTCTAAATATTAAGAATTAATTACAAAATGTAAGGATGGTTCTAATGAAATATAAAAATTAGTAATTTAAAAGAAATGTTGTAATAATAATCTTGAAATAGGTTACAAAGTGATACAAATAAGTTATCTACAGATATTAAAAATAAAATTTACATATTTTTCTATTTTCTAAGTTTTTACAAATATATCTATAATATGAAAGTTGTAAAGATTGAAAAACTTTTAATATGAATTTAATGTGGCTACACAATCTTAATAATACACACTAAGATTGCCTTTACATTTTTGTTTGCTAAGTTTAAATAGTTTTAGGAAAAAAATCCTTAAAAGTGTAGGCTATTCAAAAAAATTTATTAAAATAAAATTAATAATTAATTAATGAGAATAAGATTATGAAGTCGATTATAATTACTGTTAGATTCACATAATGTAAATGGAGATTTTCAGAAAGGGAAAAAACATGTACAAGATCAAACATTACATATATTTTGATGAGATTTCTGGAAAATATGTACATAATCAAACATTATAAGTATTTTTCTTAAAATATGGAAATTGCCAAAAAAAGTGCTCTTATCAATCCGAAATTTTCAACCAATCAAATTATAAATAGTTAAATTTTCAATATGTTTAGTTAAGAAACACAAATTTATATTTTAAATAAAACAAATATTTCAAATACATAAAACGTATCTAATTTTTTATTGGTGGTAATAGAAATGTTTCATCACTAGTTAAGTTTATGTCATTGCCTATAGTTCTAGCCTACAAGAGGAACTAATAATAATTTCAAGACATGGTATGTAATGTAAGTAATTGAAAGGGAGAAGTTTTTTTTATGATTAAGATTGTTTCAACACAATTTTTACTTATCAATATATACTTTTTGAACTCTTTGAACTCTCAATCTTTAATATATAAAATATCTATTATTTTAATTTTAATTTTATTTATAAATTAAAATTGATACAATGGGTATGGATTTATGGATTAGAGGTTACTTCTTGGTGACATTTATTTATTTAATTCAAATAGAGTTATATAAAAACATTAGATTATATGTTATAAAATTTTAATAAATTTAGATTTTATTTTGTTTACGATGTGAATTTAAGTCAACATATTAAAATTTAATTATTATCTCTAGCGAGTCTTTACATTCATAGCATTTTGACATAGAGTCTTGTGAACTAAGTTGGGTAGGTATCATAGGATGGAACCATGGGGGGTACAGAAAGTAAAGAACCTAAAAAGTTAGAGATTTAATCTACCTATAGTCTACTTTTGCACCATTATTATCAGCAATAAATGCTTGAATGGTAGGATAACTTAAATACATGATCGATCAATCAATCTAACATTATCAAGTGTTGCAAATGAAATAGTACCGAAGTAAACAAAATCATTTACTTTTATCCAAGCCAAGGAAGATAACACTAACAAAGTAGAAAATTCTCATTGCTTTTGAAGATAAATGAATCCCATAGAAATAACTCCAGGACTCTTCTACTCTAATAACAGCTTGAAATACCAAAAATGATTGGGCAGAACAAAGCTCCAAGGAAGCCAAATTCCAAAAGAAAAGGGTGGTACTACTTCATTAATAACAATGGTGTTACAATGAAATCGAAGATACAAGATTCATCAACTTTACTGACCCTAGACCAATCGACAATTATCTTATTTATAGATTACTTCCTATGATATTTGGCGGGTAACTAACTTCTTGTCCTAACTAATTCACCTACCACCTTTATTTTTGATATTTATTGAATCTGATTCCATCTTCACCCAATAGAAACTTAGAGAAGAGGCAATTACATTTATAAAGCCATGAAAGGAGGATGGAAAGAAGTGGGGAATAAGGAAAAGGATTTCCCAAAGAAAATCTAGTTTGTGAGCGTCAATCTTTACACATTTTTTCTATCACATGTCTATCAATTATCACTTTTAGATGTCCATGGATTGATAAGAGCACTCCACTCCTCTGACAACCATAAATGCATCAGGTGTACAAGGAAATGTGCAGTTGACAAAAAGGTATTCTTTAAATGCCATCATTAACTTCCCATCACATCATTAAGAAGTATGTCGGTCACACTAGTGGTGTAAGGAAATATCTGGGAGGAATCTTTGTACATCCACCTATGCCTTAGAAGGACTGAAGCTCCTAAACCTTATAGCACGAAACATTGACTAATGACAACTGTGTAATGAAAGCTTACCTGACCAAGTCATGGGGAAAAGAAATCCTCAAACCCAATTTTTCATTCTGTAGAGTTGTGTTTCCTTGGGAAGCAAGTGAAATTACAACTAAGAAAGTAATTAAAGTTGGCCAAACAAAAATCTGCATGTTAAAAATCTTGCTTGCAGAGGAGTTCTCGTTGCACACCCTCCCACCTCATGACACTGAAGGGGTTGAAAATAGAAGGGGATGCCTCATCAACCCAGGAAGATAAGTATCTCAGGTCCAACTTAATGGAGTGTCAGTCATGCAAGTGCCTCTTCTTTTGCTAACTCATTTCTTGTAGGGCATAAGGCCCAACTTTCTTCATTATCAGCTTACTATATATCCCAACTAGAAATCTATTTTTCTTCAAGTGCACCATTACTTCATCTCCAACTTAAAAAGGTTTATGTCTTCTCTTCTTATTTGCACTTTCTTTATATCCTTGATTACTATCATTAATATTACTCTTCACTTCCTCATGCAAATTCTTCATAAATTCCACAAATTCTTATGCTTTAGCACTACTCCTTATTTTAACATGCAAATTTCTCAACTTTATAGTTCCTCTAAGACTCATGCCATTTAATATCTCAAAAGGTGTCTTCTTAGTACTTATTTTCACTAAACTATTATATGCAAACTGTGCTTGTGCCAAAATTGAGTCCCAATTAGAAGGTTTATCTCCAATCAAGCATCATAATTACCCAAACTTATTTTCACAACTTCAGTTTGTCCATCTATTTGTGGATGAAATGTTTTGGAAGTCTAATGGGAAATTTAGATATTGAGAGGGGGGGAGGGGTGAACCAAGATCTATAAAACTTTTACCCTTTCAATAAATATCAAATCTAATAACTTCACCTCTAATCCTTATCTTAACAATATCATAAATCACATTAAAATTTATTACAATGATGTATTATATCTAACTACTAATCACATCCATGAAATATGTAAACAAATGATCAACACATAACACAAAATTTTGGTTACCCAAAAACCCTCCAAGGTGAAGGTAAAACTGGGGTGGGGATGGAACCCACAAATCTTCACTACTTGAGCAATAAAGTTTTCTTGTTAGGACTACAAATTTTGATCACTTATGATGATCTACCATGTGAGAGTTATGACATGTTAAGAGCTTACAAGACTTATACATTCTAGACCTTTATCAGGGATTTAAGATAAGTAAGCACTATATTAAGAGATTTACAAAGGTCTGTTAGGACCACTCTGTTAAGAGATGTACCCTAATTACACTTGTTGGAATGTATCAGTACATGATCCTTCGGTTTTCACTTCAAATGTTGATAATGGATCCCCTCTTTACAATCTCTAATCCTTTTTCTAATCAGATATGTATTTGCTCTGCACTTCATTGCTTTTGAAATGCTTAATTAATCTATTTGATTCACCTTCAAACTTCATTTCTACCATCCAAACTTGCAACCTCTCGAGCTCACACATAAGAAATTAGGGTTTGGATCCTCATCTTATAGCTAATTATAGAATTTTCTAGATCAAAATCAATTATCTAAATTTATCACTTTTTCCACTTAGAACTTCCATTTTTCTAATTTGCCAATCACCTTACATAGGGATTTATGATCTATAACCAAATGCATAATCTCCTCTGTGATTTACTCATTGATCATTAAAACATGCATTTAAGTTAGAAAAAATGGATTACCTCAATGTTTGTGCCATTCCAAATAAATATATCAAAATTGGTTAACTCGGCACTTGAACATTCTGATGCTCAGTCATGTCTAATGTTCATGTTGTCACTCGGTCTCTATTTGCTCAACTTATATTGTGTGAATCAACATCTATACACTCGGCATGAACTATCTTTTGAATGACTTGACATGTATTAGAGTACTCAATGACCATAGACTTACCCACCAATAGTAACTTCTTGACCTTAGTAGAATAGCTTGGTTGTAGTGATGACTGACCAACTTTTTCTAATGAATGACTAAATGTTTGAAACTAATAGACAACATAACTTAGGGATCAACAATCTCCCCCTTTGAAATTCATGGAAAAAATTCTTTGTAATGATCAAAATATTACATTCCAAAATTGAAAATAGTACTCCCCCTTAGATTATGATGCATACCTATTTGGTATCCATTATACATAGACTGACTCTACCACTCGATATATACATACAAAACTTCAAAATTTCAAAATAGTTTTTCCTGTATTCATCTGATCATGTCTACTATCCCTCATTATTTGATCATGGCCACTACCCCCCTTATTTTTGTCACTCATGGTTGCTAGGGTGGAGTAGTGGTAATGTCATACTTGTCCAAAAATGGTTTATAAATTTCTACTATCGTGGCTAAAGCATGATCCCAACTCATCTTTATAGATTCCAAAACTTGAATCTTTATCTCTAGCATAGCAGCTAGATCAACCAGACTATCAATAGTAGAGATATTTGAATCTCTTCTCTATGCAACCTCTAGGTGAGGTGTCAACATTTTTTGAATAGAGATGAGCTTAGCCCTTATTCCTCCATCATAAGCCATCAATTCGGCTAACCTAGCTTGGGCATTATTAATCTATTAAAGTGAAACGAACTTGAACTTGCATCCATGTTGAAAGAGTGTCATGTCAACCTTATATATCCCTATAGTCTATGTATGAAGTCTTGATTTTCTTTTGTAAAGAATGTACCATTAGATAATTTTTTGTACAAAGAATGAATATGCTTGATAACTTCTTCTACATTGTTTATAATATTTTATAAATGTGCTTTCCTTTTTGCAACTTCAGTGGAAACTTTATTATATTCTTCTCAAATTTTTTGGCTATCCACTGCATCAAATTCTCATTTGTATCAATATCAATATCATTTACCTTCTCCACAATTTGAACTAGCTAAGAAATTGGAGCCTTCTCATAAAGGTGTTCAATATCAAAAGACTCTATAAAAATTTCCTTGACCTCATGCAATAGTAACCTTTTTTGTTGCTCCCTTCTTAGCTCTTCTTATCTAGTTTTCCTTGCCAATAGGTCTTACAAGGTTATCATCTTCTCATAAGTTAAGTTATTACTTTCCTAATTTTGAATCACAATAACTTAATCCAATGTCACTAGCTCTCTAGGAGACTAACTCTTCTTCTTCTTGATCCTCTTACCTTTTGAGTCTAGAGTACTAGAGCTCAGCAATGATAATTGCACAATTTGGGTTTGGAGCTCTATACTCAGTCTCTGAACAATATCTTAAGGTCCCTCAATGCCTCTTGGTTCCTCAGAACTTACAAGTTCACGAGTGGAACCTAGTTTTCATGTCTCCTTTTCTCCCTCAATCAGAGGTCCTAAGATGATTGGCCTTTCATTACCTATAGTAGATTGCAATTACTTGTTCATTGTGAATTTTTGACTCCTTATTCTATTCTTGTTTTGACCCACTATATCACTCAACAATTGTAACATGTGCCTCATCTAACATTTGCACACTTGTATCAATAATAATGTTATATGTATCTCTTAAGCTCATTGTTAGCTATTGAGATGATTTATGATCACCAATCTTTGGATGTTCCTTTATCTACAAAATTACTAGATTGGTGTCCATCAAAGTATCTTTGATAGATTTAGGAACTTTATCCTTTTTTCTTGGCTCGATAGACACTAACTTTTCAGACTTTGTAGATATATTGGACAATGTATTTTTAGGGGTTTCATCCTCAATGGTGACTTTCTCTACCTACTTTACACTCTCTTCTACCATCTTCTAAATTGTTTCCACTAATTTCTCAACATTAGTGTAGATATCTTTTGTATTGTCTAGTTCAACTCTTTCATCTTCCTTATCTTCTTCCTCTGCTATTGCAAGCATCAATCCAAAAACTTTATTCCAAAAAATTTTACTCTCCTATAAAATATCCTCAATTCTATTCCTCAAAATTTTGTATGCCCTTGTCTTTGGCACAAATTTCTTTGCATAGTATTTCATTGCTATTATCATGTGATGCTTCCCTAATGCTGACATAACTTGGGCTAATGTAGCCTCTCTCATTTAATTTTCAATAGTTAATGCCCATTTCCATTTTGCATAAATTTTATTGTATAATTGTTTTGGAAATTCTTTTCCTAACTCTATTGGTGTATACTTACAATTCACCATCATATCTACAACCACCTTCTCTACTTTCTCTTTATCAACTTTATCTAAAGTTTCATATTTTACATGCTTTAAACCAATTAATCTAGTAGAACTCCTTATATTTTCACATGCCTTGTCAATGTCTTGAGGTGCTCTCCTTGGTACTATTTGAAAATGACTCAAGTCATCTGATTTGCTCCTCTTAGCCCCATCATCCTCATCATTTGGTTTGACACTAATTTACTTCTTGGCCTCTTCTTTCCCTAGCCTTTCTCAACCTCAGATGTTCTCTTCTTTGGAATTTTTCCCTTGATTGGACTTGTGATTTTTACAAGCTCAATAGCAGTAGGTCTTTCTACCTTAGATCCTTTCCCAATGACTCTTCTTGGTGTGGAAGTGGGTGGGGTTAACACTTTCTTTAAGCTTTTTTTCACCTTAGGATCAACTACTACAATTTTTTTTCCTTTAGTTTCCTTAGGTTTGGCAACAATAAGTTCTTTGCCTTATCCTTCATCTTCTTCATCATCATCACCTTCACTACTATGGTCTTATCCTTTGACTTCTGTGATCTCCAGTGGTGTTTCTTCAAGCTTGCCTTCCAAGTCTTGGATCATCTTCTTCCTTTTCCTATCCAACTTAGGAACTTTTATCTACATCATCATGTTAATCTTGGCAAACTCGTATGTACCCAATGGCTTGACATTCTTGTCAATTTCTTCTACCAACAATATTGTACTTGCAACATAAACTTCATATATATTCACTTTATAGTGTATATTGTTGAAGTTGATGAAAGATCAACCCCACAGCTCCCAAGAATCACCTACATGCAAACACCTGTCACAAATGGAGAAAAGCAAAAGCTATGGAGGCTAGAATTCCCAGATCCACAAATAAGACATTTTATATGAGCAAAAAGAGAAATTGATATAATCAAAAGTGAATGAATATTACAAAGAGATCAATCCTTACAAAGGAGATCAAAACCCTAAAAGGTAAAACCTAGGTTGCATGATAATAATTAATCAAAAAAATTAATTATTATATGCCCAAAGCTTAGCTTAAGTAAACTAGAGATAATAAGTGACTTAATAATTAAATAAATATGATTTAATTAATAAGAAAATACTTTATTATTCTAACACACCCCCCCCCCCCCCCCTTAAAGATAAACGTAGGGAGTAGCTAAAAACCTAGAAACTACTACTGAAAGCAAATTTGGTTGCCAGCAACAAGGCTTGATGAGGTACCAAAGCACAACCAAATCTCTAAAAAGAGAAGAAATAGAGAAAATCACATGGGAAAAACCCTGCTCCAAAAAGAGATGGAAATAATGCTAAAAATAACTAGTGAAGAACTAAAGAAGCCTCCAAACTAGGGAATGTCCCTGAAGATAAGAACAAAAGATGATGATAAAGAAAACCATTGAAGCATGAAGCTACAAACACTGCCAAATTGCTAATCTAAAGAACCTCCATTGTATAGAACATGAACAGGTAGAAAAGAATAAGTCTAAAGAGATGATCAATCAAAGATGGAAGGTATTTTCATGGCCTCCAAAAATAGGAATGAAAGAATGTCTATATGGTAAATGATCCATCTCATTGAAATGCATAGGTATCCAACCACTATAATAACCTATTACACAATATCAAATACTAAATATATAGCTCACTCCATCAAACCAAGAAAGCAATAGAACCAACATAACCCCCCTATAATGCTGAGGTAAGACATGAACATTGAAACTGAATGCAATATCTCCTGCAGAAAGATGAACCAGGAACATCAAGAGTGCAAAAGAAGTACAAACTATTGATATGATATTTTTTTGAAGTGAAGAACCTATAATAAAACAATCATTATTTTGTCAATGATGTCAAACGTGCTACCTGCTAGTGAGACAAATTTTTTTTGGTCTAAAAGCTATCATTTAGTTGATTAATGAAGAGGATTTGAAAAGAGGAAATAACAATAGCACCGAGAGAAAGGTTGAGCTATTTGTTATGTAAAAGAAGCACTAAGACTAAGTAAGACATTGATACTATAGTGAATTGTTTATCTACTTAAAGTATGAAATGAAAGATTACTCAAGTTAAGATTGGAAGAAGATCAAGTAAGAAAAGTGTCTGCCAAGTCTTGCTAAGCAGTCAGTGTAAGCTGAGTAGAAATTAGTAGAAGCCAAGTGAAAATCAAGAGGTGTCGAGCAAAGATGAAAAATAGTGCAAGCCGAGTGATTGTTAGTATATGTTGGGTAAAGTTTAGTTGGTACTGAGCATCAATAAACTTTAGTGTTTGCCGAGTGAACTAGTGTTGGTCAAGTGACAACAAATAGTGTTAAATTGAAGATTTGACGAATCTAAGCCAACTATTTTATTTTCTTGAATTATGTGAAGCATGTGGAAGATAATCATGATGAGATGGTGGCACAGAATTCAAGGTAAACTATTTTGTGGTGAATACAAGGAATATTGTAGAAGAAGTTTCTCGAGGAACCAAATGTAAAAGTGGGTAGATTCATTGTATCCTACCTAACCCTAAAATGGACGATTTTTGTTAAGTGGCAAAAGATCAAAATTCTCTATTTATAGAGATAGTTGGTCAAAAGAAAATATTATCATGTGTGAGAACCTAAGGAAGATAATGAGTCTAGGGTATTGCTTCATTCAGTGGCTGAACAGAGGTGACTATAGTTGGCATGCAAAGCAAGAAGGCTTAAGAGTATGAATGCTTCAAAGGTGAACAAGCTATCAGAGTTGAAGAGTATGACTGCCAAGTAGAATGGAGGATTGAAACAGAGATCTATAATCTTTAAGTGAGTTGTAATTTTTTATCAGATCAAGCCTTACTATTACTTTCTTATCACTGTATTAGTCTAGGGTAAATCCTTTGAATTAAGGTTTTCCTAACAGTCATTTGTTAATCCTTTAACCTAGTGGCATTCTAATGGAATGGTCTAAAGTCCTCTAACAAGGCTCACTCCTAACAAGGTGATTGAAATCCTATAACTGTGTCAAATTTAATAGTGTGTATTGTAACCTTTAATAAGGTTTGTCTTTCACAGGGCATCACTTCAGAAGAGTGAGAATTTGTAGCATGTTACTGGTGGTTTTTCTCAAATTGGGTTTCCACGTAAAATCTTTTGCCCCACTTTTTGTTTTCTAACTGATTGGCAAAAGTGAGTTTTGTGAAGTAGGTGAAGTGATTCTAGTCCTTATTTGTGTTTGAGTCTAGGTCTAAGTTCCTAAGGCTAAGTTATCTCTATTGGATTTTCCCATTTCACCTTCTCTTTCCCTCTTGTCAGGTGGGTGTTTGTTTTACCTTGTGATTGGTTGGGTAAGTTAGTACCTAGTTTGATAGAGATCAAATTTTCTCATTTGATGGTCAATAAAGTTCCATATTTAATCACTTTGTACCACTCCTTGATAAGCAGGCATTGGCAAAAATTTAGAAATCATCTTCTCCTCGATGGGTTTCTGACCCATGAAGGTGATTTCCCGTAATAACCACTTGAAGATGCACATGGATTAAAAACATTCAAAGGGTGAAGGATTATACAATAAATTAATGTTTGAATCTAAATTAAGACTTCCAAGAATTATTCAGATTTGTTGTTACTCAAATATTTAGCCCTAGCAAAAAACCTAAAATTGTCTTCTCCCTGGCGGGTTTCCAACCCATGAAAACAGTTTTCCACAAAATAGCCTGAGAAAAATAAGATGTTTAATGATTCTCAAATAGGTCCTCACACCTTAACTAATCATTCCCATCTTCCATAAATGCAATTTTCAAAGATTTGGCCTAGAATGAAGCATTGGCAAAAAAATGGAAGCTCTCTTCTCCTTAGCGGGTTTCCAACCCATGAAGAAAATTTTTCAATTTTTCAAGAAAATCAAGTTAATGATAAAGTTTGACCCCTGTACCAGATTCAAAGTATGTTAGAATGATATTGGAATGGATCGAATCATTGAGGAAGAAGAAATATAGCATGAATCTCATTTAGTAGATTTTCCTCAATGGGGTACCCTAATTGTAACTTTCTAAAACTTAAAGGAAAATGGAAAAGTAAGTACTGGGTATATATAAAATTACCATTGAGTTCAATCGAATAGTAAAAAGACCCATAGATGTCTATTAAACTCTTGCATTTACTATCCAATGGGTATTTCCTTAAATTTCATCCATGTGGCATGAAATCTAAAGATCAACAGATGAATTGAAGCTCTCATATAAAGATGCATAAGCAGTTGAACAAGTTACTGCTTTTTCTTTGATTTTTCATTCTATCAATACATATAGCTTTCCAAAAACTTGTGACTATTGCATTCATTGTCACATTCACTTTCTCGATTCAACTTCTTGTTCACAAACTCATGGCAACCAAGTTCGCAGGTTTTGATGGGTTAATTGGGATCAAGTCCCAATTGTAGAACTTCACAGATATTTCCCTTTGCTTCTTTGACATGGCAGACTTCTAGAAAAGGGTGAGATCTAAAAGAGTTCATCCCATTACCGAGAAGCTCTGAGGATGGTTTTTAATTGAGGCCACTAATTTACCAGGTGTAGTCCAAGCCCCTGAGTTGATTTACGAATGCATTCATCAATACAACCCAGAAACCAAGCAAATTGTGTTAAGTGATGATATAGTGCAAATCTAAATTACTAGGAAAACAATGGTGAATTGCCTTCCTATGCTAGAGTAGGAGTAGTTCTCTAATTTAGGCTTTGGTGGAGTTGTCTTAGAATTCTTAGCAAAGAAGATGATCTGGAGGAAAGAAATCATGAGGACATGGTTCTAAAAACCACAAAGTGATAAGAATAAAATTCCCAAAACCTCGTTTGGGACCAACCTTAAGCCCCAAATCATTGATATTTTGGTTCTTCTACATAGGTTGAAAGGTGAGGTAGAAGCTTTAAATTTCATCAAGTAGTATTTCTTTTCAGTTCAAGTAATTTTCTTAGATACCCAATACATTGATTGGGCGCAAGAGGTAAGTAAAATTTTGTCTCATGCTCTCCAGGAAGCCAAGTCCTATAATACATTCTATATGTCTTCATTCTTGATTTACATGCTAGCCTCATTGCAATTATGGTTCAGCCTCCCAAGATTAGAAAATTTCCCTGATGATGTTAAATCTTATGAATTTTATCCATGTCTACAATTACAGATTAGTTATGTGGATTATGTTAAGGTGAATGATGTGTTTACCATTAGTATTTTCAGAGAGCTACAAGGATTCCTAGAAATGAGATTCAGCCCAGAAGCCATGGCTGCTATTTGTCAATTTGGATGTTACTTCATTCAATTCTGATCATTTTCTTATTTGTGTCTTGTAGCATTTGATGGATTTCCCTTAAAGCTACCAAGATATCCAAGCGGCATGATCGTGTTCATCAAGATCATATGGAAAGCCCTACTAATTAATATATTGAGTGGGAGCCTAAAGAAGAAAGGATACGAACTCCCCATTTAAGTTGGAGCCTTCAACTATGACACCCAGTCCGATGCCAAAAACATGATGAAGTTGTTCGAGAAGAAATATAAGTTAGACATGTATGAAGTCTCAAGACCCATGTTTGACCCAAATGGGTATTCCAAATATGTCTTGCAAATATGGAGCATGATAAAGCACATCACTACCATTCAGGACTATTGGGTTGATTGCAAAGATGACTTTAAGAGTCATGATAAAGCCTTTCCCAGATTGATAGTCGACCAAGTCAAGACGTATAAGATTAACATTGATGTAGAAGGAGTTGAAGATTATGGTCAAAATATGTATAGCAATACTTACTTGACCAAGCTAAGGAGTACTCCCATAAGTTTGGAATGTGATGAAGATGTTGTGGAAGACCTAGATTTGATGATGGTCATTATTTAAAGAGAACTAGAAAATGGGTCGAGTAGATTAGGGCGCAGTGAAGTAGGAGTAAAGGCATGCCCGCCCAGTCATCCTTGAATGTAGTAATAGCCTCATCTTCTCAAAGTGGTGCCTCAAGTACAATCTTTCACATCGCTCAAGGGTTTGCTCAACTAGTTAGTGGAGGTGACCAACCTCCTGACAAGAATATCCCTCTTGATAAAACTTGTTAGGATGGTTTAGTACCAGTGATCAAAACTAAAATGAAGGCCGAGAAGAAGAAGGAAAAAGAATTGAAGGATAGTGCATTCATGGTGGCTCTTTCACACCACAACAATGTGATTCCATCTATAAATGTTGCATTGATCCTACCAAGTAGCCCCTAAATACATGTGGTGGACCTTGGAGATGGTGGAAGTAGCGAGAGAAAATCTATTGAGTTTGATGAAGCTACAAAGAAGACTACAAAAATAGAGAAGGGTCTTGAAACTTCAAAACTTATTTCCCAAGCTCCAAAGAATCCTTTCTCTTCATCTTCTAAGACATTAACTCCTGTTAAGAGGAAAATGTTCAATGTGGACGCATTGGGAACAACATCTAAGGTAATCGACATGGAATCATGGCTGGAAGATACTTTAGATAGAAAGAGGAAAATAAAAGGAGTCCCAAACAAAGAGACTTTATCTCTAGCTATCCATTCTAGGTCAACATTGAGTAAACTCAAGAAGCATAAGACTCTGTCAATTCTTTGCCAACACCCTAATACAGGACACTTAACTATGGAGATTGCTAAGCCCACTAAGGAAGGAAGACTTGAAGATCTAAATACAAAAGACTTTGCATTACAATCTATAGACCTCAAAGAAATTAGACATGACACCAAAGTGGGCCTATGGAAATTAATAAATATTTTTATAGAAGGACAACTGGAAAGTCTCAAACTAGCTAAATTTAGAATGAAGGTGGAGATTCACAAGCTTGATTGCTTCATCAAGAAACTAGTCACCTTGCTAGCAAGTATTTTTGGAGTGTCAACCACCAGTGACCCTACAGCCATAGATATTCAAGCTATCATCTCCCAACTACATGAAGACAAGCACTTCAAGAAAATTGGTAGGGAGTGGAGTGAAAAACTCAAGTCTGAGGGACTTTCAATCATAGAGAAATTTGGTAATGCAACATTGAGGCTCAAAACAGAGAAAGATAACATCTCGGCTAACCAGGATACCCTATCAACAAAAAAATTCAAGATTGAGGATTGCATTTCCTTATTAAAAATGGTCATCCAAATGAAGGCTAAGGAAGTGGTAAAGGAAAATATTATGCCTAAGAGAGATGAGCCCTTATTTGAATGGTTATAGAGTATACAATTCAAATCTAAAATGATTCTAGTGGTAGAAGAAGGATTAAAGGAAATAGAGATCAAATTCAAAGAGGAATAGGACAAAAACTATGAATTGCTAAAGAGCCTACATACTGACTCCCAAACTAGTGGACAAGGGAAGGGAATAATTGAAGTTGCTATCATGCAGAAGAATTTCTCTTTTTATTTAGACAATCTAATGTTTAGAGAAATCTTTTGATCATCAGAACAGAGTGTTGGATCTCCAAAAGCTTAATAGGTTTGTACATGTGGCTATGGAGGAAATAAAGAAAGGTTGACTTCTATCAAAGAACTAGCTCAAGAGAACTCCAAGTGGCTCCTGAAATACACTAACATTCATGTTCACTGACACAAAGATCTTATCCTTATCACTGTTGTCACCAAGTACTATAGGGAAAAGTCAGAAAAGGGAAAAAAGGCAAAGTGAAATATCTCCCACCTGTTTGTATTTTGATGAGCATTTGTAACCAATAACTAGACCCTTGCCATTTTTCAATTTTAAAGAGATGAACCGATTAAGTTCCTTTTTTTAACGGTCATCTCAGAATCCTATATGTATCTAATTGAAGGATATAAAAGGCCAGCTAATTTTTGGTGTGAAATACTTCATGTTGCAAAGACAAGTTAAATGTATTTTTTGTTGATTATTTATTATTCCATTGTTTCATGATAGCTTAGGATACCTCTTTCAGTTGAATTGAGTTAAGGAATAAACAGAATTTTGTTCCCCTGTTCAATACAAAAAGTTGAAGATAATAGTAGTGTTATTGAAAGTTTATAGAGATTTTGTTTTGTTTTGTTCTTTAAGTTCATCTTTTCTTTATTAGAGTTAGAAACCTTCAAAAATAGCTAATTCATAGATAGAATCCATTAATGTATCATCAAATTCTACAGGTTCATAAGATGTGTGAGTTCACAGATTTGGTTAGTTTTAAGACCCAAATCTCTTCCTAACTTAATTCCTATTTAGGTTTAACTTGGTTTACCTCTCTTGTTCTCTGGTCAAGAACAAACCCCATTTATAATTAGGAAAAAACAAGATTCATTGCAAATTGCAAATCCGAGGGAGCTATACCTAAGAATTTAGAGGGAAGTCAAACACTTAGCTATGATTTCCCAACTATTGTAAATAGCTATTGTTAACAAATATTGGGCATTCAAAGAGTATAATAAAAGAACAATCTGTTTACCAATAGATTTATGGCGACTCTGCTAGGGAGACTAGTCAGTAGACCAATAGACCTATTACATGAAGGAAGATGGTGTTACCTCATGAGAACATAGTTCTAGTATTCCAACCTAATCTTGGATTCCAAGATGATTAGGAAGATAAATCTTGTACCTAAATACATTTATTTGGAGGAATAAAAGAAACACAAAGCACTATAGAAATGCTAGCTAGGTGTTAGAAGAAGAAGAAGCTAGAGTCGAAGCACTAGAAAGAGTTTTTCAGAGGAGAGAACTCCAAAGAGCAGAAAGATAAGTAGATTATGAAGCTTGGAGGAAAAATTAACTCAACACCCTAGAACAAGAAAGATTTCTCAGAAGCACCAAAGATAAAGGTAGGCAAGACCCTATTTTTGAAAAGCTTACAGAACTTGGTTTCCCCATCCTAGAAGTACCTTGACAAAAGGGTGATAAGAAGAGTAGGAGAAGGCCACCTTCACCCCCTAGAAATCAAAATTTGTTGCACACCACTTGCCAGGTATTAGCCTTACATGGAGTAACTACTCCTCTAGTTGTCATTTTTCCATCATACCTTGTTAGGACAATTATGGATGCCCCCTGGGTCATAGCAACTAGTCCACTAATACTTACGATGTATCATCCACTCCTGTATAGTTCAAGAAAGAAATTTCCCAAATTATGAGGTGATGGAAAGGTCACTACTAATGAGATTCTTTTTACAAAGAAAATACCTTTGAATTTTTAAATTATTTACACCAAACATATTAAAACCTTTTTTACAACAACTCATATCTTGGGAGTGGCACACGAAGACATAGTCATAAGTCTATTTGTAGATATTACGATAGAGAATGCAGCAAATTGGTTTTATCATCTAGATGATGCCTCAATCACAGACTGGGATACAATTAGGATGGCTTTTGAAACAAGATTCAAAACTGTAGAAGATGAGCACGTCCTACTAACACAATTGGCATCTACAACCTATTGTAAGTATGAGGGATTTTGTTGCTAGTTTCAATAAGATCACTAGTAGAATCCCTACTATTGATAGACCCACTATAGATAATTTGAAAACATTCTTCATAAGCTCGATGCCATTAGATATCAACTATGGCCTAAGAAGATCCCATCTCGTGAACTTGATGGATGCCCAAAAGAAGGCAGTTGAACTAGAAAATAACTTGATCTCTACCAAAAAATGCAAATGAGAGCTCCAAATCAAAAGGAGTTCCAGTAATATTACTTCATCAGATGAGATGTTGCAAAAGTTGTCAAACGAGCTAGTTGCTATGAAGAGGCAACTTCTTGGATTCAACAATTCTTACCAACATAATTACCAAAATCAGCTAGGAAGGAATACTGATGGAAAATTTCCATAGCTTACTGGTCTTCCATAGAAGTTGGCTATAGAAGCTAGACCTAAGAAATGAAACATGTGTTTTTTCAAATTAACAACAGATCACAATAACAAAAGTTATCCCAAAATAGCCCATATGATGAAATTGTTATCTACTAATGAGTTGAATATCAAAACTTTTGGTTCTGAGTCAGAATTGTACTCAAATGGTGACTCTAGAAATTTATTTTTAGAGTATGAGTCAGACTTAGAAAGACAAGGCAAGTGTTATAGAATAATTGATGAAACCTCATACACAGTATTGACCAGAAGCTAAAAGCACAAAAATTAGTTTTCCAGTCATAGCCTGAGAAGTGATGTTGCCTCTCCTTTAGGTACTGGTCATATTGACCAAGGAGCCACAATCTCTCAATCAAGTAAGGACAAAAATCCTTTTCATTTCATCCAATTTTGTGAAGACTCTAGGATTCAAATTTCTCCAATAGACAATTTGAAATCTCATCCTTTTGAGTTAAAAATATTGGTAGATCATTGTAAAGGAGATAATTTGACTATGAATCACAATGTTACCACTGAAAAGGAAGATGATCCATTAACATCTAACCTTTTTTATCAAGAAGAGTCCACAGTCCAAGCAACAAACCTAATCCATTCTACATGTCATTATACTTTAATGGGTGCAAGCTGAGCAATTGTATAATCAATTTGGATGCCTCAAAGAATGTGATGTCTTATCTTGTAGCTAAAGCTCTAGGCCTCACTCTTACTAAATTTCATGTTAGATGTTATTCTATGGATGCCAAAAAAGTCCCCCTACTTGGGAAAATCAAGGACACTCAAGTAGCACTAGCCTCCCACCTAGAAACGAAATTGTTGCTGACTATTCTAGTCACAAATATTATAGCTAGCTACGGATTGCTTCTAAATAGAAGTTTCTACAAAGACCTATGAGGAGAAATAAAACTAGATTGGTCTTAGGCAATCATACCCATAGGAAGTAAGAAAGTAAAGTTAGAACCTAGGGAGAAAGCCAAGTTTAGAGTTCTGAAGTCAGATGACCCCAAAGCTCAAATTATCTACTAGGAATTAGAATTTGGTAATTATATGTTGCTCACTGAAGATGTCTCAAGTGACTAAAAGGTCGAAGAGCAAGAAGATCAAATTCTTATTAAAGAAGAAGAATCATCATTGGTATGGATACTAGAATTTGATGGAAGTTATTTCTTGTCTGGTTCTAGCGAGGGGTAGTATTGATATCACCTAAAGGAGAACCTGAACCCGTGGCTTTTAAGTTAGAATTTGGAAACATGAACAACATGGTAAAATATGAGGCCTTGTTACTTGCAATAATAGCTATAAAAGAAAAAGGGATAAATATTCTAAAAGCTTGGGGTGATGCAGAGCTTTTTGTGCGACAAATCAAGGGGCGGGACTCTATAAAGAATCATAAGTTGAAAATTTATAGAAATAGGGTTTGTGATGAAATCGAAGGGCTAGACACGTTCTTAATTGAATCAGTGCCAAGGGTGATGAACTCTAAAGTGGACTCACTAGCCTTTTTTGCCTCCTTACTAATTCCTCATCTAGAATTCAAGAACAAAAAGTATCAAGTAGAGATTATGTACAGACCTTCTATCCCTAATAATTTAGAAGCCTAGCAAGTGTTCAAAAATGACAAAAGTTTGTAGTTATTTTTAGAAGATGCCAAAACTATCTGAGAAGGTCATCCTAATGAAACCAATTGATAAGATTCTCACAAGAAGAAAAAAGAAGAGGGGACTAGTGCAATACAAATACAAGGTCATATCATTCCCATGTACTTTGTGTCATTGGAAAATCTGTTTAATAGACATGATACATGCATTAAAGAAAAGAGGATAGAAAAGAGGCCTACTAGTGGTAAATATGAGGGTGTAAATATTAGAGACTTGCAAAGTCCCAAAATGATCAACATCAAAAAATGTTGATCACCTGAGGAAAAGGAAGATGCCAAAAAACTTTTTGTAGAATATCAAGATGTATTTTCCTAGAGCTATGAAGATTTGAAAAGCTATAGAGGTGGGAAAATGAAAAATCAAATTCCTTTGAAACCTGATGTGGCTCCTTTTCGATAGAAGCAAAGACACTATAATCTGAAAGTAGCTGATGCCATATTTTGAGAGGTTGACAAGATGTTGTAGGCTAGAATCTTTTACCCTATTTATCACTCTACATGGATAGCAAATATAGTACCAGTTAGAAAGAAGAATGGAGGGATAAGGATCTACATGGATTTTAGAAATCTAAACCGGGCATCTTTGAAAGATAATTATGCCCTTCCTAATATGGATTATTTACTACAAATAGTGGCCAGTGCTGAAATGATGTCCATGCTTGATGGCTTCTTAGGATACAACCAAATAGAAGTGGAAGAGAAAGATCAACATAAGATAGCTTTTACCACTCCTTGGGGTATGTTCGTATACCATAGAATGTCATTTGGTCTTATCAATGTCAGTGCCACTTTTCAAAGGTGTATGAATAAATCTTTTGGTGATTTGGAAGATTCAATCATTATCATATACCTAGATGACCTTATTGTATTCTAGAAGAAGAGAAAAAAACACATAGAAGGTTTGAGGAAGCTGTTGCAAAGGTGCCAAGAACACAGAATCTCTCTGAATCCTAAGAAATCTATTTTTTGTGTGAAATAAGGAAAGTTACTCGGTCATATAGTATCACAAGAAGGTATTAGAATCAATCCTAAATGAACTGAGGCCATCTGAAGATTAAGTCTACCTGTGAGCAAGATGGGAGTTAAGCCATTTTTCAGACAAATGAATTTTCTCATAAGGTTTTTGCATGATTATTTTGAAACAACCAAGTGTATTTTAGATATGGTGAAAGGGAATTCAAACTTTAGATGGAGTGATGCCGAAAAAAAAGCTTTCTAGAATATAAAGACCACTATTGCTAATGCTCTAGTCCTATGTCATCCCAACTAGAAACTAGACATCATGATCTATTGTTATGCTTCCGAACACACCTTGTCAGCTATCCTCGTGTAGAATAATAAAGAAGGAATATAAGCCCCTATTGCCTTCATGAATATACCCTTGAAGAGTCATGAGTTGAAATATTCTCAAATTGGAAAACATGCCTTCTCTGTGGTCAAAGCACTGAAAAATTTTAGATTTTATATCCTACATTCCCATTCTATAGTTCATGTACCTAAGTAGTAGTAAAGAGTGTGTTGACTCAACAAGATGTAGGGTGCAATACCAAAGGGATATGGGTAGCTAAAACACAAGAGTGTGATATTAAAATCAAGCCTACCAAGCTAGCAAGAGGCAATGCCTTATGCAAAGCTATAGTAGAAAATGGAAACACTGAAGAGTCATAAGAAAAATAATTAGTTTTGGCTATAAGTCTACAAGATCCTTGGTTTGAGAATATCACATACCTCTTAATGTATAGTGAATTCCCTAAAGGGTTGATGGGAAAGAAAAGAAAAAGATATCTTAAGCTAAAAGTTGCTAAGTATGTGATATGGGATGATAAATTATTGAAAAGATCCATAGACGAAACTTTCCTCAGGTGTGTAGATAAACAATAGCAAGAAAGATTGTTGAAAACATTTTACGGTGAAGCATGTGGTGGGCATTTCTCATCCTCAATTACTACTTTTAAGATAATGCAACAATGTTATTATTGGCCTAGAATATTTTAAGATGCCTACTACTAGGTGTCCAAATGCAAAAAATGCAAAATGTTCAACGGTAGACCCTAGTTAGCTGCATTGCCTCTCAGGCTTGTGGTTTTCATTGGTCCTATTAATACAACGTCTACTATTGTTCATGCATATATCATCACTACAACTAATTACTTCATGAAGTGGGTGGAGGTGAAGGCAACCAAGAAGACCACTTTTGAAGTAGTCTACGAATTCATCAAGAAAAATATATTAGTTAGGTTTGGTGTTCCCATTAAACTAGTAAAGGATAATGCAACATACTTCTCCTTAGTCAAAATTACTAAGTTTTGTTTTGAACATGGCATAATAGTCATTCACTCATATGACTATTTTCCACAAGGGAACGATCAAGCTGGGTCTACCAACAAGAACTTGGTAAACATCATGAAAAAGTTGGTATCAAACAATTAGAAAAGTTGGCACAAAAGGATTCACGAGGCACTTTGGGCAGATAAAGTGACCCCAAAGAGGGAAATTGGGATTTCCAATTTCAAACTAGTCTACAGAGTGGAAGCTTGTCTTCCCTTACCTCTACAATTGGCTACAAGCATATTAAGGATAGTTATTGAAGATGACATCTATAAAGATGGACTAGAGAAGAGAATCCTATATTTGAGCGAGCTCAAAGAATAAAGAGAATAAATGATAGATCACATTACACAACATCTAATGTGTGTGAAGAACTTCTTCGATAAGAAGACCAAACTGCAAAAGTTTATGATAGGAGATATTGTACTGCTACGGGATAAACGAAGGGCACCAAAGGGCATGCATGTAAAGTTTGATAATCTATGGAAAATACCATTCACCATTCATCAAAATTTTGAATACAACTAATTTAAAAGTGGAAAATCTAGATGGTGAAGTGCTTCCCCTGACCTACAATGGTCAGGAATTGAAGCTCTATCAAGTTACAAATTGAAAACAGGTAACCCCTATATTATCTCATAGTTACATATAATTCATGTTTTTGTTTTTCCTAGTTTAGTTTCCCTCACTTTTTACTACTTTAATTTCATTGTGTAGCCACCTTTTCAGTTTTGTGAAACTAGAGATCTTGGATTCCTTGCTTGGAAATGGCTTGCCCAAGTCCCCAGACAAAGCCAGCTATTGCCCCACTTTTTGTTTTTGAACCGATTCAAAAAAGTGAGTTTTGTGAAGTAGGTGAAGTTTTTCTAGTCCTTAGATGTGTTTGATTCTAGGTCTAAGTTCCTAAGGCTAAGTGATCTTTATCAGATTTTCCCATTTCATGTTCTCTTTCCCTCTTATTAGGTGGGTGTTTGTTTTACCTTGTGATTGGTTGGGTAAGTTAGTAACTAGTCTAATAGAGATAGAATTTTCTCATTTGATGATCAATCATGTTCCATATTCACTCATGGCGTACCACTCCTTAATAAGTAGGCATTGGAAAAAAATTGAAATTCATCTTCTCCTCAGTGGATTTCTAGCCCATGAAGGTGATTCCCGTAATAATCACTTGAAGATGCATATGGATTAAAAACATGCAAAGGGTGAAGGATTCTACAATAAATTAATGTTTGAATCTAAATTAAGACTTCCAAGCATTGTTTAGATTTTTTGTCACTCAAATATTTAGCCTTGGCAGAAAACCTAAAATTGTCTTCTCCCCTGTGGGTTTCTAACAAATAATGACAGTTTTCCACAAAATAGCTTGAGGAGAAAAAAAAGATGTTTAATGATTCTCAAATAGGTCCTCACACCTTAACCAAGCATTCTCATCTTCCAGAAATGCAATTGTTAAAGATTCAACCTAGAAGGAAGCATTGGCAAAAAAATGGAAATTGTCTTCTCCTTGGCGAGTTTCTAACCCATCAAGATAGTTTTTTGATTTTTCAAGAAAATCAAGTTAATTATTAAGTTTAACCCCCATACTAGATTCATAGTATGTCAGAATGATATTGGAATGGATTAAATCATTAAGGAAGAAGAAATATAGCAAGAATCTCATTTAGTGGATTTTCCTCAACAAGGTACCCTAATGGTAACTTTCTAAAACTGAAAGGAAAATGGAAAAGTAAGTAGTGAGCATATGGAAAGTTACCGTTGAGTTCAACAAAATAGTGAAAAGGCCCCTAGATGTCTATTGAACTCTTGCATTTATTATCCAATGGGTATTTCCTCAAATTTCATCTATGTGGCATGAATTCTGAAGATCAACAAATGAATTAAAGTTCTCATATAAAGACGCACAAGCAATTGAATAAGTTATTGCTTTTTCTTTGATTTTTCATTCTTTCAATACGCATAAATTTTGAAAAACCTATGACTATTACATTCATTGTCTCATTCACTTTCTCGATTCAAAATCTTGTTCATGAACTCATGGCAACCAAGTTTGTGGGTTTTTATGGGTTAACTAGGATCAAGTCCCAATTGTAGAACTTCATGGGTACTTCCCTTCGCTTCTTTGACATGGCAGACTTCCAGAAAAGGGTGAGATCTAAATGAGTTCATCCCATTACTAATAATCTCCAAGGATGCAATTTAGTTGAGACCATTGGTTTCCCAGTTGTAGTCCAAGCTCTTGAGTTGATTTACAAATACATTCATCACTACAACCTAGAAACTAGGAAAAATGTGCTACCTGATTATACAGTGCCAATCTCAACTAATAGGAAAATAGTGATGAATTTCCTTCATGTCCTAGAGTGGGAGGAGTTCTCTAATTTAGGCTTTGGTGGATCTATCTTAGAATTCTTAGCAAAGAAGATGATCTGGAGGAAAGAAATCATGAGGCCATGGTTCCAGAAACCACACAGTGATAAGTGTAAAGTTCCAAAAACCTTGTTTGGGACCAACCTTAAGCCAAAAATTATTGATATTTTGGTTCTGCTACATAGGTTGAAAGGTGAGGTAGAAGCTTTAAATTTCATCAAGCAATATTTCTTTTTAGTTCAAGTAATTTGCTCAAATACCCAATACATTGATTAGGCACAAAAGGTAAGTGAAATTTTGTCCAATGCTTTCCAAGCAGCCAAGTTCTATAATAAATTCTTTAATCCCAAGATTAGAGAATTTCCTTGATGATGTTAAATCTTATGAATTTTATCCATGTCTACAATTATAGAATAGTTATGTAGATTGTGTTTGTTATTGCATTAAGGATCTCTGATAGAAATACTAGTAAAGATAATTACAGTCTTACCTTTCTTAATGTTGATGTATAAATCTTCATATTCAATCTTCAATGGCCAATATTGACAATGTGTACTTTGAAATTGCAAGTTAAAGAATGATCTTGGGACTAAAAATATGTTAGTACTTGATATTGCATTGTCTCCAAGTTCGGTGAGCATATATATCATATAGAAGAGACATGCCCCCCGTAGGGGCAAGACTCTACATGGCCAAAGGCCACATAGAATCATGACCCTACGTGGCCAAAGACTACATAGAGTCATGACCCTATGTGGTCATGATTCATATTGTAAGCTCTAATTAGTTAAGGATAACAAGCCCGATACTTATTGGGTGTGATACAAACATCCAAAAATGCATAGTGATTATAATTAGACTTTATCTAAGATCATATACAACTTGATTCATTATTGAAAGCTTGCATGAAGTTAAGATATAGCAAGATCAGTGATAAGAACCTGGTCCCTAATCGATGTAATAGCAAGTGTCATCAGCCAAACCAATACGAATCAAAGGCAATCATAAAACTCAGATACTTTTATACACAAACACACACACACACACACACACACACACACACACACACATACATCTACATATACATATACATATACATATAATCTAATGATTACTTTGACAAATGCTAAACTTCAACACCCCCTCTTTAGAAAGGGAGAAGTAATAATCTAGATATTAGAATATCTAATCTTAATACATTATTTGACACTACCACTCTAAGAATAGAGACTCGTCAAATGATTTGAGTGTTCATGCAATGAACACTATCAAGCATAAAATATGATATCTAATTGTTTGAAACAATATCTAGAGTAATCATAACTTTTTTTGTTATTCATGACTTCTAACAAAATTGAAACACTATCATAATAATAGGCCTATCATTTGTAAGATCATCACATTACAAAGATTACCTTCTGAATGCATATGTCAATGAAAGATTACCACCTTTCATTACATATCTGAATCAAAATTGTACAAGTACAAAACAAATATATATATTGAAATCAAAACAATATCAATATTACAAATAAATCATACCAAGTTTTCCTCTAAAGTATGCCAACTTTATCTTAATGAGAGGCTTGGTAAATATATTAGCAGATTGTTCATTAGTACTGATGTACTATAATCTAATAATATTTCAATCCACCACGTTCTTGATGTAGTGAAAAGGAACTTCAATGTGCTTGGACCTGTTATGAAAAATTGGATTAATAGAGATCTTAATACAACTTTGATTATCACAATAGATATTAGTAGGCTTCAAAGGCTTCTTGAATAAATCAAATATCATCTTTCATAACCACACAACTTCTCTAGCTCCTAAAGAAATAGGCCTGCAATCCATCATACCAAACTTCGTAACAAGGTCAATAGTATATTTCCCTTGATTTAGTAAGATGTAGTTTTCCTTCTACCAGCCTTCCAATCCTAGGAAACAGTGAAGTATACCCGAGTCTTTCATATTGAACTCAACTGTTAACTCTTCTTTGCATTTTCTTATTAGATGATCTTTACCTATAATTAACTAATCATCAACATATAATACTAGCATAAGCATATCATCTTTATCTATTTTGATGTATAGATTTGGATTAGCTTCATTTTTAGAATACCTTAACTTCATAAGGTAGTTGTCAATTATTTTATACCAAGTTCAGGAAGCTTGCTTGAGCCCATATAGTTCTTTCTTTAACTTACACATGAGTATCTTTATTGTGAGTGGTGAACCCATCTGGTTGCTCAATATACACTTCTTCTTCAATTTCACCATTTAGAAATGTCATTTTAACATCTATTTGATGAACTTTCCACCCTTTTGATGTAGTAATAGTTAGGATGGTTCTAACATATGTGTATCTTGCAACTAGAGAAAAAGTTTCCTCATAATCTATACCTTCCTTTTGAGAGAATCCACATGCCATAAACCTTGCCTTGTATTTCTCAATACTACCATCAAGTGCATGTTTGATTTTGAAAAGCCATCTGGAAGAGACTATTGATTTGTCTTTAGGTCAACGTACGACATCCCATACATCATTCTTCAATATAGAATTGTATTCTTCAATCATGGCCTCTTTCCAAGGTTGTCTTGCTAATGTATCTGTAGAATTAAAAGGTTCTATTTTTTTAAGTTCTATTATTAGGGAAACATAACGAGACTGAGTTATTGTATTCTTGCTTTCTTTTAACACTTCATAAGGTTCAATGTTATTTTCCTCTATAAACTTTCTAGCCCAAAGTGGTCTCTTCTTATTTTTGTTGTGAGGATTAAACCACGGACAAAAATAACAATTACATGCAAATATAAAAAATATCAGGAAATAATAGATCACACAGAAAAGAACACAAGACACCAAGATTTAATGTGGTTCACCCAATCCCTGGGCTATGTCCACCAAACAACAAGTCCAATATTATTATGATCCAGTGATTACAACCTTATTATAACCTATAATCCCTTATAGCTCAATACCACCACAAGAACAAATTTTTACATCACCCACATTGAAACAATCCCTAACCCTATCCTTGATCAGTCACCACAAATTAACAATCTCCTACTTGGGGACTAATCGGACTCCATACTAAACAACAATCTCCCACTTGGAGACTGATTCTATAGCAATATCACGACCAAATAGGGCTCCCATTGGATCAAACTACCCTGGAATTTGTTGTTCTTTATTCCTATTTAGTCTAGAAGATCAACTAAAGCTAAAGAGGAATTCATCTTCTCCCTTGTCACTACCTTTGTAAACATACATGTTGGATTGTCATTTGTATGTATCTTGTCTATCTTTAACCATCCATCATCCAAAGCATATCGAACAAAATAGTACCGCAACTTTATGTGTTTTGTCTTTGAATGGAGAGCTGAATTCTTCACAAGATGAATGGCACTCTAACTATTTGTAAACAAATAATTATCCTTCTAAGGGTGTCCCAATTCTTCCAAGAAGAACTGAAGCCATATCATCTGCTTAGTTGCCTTTGTAGCAGCAACATACTCTGCTTCTATAGTGGATAAAGCATTAACCTTCTATAACCTAGAAACCCAGCTCACCATTGGCCCACCAATAGTAAATACATAACCTGTAGTACTTTGCCTAGTATTAATATCCCCTACCATATCTGAGTCAACATAGCCCTATAAATCAGTAGTAGAGTCTCCAAAGTGTAAACACTTACTAGATGTTCCTCTCAAATATCTGAGAATCCATTTGACTACATTCCAATGCTCAATTCCTAGATGACTCGTATAACTACCAATAACTCCCACTTCAAGTGCAATATCTAGCCTTGTACATACCATAGCATACATCTAGCTGCTTATAGCTGAAGCATAGGTTACCTTGGATATCTTATCCTCCTCCTCTTGTGTCTTTGGACACATCTCCTTAATCAACTTCAAATGACCAGGTAAAGGTGTGCTGACAGCTTTAGCATACTCCATAGAGAAATATTACAACACTTTCTCAACATAATCAGCTTGAGATAGTGTCAATTTCCTATTCTTCATATCTCTGCAAATCTTCATACCAAGGTTTTGTTTTGCTGCCCCTAAATCTTTCATAGAAAATGCATGTGCTGACTAGCATTTTAGCCCCTTAATATGATCCATATTACACCTAGCTACAATCATATCATCAACATATAAACATAAAATAATGTATCTATCATCATCCAACCTCTTAAAGTAAACACAATGATCTGAATGACACCTGCTATATATATTCTCATGCATAAAACTATCAAATTTCAGATACCATTGTCGAGGTGCTTACTTCAAGTCATATAAACTTTTCTTCAATTTGCACACTAAGTTCTCCTTACCCTTGACCTCAAATCCCTGTGGTTGTGCCATATATATCTCTTCATCCAAATCACCATGAAGGAAGGTTGTTTTAACATCAAGCTACTCCAAATGCAAATCTTCAATAGCCACAATACTTAAAATAGTACAGATAGAAGTCATTTTAACAACAAGAGAAAATATCTCATCAAAATCAATGCCTTTTTTCTGTGCAAATCCTTTTACAACTAACCTAGCTTTAAATCTTTGCTTGCCTCCTTCCTCTTCTTTAAACCTGTAAACCTACTTATTCTATAAAGCCCTTTTACCTATAGGCAACTTACATAAATCTCATGTCTTATTTTTCAACAAAGAGTCCATTTCATCCTTCATTGTAGACTCCCACTAAATCTTAGTATCCACCTACATAGCTTCATCATAACATTCAGGTTCACCATCATCAGTAAGTAAAATAGAATACAAAGAAGGAGAAAAAAATTATGAAGGTCTAAATAGCCTTGTTGACCATCTAACATTCATTGGTGTGTGTGGTATTTGTTGTTGCGGTTGTTTCACATCATGAGAAGCTGTGGTTGTTTCATATCATGAGGAATTTATGGAACATCATCTTTTGGAGTATCATCTAGCACTACATAATCATCTTCTTTCTTCTCATGTTGCTGCAACAGATCTTTGTACAACACTTTCTCATTGAATATGACATCCCTGCTTCTTTCAATTTTACAATTTTCAAAATCCCAAAGCCTATAACCAAATTTATTAATGCCATATCCAAAAAATACACATTTCTTTAACTTAGCTTCCAGCTTGGTTCTATTTTTAGAATCTATATGAGAAAATGCTTCACAACCAAAGGTTTTGAGAAAAGAATAATTCACCTTTTTACTAGTCCATGCTTCCTCTAGAATACCACAACCCAAAGGAGTAGAGGGACCTCTATTAATCAAATATACAATATTATTAATAGCCTCCACCCACATGTGTAAGGGCAACCCAACATGTAACCTCATACTCCTTTGATGCTCCATTATAGCCTTGTTCATGTGTTCAACCAATCCATTTTCCTATGGAGTCCTTGGAATAGTTTTCTATCTACAAATACCATTAGTGGAGTAATAATCTTCAAATTCATGACTGCAATACTCACCACCATTATTAGATTCAAGACATTTTAATTTCTTACCAGTCTCATTTTCAACCAAGCATTTCCATTTCCTAAGCCGGTCCCCATACATCGGTATGTATAAGCTCTAATTTCTCCTTTTTATTTTCCTTCCCAATCTTCAAAAAATGCACTCTCTTTTGTTTTCCATACACACAACTTTCATAGAAATCCTTATTAATACATTTCAAACTCGGTAACACTTTTTTTGAATGAAGTACTTTCATACCTTTCTCACTCATGTGCACAAGTCTATTGTGCCACAGTGTTGTATCAGGATTTACAGTAGCTATTTATTCTCCCTACTCAATTGTAGCAATTATTCCTGAACATTCATTTTTCTCTGAAACAATTAAAGTAGAAGGAACAATATGACTTGTACAAAGATATAAGGTGCCTACTTTCACACCTTTTGTTGCTACAAGAGAACCTTTTGAAACCTTCCAATTTTTATCATTAAAAGTAACTACACAACCCTCATCACCAAGTTGTCCTGCTAAAATTAAATTTTCACTCAGCCTTGGAACATGTCTTACCTCATGTAGTAGCCAATGATTCCTAAAGAATTTATGAAGTATGTATAGTACTTCCTTGATCAGTCACTACAAACTAACAATTATTATTTTCAACTTCTTTAGGATTTGATGTAGAAGGTTCAGAATTATACTCCCTCTCATTCTCTGTAGGGTGACCTTCGCTTGAATCTGAGATATGTTTTGAGATTGACTCATCATTGTATTTAGACAAATTAAAGGTAGTATCTTCTTCAAATTTAACATTTTTACTAATCTCAATTGTTTTCTATCCTAGAATATAGATTCTATAACCTTTGGAATTTTCACTTTAACTGATGAGAACTCCTTTCTTCCCAGATGGTTCTAGCTTTGTTCTTTTCTCTTACTGGACATCCAAATATCCTAAGATGGTTGAGGTCTAGTTTGATTCCTATAAAAAACTTCTTTTGGAGTAATGTTATCCAATACTGAGTGAGGACAACAGTTTTGAATATAAACAACAGTGTTAGATACTTCTACCCAAAATGAAGTATGAAGGTTTTGATCATGAATCATGGCTTTGGCTAACTCTATGATTGACTTATTTTTACGTTCTATAACTCCATTCTATTGAGTATTATAAGGTATAGAAAACTCCCTCTTAATCCCAATAGAAATGCAAAAGTCTTTAAAATTAGCAGTTGTACGTTTTAGTATGCACAACGATTAGCCGATAGGACTTTGTTTTGTGATAAGGGGTTGTAACTGAGAAACACTATTTAAAAAGTTATTACATTTGTGACAAATTGAAAAACATTTAGAATGTGTAATTCCATAGTTGGATATAATAGCTTTAAAGTAGTGTGTAATTGATTTGAAACATTGTGCAATTTAATAAATGTAGATATATGTTTTAGCTAATTCCATGTTAACTAAAAAAAAGAGAATGGTTTAGGGTCTCATTGAAAGTAGAAAATCAAATATCTGTCATTTGTTTAACAACGTATATGTGTGGTACAATTGTAGTAGTACTTTAAATGTGAATATATTTGCAATTATCTGAAATAAGAAAAAACCTATTTGATAGAGCATTTCAAGAGTAGAAAGCTTTGGTGATCTGGTAGCAAGCGTCATTGTATACACCTTTGGTATAAATATTGTATATGTCTTTGGTGATCTGCAAAATTACATTGTAATCATGTTATGTTTTTTGAGTGGTGTTTTGATGGAATGGTACATTTAATGATAGATCTGTAAACATATGTTTAGAAGAAGGAAACTTGAATTTGGTATATAAATTTTTGCTTTGAAAGATTTTTAAGAAATTGAAATACGTTAAAGTTAAGAAAAGAGTGCTAAACCACTGCAAGTAGTGGAATATGTAATTTTTTATTACCTGTAGTGTTCTACTTCTTCATAGCAGATCTAGAAAAGTACAAATTTTTCGATCCATGAAATCTGAAAAGGAATCCTTGTTTTGTATTATTGTGATATTGAATCACTGAAATCTTGCAACTACATTTTGATTAAATTGTTATTTAGAATAAAGTGCAATGGAATTTTGTTTAGTACATAGCTAAGGAACATATTTATTGAAAAAATAAAATTTAATGACAATAAGTCTGGATTGTTACCTTTGTAAGTTGTTCAACTGTCATCGTGTGTATTTTCTAGTGGAATGGGTGATAGTAGGTGTAGGCATGCTTCCTCCTACTTTTTGGTTGTTTTATAAGAATTATTTTGAAATTTGCAGTATCTTTCTAAAGAGAATGGTGGTTGTATCTAAAGGTCGTCAATAGATTTTACTCTTGATATTGTTGTAAATGTCAATCCTTGTCGTTCTTTTTTTACAATGTCTATTTTAGCCTTCTATAATGTCAGTTCTGAGATTTGTGTATTGTGATGGCCCAAGCCATAGCTAGTGGTAGTTGTATACGGTTACCTCTAGTAATTGGAGTAATTGGTACATTGTTTGGGTAATGTGTATCCCATGCTGGGCCAATGTGATTTTTAAAATTAACAACGACATAGTGTGGGAGGTTTGGAGGTTTGGAATCTATGTCATAAATGATTTCTTTAACTTGTCCAAGTGATCCATTTACTAGTCCAACATTTATCCAAAGGTTAGTTGTCAACATGTTTTGTTGGCTGATACAGAGTAGCACCTCTTGTTGAAGTTGATCATCGTTGTTAATATTAGTAGACCTTTGCATGGCAAGTCTAGCTAAACTAAGTGCTATTGGGAGGTTCAACTGTTTCAACATTTTTTTATTATGTAGTTTGACTAATTCATTGGTTGCAAATAGATGGTTGGCTTTGTCAAAATCTCCATTTTTAATTATTCTTAAATTGTTTCTTATTTGAGTGATAAGTGTCTCTCAATCTTCTTGCAAGGGTTCAACATTTTGAATATTGTTTAAGATTTTTCAAAAATTTTGTTGTGATGTTGTTTGTCCTTGTTGACGAAAAATTGTATCCAATGTAATTACAATAATAAATGTTTGCCAAAGCATGTTAGTTGTGGAGTGTGAGGCATATATCGGTTTATCAAGAATTGGTGGTAGTTGGCCTAAGCCACCAATGACAATTATAGAAACTCCACCAAAGGGTTCTTGTTGGTATTGTGGAAATGCCTCACATAATCGACTATCTATTTTGATGAAAAGTTTTGGTCCTAAGAAGCTCATTTCATCTATGAGAATATATTTAATATGTTTGAAGTCTTCTTGGAGGTTTGTTAATGATTTTCCTTGTAAGGGTTGCATTTCTTTGATTGGAATTCGAAGGGATATGTGGATTGTTGATGCTTGTATGTTATAAGCAGCAACTCCTGTAGGTGTTAGTGCCAACAATGGCTTGTTTTTATTATTTTGTGTTTTATTTATGGTTTTCCTAATACAGTCAATAAAGTAGGATTTTCTTGCCTATTGTTCCTTGGATAATCATGCGAAGTGGTTTTATTTGGCTTTGGTTGGTATGATGTTCATTGATGATGTTTAAAGCTAATTATTGTTTGGGGGCAAATTGGTAGTTTGTTTGTGTAATAGTCACATTGTTATTTTTGCTAGTAGTTTGTAATTTGTTTATGGATATGAAATTTATTGCAGATTCATTTAGTTCATGATTGATGGTGTGTGTATTCCATTGGTGATTAATATCAATGTCTCTTTTTCTGAGAATGTCAAGCTCATTAACTGTAAAATTTTTGGAGGCACCCATTTGGGACAATAACTCCCATTCATATATGTTTGTGTGTTCATCAACTTGGGGTTCATCATTGTCTGTGTTGTCATTATGTTTGGTAGAGGTTCTATTTTCAATTCTAGTTGTATACACTAAAAATTGTCCTGAATGACTACATTAATCTAATTAGTACTAGTCACATTCCTCTACTTATTTAATTAAATTATTTTAATTAAATAAGTTCATTTTTGCCTAAGTATTTAAATTGAATTTAAATACTTCCTAGCTCTAATGTGTTAATTTAAATTAACACATGATTCTCCACATATTATTTTTTAAATAAATTTTATTTATTTAAAATCCTCCATGTTCCCATTAATTCTTCTAGACCTTGATTAAATTAAATTTCATTTAATTTAATCTTTATTCAAACCGCATAGAGGTATGTGCATTCATATGAGTTGTCATCACATCTTTTAAGCACATGTTGTCTACACCATAGGAATCTTCCACACACATGTCATCTCATCAGTCTTATCTATCTATCTAGAATGTGAGATAAGGTGCTTAGTTGTCAATTCTTATCCTTATCTCCTGTGCTTAGTTGTCAATCCTTATCCTTATCTCTTAGTGGTTTCTAAGCACATTCTAGATGCTTCCTCCATCCACTTTAAATAGATGCCATGTCTCAAGCTTTCCTAAGGAGACAAACACAGACACACACACGAGACACTACGAGAAGAATGGCTTGATACTGGCTGGGTTGGGAGTCATTCGAAGTCCATTAGAATTTCTTATTATTGCATCATCATTCTGTCATTTCTCACATCATCTAGTTTAGGTACATTTTCCATTTGCATTCATACATCCAAGAGATTCATCCATTATTGTGTTCCTAAGAGCATACCGAACATTTTTCTCCATTGCTATGTTCATAGTTTGAGGTTTGCATAATCTTGGTTACAATTTTATGCAACACACTAGTAACATGCCAAGGTGAGTAGTTGTTTGTTTGTAGTGTTTTCCAATTAGAAACTATATGTTCTGTTGTAATGCCTATTTTTGTAGGGATGTCGCAGAATTTTTTGTATAGTAACAACTCACTCCAACAAAACATTTCAAAGTTATCAGCATTTTCATCTAGAACACTCTTGAAAAGGGGATAGAAATTCACAATTGCATTTGTTTTTCTTTTTTGCCATTGATTTTTCTTACGGGTTCTAGAGTATGTGTACATTTGAGCTATTTGAATGAGTGATAATGACTCTATCTCATTAGGATGTTCAATGTACGACTGGATATAACTGGTTCCCAATTCTTCTTCATTATCTGAATTGTTTATTCTATGTAGGACCTTCCTGACATCTAGTGAAATGAATGATCAATTGCAAATTACGAGGGGCAATTTTTGTAGCATATGGCATGTCTCTTGTGCTCCAATATCACAATCTGCAATGATTCCCATCATGGACTTTTGATATGCTAGTAAAGCATCATTGTTGGTTTCACTTGTATTTGCTATGTTTTGTAGTACGGTATTGTAGGTCTCTAATTTTTTTTCAGCCTTTGACGCATATTTAGAGATATAGTTAAGAACCACTTTTCTTGATGTGACCAGTTGGCAATCAACATTTGCTCTCCAAATTACAAGCATTTGTGGGTTGTGGATATTGAGACGATCATCATTTCTAGTTGCATTGTTGTGGATATTGAGACGATCATCATTTCTAGTTGCATTGTAAGTGATATTCTAATTTTCATCACATGTTAATGTAGATGTTGGTTGCTCTTTCTAGGGTGCTTTGTAGTGGCATTAGGATGTGTTTCCTCATTTTCTTAAGCATGTATGATCTGTGCATTCAGTATGCCTTTGTACAGTATTCAGTATATGTTCATAATCAAAGAGAGGATCTAATGCTAATATTTGAGGTGTGTTTAGCAAGAAAGGATCATCTTTAGGTGTGTAATGTGATCTATTTTGTTGTTCTGTTGTAGTGTGTGGATTCCATGTTGATACATAGTTGTCAAAAAAATGTTTTGCTTCTTCTATCTCAAGAATGTCATTCTAGTTTATTGTGTCCATATTAGGTGCATTTGGAAGCCATATAAACCAATGTATGTGAGTAGATCCTCAGTGTTTCCACTCATACCTATACCAATAATCTGTTGCTTTTAATAGTTTTTCTATGAATTCTTCATAGAAGATTGTCTACCTATAACAATATTATCTACCAAGTGTTTTCTTGATATTTGTATTGTGGCATTTGTATCATGTCGGAACAAGGTATGTAAATCTGCCCACTTTGTGTCTACTGAGCTCAATGTGAAGAAAAGAGTAGGGGTCCCTATTTGTTGGATCAATGTGGTCAAGTCAAATTGACTCTTATTCCAAAATGCTATGTACCACGTAATGATGTTCCAAACTACATTAGTTGATTTACTAATTGACTATTAGGGACATTTTGTAGGTTTTTTCATAGTGTTTCAATTGTTTTAGGCACTTTTTCATAAATGTTTGATTTAAGGAAAATTGTAGTTGTTTGTTGGTTGTGATGTCTCATAATTAAATTTTAAATGAAATAGCGAAATCTAACATGTTTTTCGAATTTTTTGTCATAGTATCTCAATAAGTGCAATGCATATTCATGCATGTAAACGTGTTTGCATCTTGGTTGAAGTGGTAGTGCACATTTTGTTGGAAATAGTAGTGGGGAAAGCCATGCTGAAAAGACCCTCAGTATTGTATTCATTAATTGGCAAGTTATATATTTTGGGCCATTCTGCAATCTCTAGTTCATTTGTTTTCAACCCTAACAATGTCTTAATGGTTTGCAATTCATGCTCTCCATTAGGTAATTTTGAAATGAATGAGGATGTATGTTGTAAATCAATATCATTAGAAAAGTTTGAAGAATTTTCATTTGTTGTTTGTATGACTTCATAATCTATTTGAAGAGTGGGTAGCATGTTTGATAGATCAGTGGTTGTATCTAGCAGTAAATTGAGTGCATCAATATCAATTTCAAAAATTTTGTAGTATGGGTCACTTTGTATTTTGAATTGTAGTGCATTTATAACATTTATTTTGTTGACATAGAAATCATAATTATTTCCATATAGGTTTGTTCGATGCATAATAAGAAATTCAAGATCTTGTAACCGTCTAGGTAAAAGGCATGTAGTGGTTGAAATATCTTGGGGGAAACTTATTGCATGACCAGAATATTTATATTGTCCTCCTCTTACATGTGTGACTCGTAATACTAGAGTCACTCTAGCAATTAACATTTCCTCAACTTGGGTGAGGTGTTTGAGGACATTTGGTTGTCTTCCAGGATCTAAATTGTTTACATGTGAAAAGTGATGTAATCCTTTTTCTGAGAAACATCTAGAGCATATAGTGCTTGCAATATTTGTCTTTGTTGAAATACTTGTGTAGCATTCATTACAAATGGTAAAATTTGTCATTATTGAGAGTGCATCAATGCATTTTCGAAATTGTTTCATTGTATTGTAAAATTCTGTCGTGAAATTTTGAGTTTGCATTGGAATAGGTATTGTCTGTGTTTGTGGGTTGATGAAGTTATTGATGCTATGTAAATGTGATGAGACTTCTACAGCATCAATTTGTCTTTTTCTTTTCAAATCATTTATTCTACATTCATTTATTATAGAGAGAACGATTTTGAAAGGTAGACATGTCACATTGTGCAAAGTCTCGTTTATTACTATGTGCAAGTATGTTTTGAGAAATTTGAACTGTTCTTTCTCTGTTTTGAAATGTCTTTTGTTAGATTCTTTTCAAGCTTCATCTCACTGAAAGTTGTTCTTTGTGTTGGGAATAATATTTTTGATTAATTTCTCTCCTCTTCAGTTTTTTGTTTTTTTGCATGTGAAAGTAGCATCTGCATTGTTTAAACTTTTTGTTAGTTTTGAATTTTGTGATGTTGGAGAATGCAACATAAATAGTCTAATCTTTCAATAAATATGTAAATTAATTTAAAAAGTGACGAATTTAAATGTGCAAATTTCAACATACTGAGTTAAAAAGTTATGAATGTTGTTTTCTATTTGTTGACATTTTGAAATATAATAAAAAAAATAGACTTGAAATTTAAAATATATCAATACACAGATTATAAAATTTTATAATTAGTGAAAACCAGCAACAAAATGAAGAGGAACATGCGAAAAATAACATACAATCAGTTGATTTAGACAATAGGCTTCTATGATTAACAATGGCAATGAGAGTCAGTAAGGAAAATATGTGAAGCCGTAGCAAGGGCATATATGTAGAAGTAAATATAATATATACTGAACTGGAATGTATTACAGTTGTTTGTAAATGGAAATGAATGGCTACATTGAATAATGAAAAAATAAAGTTTCAGATTTAGTAATTTTTTCATTATTGGGAATAATGAATAAACTGATTTCAAGGATGAATGAGTTGTTTATTATTAGCAAATAGTTTGATTATGATTGAATGGTGGTGGCTGGAGTTTTTTTAATAGATAGAAATTTGGAAAATGTATTGTCAAAAGAAGAGGACATTCATGCAATACTGCGTAAGTAGCAATAAAAGTCACAGTAATATATGTTATGGTAATATAAATTATAATCGAAGTGTTAGCCATGGTGTGATCTTTCAATAAATATCTAAATTAATTTTAAAAATGAAGAATTTAAATGTGTAGATTTCAACATTTTGAGTTAAAGAGTTATGAATGTTGTTTTCTATTTGTTGACATTTTGAAATTTTTTTTTAAAAAAAGACTTGAAATTTAAAATATATCAATACAAAGATTATAAAATTTTATAATTAGTGAAAACTAGCAAGAAAATGAAGAGGAATATGCCAAAAATAGCATACAGTCAGTTGATTTAGAGAATAGGTTTCTATGATGAACAATGGCAATGAGAGTCATTAAGGAAAATATGTGAAGCCATAGCAAGGGCATATTTGTAGAAGTAAATATGATATATACTGAACTGGAATGTATTACAGTTGTTTGTAAATGGAAATGAATGGCTACATTGAATAATGAACAAATAAAGTTTCAGATGTAGTAATTTTTTCATTATTGGGAATAATAAATAAACTGATTTCAAGGGTGAATGAGTTGTTTATTATTAGCAAATAGTTTGATTATGATTGAATGGTTATGGCTAGAGTTTTTTTTATAGATAGAAATTTGGAAAATGTATTGTCAAAAGAAGAGGACATTCATGCAATACTGTGTAAGTAGCAATAAAAGTGACAGTAATATATGTTATTGTAATATAAATTGTAATCGAAGTGTTAGTCATGGTAATCTCCATAAACTGAGTAAATAGAAAAGAAATGTTTAAAAAGTGGAGTACATAGTATTAAATATAGTAAGATAAGTTTGGAATACAATGTTATGGAAAAAACTTACAAATTAAAATAGTACCAATGTACTTTATTTTTTATTTATTTCTAGATGAAGGATGGTTGATAGTATGCACTATTTTGTAGTACCTATATTTGAAGTTTCAGCTAGTAAATATTCACTTTCAATCTTGAACTCTAACTTGGTAGCCTTTGTGATGGTAGCTTTCAATCTGACTTTAGAGTTGTACACTTCATTTGTAAATGATATGTTGAATTTGAACTTGTTGAAAATTTGAGCTTTGATAATATGTTTAGGAGTTGAAGAAACTTGGGTGTCGTATTGTAACATGTAGAGTCTTGTAGCAGGCATGTACAATAAATACTCTACTACTTCATCGAAGGCAACAGCCCAAATATCACTTGTATGATCTTGTAGTTTTACTTGCAATAGGTACTTGTACTTGCAGTCTGGAATGTTCTTTTGGCATTTAGAACAAAACCATGTGTTGTCATTATTTTCAACACATTTCTTCTTGCATTCTTTTCCATTCACCTCTAGTGGGCAAGCTGGATAACATAAATCATCTTGCTTGATGAATATGATAGTTGCTTTTATTGTACGGTGCAAGGGGTCTTTCATTACATTGCATTGTTGCAACAGACTTGCAATTGTAACTGAAGTTGTCGATGTATTCATGTTTGTGGAAAATGTTGACAAAGAAGGTATGTCAAATTCTTTTCCTTCCATCTTGGACCGTAGTGATTCTACTTCAAATATGGATAGTTCAAGTGTTAAAATTGTTGCTATTGTAGTATTGATAACCTTTCCTTTGAATTCATAAACCCGACCATTTCTAATTGCAAGGACAACAATCTTCTTAGAATCCTTCAAATTTTTTATGGCATCACCATCTTTAACACAAATAGGTCCCCATAAGTTCAAATCAATGGAAGCTAGTGACATATCCATTAACTTGATAGTTCTACGATCAACCTTGCTTGCATCTTTTCATTGTACTATGGAGATATCTCCAACATTGAGTACAATCCCAATACAATCAACCAAAGCATTATTACAGATGTTGGCAATGTCATTTATTGTCTTAAAATTATATTCAATGGTCCCAACCAGTAATTCATCATTGCGTCATTTGAGTATTGATGAATTGTCAAGATTTATTTCCATGTAACTATTTAGCTTGTTGTATATTTTGTTTGCTTGTTTAGCCGAACCTTTTGAAATGGTATACAAGCCACCTATGTGCACTCTATCAAAGTGCAATTATGTGATGTCATTGAAGCAAACTATTCGAGTTTTTGTTCCTTCATTGTCTAATATATCAAAGCTGAAAACTTGCCCACTTCCACATTGTTTATTAAATTGTCTTAGTTTTTTTTTGGTTGTGACCCTTCCTTTTATCGTCCATCTTGTCTGATACAGATTAAAATTCTTGATTGGGTTGATACTATCTGGTAGTGGTAGCTCCCTAGAAGGTGTATGGATGCCAAATTTTGTTCTTTTGTTTAGTGAAGAAGTTGTTTTCTCTTCCAACATTTGTTCCTCTTGAGACTTATATAGATACTTTGGTTTCCCAATGATTTGCCACTCTTGACGGATGATTTGAAAGCTGAAGATGATTATGGTCCTATTTGATCAGGTTAGAATGAATTAGAATTAGATATTTGTATTGGATATTCAAAGAAAATTGAAATATGTATATGAATGAAGAATAAAAATTGGAATATCTACCTGGAATCTCCTATTGCCAGAGAAACATAATTTTTTAGTGATACTATAGATTGTATTTTGAGCGTGTCTGAGAATAAAATTTCTTTGGATTTCTCTGGCAAAATTGCTAATTGCATATGATTGCCATCAGATAAGACAATCTTGTATCGATCCCTTTGATCTTGAAAGACTGTGGTCCTCTTAAATGATAACATTTGAAGGATTGGATTTGAAACAAGATCTCCAGTATTGATTGATCGAATTGCATTCGTAGTCAATATTGTTTCTATTTTAGTTTCCTAAAAGAAGAGTCTTGAGTCAAATGTTTATTTTGTGAATTTCAATAGTTGTTATATTATTTCTAGTATAAATGTATTATTAAAATGATAGTTAGATATATATTCATATAGTTATTTGCATATATAGATATATTTATATATCCAAGATGCATGATTTGAGGAAATCAATTAAAAATAATTACTTATACAGCATTGCATAAAAATAGGTGTATGCAAACTTTTTAATGAATTGAAATAAATTTCTTGAAAAGTTGTAAATGAAATTTTGGAAAACGTATGAGTGACTCACTACATTTTTTTTGCCCATATTATTTGAACACATAGTGTTGATTTCATTTGAGACTGTATCTTGGAAGTAATTAGAGGTCCATGATGAGTTTATTAGATAGACATACATATGGAGATGAAGATAACCCATACCCATATTAAAAAGTAATGATAACAAAAAATGCTAACTATGTGTACATATATATGTATATATACATATATATGTATATATATACATATATATGTATATATACATATATATATATATATATATATATACATATATATGTATATATACATATATATGTATATATACATATATGTACATATACACATACATATATGTACATATACACATATACATATATGTACATATACACATATACATATATGTACATATACACATATACATATATGTACATATACACATATACATATATGTACATATACACATATACATATATGTACATATACACATATACATATATGTACATATACACATATACATATATGTACATATACACATATACATATATGTACATATATGTATATATGTATATATATATATATATGTATATGTGTATATATACATATATGTATATATGTATATATATATGTATATATATATACATATGTATATGTATATATATGTATATATATACATATGTATATGTATATATATACATATGTATATGTATATATATGTATATATATACATATGTATATGTATATATATACATATGTATATGTATACATATGTATATATATGTATATATACATATATATACATATATACATATATATACATATACATATGTATATATATACATATATATACATATGTATATGTATATATATGTATATATATACATATGTATATGTATATATATGTATATATGTATATATATGTATATATACATATATATACATATGTATACATATACATATGTATATATATGTATATATGTATATATATACATATATATACATATGCATATGTATATATATACATATATATACATATATACATATATATATATATATACATATATATATATACATATATATATATATATATACATATATATATATATATATATATATATATATATATATATATAGACATGCCACATTAAAACAAAATGGTTGTTTATGAATGAAGTTTTATTAAAAAAATTAAGGATAACTTGATTAAAAAATGCAAGAATGAATTATAACTTACAGCATTTATGATTCACTGATTGTTCAAGCTTGCAATTCCAGAATGGTTGAAATTTGTCGAACTTGTTGCTATTGACATATTATCCTATAAGAAAATAAGGTAGGAGAGGAAAACATGTGAGTAATGGATTTTTTTTTGAAAAGGTATACATAACTTGATTAAATATGGAAGATTAAATGATAACTTACAGTATTTATGGTTTTGTGTACATTCAAATTTGTTGTTTGTGCATTATTGGAATTTGAGGATGTCACTTCTATCGACATCGTATCCTGTATGGATAGATAAGTAGTATTAAATAAAATGTCAACATCCCTTAAAAACCAAAGGTTATTTATGAAAAAATTGTTTTAAACAATTTTGAATAAATTGATTAGATATGGAAGATTAAATGATAACTTACACTATTTATGGTTCCTTTAGCATTAAAATTGATGGTTCCTGCATTGTTGAATTTTGTAGACCTTAGTTTTGTCGACATGCTACCCTGCATGAATATAAAATTTGCATAGAAAAATATGTCAATTAATGGAATTGAGGTATATATATTTGTCAGTTTAAAAAGGAAAATAATGAAAATGTGGCATTCCACTATTGGAAAAATGGTTGGAGAACTTGCTTAGTCAACAGTTTGAAGGTTGTCATTGAAAGGTAGTGGCAAAGACTCTAAGAAAAGAAAGATTTGAAAGCAAATTTTAGTTGGAACTTAGAGAAGTTGTAATGTAATCAGGTGGACCATAACTTTGTTTTACATATGGAAGATTTTGAAACATAATGGTATGAAGCATATTCAACTATGACGTAAGTTTACAGTTAAATATTTTTTGGAGGTAACAAAAAATTTTATAACAGCAACAGTCTTTATATATGAAAAATTACATTATGTATCTTAATATTATTGAGTAATTCTAAAATGTGAAAAATAACTTGGTGTAATTGTAAAAACATAAACATAAAACTTAATTCTCTATTGAACCCGTGCTGAATTTGTTTTGATGACATTTTTTCTTTTTAACCCCTTCCATAAAAAAAATTTCATCGTGAGCTGAATTTTCTTGGATGGCATTGTTTGGTAGATGTTGAGCAATTTAAAACATTAATAGAAATAGAAAAATCTAAAATAAGTAGTTGTCATGGTGAGCTGAATTTTTTTGGATGGCATTCTTTGGTACATATTGAGCAATTTAAATCATTAGTAGAATAGAACAGAACAAGAATTAAGTAATTATGCTAAAACTTAGAGCAGTTGTAATGCAATTAGGTGGACCATAACTTTGTTTTACATGTCGAAGATTTTGAAACATAATGGTATGAAGCATATTCAATTATGACGTAAGTTTACTATTAACTATTTTTTGGAGGCAACAAATATTTTTATAGCAGCAAGAGTCTTTATATACAAAAAATTACATTGTGTACATCTTAATATTACTACCTAATTCTAAAATGTGAAAAAGAACTTGGGGTAATTATAAAAACATAAACATAAACCTTAATGCTCTATTGAAGGCATGCTAAAAAAATTTGGATGACATATTTTCTTTTTAACACCTTCCATAACAAAATTTTCATGGTGAGCTGAATTTGCTTAGATGACATTGTTTGGTAGATGTTGAGCAATTTATAGCATTAATAGAAATGGAAAAATCTGAAATAAGTAGTAATCATGGTGAGCTGAATTTGGTTGGATGGAATTCTTTGGTAGATATTGAGCAATTTAAATCATTAGTAGAATAGAACAGAACAACAATTAAGTAATTACGCTAAAAAAAGAGCAAAAGTTTATGGGGAGAAAATAAATTAATGTGATTCATCAATATAAATTTTTAAACATGTACAGTTTAAAAAGAAAAACAATGAGACTGTGGCATTCCATTATTGGAAAAATGGCTAGAGAACTTGCTTGCTCAAGAGTTTGAAGGTTGTCATTGGAAGGGAGTGATGAAGACTCTGAGGAAAAAAGAGTTGAAAGTAAATTTGAGTTAGAACTTAGAGCAGCTATAATGCAATTAGGTGGACCATAACTTTGTTTTACATGTCGAACATTTTGAAACATAATGGTATGAAGCATATTCAACTATGACCTAAGTTTACTGTTAACTATTTTTTTGGAATGATGACTATCTATAGTCTCGTTCTCTTTCATGTGGTACTTATGCTGAGCAAGCAAAGGAAAGCTAGGACTTATAAAACCCCTTACCCTTATAAAGAGTAGGGCCCCTCAGCCGTATTTTGAAAGAGAGTGATTAGCTAAGGCAACCAATTTTCTGTGAAGAATGTCAAATGCGGCAGGAGGGAGGATGACCACCTTCGAATATAGAATAAGGGCGAAGTGAGAATTAATCAATTACTATAGAAGGGTTCGTAGTCTTAAAACTTTATGGTAAACAAATTAACCTTAAATGATGCAAAACCACTGGTTAGGCCATGCCAATTTGACAACATTAACTTCATATCTAAAGGTTTTATCATTGCAAATTGTCATTACTTTCTACACCATGTACATCGAGCGTATAAGTCTATGGTGGGATGAGTTATTCTCAAAAATGAATTAATGTTGCATAGAAATAGTATTAGAAAACTCAAAGAAGAAGTTTATTTTTTTAATAGAGAATACTCTGTTCTTTTGAGATTTTTTGTATGGAAACATTTTTTCTTCAAGAATTTTACAGTGCCCATGTTGTTTATTGTGAAAATATAAATTTTGACACCGTATAAAAAGAAATGCACCCTCTCACACATGAAGTATATTAAAAACATGAGGAAGCATTTTCTTGTTTCATTTGATGGTGGGATCATATTCATCTACCTCAAATATCATTACTCTTTAAAAAAAAAACAAAAACTCAATGATTGTATAGTGCTTGCAAGACAAAAGATTGGAAGGTGTAGGGCCCATTTGTCGTTGCACCAAAAGCCATGACTGTTAGTGAACATGGAACACCACATAATTAACCACCTGTGGGCAGGGGAGCGCGTCGCATCACCCAACAATCTCCCCCTCGATGCACATACCAGGTGCTTACGTGGGTTGGGAAGGCACCGAAGAGATTTGAACCCATGACCAAGCCAAAACCAGGCTCTGATACCAATTGTGGGGCCCATTTGTCGTTGCACCAAAAGCCATGACTGTTAGTGAACATGGAACACCACATAATTAACCACCTGTGGGCAGGGAAGCGCATCCCATCACCCAATAGAAGGTCGTGTGTGTGCAAAATCATAGCAAGAGTTTACTCTTTGTTTTCACAAGAAACGTTGAAAACCCAAATATTATCTATAAAATGTATATACAAGCATGGGGAGTTAGTCAGAAATGCATTCATATCAACTATCTTTCTGATGAGAAATTAGAAAGCCTATTTGATATTAAGGAAAAGACATGATATAAAAAAAAACAAAAGATGGACAGAGACATACACAAGCAGTTTTGAAAGAGACATAAGATAATATTGCAATAAAATCCATAAACATGAAAAAGAGAAGAAAGATGCAAAATTGTCCAACCTACAAAAAAGGGATGGATCTGCTACAGACATTTGTGCAAAGAATTTTTTTGGAAAACCCTACAAACAGGGTTAGGGTTGAAGGAATTAAAAATTATACTATAATAGAATAAGAATAGAAGAAATAATATAATTGTTATGAATATAAAGAAGAATAGTCGGGAAACGTAATTTACAAGTTTTTAAAAATTTAATACTTTTTTGAGTAATTGCTAATTTACAAAAAACTAATTCTTTCTTCATAAGTTTCTAATTATTGAAGAATATTTTCAAAAGTTTCTTAAAATTTGTGTAAGTCAAGGAAAACCAACGAAATCATATTGTTTTCAATATTTAAAAGAATAAGTTAAAATAAAATTATGGAAGTTTCTAATTATGAGAAACATATGGTTTTGAATATTTAAAAGAATAAGTTAAAATAAAATTATGGAAGTTTCTAATTATGAGAAACAAAATTTGTGTAGTTTATAATTATTTATTATTTAGTATTATTTTAATGTCATTAGGAAGGAAAGGTTCTTATGTTTTAGTAATTTTTTAATGTCATTAGAAAGGAAAGGTTCTTATGTGTTATTGAAAAAGTTTTTGTATTTCATCAGAAAATTAGAAAACCGTCAAGTCTTACAAATTTTCTAACAAAAACTTAAAATTTGGGAGCAAAGCTCCCACAATAAGCCTATTGGCTTAAATATCATAAATGTATTCACCTCCATTGTCAAATCAAATAATTTTGATTTTCTTTCTAGATTGATTTTCTACCAAGGCTTTGAATTCTTTGAATTTAGAAAGAACTTCACTAGACTCTTTTTGTTTTAGAAAGTAAATCTAGGTTCTCCTAGAGTAGTCATTAACAAAGATTATATAGTAGAGATACCCATTTATAGAAGGTGTGGACTGTTGGAAATATTCAAGATATGACAGGTTACTGAGAGGGGAGGGGTGAATCAGTAACTTCAAAAACTTTAAAGAAATTCAACACTTTAACCATATATATTATTTTCGATTCATTCATCTAATCTACTGCATATATAACAGATCAAACATTTATAACACATGTACACAGTGATTTGGTAACCCAGAAATCTTCCAAAAAGAAAGTAAAATTGGGGTGGGGATAATACCCACAAAACTTCGTTGCTGTAGTATGAAGTTAGCCTATTAGGGCTTACATTGACCACTTCTGGTGATCTGCCTTGTTAGGAGCACAAAGGATTGCTAGGTCCACCTTGTTAGAGGATTTACAAACATACACTAAAGTATGCACTCTGTTAGGAGATTTATACAAAGACTGTTAAGTCTACCCTGTTAAAGGATTTAGAGACTAGTTCACCTGTTAGGATGAAATAGTAAATTTGACTTACAATTTGATTGTTGATTAGATCCTTGAAGTACAGATCACTTCTTATGATTGATGAATCTTTACTGTTCCTTGTTGACCTTGCTCAGTATTATGCTCTGCTGCTGATTCGCATTCACTCTTCTCAAAACATTACATGTCTATTCCTTCATTCAATCTTCCACACATTGTAAATGATATAATACATTACATATATACCATTTCAATAATTACAATTGCAAGGTCGGCCAAAACACAAGTGAAAAAAATATTACTGAGTTGGCCAAACAGTAGAAAACTCAAGTTCTTCAAGCTAACTTGGTGACCTTCTGATACTCGGCATCCACTGCATTACTCGGCATCATCATGCACTCGGTAAAAGTAGAAGCTCGGTCCATACTAACCACACAACATAGCTTGCAACTCGGTAACCATTGGAGACTCGGTAGATATAGTGTCACTCGGTAAAAACTAAATCCTTCGTTTACCTTGATTTCACTAGGTAAACACTACACTCCCATCACTTGGTAAACATTGGCTTCCATCATACAAATTGATGACTCGGTAGACACTGTGAAGCTTGGTGAACACTGTAGACTTGGTAGATGTTGTTGGATTGCACATTCACTCGGTAGCTTCATGAATGCTTGGTATGAACTACTTAAGTGATGAACCTACAAGGTAACCATTGAATGCTCAGTATACACTGTGAAGCTTGGTGTAAATTGCGAAGCTCGATTAACACTAGAATTCTTAGTGGTTATACTAATGTAGATAAGTTTGTCACTAATGGCAATAATAACTTAATACCAACAATCTCCCCCTTTGGCATTAGTGACAAAACACTTATAAGCCAAAACATATGTACATCTTTGTAGAACTGCTACGTATACATTTCTACATATATCTTCTTGATGATGTATGTACAAAGATACTTGTGTACACATGCTAACTCTAATGAGTGCTAACTCCCCCTATCACTTATACTGATAACTTTCCCATTTATATTTATTATGCTGAATCTCTCCCCCTTTTTGACAATAATGCCAAAGGACTACATATATATAGTTTGTATGGTGACACCAAAGTGAGATAGAAAATCTTGATGTACCTCAAGAATGGTGGCAAAAGTATTATCCCAAGTCTGCTGCAAAATTTGACAGGTGGAGAGAGCAATGTGAACTTCTGTTGATAATTGGATCATGTGATCAGCCACTGAGAAGTTCTAATCTTGGACCAATGTTTTGCAATGAGCAATATGTTTCTGCATTGTGTCCATGGTAGGAAGGATCTTATTCTGGATGTCTATGAGTGTGGACTGGATCCTTGCTTCCTCTCTCAATAGTTCTACCTGTACATCTGCCAGATATCTAATCTTGGTGTGATGGGAGATTGTGGAGGAGGAGTCCACCTTTAACTTGGATGCACTTGATTGCATATCAATGTCAATCTTATTTAGCTTATCCTTTATTTCTCTAGTAAAACCAGAAACATCACAAAGTTTGGCAAAAAGTGATGTTGCATTATTAAAAGAATTTTAAAAATTACCCAAAAATGTTGACAATTCAATTTGCTTGATTTCTATCTTTTGAGCAATATGCCTAGCAACTTATTATCAAATTTTCTTTCAGCTTTTTCAATTAGTTTCTCATGTCCAGAAGAATCTTCATTAAATTTTTGTACTGCCTCTTCTAACTGAATCAAAATGTGTTGAGTGGAATCTACTTCAACACCTATAGCATCTGTAATTATATCCTTGGCATTCTCAATTATTATGTATTCCTTATCCCTTTCTGATCTTAACTATTCCTGCGTAGCTTTCATCTCTATGATTTGACTGGCTAACCTCATCTCTTCAATGGTAGCATTGTCATAATCAATCTTTGGAATTACTATTTCTATGTCTAAGTCAATGTCTTCTCCAATTTCCTTTCCAGTGATTAGAACTTTTAATGGATGCTTTTGTTTGACTTCTGTGATGATTGGTTTAACCTTAGGAATAGACACAATAGTGGAGATAGAAGGGCTAGCAGTAAAAACTGGGATAGGACTCAAGGATTGAATAGAAACAGAAGTATTGATCATATCAAAAATTGAAACACTTCCCAAAAATGGTATCACACTCGGTAGAGTACCTATAGTGGTATCTGAATTGATTGGAGTCGAAGTGGATACAGATGATGCTGACAAAAAAAAACTATATAACTTACTGGAATTGATGAAAACAAAATTATGGAACTTACTAGTACACTCACTGATGGTGAAGGAGCTAAGGAGGCTGACTCGGTAGCTGAAGAAGTGACAAACAGCTTGGTAGATGAAGTGCTTAGCACATCTGTTTTAGATACCTGGAGTTGGGAGGTGGCTGGTGAAGATTGAGCTATTGTAGTGATTGTTGTACTCAAAATTTTACTTGTAGAAGCTATCTCCATAGTAGATTTAATTGTCTTCGATGGAGAGTGAGGAAGAGATGCAACAACTTCTGCTGCAATTTTTATTGGATCTTCTTCATCTTTTTCTTTTGCAAGTGCTTCTTCCTCCTTGTCTTCTTCCTCTTTTTCTTCCATTAGTGCATGCAGCTCTCTTGGAGTAACTGTGATGGATGGAGTGCTATCAAAATCATCATTGTCACTGCTATCATCATCCTTGATTTCAACAGGATCATCACTGGGCTTTTGCAGATGATAGATGTTCTTCCACATGTTTGTTGCATCTCTTACAACATGCTCAATGTCCTTAATTAAAATTAAACATGCGTGAAATCTAATCATCATTTTACTTTCGTTGTTCTTCATTGTTGCCTTTATTTTCACTTTAGTAAGACTCAGTAGAAGATTCTTCAAGGATTTCTCATATATGTCCTTGGCCGTTTGGGTGGCTAACTCCCATCTTGGTTGCAATCTCTCCAACAGCTCTTTGGAGATTTGAGGGGCAAGCTGGTTTGGGGAGTATTTCCATTTTCCCATCTTATTGAGTACCAGTTCCTCAATCTGTATTTTTTTTGCATCAGTCCTTGTTTCAAATTTCAATACCTTGAAATTTGTGATGCCAGCTCCCTCTTCCAATTTTTTTAGCCTTTCCTCAAATGTGAGTGGAGGCATGACAAGTACAATTTCCTGCTTGACTTGTCTGGTTCTTCTAGAGAATACTGTAGTAGGTTGCTTCTTAAGTTTGGTGATAATCACCTTCCCTTTCTTCTTTGGCAGTTTCTCTTCTTTTTCAAATTCAAGTTCTTCACCTTCTTCTTCTTCTTCTTCTTCATCATCAACTCTTCCTTCAGTAAGCATAAGAGGGTCGGTTGCAGTTTTCAATTTTACTGTCTTCCTCTTTCCTTTGCTTATAGCCTGGGGTAGCTTGATTTCAATCTCAATTCTAGTCTTGGCTTCATCATAAGTGCCAAAGGCAAAAAGCTTAGGATCTACAAGCTCATTTACGAGTGCTTCAATAATGTCCCTAGCTTCATCAATATTCACCTCATAAGGAAGAGGTTTCACCCATGCAACTCGGGGTCGGATTGCTTGAATGTATACCTTATCACAGTCAACCATGAAGCATACATCATCTTTGTAATCTTCAACCAATTTTGGTGGAATTCAAAACTTGTTATTCATTCTTTCCTTGAAATCTTCAAAATAATTATCCATAACCTTTTCAAAGTTTTCACCCATTTTAGCAATAAACTAATTAATCTGATATAGAATTGGGGTGTCTTTTCTCCATACAACTAAGCCCTTTGATGGAAAGAATTTTTGAATATAGAAAAATAAACAAGTTAACAGGGAGCCAAATTTGCAGGGATTATTCTTTGAAGTCCTTATGCTGTCCATATTCTTGTTCAATTGTTTCAACAACAATTCTGATAGGTCAAATTCTAGATTTTTCTTCACAATCTTGAATGCCAAATCCACAGCCTCACAAGGCACACTATTCAAATGACTGGAGCTATAAATTTTGTGAGCAATGATGTGAATGCCAAACCTTAATTCAACATCAAAAATAGTGCTAACCTTTAAACCTCTACCGTCCCACTCAGCTAGGGTTTTCTTCTATAACTCCTCCCGACCTAGGGTTTTTGTAGTTTTCACTTTAATTAGCATGGGGAGACTGGTAATCTTATGAATCATCTTCTTGGTGATTAACACTGGCTGCTCTAACCATAGTTGCCCATTGTGAACATGACTGAGGATGTACCTGATCCACTTAATTTGGAAACTTCTTGGCATATGCGAGATATGGGTTAACCCTTTGGTCTCTAGATGCTTATGCTCGAGTTTCAAAGAGCCATCAATACTCATTTCTCCTAGGGCATTGTCCATTTCTAGGTTTCCAATTTCTTGAATAGAACATTTGAAATGTGTACGAATGTTGTTTATGAGAAGTACCTTTGGTGGAGTTTGCGATTGAGCTCCACTGGGGTCGAGTGATTCTGCAATTGCTGGAACTAGCTTAAAATTCGATGCCTTCCACTCCACACCTTTAACTAGCATTTATGAACCTCTTTTTGCCTTGGAGTTGCTACTACTCTCGGATGCCATTGATGCTCAGTAGGTGTAAGAAAGATTTGAACAAATTCTTCGCTTGAAAATCGCTTGAAATTGCTTGGAATTTGCTGGAAATTTCTTAGTTCTGTAATCGTGGTGAAGAATGAAATCAAATTATGCCCTTTTTGATGAAAATTTTTCCATAAATGCTTGGTATGAAGGTAGCTAAGATGACATAGTGCTTGATAGGTTGGCATTCACCTGCTCGGTAGAAGCTTACAACTTGATGATCGAACAAAACTTTTGTTGCTCCCGACCTAGCTCGGCAAGGTCTTCAACTGACTTTCCTCAGTAGATGCAACTCGGTGAAAGATATGCTTTCTTTGATCCTTGTGTATCTCGAATACTGATTTGATCATTTTGCTTTCTTTTATTTTGGAACTGCTTGAGATATCACTAGAAGATGCAGTTCCATATCCTTGTTTATGGATCTAACTAGAGATGGTGGAGTCACTCACTTCTTGAGTGACATTGCCATCATTTGAACTATCTTGCTTGGTAGATTTAGGAATCCATTGTTTCCTCATCTGCTTCTAAATGTTATCACCTTTAGCTTTCTTTTCATCTTCAACTCTTCCTATGTTCATGCAGTTTTTAGCTATATGACCAAGTTCTGTGCATGTATAGCATCTTACAGTAGTGTCCTTCTTCCTTAGGTGATGTCTTGCACAGTTTATACCAATATGTCCATATTCTCCACAATAATGACATTTGCACCAGGTATTGTAGTCCCATCCAAATATTGCTTTAACAAGTTGTTCAGTTGGATTGAATGATTTGGATCTGCATTGGAATGCCTTGTGATCATGCTTCTTGCATTTGTGACAATTTCTTTCAAATTTTGGTTTCTCCTTGCATTCATTAGCTTTATGACCATGCTGACTGCAATTGTAGCATTTACCATTGCATTTACCTTTTCCATTGCTCCAACACTTGTTTGATGTATGACCTAACTTACCATAGTGATTGCAAGTAGGTCTTTGATTCCTTTGGGCACCTTGTTTGGAGGTTTCACCTTCTTCCTTATAGCCAAGACCAGCTTTACCTTTTTGTCTATGAATATTCTACTCACTTTGTTGATTTAATTGAGTCATGTTTGCTTGAGATTTCATTATCCTTTCATTGACTTGCCTTTCAGTGATTAAGTCATTTTCCAAACTTTCATTGATTTGTCTTTCAGATCTCAAGTCACTTTGTAAGCTTTCATTGATTTGTCTTTCAGTGATTAAATCATTCCTCAGGCTTTCATTTTCAGATCTCATATTCATAATTTCTTCATTTGCATTAGATAGTTGATCCATGAGGTCTTCATGATGAAGGGATTGATTATTTCTTGCCTCCAAGTCTTCATTTCCCTTATTTCTCTGTTCCAAAGTTTCACATAGCCTGATTGATTAGATTTCTTGTTCTCTTCTAAGCTTTCTTACTTCTTCCTGTAGAGAGCCATTCTTTGCTAGGAGTTCCTTGATCGCCTCATTAGCTTCATCTGAACTAATTGATGGTAAAAGGTCTTCAATCTTTTCTTCAACATATTGATGGTCATTTATTTATCTTGCAAGTTCCTTCCTTCTTTTCAGGGATTGGGAAAGATGCTCCTTTGCTTCTTTGAGTTGAGCCACGGCCATTTCCAGATCTAGTTTTTCATTTTCAATAGCTTTGTCAAGTCTGAATATCTCCATTGTCCTTGATCTTTGCTCAAGCTATCAAACTTTATCTTGAGAACCACAAAAGCTCGAATACCAATTGTTGGAAATATTCAAGATATGATAGGTTACTAAGAGGGGAGGGGTGAATCAGTAACTTCAAAAACTTTAAAGCAATTCAACACTTTAACCATATATATTATTTTCCATTCATTCATCTAATCTATTGCATATATAACAGATCAAACATTTATAACACATGTACACAGTGATTTGGTAACCCAGAAACCTTCCAAATAGAAAGTAAATATGGGGTGGGGATGATACCCACAAAACTTCGTTACTACAGTATGAGGTTATCCTGTTAGGGCTTACATTGACCACTTCTGGTGATCTGCCCTATTAGGAGCACAAAGGACTGCTAGGTCCACCTTGTTAGAGGACTTACAAACATACACTAAAGTATGCACTCTGTTAGGAGATTTATACAAAGACTGTTAAGTCTACCCTGTTAAACGATTTAGAGACTGGTTCACCTGTTAGGATGAAACAATAAATTTGACTTACAACTTGATTGTTGATTAGATCCTTGAAGTACATATCATCTCTTGTGATTGATGAATCTTTACTATTCCTTGTTGACCTTGCTCAATATTCTACTCTGTTATTGATTCGCATTCACTCTTCTCAAAACATTACATGTCTATTCCTTCATTCAATCTTCCACACATTGTAAATGATATAATACATTACATATATACCATTTCAATAATTACAATTGCAAGGTCGACCAAAACACAACTGAAAAAAATATTACTAAGTCAGCCAAACAGTAGAAATTTTGGGTTCTTCAAGCTGACTTGGTGACCTTCTGATACTGGGCATCCACTGCATTACTCAGCATCATCATGCACTTGGTAGAAGTAGAAGCTCAATCCATACTAACCACACAATGTAACTTTGAACTCGGTAACCATTGGAGACTCGATAGATATAATGTCACTCAGTAAAAATTGAATCCTTCATTTACCTTGATTTCACTCGGTAAACACTACACTTCCATCACTCGGTAAACATTGGCTTCCATCATACAAATTGATGACTTGATAGACACTGTGAAGCTCGGTGAACACTGTAGACTTGGTAGATGTTGCTGAATTGCACATTCACTTGGTAGCTTCATGAATGCTCGATATGAACTACTTAAGTGATGAACCTACAAGGTAACCACTGAATGCTCGGTATACATTGCGAAGCTCAGTGTAAACTGCAAAGCTTGGTTAACACTAGAATGCTTGGTGGCTATACTGATGTAGATAAGTGTTGTCACTAATGGCAATAATAATTTAATGCCAACAGTGGACATAGGACGACACAGGTCAGTGTGAACAAGTTCAAGAATAGATTTTGATTTGTGAACACTTTTAGGATAGGACTGGTTGGAAATTTTTCCTAGAGCACACCCTTTACAAACTCCTGCATGGTCAAATTTAAGACCAAGTAAGCCTTTTACAATTTTATGTATAGATGGTAAGGCTCGAAAATGGAGATGGCCTAGTCTTCTATTGGTGTTTGAAAACGCTGGAGGGTTTTTAATTATCCCGATGAGAAAATGGTATATCTAAGGGTAGCTAACTCCCATTTTCAACATATTATTTTAGACACCGAGCCAACTATAAGGCTTGACCCTTCTTCTACTTCAGGCTCTGCTAAACCTAGGTGGGTAGACCTCAAATTCAAATGATACCGTACCAGTGCATAAACATATCCCTAAATCTATTAAGCAGATTTTACCCTTATTTCTCCTAATGACTCATGAAATGACATAGATCTACAGTAGCTAAATGCAAAGCTATGAATCTCATAAGCTGAGTGAGGGTTAAACATTTAGGTCCTTCAACATGAAAGGGAAAGAACATTTAATTAATAATATTGAATTCAACAAAATCTCAAATATGTAGCAGTAAGACCTAATGATCCTATAAACTGAGCTGTGCCTTAAACATTGGGTAAATCTATGAATCAAAAACACCATATGGATATCTAATGCCTATTTGTATCTTTAGATATCTGATCTATCCATTTAACTTGTAAATGGACATCTATGCTCAAATTGAACCTCATTCTTACATGATATCCCCATCAACAAACTTTCAACCCTGTTGATTCACTGAAGTATTTACATAATCCATTGAGTTACAAGCAATAATAAGAGAACATACAGCCTTAAGGGACTGCAACTACGATCTAGGCTCTTTGTTCAAAGATTGTAAAACATTGAAGCTCACTGAGATAGGAGACAAGATTCAAGATGAAACTCAACCATCTGCTACTCTTTGCATTTATTTCCTTGAAATTAATACAATCATATGCATGAAAATGAAAACATGAAAATACCTAACAAATCTGAACTATCTGTATTAACCTTCCTAATGTTGTTCATACAAGAGAGAATGTGCTGAAAGAATGTGGTTTCACAGTAAACACTAGAACCTTGCTAGGATTACCCAGAGCAAACTGCCAACCTTTTACAATGAAAGAAAGACAGAAAGATATAGGAAAGATGAATTCCCAAATCTATTCTAAAGATGACATGTGTCCACTTGGAATTCAATCCCTTGCAACTAAAAAAACATCTCTCTTCTCTCTACCATTTTGATCTGATTTGATTTCATCATTGCTTTATAACTAATTTGCAGAATATCTCCTGCTGAATGATGAAATCCCTTGTTTGCTAAAATACCTTATTTGCATCAAGAATGCTGATAAAACTCCATTTAATTGACTTAGAAATGACCCCAACTGCATTTTCACTATATTTTACCCACATTTAGCTCATTACCTTACTGGAAAACAATTCTAAACTTCAATACCTGAATGCAGTTGCAAAATAGGAATCTGAGATAAAACCCTGAATAACCTGAACACGCTGCTTCCTGTGCAAAAACTAACCTCAGAATCAAAAATTTTGTCTTCTCCCAATTCTGACGATATATAACATCGCTATATTCGCATCCCAGGAACCTCTAGAATATCAGTTTGAAAAACAGTCCCTCTGCTAAAAATGTCTGACTTGCAACTCATTGTTTTTTAGATTTTTGAAAAAATTAAAATTTTCTAAAGTTAAAACTTTAGAAAAATCCCCTTTTGAAATTTAAAAACCTGACATGCATCTTCAGAAAATATTCTTATTATTTTTTTCAAATTTCTTCCTACCCCTCAAATTTGGGATCAAACCCCCGTTGATTGAGTGCCACATGGCAGCTCCTGATTCGTTAACCTCTGCACACTGCCACATCATCATCGAAGTAGGGCCCATTGACACATGTCAGCATCTTGCTTACCCACTTTCCTTAACCAGTGAGCATCTCTGGAATGTGGGCATGCGCTGGCCATTGGATCGTAACACGTGTCACGATCTAGTTGATTCACGCCTAAACTTGCTCTAATTTTCACATCAGCATCGACTGGGATCCATTGCCACGTGTTGACAACTTGCTTTCCCACACTTTTTAACAATTGATCACTTAAGTCTTGCAAGCTTGCGCCCATCGTCAAATCATGACACATGTCACAATCTTGTGTACTATTGCATGGATCTGCCATGTCATCATCAACGCATTTTCGTTCAAAATAATGCACTTACTTCCCCCTGGTGATGTAATCCGGGGTTGGTCCCACCACAAGCGCATTGCATGCCTTTGAAAAGGCTTGTCTTTGTTAGACACCACAGCATTGTGTGCAGTTGTATTTAAAAGGGCTAAATATCCGCCACAGGAGAAATGTGGGATAAAAGGGTTTTAAAATGCTTCCCTTTTGTTTCCTCTGTTCGTGCCAATTTCAACTCTTAAAACCTAGACATACCTTTTCAACATTGATCTGCCCTATCCTCTACAATTTGAATGGTGTGTGGAGCTTTTCTAACTGCATGATGTCTTCTTTATCTATGCTTGGCGCTGGCTTACTTCTGTTTTTTTTATCACTACTTGTTGTTTTGAACCCAACGACTCTTTAAAATTTAGAGCAAAGGAACACCAATTTTTGTATATCTCTGGCCCATAAAAACATAGCCCCTCCTTGGTGTGAATCACTCCAGCCTTGCTTGTGTATTTTCATGATCTACAAAAATGTAAGGCTTTGTTTGGCAGTGGCTTCCCTTTTTTCTTTGGCAGCATCCATGCTTGGTGTCGAGTCTTCATGCTAGCGTGGGCGATTCTGTACTTTGGTCTATGACTTTTATGGTGTTACCTCTGCTTTCCAGTTCCCCTGCGCTAAATTCTCCTTACAAACTGGTTTCCCTTCAAACTAGTGCTTCCAACTTTTAATAACAGGGTCTTCTCCTGCATTCAACCTGGACCTTTGTTGATTGCATTTTTTCTTACTTGTTCTTTTTGGATTTCTTCTTCTTACTTTGAACCTGCGGCTTGTTTGATTGCATGAGTTTCTTTTTTATCACTGCCAGTTTCTATTGTGGATGGCTCTCTTTGAAAACGTTGCTCTTTTTATTTCTATGGGCAAGCTTCATGTTCAAATGGCTTTATCTCTTCTTAATGCGTGAGTGCTGCAGTTCTTTTTATGCGTGGGCCTCTTTTTAACTTGCCTGTTGCACGTGGAGCTTCTCCTACAGATTTTGATGTAAAACTCCTTTATTACATGGGCTCTTGTTGACAACGCTATCTTCTGGTAGTTACAACCTTCAAATCTCTCAAGAAGGAGTGCCCATTCTGGTAGGTGTAGTCTATATCTTCTTCCATGGTTAATGCTATTTCTAACAGGCTTTCTTTATAGTATTCTCTCCGAGTGAAACAGGGCATCACAGCAAGTTTAACCATTCCGCCATACATTTTTGTCAAAAGTTTACAAGTCTTGTTTATTGTTCCCTATTTGTATGTATATCTCCATTAGTGTAGAGAGGGTGATTTTTTATGCGTGCTTATAGGCATTGTCCCCTTTTTGGTCCTGCAATAGGGTAGAATCTTTAGATTTCCCTCTAGATTCAAGTAACTTAATCTTATCACCAAGTTTTGTAACAGGATAGACATCATGAACATGAATGTCAATGTATCTTGGTGGCCTAGACAACTCAGCTTTCTTAGGCTCGAAAATATTCCTAGCACTCAACCTCTCTCCAGTAGGTATGGATTTAGACATATCATTTGGCATTCCACACATTTGTTTGAACTGGTCCTTCCACTTGTCATGTTGCAAGCATATCCTTGAGGAGGCTAACCAAGTACAGTCCATTTTTTAATTACATTCATGGAGTATGCACAAGGAATAATGAGCCTACTTGATAATCCAAGATATGGTACCAAGGATCATTTACAATCATTATTAGACTATGATGATTAATAAATGAAAATTATTCTAATCCCCTTTTAATCATCTTGAAAACCCCACAATGCCCTATCATTCTGACAAGATTAGTCGGGCCCCAAAGTGAGTCCGGCTAAAAAAAATTCGTTTTCAAACAACTGAACTGCAAAACTGATCCATTAACTATCTAGCACTGATTTGGAGTAAATCTAACCACTGATCTATCATTAAAAATTGATTTTATCATTAATCAGCAAATTGTGAATTTCATGTTACGAGGTTCGTTGACTGGCCTTAAAAACTAACCCAAACCTCTGACCAGGCTCTGAAATCTGACCCACTGATTCTCTGCTCTGCATACCCCTACCATGTTGAATCTCATCTCATGATGAATTATGGGTCAAAAGATATTGACCGTTAAAGTTGACCTCTCAGAACTGCCTGCAAGAAAACATGTTAGAAAGTAATAAATTGGGTTCAAATTTGGCTTGGAAAACTGGGCAAACTGACACTTGGGAAGATGAAAACTGGGGCATCGGTTCTATGTTATGAGGACATTATAAATCTGGGATTTGGGCTCATGACGAATAACTAGGCACAAATGGAAAGATGTCAAAGTAGGCTACTTGGAATTGTTGACTGGAAAGAATGACAAGAAATCAATTTTTGCAAATGGAATTGACCTAGAAAAGTGTGCAAATGGATTCGTCATGACCTGTAAACTGGTACACTTAAGCATTTTTAGAGTACAACACAATGGTACAATTCGTTTGACGTAGGCAATCATGAATCTTGAGATATGACATCATGAACATGGGTTCCAATCAACCTGCAAATGCTGACACGAATAAAAAGATAGAAATTGCATTTGGAATCGCGTTTAAAAACTGATCAAACGGATTCGTCATAAGCTGAAACTTGAAACATAACAAATATTTGACGTCTATAATGCAACTCAAAAGGAATTTTAGCATTTTGGTCAACTGGGTCAAAAATATTAATCGTCAAACAGGGCTTCCCAGAATTCAAAAATAATTGCAAAAGCATGAAAACAATAACTGACCAACTTTGAGGGGTTCAAAACCTAGTCAAACGAACTTGAAACGAATTGAAATCTGAAAAATAAGTTCTTGGACTAAACATTTTTGGGTACGAGATATTCAGTCGCAAACACAGCCTCCTGTTGTTGTTTGACACAAGGTAAAAATGCAAAATTGACACTTGCTCAAAACAGGACTTCGCCAAATGACTCGAAATGGAAATTTAACTTCATGAAACACTTAGACAAGCTGAATTCAGGGTACTACAAGCATTAAGCACCTTTTATGCTTTAAAGATATAGTCAAGTACAACCAGGTACATATGTATCTATGGGGCTTGATTTGACTCAAAATTTCAAATGGACACTCAAAATGAGAATGCAATTTTGAGTGCCAACATCTTCTATGCCAAAGCTCTATTGTCTTAGAGGTTTCATGACATAGGGAAAAGTTCATAATGTTACAAAGTCTGTAGACTCCCATCTCTAATTCCAATGGGGACAGCTTTCTTGATATTAGCCTTTTTAGGCCAAGACAAAACTTTTTCTTCTTGGAAAGCAATTTGGTATCCTTGATCAGAGAGATCGGATATAAAGACAAGGTTTCTTTTAATTCCAGATACATATAATTCATTATCAAGCTAAAGAGTGATCCTAGAATTTAGTTGAATTGAGCAAGTTTCGATCCTTGTGATTGGATGGGTGGATTTATCTCCTATGGTTACTTCTTCCATGGTGCATTCTAAGAAGTTTTCATTTTGCCTTTGAAGCTTGTTATATGTTGAGATGCTCCACTATCAATAATCCATGTGTTTTTATTTGAGTTTAATTCACTCAATAATGCTAGATAGAATGCATGGTACTCCTTTACTTCCTCCTTTTCTTCTTTTATCTCTACTAGGGCTTCTTGAATTCTTTTTCATTCAGGATAGACATTATGTGACTGACAAGTTTGTCACATTTAAAACATTGCACTTTAGACCAAACTATTTTCTTATATGGTTTATTTGATACTCTTTTATTTTGTTTAAATGACCTTTTCTTATTTGTACTTACTTGAATATCTCCCTCTTGGTTTAGACTTATCCCCCTAGAAATTAACCTTGACCCTTCTTGAGTACACTCATTTTTGAGAGATTCAAACTTAGGAAGCTCAAGTCAGGAGCTTAGACCTCTGATAAATTTTTCCCAAGATATACGAAAACCTCTTAGGGCAATCATGGAAAGTTCTTTTTCATCAACTTGATTACCAATAGTCACAAGTTGATCTTTTAGTTCAAATATTCTTAGAAAATATGATGTTATAGATTCTTCATTGTTCATTTTAATGTATAACAAATCCTATTTTAATGTCAGCAGTCTACTAGTATTGTTAATCTCAAAAGTATCTTTAATTTTAGAGAGCATTTATAATATTGTAATAAGATTTGAGATTGAAGGGAGAATATGATCTTTCACAAAATCTATAATTATTTTCATAGCTTTGTTATTATGTCTTTTCCATGTAGTTTTCTTTTTCTCATTGTCAAGAATGACTTTATTTGTTTCTACATATTCTTCTAATTTCATTTCTCTTAAAATAATCATAAGATGAGTTTTCCATGAAGAAAAATTTGTTGCCCCTTCCAACCTATCTTCTAGCCTTACGTGGTTGATCATTTTGATTTGAGAAGATTGAAGATCTTTTTCTGAGTTTTGTAAATAAATATGTGCAATTTATGAACAATTACTTCTTATCAAAAGGACTGTAATTACTAAATAATAATTTCTTATCAGAATGGCTCTGATACCATGTTATTGCATATAGGATCTCTAATAGAAGTACTAGTAAAGATAATTACAGTCTTACCATTCTTAATTTTGATGTATAAATCTTTAGATTCAACCTTCAATGGCCAATGCTGACAATGTGTACTTTGAAAGTGTAGGTTAAAGAAATATCTTGGGACTGCAAATATGTTAGTACTTGATATTGCATTGTCTCCAAATTCGGTGAGCATATATATCATATAGAACAGACATGCCCCCCATAGGGGCATGACTCTACGTGGCCAAAGGCCATGTAGATTCATGACCCTACGTGGTCATGATTCATATTGGAAGCTTTGATTAGTTAAGGATAACAAGCCTGATACTAATCGGGTGTTATACACAACAATACAACAAGCCCAATACTTATTGGGTGTGATACAAACATTGTAAATATCAAAAAATGCATAGCGATTATAGTCAAACTTTTTTCTAAGATCCTATACAACCTAATTCATTATCAGATGCTTGCATGAAATTAAGACATAGCAAGATCAATGATAAGAACCTGATCCCTGATCGGTGTAACAATAAGTGTCATCAGCCAACTCGATATGAATCAGAGGCAATCATAATATATATGCAGGTACATATAATCTAATGATTACTTTGATAGATGCTAAAATTCAACAATGTTAAGGTGAATGATGCATTCACCATGAGGATTTGTAGAGAGCTACAAGGATTCTCGAAAAGGAAATTCAGCTCAAAAGCCATGGCCAATATTAGTCAATTTGGATGTTACTTCGTTCAGTTATCATCATTTTATTATTTTCATCTTACAGCATTTAATAGATTTCCCTTAAAGCTACTACGGTATCCAAGTGACATGATCGTGTTGATCAAGATCATACGGCAATCCCTACAAGTGAATATACTAAGTGGGAGCCTAAAGAAGAAAGGATACAAATTCCCCATGAAAGTTGGAGCCTTCAACTATGACACCTACTCTAATGCCAAAAACATGATCAAGGTGTTTGAGAAGAAATATAAGTTGGACATGTATGAAGTCTTGAGGCCCATGTTTGACCCGAATGGGTATGCTAGAGATGTCGTCATGATAGGGAGCATGATAAAGAACATCACTACCATTGAGGACTATTGAGCCAATTGCAAAGATGAGTTCGAGAGTTGTGATTGAGCCTTTACCAAATTGACAGTCGACCAAGTGAAGGTGTATAAGATTAACATTGATGTAGAAGGAGTTGAAGACAATGGTCAAAATATGTGTAGAAATACTTACTTGACCAAGCTAAGGAGTACTCCCATAAGTTTGGAATCTTATGAAGATGTTGTGGAAGACCTAGATTTGATGATGGCTAGAATTTACAAGAGAACTAGAAAATGGGTCGAGTGGACCATGGTGCAGTGAAGAAGGAGCAAAGGCACACCCGGCCAATCATTTATGAATGTAGTGGTAGCCTCATCTTCTCAAAGTGTTGCCTCAGGCACAATCTTTCCCATCACTCAAGGGCCTACTCAACTAGCCGGTGGAGGTGACCAACCTCCTAACAAGAATATCCCTCTTGATAAAACTTGTCAGGATGGTTCAGTACTAGTGATCAGAACTGAAATAGAGGCTGAGAAGAAGAAGGTAGAAAAATTGAAGGAAAATTTTGTCATGGTGGCTCTCTCACCCCATAGCAATCTTATTCCATCTATAAATGTTACATTACTCCTACCAAGTAGCCCCCAAATACAAGTGGTGGACCTTGGAGATGGTGGAAGTAGCGAGAGTGAATCTACTAAGTCCAACAAAGCTACAAAGAAGACTACAGAAATAGAGAAGGGTCCTAAAACTTCAAAACTTGTTTCCTAGGCTCCAAAGAATTCTTTGTCTTCAACTTCAAAGACATTAACTCTTGTTAAGAGAAAAATGTTCAATGTGGACACATTAGGAATAACATCTAAGGTAATTGGCATAGAATCATGGCTAGAAGATACTTTAGACAGGAAGAGGAAAAGAAAAGGAGTCCCAAAAAAATAGAATTTATCTCTAGTTATCCATTATGGGTCAACATTGAGTAAATTCAAGAAGTAGAAGACTCTATTGATTCTTGGCCAAGACCTTGATATAGGACACTTAACTATGGAGATTGTTAAGCCCACCAAGGAAGGAAGATTTGAAGACTTGAATACAGAACACTTCGTATTGCAATCTGTAGACCTCGAAGAAGTTAGACATGACACCAAAGTGGGCCTATGGAAATTGACAAATGATGTGATAGAAGGACAACTAGAAAGTCTCAAATTGGCTAAAGTCAAAATGAAGACAGAGATTCATGAACTTAATTGCTTCATCAGGCAACTAGTCACCCCATTGTCAAGTATTTTGAGAGTGTCAACCACCAATGACCCTACAGCCATAGATATTCAAGCTATCATCTCCCAGCTATAAGAAGACAAGAACTTCATTAAAATTGGTAAAGAGTGGAGAAAAAACTCTCAAGTCTTAGGGACTTATGATCATAGAGAAACTTTGTAATATAGTACTGAGGCTCAAAATAGAGAAAGATAACATCTCGGCTAACTAGGCTACCCTATCAGTAGAAAAAGTCAAGAGTGAGGATTGCATTTCCTTATTAAAAATGGTCATCCAAATAAAGGCTAAGGAGGAAAAAGAGGAAAAGATTCTACCTAAGGGAGATGAGCCCTTATTTGAATGGTTATAGAGTATGCAATTCAAATCTGAAATGATTCTAGTGGCAGAAGAAGGATTAAAGGAAATGGAGATTAAAGTCAAATAGGAACAAGATAGAAACTACAAATTGCTAAAGGGCTTACACATTGACTCCCAAACCAGTGGACAAGGGAAGGGAATAATTGGAGTTGTTGTCATGCAGAAGAATTTCTCTTGTTATTTTAGACAATCTAACAAAGAAATCTTTTGATCATTAGAAAAGAGTGTCAGATGTCCAACAGCTCAGTGGGTGTGTACACATAGCTACAGAGGAAATACAAGAAAGCTTGACTTCTATCAAAAAACTGGCCTGAGAGCACTCCAAGTGGCTCCTGAGATACACTAACATTCATGTTCACTGACACAAAGATCTTATCCCTATCATTATCACCACCAAGGCCTATAGTGTGAAGTCAAAAAAGGGAAAGAAGGTGAAGTGACATATGTCTCACCCTTTCGTACTTTGACGAACATTTCTAGCTGATAACTGGCCCCTTGCCATTTGTCAATTTTGAAGAGATGAACCAATTAAGTTTATTTTTGTAATGGTCATCTCAGAATGCTATATGTATCTAATTGAAGGATTAATAAAAGGTCGGCTAATTTTCAGCGTGAAACACTTCATGTTGTAGAGACAAGTTGAATGTATTTTGTTTTGATTATTTATTGTTCCATTGTTTCATGATAGCCTAGGATATCTCTTTCAGTTGAATTGAATTAAGGAATAAATAGAGTTTTTTTCCCCTATTCAATACAACAAGTATAAGATAATAGTAGTGTTATTGAAAGTTTATAGAGATTATGTTTTGTGTTATTCTTTAAGTTAGTATCTTCTTTATTAGAGTTAGAAACCTTTAGTTAAATAGCTAATTCATAGATAGAATCTATTAGCATATCATCAAATTATGCAAGTTCACAGATTTGGTTGGTTTTAAGACCCAAATCTCTACCTAACTTAGTTGTTATTTAGGACTAACTCAGTTCTCCTCTCCTATTCTTTGGTAAAGAACAAACCTCATTTAGAATTAGGAACAAACAAGATTCATCATAAATCACAAATCTCAGGGAGTTGTACCTAAGAATTTAGAGGAAAGTCAATCACTAAGCTATGGTTTCCCAACTGTTGTATCCAGCTATTGTTCACAAATATTAGGCATTCAAAGAGTAGAATAAAAGAACAATCTATTTACCAACAAAATCTTTGTGTCAAATTGTGTGAATGTTCTTATGGTGTTTCATGTTTACATTTCTACAAAGTTGTTTTGACCTAGTATAGTAACCTACAAAGTTTAAGTATTGTTTGATCTAATGGATGCATGCATGATAAGGTTTTATGGATATGGATGTACTAAGCATTGAAAAGTATTATTTATACATCTAGACCTTGGATAATTGATTCACACCCCCCCACCCTCCCCTCAGTTAATCTAAAGAATTCCAACTCAAACACCTATAATGGCATGTGTCATTGACACATCATGAGGCTAATGCCATGGAAGGAACACTCACTTGACAAAGGAAGATGGTGAATATGGCCAACATGAAACCCCTAAAGATACTTTACAATGTAGTGTGAGTACAACAAAATGCAAAGATATGCAAGATCCTGAAATGCAATAGAGTGGCACTTTATCTCAGTGTGTTTCCAAAAATACTACAAAAGGATGTCAACAAAGATCAAAAGAGACATAAGGCTAATACAAGAGATAATAAAACCCATGAAAAATCATTTGAAGAAAAAAAAAATCTATCTCTAGACCTGAAACAGCTAAGATATCCACAAGAATGCAAAAGAAGCAAAAAATTGAATGGGATGTGCTTGGAGCAGAATTTGGAAAATAGAATATCTCAAGATATGTCTCTCGGAATGCAAAATAGAACCTCTAACTTTGAATGCATGACCTAGCAACAAAACAACATCAAAAGTCCAAAAAAATTACACCTTCACGACAGGTTTGGAATTTGATTTCCTATGATATCTTGTTTGCAAAAAAAGGAGTCCAAAATGAGCAAGTTAAGGCCAAAAAACCACAAGTAATGTTGAATCTAAGACTAGGTTTTGACTATTTCGTGTCAACACACTTAAGATGTTTACTAAGTTCATGTCGAGATAGTAATACATGCTAAGTAAAATATGTATAGGTGTCAAGTAAACAGTTGATGCCGAGCTACAATATATGCCTAGCCAAACAAAACTACAACAGATGTCAAGTGATCTTCAGGTGCCAAGCAATCTTCAGGTGCCGAGTGAAGATCAAGTGCCAAGCAAAGTATAGGTGTCGAATCACTATAGAAGCCAAGTGCAATAGAATTTCTATAGGTTCTGAGTGAGCCAATTTTTCTACATGAGTCGAGCATCAGAGGTAACAAGTGTCAAGTAACATAGATTAGACATAGTTGTTTGTAATTGCACAAACACCTATGTAAATCATTTTTTTGAGCCAATAGAAGAATCTTGAAGGATATTAAGGATAAGAATGAATATTTTATATTTCCTATGCAATCAGCATGCAACCAATAAGAAAAGTGCAAGGAATGAGTGGGAAATGAAGATTTAATATGGATCATAGATTCATACATAACCCTAAGTCTTCGAAATCTTTAAAAGGAGGAAGAAACCTCATTGTATGCATGGATGAGAGAAGTGTATGGGTAAACTATAGTGAAATTCAGAGGGAAGTGTGAAAAGACTTAGAGGAATAGAGCAGCATTGCAGTATTCAGTTGATCAAGAATAGAGTATCAGAACATCGTAGAGTGACATATCAGATCAAGCAAGGATTAGAGTGACAGAGTAGAACAAGGATCTGGAATTAGCAATTGGAGATTGCAGAGCTATCAGGTTAAAAGTTTTCTAATACTTTCTAGCAATTGTATTAGATAATGCAAATCTTATGGACTTAGGTTGGCTTAGCAGCCATTTGTAAATCCTTTAACAAAGCCTACTTTTAGCAGGGTAGTGAAATCCTTTAACTAGGTCACTTTTGACAGAGTGTAAAAGTCTTTAACAGGACAGGCCTTTCACAGGGCAGACCATTGGAAGTGGTCAAATATTTTAACTTTGAACAGTTACACATCGCTACAGTGATATTTTGTGGGTGTCATCCCCATCCCAATTTTACCTTCTCATTTTGGAGGGTTTCTGGGTTACCAAAATTGTGTGTTGTCTATTTTCATACATATCTTTACTTTCATGTTCATTAGATAGATTGAATGCATGTGAATGGTTTTAGTTAATTTAAAAGGGTTAAAGTTAGTTACTTCTGATTCGCCCACCCCCCCCCCCCCCCCCCTTGCCTCTCAGAAGTAAATCTTCCCAATTGTTAATTCCAACAGAAGCTAGAGGAGAACTGAGGAAATCCTTAAAAAGAAGAAAAGAGATTGCCATAGCTAGGAATGACACATAGTACAAGGAGATCGACACCTCAAATTTGTTTTCAAATGGAGATTCTAAAGAGTTTGATGCAACAATAGCAGACCTGATGGAGAAGAACAAAGCTCAAGTAGAAGAAATTAGAATACTCAAGCTTGAACAAGAATCACAAGCCATAATGCTTTCTGAAGTAACTGAATAGAAGAAAAGAGCCATTGAAGACAAGGCTATGATAGAAGATGACAAGAGAAATCTTACCAATAAATTGGAGGAAAAGAAAATTGAGTTTGAAAGAATTTCTAACATGCAACTGGACACCTTAAGTCAGATGATGAATGCACATCATGAACTGAATATGAAAGACATTGAGATCTCTACATTGAAGATGCAAAATGAACAATTGCAAAATGACCTAAAAAGAAAGAAGGAGATTGCAGAGAGCTTCAACAAACCCAATGAGGCCATCAAGTACTTTGAGCAGCTATTAAAATCACCAAGGGCTAGCAATGATACTTCAGGACTTGGTTACACTAGCACTGAACAAAGAGAGTCTTCCAAGACTGCAAAAGAAAGGAGCAACAAAGGTAATAACACTAAACCTACTTGTCATTTCTATGGTAAAAAGGGTCATACTTCTAATGTATGCAGGAGCAAGAATTCCCATTAGCATGATAAGCCTAAGAATGCAAGCTATTGTCACAAATGCAAGAAGCAAGGACATCAAGCACATGAATGCAGGACTAGGACTAACCGAACACCAAAATTTGAAGGACACTGCTACAATTGCAAGAAGTATGGACATAGAGCTTTTGAGTGCAGATCAAAGCCTATGTGGACACCTAATCAGCTTGCAAAGGGAAATAACCATGGTCATCACTACAATTGGGACTACAACACCAAGTATAACTGTCATTACTATCAAGAATATGGACACGTTCCTGAAAAATTGCATAAGGACACATTTTAGAGGGAACTACAGTAGATGGTTAAGTCAAACCACATGTTTTAGTTGCTTGAAGACTGGTCATATCAGCAGGAATTGCTCAACAAAGTCAAAGGCACCCAAGTTAGAAGTCAACAAAGGAAAAGAGAAGGTAGATATTGAACACATCAGAGGAAAAATGAACAAGACATGGAAGAAGAAAGATGAGGTTAGCACATCAAATGAAGGGATCACTTCACCTAATAGGTCAAGTGATCACACTTCATCAAACTAAGCAAAAGAAGGCATGAAGGACTGATTTACAAAGCTTTATCATATATCAGTTTCCAAACAAGATAGTACTAAAGAGAAGAGATCAACATGATTAGAGATGCAAAGTTTTCACCAGTATTGTCGAGTCATCCTTAGATGTCGAGCAAATGTCAGTATATGCCAAGTTGCTAGTAGGAACCAAGTGAAGAAGAAATCTAGTTGGAGTTGAGTGATGGAAAGTCAATGGAAGCCGAATTATGTTGAAAATCCTTAAGGAGTCGAGTGTACAACTGTATACACACTAAGCATTTAATGTTATGTTTTGAAGAGTATAAGGTCAACTTTTTTTATCATTTCTCATCATTTGAATGTAAAGAAAGAATGAGAAGAGCACAAAAGTGATTGATGATCAGGAATTGAAGCTTTTGCACAGATTTCAACAAAGATTAAGCATTATTTTCATTGATCTAAGGTATTCCTCAAGTGTCGAGTTGAGTAGTTATAAAGTTTGATATCTTTTGAAACCCTAGATTTGTAATATGGCTTCCAATTCTAAAAACCCTGAGGAAAAGGAAGGTTTCAAGGTTCAGTTAGTTAGCAATGAGGTTAAACAACTAAATTTTAGGCCGATTCCAGAAGTTGCATATAAAAACAACCCTGTCGATGCACTATCCATGATTCCACCCAAAGTTGTAATGGTGCAAGATGTCATGAAATGTTACAATTGCAAGGTAGGAGCAATAGGAGACTTGGAGATTTATCAAGCATATGATAAGCTATGTGAGAATGGAGTGATTAAGGAAGAATTTCAAATAGTTGAGAAGAAGGGCTTAACCCTAGCCCTAGTTTTCCCCACAGTTTTCAAAATAGAATGGATAAGAATATTCCTAAGTAGGATACATAATGGTTGTTTATGGATGGAAGAAGGACCTATCAAGATAATAAAGAAAATCGTGCATAGGGTTATAGGTTTTCCAACCCTAGATCGATACAAGACCCTGTGAAGTGATTCTAAAGAAGCTATTGAAAAGAACACTGGGGCAAAATGGAACAAAAGGGGCTTGACTATTGATACAATCACAAATCCCCTTCTAGATTTTGTAGTAAGGATCATATCTCACAATTTCTATCAATCAAGCAGATTGAATAGTGTTCCATGCATTGATGTGGATATTGCATACAAAATTGTCAAGAAAGATCATTCATATGATCTAGCAAAAGATCATTCATATGATCTAGCAAAATTGTTATTACAGTAGATCATGTAGAATCTGGGAGCAATAAGAAGATCAAAAAGTGCTCATTGTAAGTTTGGATCAGTTCTAATCTATATATTTTTCTATGTTCTAGAAGAATTTCCCTCTTTTGGCAAAATAGATTGGAAATTAGATAAGTCAGCTATTACTCAAATCAATGAGTACATTGAGCAAATGGGAGACAACTTTGACTCTCTAATGACAAGTTACTTTGAGGATTTCAAGAAAACCGTGAAGCAAAGACTAAGAATACTGATTTCCCTAGTGGAACAGCACATCAATGATATTTGTTTCTTAGTTGATATTGATTATACTTATATCCAAGCAGCAATTCCAAGGACTAGATGGCTAAGACCTCTAGGATATGAGCTAAACATTGATGAAGCATTAGCAACAATCATAGAATTACTTGTAGAGGAAATTGACAAGGATGCACCTCATTTTGGAACATATGATGTGGTGCAATCCAAAGTAGATATGGAGCTAAAGACTGTCTCCACTTTAAAGAAGAAAAATAAGCTTGTGAAGAAGTTGAAAGCAAAGTTTGGAGAAGGCGCTACAGAAGAATTTGAAGGTGAAGGTGTTGAAGCTAAGGAAGATGATGATGATGATGAAGAGGAACATCAACCTCTTGCATTGACACAAGGCTTAGGTGAGGATGAAGAAAAGGAAGAAGGTGTTGAGGAAGAAGAAGCCAAGGAAGCACCAGCTCAAGCCGAGCCCAAGAATAGAAAGGCCAAAGCTCAACTTACAGCCTAGCCTAAAGCAAAGAAGGCTACAAAGACAACCCAAGATAAGCCAAGTGTACCAGTAACAAGAGCCACCACAAGAGCCTCAACTCAAAAGGCCAAGGAATAGGACAAAGACAAGAAGAAGGCTACTGAGCAAATTGGTCCAGTGCAAAAGAAACAAAGGAGAAAATATGTTGCACAACTAGAGTCAGATGATGAGGAAAGGACAAAATCTTAAGATATCAGCCAATTTAGAGTGGTAAGCCATGCTCCTAAGTCCAATATTGATTAAATTTGTGATAATATTAGGAAGAATGCAAATTTTTCTGGATTGAAAAATGTTGATTTTAATAAATTAAGTAGAGAGGATCATAATAAATTTGAAGAACTAGTATATGCCATGATGGCAGAATTCAAGAACACTCCTCTTGAATTAGACAATACAATGCCAAAGGAATTATATGAAATTGTTGAAAATAAGTAGCATTATTGTTTAAAAATGGAAAAAGATATAAGAGAATCCACATTGGCACAAGTAATGCCAGAATTGAGTAAAGGACAAATCACTAAGGATAACAAAAAAACATGGGAGCAAGTTTGCACCAAAATATAGAGCCTTTAGCATCTTCCAAAATAAAATTAAAGATGTTGTCCAAAAATCAACAAAAAAGTGGAAGTTGATATATGGCTTGACTATTGTCAAGGATGGAGAAGAAGATTCCTTTGAGGGACAGAACACTGAAAAGGATAAAGATGCTAATAAGGCTAAGGCCAGCAAGAAAAAATAAGAAAGAGAATAAGAAAAGAATGAAGGAGAAAAAGAGCCAGAAAAAAAAAATAGTGGGGGAGGAAATAGAAAAAGAAAATGAAGTGGCAATAACTGAAGAGGAGCAACAAACTAAATAGAATGTATAAGATACACAATTGCCACCTCCTAGCCCTCCACATACAGCACCTGCAATTATAGTCATTGCAAAGGATGTTCCTAACACTTCTACTCAGAACATCAACCCTTTAACTACAAAGAATCTCAAGAAGATCCTTCACCAATCAACACTACAGGCACAACTTTGCACAAATCCAATATTGGTGAGTGTTGATGAGCTACAAAAAGTTGTAGCAGTAATAACAAGGGAGAAGGAAACCACACAAGAACTATCAACACAACCTCCCTTAGCTATAGCAAAGCAACCTAAAGAGCAAGAGGTACAAGACAAAATTGCTAAGGTATCACTACAACAAAAGTGACAAGTATTGTTGAGGAGCCTACAAAGGAATTGTTAGTGTAGTTTTTTATTTTTCCTATTTTGCTAGGTTTTTCCTACACTTTTAATAATCTCGCTTAGGTTAATAAAGCATGTCTTATTAGGTGAATGGTTGTGAGGTGTCATCTTCCTACATGTGAGCATCCATTAGCTATCTTGGGAAGATACTTTGCTATCTTTAGTCCGATAGATGTTTGCTCCTCATTGGTTGGTGTTGACACCTCCTCCCTCTTCCTAGCCTATATAAGCATGCTACCTGGCTTGTATTTGCATCTCTTGTTTTTGCATCCTCTTAATGCTATTTTGCTTCCAGCATTTGCATTACTCTCTTGGAGACTAACTCTATGATGCTATTTTGATTTTGTATCATTTGCATTCATAGTTTAGATATTTACTCTTTGCACTAGTTTTCTGGGTTATTAATCTTTTCAGATTCTAACATGGTATCAGAGCTTTTCTATGTGCAAGAGTAGATTTTAGTTTCCTTATTTGAGAGATTCGGGGGGGGGGGGGGGGGGGTAAATAAACTTTATTTTAGTTTTTTGAAAAACGAAGTATGCTCTTCTCTTGCATCTTTGGATGATCTTGAGAATCAGAAAAGTTTTGACAAAAATAGTTTTTCTCTGGGGTTTCAATCTCGAATCTGACAACCAACTTGCATATTTGGAGTTTTCAATCAGTTTTGCAGGTTCCAGCATGCCATTGATGGACTTAAGAAGCTGATCCAGCATTTGCATGTCATATTTTGGTTGCTGGGGTCGTTTTCTGATTTTTGGAGCCATTTTTTACTGTTAAAAGCGTCTGATTTACACTACAGCAACATCTTCTGTTCATCAGCAAGAAAAATGCTTTATGGGTTTTGTTCGCAGCCCCGAAAAACCATCTGGGTATCTTTTAGATTTTGCATGCAAGTTGTATATTTTTCAGAATCGAGCATGCAAAGCTACAGCCATACCCCTCTCCGTTGGCAGCCGCAGATCTGAATGCAGTTTTCAAATGTCTCGTTCTTGCTCATACGGACTCCGATTTTGATGATTCTTGTTATGAACTTGGCTATTTTTTTGTGCTCTATCCACTAATGGAGTTAGTTTTTGATTTTCATGCATGAATTCTTCAGAAATTGCAGATTCTCAGCCGTGACTGTGCACAGTTCTCGTTTTGGAAACTTCGGAGGATCATAACTTTCTCATACGACCTCGTATCGAGGCGATTCTTTTTTTGAAAGTGCATGATTTTTTGAGTAGATCGCAGTGGTGCTATTTGTTTCCTTGATTATTGTGCCCAAGTTTCACTTTTAGCATATGCTCTTCATTAGGGTTTGTAATGCATTGAAATCAAGACCACTAAACATCTCTTTCTAGTGGTAATTGTAAATACACTAAAATAAAGTGCCAAATCATATTTCTTTGGGGGGGGTTCTTTGATTGAGTAAAAAGGGGGGGGCATTGTCGTGGTTGGGTTCTCTTCTTTCTAGCATTTCTTCTCTGGATTTCTTCATCATGGATCAAACAAATATGCCTATCCTAACTCCATACAATTACTTTGAGTGGAAATCACGCATGATAATTCACTTAAGGAAAGCTGGATTAAATAGGATAACTATGGGACTTGAAACTGAACCTGCTAAAGATGAAGATAAGCCTAAGTGGTTTAACAAATGTGATGAGGCATTTGGAACATTGTGTTTGTCTGTTTCTCCTGACTTGCTATTTCACATTGAGTCTTTGGATACACCAAATGAAGTATGGACAAAGCTAGAAAAACTATTTGGCACACAAGATTCAATGAGGGGTCATATGTTGGAAAATGAATTAATTAGTTTGAGTCCAGGCAATTTCAACACAATCCAAGATTTCTTCACCAAATTGAAATCACTAAGGCTGTAGTTAAAACAATGTGAAATTGAAAAGAAAGATGAACAATTGATTCTTAGTATTCTCTCTAAGCTAAGTTCAGAATATTATGTGTTTGTTTCTACCTTCTATGCTACTAAGGGTGCACTTGGTACTCAATTCACCATGCCATCTTTAGATGATTTTGCTGTCAATCTCACTCGAGAACAGGACAAGCTAATCCAGATGGGCATTCTTAAGTCCTTTAAGTCACATGCCTTGGCTGCTAACCAAGGCACAAAAGAACAACAAGGACAAAGTAGTAACAACAATAGTAAGGACAAGAAACAAAAGAATAGCGAGGAGAAGAAGGATTAGATGCCGATTTCTTCAAAAGCAACTATTGATACACCATCTTCCAAGGGTGATAAGCCTAAGAAAGAAAAGGTCAAATGTGCTTATTGTAAAAGACCTGGTCATGATGAACATAAATGTTTGCAGAAACAACTTGATCACTTGACATACATTCTTGAGAAGAATAATATCAGTGTTCCTGAGTCTATCAAACAAAGTTCTAATGAAGGGCCTAACAAAGATAAAGAAAACAGCAAGGAGAAAGGAAAGGGAAAGGCCCTTTTTGCAGTTGCTTCCTCACCATCCACTTGGGTTCTTGATTCAGGTGCTTCACACCACATGGCTTCATCTAAGGAAGAACTTGCATCCTTGGAGCCATGTACTATGCCTTCTATTTTGATGGGTGATAACACTCCTGTTGAGGTGTGTGGGAGAGGGTCTGTTGATGTGGGGGACGGTACATTCCATGATGTTTTTTATGTACCCTCATTGTCAACTAATCTCCAATCGGTACACCAGATCACTCACACGGGTTTAGGCAAGCGGGTTGAGTTCACTCCTAGTTCAGTGGAGATATGTGAGTTGCACAATGATTCTACAGTTGCAGTTGGGAGAGCAGATCATCAGTCACGACTCTATATGTTTTCTCACTTTGTTCCTGATCCTCCTTTGACTGTTTCACTCACTCACTTTAATGATGTGAGCAGATTATGGCATGAGCGGTTTGGCCGTCTTAACTTCCACTACTTGCATCAGCTTAACCAGCAAACCATGGTCACAGGGTTGCCTTCTACTTTGACATTGGAGTCACTTGGAATACATGATGGGTCAGATTCACTTGAGCAGTCTTCTACCTCCACTTCTGATGCAGAGAGTGATTTAGAGGACTCACCTCCTTCCTCTCCTAGTCATCATTTACAGGTTGATGATTCTCCTCTAGATTCTCCATCTTTCGGTCCACTTTGGGCTAGACAGACCTTGCAGTTTACAGGTGATTGGGTTGGGGATCCATCAGACACCAAGCAGACTCGTTCACAATTCCAGGATGCTCTACATATCTTCATTGCTACTGCCTCAAATCCACAATCCTTTCATGAGGCTTCTAGTATTTTTGAGTGGGATACAGCTATGCAGGAAGAGTATAGTTCCTTGATGAGGAACCACACTTGGGATCTTGTCCTTTTTCCTAAGGGAAGAAAAATTGTTCGATGTAAGTGGATCTACCAGACAAAATTTGCAAGCTTTTCTGGAGGTGCAGGATGCTACATCTTTTGGGGGGGGCTCTTCCTCTCACTTGGAGTCCTAATTTTCTTTGGGGAGTCTCTTTTCTCTCTCTTTTGGGGAAATTTTATGTACATGGGTACCTCATCAGGCTTGACTTGCCGGGACCCATTTCTACATCCACCTAAGCTTCGCTTATGGGGGGGTGTTAGTGTAGTTTTTTATTTTTCCTATTTTGCTAGGTTTTTCCTACACTTTTAATAATCTCGCTTAGGTTAATAAAGCATGTCTTATTAGGTGAATGGTTGTGAGGTGTCATCTTCCTACATGTGAGCATCCATTAGCTATCTTGGGAAGATACTTTGCTATCTTTAGTCCTATAGATGGTTGCTCCTCATTGGTTGGTGTTGACACCTCCTCCCTCTTCCTAGCCTATATAAGCATGCTACCTAGCTTGTATTTGCATCTCTTGTTTTTGCATCCTCTTAATGCTATTTTGCTTCCAGCATTTGCATTACTCTCTTGGAGACTAACTCTATGATGCTATTTTGATTTTGTATCATTTGCATTCATAGTTTAGATATTTACTCTTTGCACTAGTTTTCTGGGTTATTAATCTTTTCAGATTCTAACAGGAATCAACAAGACAAAATGTTCTTGCAGCACAAACCCTAGGTGCACCTTCTCAAATTGTCATCATTGATAAAGGCAGCAGACAAGAGGAGAAAGAAGCAAAGAAAACCCCTAAGGAACAAGAGGCAATACAAACATTGGTAAACTTGCCTACCTTAGGGACTCCTTAGCAAAAGCCAAGCACTGATGCAATGCCATTGCAAATCTCTACACCAAGATCAAGCTCAACTAAGGTTACAAGGGTACTTCACTATGGAGGCCCTACATTAGATGAAGAAATAGTCATACCAAGCTATGACTCAAAGACAATGAACCTGCAATAGATATATGAAGTACAAGAGGCACCAAAAAAGTGGAAAAGACAAGAGATACTCAGAAATGAGTATAAGAAGAAGCAAGCACTGGTAGAAATAAAAGAAATATTTCTTGATGCATTCAGCTTGCAAACACCTGATGAAACCAAGCCTATACTGGAACAACTATCAGATATTGTAGAACAGGTGACTAATGAAGACCAAGAAACCAATGTGAAACTCATGGAATGGTTTGAGAAGAAATTTCAAGGAAAAGTTAATGAGAAAATATCAAGTGAAACAGCACTGTCATAGGTTGAATTAGCAAAAAATATTGACAAAGTGAAAAAGGTACTTGAGAATGTATTCTTAGTGTACAAAAAGTTGTGTGATTTTTCATACTTCACACAAGAGACAAGCCAAAGAATAAGGAGCTTGGAGAGAAATCTAAAGATTTCCAGCACTCAACTCCCAAATGATCCAGCTCAGAGTGAGAAGCATTTTGCCCAAATGCTTCACACTCAAAAAGAATTAGCTATGTTGATAGCTGAAGAGGCCAATATCAAGGCCAAATTGATGCGAATATAGCCTTCCATAACCCCACATCTGGAAGTACTCCATAAAGAACAAGCCTATGCAGAGAATGTTCTCAAGAAAGATCCTAATCTTTCTACTTTGGAAGGACTTCTTTGTCATGCAAAAAAGACAGTTATCCAGCATAAATCATTGGAAATTGCTTTGGATAATTGGGATACATCTCTCAAGATGATTATGGAGGTCAATAAAACATTTTTGGAAAAAAAAAGTCTTAACAATATGGTCTTAACCCTTAGAACCCTTTGACATAAGTATCAAAAAGAAGGAGATATAGTAAAGGGGGAGAAAAAATTGAGAGGGAGATATAAAGTTTTGGGGGAGTTGTAAATAAGAATGGAAGGAAACATAGATATAGAGTTACAGTTACAGGAATAGAAATGGCACAATAGCTCAGGTTGAGTTACAAACCTTTTGAGATATATATATAGATAGTTTTCACAGAATTTTGAGAAGTTTTGAAGTTTTGTATATATGTCAAACTGTATGCATATTTTACTCAAGAAAATTAGACTTTAATATATTGTTAAGTATTTTTGACACTCATGTCAAAGTGGGAGATTGTTGAATCTAAGACTAGGTTTTGACTATTTCATGTCAACACACTTAAGATGTTTACTAAGTTCATGTCGAGCTAGTAACACATGTTGAGTAAAATATGTATAGATGTCGAGTAAATAGTTGATGCCGAGCTACAATGTATGCCAAGCTAGATAGAACTACAATAGATGCTGAGTGATCTTCAGGTGCCAAGTGAAGATTAAGTGTCGAGCAAAGTATAGGTGTCGAGTCACTATAGAAGCTGAGTGCAACATAATTGCTATAGGTGCCGAGTGAGCCAATTTTTCTATATGAGTCGAGCATCATAGGTAACAAGTGCCAAGTAACATAAATTGGACATAGTTGTTTGTAATTGCACAAACACCTATGTAAACCATTTTTTTGAGCCGACATAGAAGAATCTCGAAGGATATTAAGGATAAGAATGAATCTTTTATATTTCCTATGCAATCAGCATGTAACCAATAAGAAAAATGGAGAAGACATGCAACCAATAAGAAAAGTGCAAGGAATGAGCAGGAAATGAAGATTTAATATGGATCGTAGATTCATACCTAACCCTACATCTTTGAAATCTTTAAAAGGAAAAAGAAACCCCATTATATGCCTGGATAAGAAAAGTGTATGTGTAAACTATAGCAAAATTCAGAGGGAAGTGTGAAAAGACTTAGAGGAATAGAGCAACATTGCAGTATTCAATTGATCAAGAATAGAGTATCAGAACATCATAGAGTGATATATCAAATCAGGCAAGGATTAGAGTGACAAAGCAAAACAAGGATCTGGAATCGGCAATTGGAGATTGTAGAGCTATCAGGTCAAAAGTTTTCTAATACTCTCTAGCAACTGTATTAGATAATGGAAATCCTATGGACTTAGGTTGGCTTAGCAGCCATTGGTAAATCCTTTAACAAGGTGGCATTCCAAATGAATGTACAAAAGTCCTTTAACTAGGACTACTTTTAGCAGGGTAGTGAAATCCTTTAACCAGGTCACTTTTGACAAAGTGTAAAAGTCTTTAACAGAATAGGCCTTTCACAGGGCAGACCATTAGAAGTGGTCAAACATTGTAACCTTGAATAGTTACACATTGCTACAGTGATATTTTGTGGGTGTCATCCCCAACCTAGTTTTACCTTCTCATTTTGGAGGGTTTCTGGGTTACCAAATTTGCGTGTTGTCTATTTTCATGCATGTCTTTACTTTCATGTTCATTAGATAGATTGAATGCATGTGAATGGTTTTAGTTAAAAGAATTTAAAAGGGTTATAGTTAGTTACTTCCAATTCACGCCCACCCCCCCACCCCCTCGTCTTAGAAGTAAATCTTCCCACTTGTTAATTCCAACAAGTCAAAAAAGAGTTGGAAGGGAAAAATAAAAAATATCACCTTAGGAAGCATGCCCACTAGTACTAGAAATTACCTCGAGAAGTGTGTTAGGTCATAATAGAAAATGTCTTGGGAAGTGCATAGGTTTGTACCAAAATTGTCTCAGGATATGTGTATGTCCATACTAAAATTACCTTGGGAAGCATGTCAATTTCGTACTATAAAATGTCTCAATTTTTTAATTGAAAAATCTTGATTTCTGTGCCAAAAATCATAAAATGGCCACCTTAGGAAATGTGCCTAACCTGGGAGTAATATATTTTTTCCCCATATTTCAACTATGTCCAAATTGGACATATTTTATATGAAAATAGGGGTTTATGAGCACTCTGAGCTTAATGGTGAGGTCCGTTTGGGCTCAAAGTGCATTGAAAAAGGGTGACCCCTAGATCCAATACAAAAAAAACTTGGAAAAATAAAACCCTCTAAAAGAAAAATCACATATATGAAATCCAAGCCAAACCTCTCATAAATAGAATCGGGGCATGAAGATTTGGAGCTCTGATACCATGTTGAAGTTGATGAAAGATCAACCTCACAGCTCACAAGAATCACCTGCATGAAAAAACCTATCACAGAAAGAAAGAAGCAAAAGCTATGAAGGGTGGAATTCCAAGATCCACAGATGAGACATTTTTTATGAGAAAAAAGAGAAATTGTTGTAATCAAAAGTGAATGAATATTACAAAGAGATCAATCCTTATAAAGGAGATCAAAACCGTAAAAAGGTTGCATGATAATAATTTATAAAAGAATTAATTATTATATGCCCAAAGTTTACCTTAAGTAAACTAGAGACAATAAGAGACTTAATAATTAAATCAATATGATTTAATTAATAAGAAATTGCTTTATTACTCTAACATATAGGCCTTAGTCATGCCACCCATGATATTAGTGCCTAAACATATGTATAGTCTTTATCAACTAGAAAATATATGTGATCATAAATTTAATCAACTACTGACTTAGGTATCCCTGGCCTATTCTTCATCTTTCTCTTAAAGCCTTCAAAATAACCATCCATAATGGTTTCAACATTTTCACCTATCTACTCAATGAAATTTTTTATTTACTCAATAATAGGCCTTGACTTATTGCAAACAACATCTCCAACTGTGGGAAAGAAATTATGTACATAGAAAAATATACAAATGATAAGAGATCCAAACTTACACAAGGTGTTCTTAGGTTTCCTTATTGCTCCAAGATTCTTTGTAGGTTGCATCAATTGTAGCTCAACCAAGTCATAGATGTAATCCTTCTTGACCAATTTATATCCCATGTCAATAGCTACACATGGCACACTAATTCATTGGTAGGTGTTGGTGCTCAGGTATTCATTGATAGAACTTGTGTGTAAGTACACGAACTACAAACTTAATATTTGGATCTTCAATTGAGTTTATTGAAATGCCTCAACCATTCCACTTTGCCTTTGTGAGACCTCAAATTGTGTCCCTCACTTGAAAAGAAAAAATCTTCACTTGGTCCATAATAGGGTAACTAATTACATGATGTATGATGGAATTTTTAATCTTAATTGGCTTGTTGTCCAACCGCAACTTCATATCATGTATCCTACTCAAAATAATCTTAATACATTCAACCTTAAACACTTTGGGAAATTCTAGGGCATGAGTTAACCCTTTCTTGGCCACAACTTTGACTTACCAATCTTGCTTCTATAGACATTAGTTGTATGGCCTAACTTTTCACAGTGATAACATGCATGTTTGTTGTACTTTGGCTTTGTATTCCTCTATTCTACATTCTTTTATGATTCTCCTTCATCAAAATATTATAGGTACTCAGTATAGCTAAGCCCAAAGGTGTCATTGGATTTTCTTTGTGTTCTCATTAGTTTGGTCACTTCACACAAATGATTTCATGTTCTCTCTTTAGTACTCTTATCTCTTCATGTAGTGTGTAGTTCCTCTCTAATAGATATGCTATTGTTGCATCACTTTTACTAGAATTTCAATCATTAAATAGACCTTAAGTGTCTTCCTCCTAATATTGTTTATCATTCTACTGGATTGCCATCTCCTTCCTTCTCTTTAAATATTTATTCAGTTCTTATCTTGTTGTTTCAAGCTACTACAATGCAAGTTGTATATCAAGTTTCTAATTTTCAATGATCTTTCCCAACTTATAAGTCTTCATCTCCAAGATCTTAACTCTCAAGTGGTTATATTTTTGCTAAGAGAACAAACTTCTGATACTAATTTTTGGAAGTCTAATGGTAAATTTAAAGATTGAGAAGGGGGGGAGGAGAATCAGGATCTATAAAAATTTTACTCTTTTAATAAATATCAAATCTGATAGCTTCACCTCTAATCCTTATCTCAGTAATATCATGCTACACCCTTAATATTAGTGTATATAGGGTTGTGGATAGTCAACTTATGGGTATCTTAATCCTTAATTAAGTCATGTTATCATTATTATATTATTATTGAGGTAGGTAGGTCGGCCTAGGTGTTATGTAGGGTTGTGTCTATTCAACCTAAGCATAATAAGGTATATATATAGGAGGTTGTAACTCTTATTTCAAGATCATATTGTGAATGTTCTTATTGGAGATATTTGGAGGTTGCCCCCTCAGAGTGGCCTATTACTCTCAATTAGTATTTATATAATATTTCATATTATTTCTTCTATTGTGCAAGTTATTTCATTACAAGTGGTATTAGAGCATGATCTTGGCACCATAGAGGCAAGATTTTTTCTCAACATTGGGGTGATTTTGGGAAGAGCATAACTTTTTTTATTTTAGAAAATTTGTCAAATATTTTTAAAGGGTCTTTGAAGACTATATTAAAGAAGCTATAGTCCAAAATTCAGAGGAATTGGAGCAAATTTGAGCAAATTCTTGCAGAATTACTATTTCTACACAATTTATTGAGATCTACATATCTCTCACATCCTACCAAATTGGAGTATAACTTGTATTGGGTTTTTGAATATATAGTAGAGGAGCCTACATTTCAAAGCTTGGAGAAATTGAAGCAAAAATAAGCAAGCTATTACAAAATTAGGAAAATTCGCTTTCAAGACAACAAATTTGCCAATTTTTCAAATTTTCCTTGAGTAAGGGTATCTTGGCCCTAGTAAGTTACAATAAAACATTAAAAAAAAAAAGTGTGATTTATTTCAAAAATATTGGTTTCCATCATGACAGGGCCTCCAACAAGAGGCAAAAAGAATGCTACCACACCAGGGAAATCTTCTTATCAAGATTGGGAAATGACAGATGATAGTAATCCCAATGAGGAAATAAGTAAGTCCAAGGAAGAGGTTAAGAGGGATATGTATGGTCTACGAGGAGATATATTATATATACGAAGCATGTTAAGCACCTATATGAATAAAACAAGGAAGGAATTGTCAAGCAATCAAGGTGAAACCTTCAAGTCGATTAATTATGACACAAATTTTAATACTCCTACGGGATCTAGGAATTTTTTTCCAAAGGTGGATATGCACAAATTTGATGGCAAGGATCCTCTAAAATGGATAAATCAAATGGAGAATTTTTTTGAGGTACATCAAAACCCATATGAACAAAAGGTCATGATGGCCTCCTTATAACTAGAACCAGATCAATTCATTTGGTATCATTGGCTTTGTAATCGTAGGAGGAAAAAGGGTTTCATCATATCATGGTCAATTTTTACAAAAGAACTCCAAGCACAATATAGCAATTGTATGACAAAGAACTTCTGTAGCCAACTTGCTAAGCTTCAACAAATAGGATCAGTTAAGGATTATATTCAAAATTTTCAAAATATATCCTTAAGAGTGTATATAGTTACAAAGGAAAACTTGAATGATTTATTCTTAGGTGAGCTCAAGGATCACATTCAACATGAGGTATGCATCTTTACTCCTAGCTTCGTAAATGAGTCTTTTATATTGGCACGCAGGGTAGAGAAGTTCTTGATTCCTATAAAGCAAGGGGCTAATGTGACAAGAGAAAAAGGTTATTCAACACCTTATCTTCCTCAACCTACTATGTTGACTCCACAACAAATTAAAGAGAAAAGATAAAAAGGATTGTATTTCAATTGTGATAGAAATATAGTCGAGGACATAAATATAGTGAAAAGAAATTGTTCTATATTGAAGGTCCAAGTGAGGAAGAAGAGGATGGGCCCATATCAGAGGAGGATAGGGAGTCAAGTGAGGAATCACATTATTCTCAACCAATCATTTCTTGTGATGCACTTTCAAGATTCAATGCACCACAAACTCTCAAGGTAGTGGGTTTCTTAAAGAAGTAGAAAGTAATAGTGTTGATTGACTCAGGTAGTATTAATAATTTCAAAAACAAAAAGTGAAAGCAATGGCCAACCAAAATGCTAATGAACACCAACATGTCAACACAGTCAAAAGACAACACACAAACAAGAAGCAAGGCTCCACCCTGGACACGTGGAAAAAGGTCACTTCTCCACATTCTTTAAACATTGGACAATTCCAAAATGTGAGAAAGCAACTACCATAGATCTATGGGAGATCTAATAGTTGGAGAAAGTTGCAAGGGCTGAAAAAATAACTTAGGAAAACACAAAAATATCATAAAGTTTTTACTTAATTTATTTCATATTCCAATGGTATGTTTAATATTAAAGGTGGGAAGTGACCATTTAGCATTTGAATTCAAATATGGCAGTTTTGGCAGGAAGGCAAATGTGGCCAACAATTCTGGTGACTCAAGGGGGTGCAAACCAGCTATGCATAAACCAGTAGCCTACGCATCCAATGGATAATAGAATCATAGAAATTATGAGAATCTGCCCAGAAAAACCCTAAAAACACAAAAAATGTGCCTGGGAACCTCAAAACTACCTCTCTATAACTACAACTAAGAACTAGAATCCTCTACAACCTCTGCAAAACACATGTGCTCATGAACTTCTTGAAAAATAGGAAACCACAGGAAGAAAACTAACCTAATTACACACATTAAATACTCATCTTTTATTAGAAGTAGGACTTAAGATATTTTCCACTAACTGGAATAGGCAAAATTTCACCAGTAGGCCTGCTTAATTGAAAAGCATTGGCCTGTTTGCAACTAATAACCACATATGGACCACTACAAAGAGCATCATATTTTGAGTGCCTCCCTAGTTTTTCCCTATTTGCATCCTATTTTAATACCAAATCACCTTCTTTGAAGATTCTAACATTGGCCTTCCTATCAAAGTTCTTTTTCATTTGGTGTTGATGTGTTTCTAGAGTTTGCATGGCCTACTTCCTTTTCTCTTCTAGCTCCATCAGCTCTGTCATTCTTACTGTCATGGCATCACTTTCCATTAGCTCCAATTGATGAGCCAGTTCTAGAAATGGGAATTCTAATGAAATTGGAAGCCTTGCTTCCCTACCATATACCAACATAAAGGGTGAGTTTCCTAGTGCCTTCTTAGGCATTATTCTATCAGCCCATAGTGTTGTCTTCAAATTTTGATGCCAACATTTATGGTTGTCCTCTATAGTCCTCTTCACAATCTTGTTTAGGTTTTTGCTAGATGACTCGGCCAATCCATTGCCCTAAGGGTAGTAGTTTGAGGATGTGCTCAAGTAGATATTATGATCAACTTCCCATGCACAAATCTAAGCTCCTACAAAAGATTTTGCATTATCTGAAATAATGGTTGAAGGGACACCAAACCTGATAATAATTCCATCAAGGAATTCAAGAACTAAAGATCTTGTGGCATCCTTCAATGCAACTACCTCTATCCATCTAGTGAAATAATCTGTAGCCCCTAGGATCCATTTGTGACCATAACTAGAAGGTGGATTGATAGGGCCTATGAAATCCAATCCCCATTGAGAAAAAGGTCAATCTACCTGAATGGGATGAAGTGAAAGAACTACAAGTCTTTTCTTACCAAAGAAGAAGGCACACTTTTCACACTTCCTCACATATTTATGACAATTATGGAACAAGGATGACCAGTCGTAACTTGCCCTCATAATCTTCATTGCAGTTGTCCTCACTAAAAGGTGGCCACCATCAGGACCATCATGAAGCTCTTTGATCATTCTTTTAGCTTGGTATGTACCAATGCATCTGAATAGGGCTCCATTTAAATCCCTCCTAAAAAGGATACCATCAATTATGGCATAAGGAATTGACTATAACCTATATTGTCTCCTTTTAGTCCTATACAACCCTTAAGGATATCCATTTCCTGACAAGAAGGTCATCATGTCATCCATCCAATTCCTTGGATTATCATTTCTTACTTCTTATTGTTCTAGCAATACCAAGACGACCTCCTCATCTAACTCCTAAGATGAGATCATCTGTTTGCAAAAGCCCTTCCCTCTTACCAACTTGGCAATCTGGATGTTAACATCATACTCCATTACCTTAGTGATCCATCCAGCTCTCTTCTCACTAATATCTTTGCTCAAAAGAAAGTCCTTCATGTTGGCATGGGGTACCAACAAATGGATCCTTTTATGGGACAAAAGGTGTCTAAATTTCTTCAAAGCTCTAATGACTACAAGGGATTTCTTTTCTACATAATTGTATTTATCTTCATATTCCTTAAGCCCTTCACTAAAGAAGGCAATAGGTTATTCTTAATTCTTATCATTTGTTTGAGTCAATACAGTAAAAATTCTTGACCCACCACCTAAGGTATAAAGAATGAAATCCTTCTCAAAGTTTAGATTGATGAGAGTAGGGGCTAAGGCTATGGCTACTTTGATCTCTTCAAAACTTACCTTCTCTTACTTGGTCTATGTAAACATTGTATTCCTTTTAAGCATGAGTGTATGAGGTTTCACCATGGTAGCTAAATTAGGGATAAATCTCCTTACAAAATTTATTCTACCAAGAAAACTTTGTAGACCTTTCTTATGAATAGGGAGAGAGAGAGAAAGTATTGCCTTTGTTCTTTTTGGATCAATGGTTAAACCATCCTTTAATAAATTGTATCCTAATAAATTTCCTTGATTGGTGGCAAAGACACACTTGCTTGGGTTAAGGGATACCCCAAGCTCTCTAATCTTATGAACGCTTGTCTAAGATGACCAAGATGATCTGTTATATCCTTTCAGTACACTATGATATCGTCAAGGTAAACCAACACAAACCTTTCAATCATGTTTATGAAGGCCATCTCCATTTCCTTTTGGAATGTAGCACTTGCATTTGTTAGCCCAAAAGGAATTTTACTATAAGCATAGGTGCCGCATTTAGTGGTGAATGTAGTCTTGTATCTATCAGACTCTTTGATCAGTACTTAATTTTAACTAGAGAATCCATCAAGAAATGAGAACCTCTCTAAACAAATAACCTTGGACAATATATGCTCCATAGAAGGAAGGGGATGATGATCTTTGAGGGAAGCTTGGTTAAGATCCCTAAAATCCACACATAATCTAATTTCTCCATTCTTCTTCCTAACATGGACAAGGTTTGCTACCCATGATGAGTTCTTGATAGGGAAAATTATATTATCCTCAATCAACTTGGATAACTCTTTTCTCATTCATGGTTCAATCTTAGGATTCACTGGCCTTTACTTTTGTCTTACCAGTTTAACATTATCAATTAAATCAATACTATGCTGAAACAAACTTGGGTCAAAACCTTTTAGATCATCATATGTCCATGCAAACACAACACTAAATTCTTGGCATAGATTAAAAAAACTTTCTTGCTCAATTTCAGAACATACCTTTCCTATGTTTAAAGTTTTCCCATCAATAACCAATGAGACCCTTAGGCAACTTGTTGGAACTAAGATTGATGATTTGATCCCCATACTAGTCATGTAACCTAGATTGGTTTCTCTCTAAGAATTTTCTTCCTTCTGCAAGAAACTTACGATTTGTACACCAAATTCAAAAACTTGCCAATTGGTGTTGTTGTCAGGAATTGCAGGTCTAACTACCACTCTAATTTTTTGTTTCTTCTCCTTCTCAAGATTCCTTGGCACATCATAAGATGCACCTACTACTGCAATTTTGTCAACATGTCTATTCTCTTTTCTAGGGATGCTATAAATATTAAATGCATTGAAACTTTCAATCAAATCCCATACTCTATGTTTATAAGACTTGAGCAAACCATTCTTAGTGATATTCTAGTTTCTCACCTAATTGACCACCAACTCGCTATCTCCAAATACACTTAATGCTTGAATTCCTCTTTTTTGAGCAAGTAAAATACCCTAAATCAAGGATTCATACTCAGCCACATTATTGGTGTATCTAAATTGGAGCCTAAAGGAGAAGTAGTACCTTTCTTGTGCAAGATAAATCAACATCACACCCACCCCTAATCTATTCTTATTTCTTGATCCATCAAAGTACATGCTCCATATCCCACAAATGTCTTCTTTGGTCTTCATAAGGTTAGGGACAAGAGCATCCTTTTCTTATATGTAATAGGTGCCAAGGCTTGTCTCAATGGTTTATGATATGGGATCAAATTTATATGCATTATTCCATTCATCTAAGATAAAATCAAGTATCTCTATTAGAGAAGTGGCAGGCTCAAATACTATGTCATTCTCATCCATCTCTAGGATAGTGCAATTATTATTGATGAGATTAGGGGTGTATGGTTCAATATGATGGAGGGCTAGAGGCCCTACTTAGATTAAAGCCTTGGTTCCATATCTCATTCTAAAAAACATGTATGACCAATCAAAAGATATGTAACCACCTATTTGTGCAATGAAAACTCTTGAAAGACAAATAGCAAAGTGTGGCTTGACATCAGCAACTGATATATCTTGAGTTACAATACAACCAAAGCATGTATGTAGGGCCATTTCAACATTCCTAAGGATCCCTATAGTCTTCATAGTACTACCATCCAACTATAATACATTCTTAACAATGGGCTCATATTTCATCTCCAAAGATCAGCAACACACGTAGGCATCACTGAAACACTAACCCTTGAATCAATCATGCAATTTTGGACTAGCTTATCCCCTATAATCAAAGAAACATAAAATGGAGGAGGTCTAACATTTTTATTTGTTTCTACCTCCTTTTATGGTTGTACTAGACTTGTAGCACTTTCCATGCTATATGACTGGTCCTTTGGTTCAATGCTTCCAATTCTTGCTGCAACAACCTCTTTTGCATGGGTATAGTAGCAAGAACATTCCAGATGGAAATATTCACATTTATCTTCTTCATATGCTCTACCACACTAAATGAGGCATTAGATGCTTTGGTAGGAGCCTTGGGAACTACATGTGTAGGGGGTTGAGTTGAAATAACCTAGGGGCCATTCATATCTCCTCTAGAATTACTCTATCTTTGTTGTTGAGGAGCATTGGCTTGATCATTTTTTTCTTGTACATGAGGCACAACATTTGATGTTGAAGCTTGATTAGGAGTAGTAGTGGTGGCATCTTCATCTTTTTCTCCTAGTGTTGTGAGAAATGGAGTCTTGGTTTACATTACAATGTTCCTCCACCTGATGATTCATGAAGGAGCAATCACCTTGTCTTTGCATATGTGAGGCATCTTCAGGTTGGTTCTCATTATACAACTATCTTGTTGTAGGCTCTTGGGTGATCAAAGCCAAATAAGATTCAACCTTTGGACACATACAATAGGCATAGGAGTAATTACAAGAGGAGCAAAAATCTTGGTCTTGAGCCATGTTGTTCTGAGGGACTATGGCCCTACTTTGATTTGCATTTGAGGTAGAAGCATGACTGCTCTACCTACTCTGATCAAAAGAATTGTTCCCATTATTATGGTTTGGAGGTCTACCATTATTCAGAGTTTGATATTGCAATTGAGGAGCCTTATTACCTTGAGCTTGTTGTCTCTCCAAAGTCACCATTTTGTGGCTCACTTTCTACATCACATAGAAGTTATCTTCCAACTTCTTCTCTTGGCCTTGCAATATTTTATGTATGTTTAACATCATATATTGCATCATCTCCTTGATTTCATCCATTCCATTTGAAGATGTGGAAGCTTGAGGGGCTAAGGAAAGGGGTTGTGATGTGAAAGTTGTGGGAATAGGAGCTATTGTTGGTTGTTGGTTTGGGATATTAGGGAAGAAAGGCATAGGAGGTCTTGGAGCTAACTTTCCTCCTTGTATCAATATGTTTTCTGCCATTATTTCTATTTCATATGTTTCAATTAAGGTATCTCCTCCCATGGTTTAGATTATAGTGGCAATATCACTGTTAAAATTTGTAATGTAATTTAAGATGGCATTACCAGGGGTAGGCTTCACTGAAGTAGGTATTTTGTCCCATGTCTTTTGAAATCTATAGTTGAAATCAATCATAGATTCATGGGGGCCTCTTTTTATAGTAGTTAGTTGTTCTAAAACTGATAAATAGTCACTTTTTCCCTCAAAGTGTTTACATAGTCCTACTCCTAACCAATCCCAATCCATTATAGAACCATGTGATAGACCTCGGTACCATTGTAGGGCTTTCCCTTTTAAAGATGAAGCTAGGAGTCTAATGACCACATCATCTTCTATAATACTGTGGATATTGCAAACATGTGCAACCTCTCGAATGTGTTCTAAAGGAGAGATAGAGGTTTCACCAATAAATTTAGGTATACTTTTAAGTACAGCTATTAGTATGTCATGTTTATGGGCCAATAAAATAGGACTTCGACCATTAAAGGTGGAAAAAGCATGAGCTCTAGCCATATAAGCATGTAATCTATTAATATGAGCTAATGGCTTTCTAGGTTGAGATCTCACAACAGGAGGAGCAGAGTTGATCTTATAGATGTATGTATTTCCTTTGTACTCCTAATTGGTGATAGAGACAATCTAGTCTTTCTTCTTCTAGGGTTTGAAAATGGAAGCTCTTGATACTAAAAATTACCTCTAGAAGATGCTCTTGTTTTAGCTTTGGGCATGAATCATAGCAAATTTGGTCTAGAAACAGATTTTGAAGGGTGTAGAGTTGCCAAGTGCTCTATTGAAAAGGGCCTTTTGAAGGCTTGGAATACTGAGAGCAACACTATATTCTCAGCATCAACTTTAAATTCTCCTCTTTTGGCATTAGTAGGCTTTGAAATCTTCTAAATATAGTCCCACCAAGTGTGCCAAAAACTATTGTCACAAAAGTTTGCACCCTTGTCCAAAGTTTTTACCTAAGGATAAACTTGTAAAACATGGAAATAGACTCCAAGTTGTGGGACTTGAACTATGAGGTTGAGTCTCTAAGGAAGGTTGGCTTCCTTTACTATCTAGGTACACCTAACTACACTTGGAGAGGAAAAGGGAGAAGGGATGCATGAAAGAAAATTTAACATAAAGCACTTGGCGACTCTACACCCTTCATATCTGTTTGACCTTACCTCTGCCCTTAAATGCATAGTTAACTAGTTATAACCTCAAAGAATATAGATTCAGACTTTGCTTAATTCAACAACCAAATGTAGATCAGACAACAAAAGAATGCTATAGGAAGAGTCTTCACTTAATACCATTCAAATGTCAAAAGTAGATACAATCATGCAAATTGCAAAATATAGATAAAAACATTAACTAGAGGCAAAGTGTTGGTGTAAATTAGTATTTACTTATTACACTTACTTAATTTTACTAAGGTTAATGCATTATTTAATTATTTTGCATTATTTTATTATTATTTTAGGTGAGACACTTAGGAGTTTGTGTGCTCTCATTGAGTTACGCAACTCTAACTATGCACATGGTGTCTACAACACATGAGTATGCATCATTCACTAAGTTGTCATGTTGAAAACACAGTTATCCGCACCCCTCATTTAGCACATGTTGTCTACACCACTAATTTGCATGCTACACCATTGTAGGCTTATCCTCACATCATCGCACTTAATCCCATGCTCAATAGAGGATAACCCATATCTGGTGGACATGTGCCTGGTTGAATTACTTATCATGATGTTGACTTCTATGCATTAGAAGCTTTCCTGAGGCCTTTATATATAGGCACTCCTAGTGTACTCTCAAGTTGGCTAAGCTGCATATTGAATGAATATCGTCATTCTGGTCATACTCTATCTATTTTGGTCTACTATGTGCTTGTGTTGAGTTCTTTAGTTCTTGGGTGAATTCTAGCCTAAGCCAAATTCTTACATGGTATCAGAGCTGAGGGAGATTCTCTACATGCAACCATTCAAGACCGTTCATGCTTCAACACCTCGACACAAATCTGGAGGATCCACAAAAATTGGGAGCATCTAGAGCCAGATTTGACCTCATAATTGCGTCCAGAGCATCGATTCGGTGAAGATTGACTATAAATTTGCCTATGCTGGGTGAAAGTTGATCATGAGGCAAAAATATTTTGCAAATCAGAACCTAGAGGCCCCGATTTGCAATTCGGGTATGATTGTTTCATTGATTTGATTATTGTATTTTCAAATCTGTATGTTTGTAATTTTTGGATTTTATTTTCGAAATCAATTTTTAGATTTTATTTTTAGAATCAATATCACAGGCAGAGAGAGAAAATTTGTCGAACAAAGCAGTGACACCCCAGCTCGAGGCTATATTTTGGTGGGGAATATTTGGATATTTTATTGTAGGGATATTATTAATTCTGCGAGCTTATATTCTTTCGGGTTGTACCATTAATTTATCGGATGAAAGAACTAGTGCACAAATTCGGCGTTCATTCAGGACACCGGCAACAAGCATTTTTTGGCACATTCAAACTCCAACTGGCACCTCGTTTATTCATTTCAACTTACATGGGAGCCAAATTTTATACAACTTGGAAGTTAGTTCACCCACCAATGTTAGACTAACTCTTTACAATCTAGCGACATAGACTTGTATAACCCGACATCCATCAAACCCAAATCTAGCAGATATTCTAGAGCTTGCAAATCATATAAAATCGATGATGCACTCACTTTCTCGGCAATGACAATGAGAATTCGAGCACTATTTGGCATATTTCGCTCACTATGTCTTCTCTGACAGCCTGCAAAAATCAAAGCATCAGAATCTCATAAACTCGGTGCCACATGGTAGATTCCTATCCGCTCTCAACAACCCTGTGGACGAAGCACGCCTCTGACATGCAGTGTCATTTGACTAGCCTGCATCTGCATTCAACCCACAGGCCACACGTCCTCAAACTAACAAGTCAGATCCCATGTCGCTTCCACAGCCACATTCTGCAACACATGGCTTGCTAAATTGACATCTAACCTATCACACCAGCCTCTATGTAAGCGCTTAGTCACCAGTGATAGGACGCCATGTCAACCAACTTGATAGTACCACGACTGCATTAAATAATCCTACGTCAGCACCAACGCAGGCAATAGGTTAGCATTCATACTATCCAAGTCATCGCCCAATCAATGACACATCAGATCCCAGTCATCAGGCCACGTTGTCTTTTTCCATACAACTATGTATAGATCGTATGGTACGGTGATGCCACTTTAGCCACTGACATCATCATAGGGTGAGAGTCTGCTGACATCATCAAATTCACCTGCCTAAAAATTGATGACCATCTAGACATCATTTCAGGGTGAAATTGAACTGCTGCGACAGTCATATGACTGTCAAATTTAACCTCATGATTCACTGATGCAACCCTCTCCATATTGATTTTGGTTATTGAAGTTTGACTTCGGGAGGTCATAACTGGGACATTCAGACTCCAATTTAGGTGCAATTTTTGTTGAAATTGGGTAAAATTTTGTAAATTTTTCAGTGGTATAGCTATTTTCTAGTTTTGGTACAAAAATTGTTCAAAAATTGCATTTTTTGGTGACTGTACCTACATAATCTTGCATTTTGCAACTTCAAACACTCTATATGGGCACATCTGGAGTTGAAAACAAGTTCCATTTTTTTTGAAAGTGCATTATTTTTTGTCTACTTTCTAGATCTACTATCAGTTTGTAGGGTTTGTTGGAAAAATTGTCACTCTCAGCAATAGGGCATTTCTTTGCTTTGTAATGCTTCAAAATTGTAGCACATTGTAAAGTTTCAATTTTGTACTCCATTAAGAGGTCGTAACAAGAAAAATCAAAAGTCCACAAAGGCCAAAATTGGAAAGTGGCCCATTGTAATCGCACTACTGATAAAGTGCCCAAAGCATCTACTTTGGGGGGGTTTCTTGATTTAGTGAAAAGGGGGGGTGTTCTTGGTGTTGTGCTCTCTCTTTTTTGCACTTCTCTTTCATTTTCTACATTATGGGAAACTTTAAGTTTCCTAAATTAACTCCTCATAACTATGTGACATGGTCAATAAAAATGCGGTATCACTTAATGCATAATGGAGTTTCACAATTTGTAGATGATACTTTTCCTAAACTAGCAAGTGATAATGTATCAGCAAGTGAAATTTCAGATTGGGTAACAATAGATAGGAAAGCCCTAGGTGATATATGTTTGGGGGTAGATGATAAGGTCATGTATCAAATCAAGAAGTGTACTTCATCCAAGGAAGCTTGGGATACCCTCGAAAACCTTTATGGTAAAGTGTTTGAAGAGGATGTATTCAAAATTGAAGATGAGCTTGTCTCCTTAGATCCTAAGTCATATGACTCAATCCAGGATTTCATCATCAAGGTGAATGGACTAAGGATGAAGCTTACTAATTGTGGGAGCTCTATCAAAGATGACAGACTGATCTATCTCATTCATAACAAGCTGTCATTGGAGTATTCCACATTTGTATCTTCTTTTAACACCTCAAAGACTACCTTAGGGTTTGCCTACAAGAAAGTCACTTTTGATGAATATGCTAAATTGTTGGATGATGAAGAAAAGAAGTTGAAATCAATGGGGATTCTCAAATCACCTTAGTCTAAAGCTTTGGTGGCCAACAATGAGGGTTCTCAAAATTCAGCTGGACAGTCTTCAAATAAAGGAAAGGGTAAGAAGAAGTGGAAGAAAGACAAATCCGAGGATGCAAAAAAGACAACACCACAATCCAATCAACAAGGAAAGTCCTTGAATTCCAACAAGAAGGGGGACAACAATAATGAGAAGAAGAAGTGCGCTTATTGCAAGAAATCATGTCATGAAGAGCATGAGTGTTATCTTAAAAAGATTGATGAATTGACAAATATCATGAAGAAACATAATGTTCCATTTCCTAATGCTTATAAGGATAAAGGATCATCTTCAGATTCCAAGGGCAAAGGGCAAACATTCATGGCAAATGTAAACTCTTCAAAGGAATGGATATTTGACTCAGGTGCCTCATATCATATGGGTTCTTCAAAGGAGGATTTTTTTTCATTGAATCACTCAAAGGTACCGGACATCTTCATGGGGAATGATAGAAAAATGGAAGTTAAAGGGAAAGGAAATGTGGAGATGGAAAATGGAGAGTTTCAAGAGGTTATCTATGTTCCAAATATAAGTTCAAATCTCCTTTCAATCTACCAAATCACTCACCTTGGAGATGGACATAGAGTTGAGTTCCTTTCAGACTCAGTTTAGGTGCATAGTCTTAAAGATGATTCCTTGGTTGCAATGGGGAAAGTGAATCATAACAAAAGGTTGTACTCTTTCTCACATTTTGTGCCCAAGTCTCCTTCAAAAGCCTTGTTATCACAATCTAATTCAAACATGCAATTATGGCATGAGCAGTATGGTCATCTTGACTACTGCTACCTTGAACAACTTCGCACATACTGAATGGTGAAAGGTCTACCAGAAATCAACTTTTCCAAAGGTGAATGTTCAATAGATTTAGTGGATATGCATCCAGAGGGGAAGTTACAAAGAGGGAAGTCTTCAAGAGCGACAAGTGTTCTTCAAATGGTTCACATGGTATTAGCAGGTCCTTTTGCATTCAGTTAGGGTCGCTACATACTTACCTTTTTTGATGACTTTTTAAGATACACTTGGGTCTACTTTCTTCATAACAAGAGTCAAGTGTTGGACAAGTTTCTAGACTTCAGGCTCATGTAGAACAAAAATCCAGAAAGGCCATAAAAATACTCTAAATGGACAATGGAAGCATGTATGTGAATAGAAGACTTATGGACTTTTGCAGACATGAGGGAATTGATCTTCAAACTCTGCTAGCATTCAGTCCTCATAAGACAGATATTGTAGCACTAAGGATTAGGACTCTCAAATGTATGGCAAGTTGCATGATTCATGCCAAGTCTCTAAATCCATCATTAGAAGTTGAAGCAATCTCTAGTGCCACTCATATTCTTAATTGTTCTCCTCATCCAGCCTTAGATGGAAAAACTCCTTTTGAGGTATGGTGCGGCAGAAAACCTATTTTGACACACTTTAGACTCTTTGATTGTCCTACATGGGCAAAGATATCTCCCAAGGGATGTAAGGCACAGTCATCTTAGCCTTGTACTTTTATTGGTTATGAAGACAGTGTGAAGGCATATAGACTTCTAGATCCTGAGACACATCAGATATTTGTGGAGAAGGATGTATACTTTGAGGAAAGTTCTCCAAGCTTGTCCTCTACTCCTCTCCACACATCATATAGTGTGGAAACTAATAGTGACACCATTGATAGTGATTTAATAGATTTAGACATGTGGAGTTCTATTGACAGTTGCAGCAAGAGGTCACTTCATCAGGTTAGTCTGCATCCAAAATAGCAGGGTACGTCCAGTCTTCCAAATACAAGTTCAGTGACAGACTTGGGGGACAATATTGATGATCTTCCTCCTCTTCTTGATGTAGAATTACCTTCTTCAGTTGTCATGAGGGCTCCATCTAACTCTCTTGTTCATTCTCTACATGATCGATCCTCACAGGTTGAAGTGATTGTGGATACTTATGATCAGCAGTTGTAGTAGGGTTCTTCATCAGTTGCAGAGATAGACAGTTCTTTGGGATAGGTTCTTTAGCTAGATGAGCAGGTTTTAGAGACATCACTTTTCCATGGGATTCTTTCCACACACAGTGAAAGCATCTCATTTGTACCTTTGGCATTATTTCTTCCTAAGGGGAGGAACACCATTGTGCAGTCTTGGATCAGCTTCTTCATCGGAGTAGTCACTGTTCAACATTCTTCTTTGTGGGGGGGAGCCTTTCCTATCTCTCTTCCTCTTCTCATCATTATCTTTTGTATATACTGGATGTATGTCGTAATGGGGGGGTCTTGATTACTCCATCCATCCATGTATCCCTATTTATCTCTCTTTTTGGGGGAGGGTTTTTCCCATGAGGTTTTCCCTCTTTCTCCGTTTTATGAGAGATTGCATATCATTATGTACATGGGTACCTAACATGGCCTAGTAGCTGGGACCCATATTGCATTGCATCCTAGATTTCGTAAGCTTAAGGCATTCCCCTAAGTTGCACTTAAGGAGGGGTGTTGGTGTAAATAAGTATTTACTTATTACACTTACTTAAGTTTGCTTAGGTTAATGCATTATTTTATTATTATTTTAGGTGAGACACTTAGGTGTTTGTGTGCTCTCATTGAGTTACGCAACTCTAATTATGCACATGGTGTCTACAACATAGGAGTATGCATCATTCACTAAGTTGTCATGTTGACAACATAGTTATCCGCACTCCTCATTTAGCACATGTTGTCTACACCACTGACTTGCGTGCTACACCATTGTAGGCTTATCCTCACATCAACACACTTAATCCTATGCTCAATGGAGGATAACCCATATCTTGTGGACATGTGCCTGGTTGTATGACTTATCATGATGCTAACTTCTATACATTCTAGAAGCTCTCCTGAGGCCTTTATATACAAGCACTCCTAGTGTACTCTTAAGTTGGCTAAGCTACATATTGAATGAATATTGTCATTCTAATCATACTCTATCTATTTTGGTCTACTATGTGCTTGTGTTGAGTTCTTTAGTTCTTGGGTGAATTCTGGCCTAAGCCAAATTCTTACACAAAGAAATCTTGCATAGTGTGTTAATGGTTAAAAGAGACTCGACAGAGGATTACAATGGCTCAAAGGCATGAGAAATTATAGTAGTATTCATAGAAGCAATACTAGAGAATTAGAGAAAGATCAACCCTTACAAAAATTACAAAATTTATCTTTATAGCTTAGGCATAATTGAGATATTTCTAATTGAAGTTACTCCACAACCACTGCCATTAAATTCTCAGACAACAATCAAGATGATCCAAATAGTAGATTTGATTTGGTACACTTGTAGAGGCATGAAAATTAGGGAAACCCTGATTGGAGTAAACCCTAAAGTGATGGAAATAGTACCAATCAATGCATAGTTGGGTAGATGGATAATTGGATGATGAGTGCATGCTCCTTTTGAATTTACTAGGCATGGGGATGTTGAAATAAATCTATAGATGATTAAAAATATGATCCACCAGTAAAGAGTCATTTTCCTTTTTTTCTATTAGCATGCCAAGTTGGATATATCAGCAAATCAATAATATTCAACATTCATCATGTACCTTTCCTATAATTCTATTGGTTGAAGACCCTTTTCCTTTCTAGCTTGGACAAGTGAACACCTTTATCATGGTCAACTTGAGGTTCTATGATCTATGATCATCAACCTATCTTATGGTCAGGGACACTCTTAATAATCTCTATGATCTTATGATCATCAGTTTATCATGACATCAGGCTCCCATTAAATTTTCTTTACGATCTTACGATCACCATGATAATACAAAAAACCTTTGTCTTCGTACCCTTGGAAGACCTTTGTAGTCGCACCCATGACCTTACGAAAACCATATACTGTAAGATCACAACCCTTCCTTATCACCTGATGCAACCATCTACCTCTACGATATTACAATAACTGTTCATAAAATCAATGGCCTTGATAATTGACTTCATGATCTTATGTTGGATCATAAGATCATAACATGGAAACCTAGTCATGCTATCGTAGCCTTGACTTTCACCCTTTGTGATCTAGAGAATGAGGCCTGTCGAGGACACATGGCCATTTATCGCTTTCCCACAATGTTTAAAGTCCTTACAATTTCATAATGTGGAGAAGTGTTGATCGTCAATCTATGAAAGATCGACGATCATGGAAAACCTTCATTATTACTGTGCCTTCCCCTTTAATATTTTTGGGCCCACAAACTACTCAACATCCAACATAATAAAACGTCACCCTTTCTTGTGAATCAGCATGAAGCAACTAGAATGAAATCCACCTCAACATGACCTAGTATCCTTTCTGGCACTACCTTTTAACCTTGGTAGCCCACACAAAATAATGGACCCAGCAGTCTACATGTTAAAAAGTCACTTCCCTACATTGTCAGAAACTTTGACAAAATATAGAATGTGGGAAAATGACGACCAATCAAAATGCCAATGAACACCAACATATCACATAGTTAAAAAATGGCCCACAAATAAGAAGCAAGGCCCCACCTTGGATGCATGGAAAAAGGTCACTTCCCCACATTCATTAAACAGTGGGAAATTCCAAAATGTGAGAAAGTGACTACCTGCATAGATTTGTGGGAGATTTGACAGTTGGAGAAAGTTGTGGGGGCCAAAAAAATAACATAGGAAAACACATAAATATCATAAAAGTTTTAATTTATTTATTTCATATTCACGTGGCATGTTTAATATTAAAGGTGGGAAGTGACTATTTAGCATTTGAATTTAGACATGGCAATTTTGGTAGGAAGGAAAATTTGGCCAACATAAACCACACATACAAAAAATTGAGATAGAAAAAAATGTTGAGGAAATTCTAGAGGTAGGAATTATCACGCATAGCCAAAGTTCTTACACCTCACCTATTGTGATGGTGCATAAGAAGTATGAAACTTGGTGCATATGTCCAAATTATAGAGTGCTCAATAAGTACACCATTAAAGATAAGCTTCCTATTCCAGTCATCAATGATCTTCTAGATGAATTAAATGGATCTATGTATTTTACCAAGTTAGATCTTAAATCGGGTTATCACCAAATTTAGATTAAGGAGGAAGATATTTGCAAGAAAACATTTCGAACTCATGAGGGTCATTATGAATTTTTGGTGATGTCATTTGGTCTTACCAATGCACCATCTACATTCCAAAGTTTGATAAATTCCATTTTTAAGTTCTTGAGAAAGTTTGTGTTAGTGTTTTTTGACGATATATTAATCTATAGCAAGACTTGGGAAGAACATTTCCAGCATGTAGATCAAACATTACAATTACTTGAAAATCATCAACTCTATGCTAAGCCATCCAAGTGTGCTTTTTATCTTAAGGAGGTGGAGTATTTGGGACACATAGTTTCACATGAAGGAGTAAAGGTGGACCCTAACAAAATTAAGGCTATCATGAAATGGCCTATTCCAAAAACCATTAAGAAGTTGAGGGGTTTTTTGGGATTGACAAGGTATTATATAATATTTTTGAAAAATTATGGTCATATAGTAGCACCCCTCTATTCAAGAAGGATTCTTTTCAGTTGAATGAATTTGTAATATAACATTTGAGCAATTGAAGAAGGCTATGTGTACAACTCTAGTGCTTGCCACTCCAAACTTCACCGAGGAATTCATTATGGAATGTGATGCTTCTAAAAATGTGATAGGAGTAGTTCTCATGTAAGAAGATCAACCAATTACTTTTGAGAGTCGTCAATTAAAAGGTAAAACTCAACTCAAACCTATTTATGAGAAGGAAATGCTAGCAATCCTTCATGCAATTAAAATATGGAGGCCTTATTTAATGGGTCGACACTTCAAGGTTAAGACAAATCATGATAGCCTAAAATATTTTTTGGAACAAAGACTATCTTTAGAAGAGCAACAAAAATGGGTCACTAAAATGTTGGGATATGACTTTGAAATTGTATACAAGAAAGGGAAGAAAAATATTGTGGTCGATGAACTTTCCAGGAAGAATGAAAAAGACAAAGCCTTATTGAGTCCCCTTTCAATATTGCAAAAAAATTGGGTGGTAGAAGCCAAAGAAGAGTGGCAAAATGATGTTGCAACAAGTAATCTCATCCATAAAATAAAAAGTGACCCTAGCAGTTCATATAAGTTTTGTTTAAAGGGGGATATTCTTTGTTATAAAGAGCACTTGTATCTCTGCAAGAATTCCACTCTTAAACACAAGATTCTCAAAGAACTACATGAGTCCCCAATTGGTGGTCATTCAGGATTTTTGAAGACATATCATCAGGTCAAGCAAAATTTTTTTGGGATAGGTTAAAATGTGATGTTCAAAAATTTGTGGCTGAAATGATTGGTTTGTCAAAGAAATAAGGAAGAAACAATCAAGACACTAGGTCTCTTGCAACCTTTATCTATTCCTAGCCAACATTGGGAAGAGGTATCCATGGACTTCATCACAAGGTTTCCCAAATCTAAAGGTTATAATGTCATCATGGTAGTAGTTGATCACCTCACTAAATATGCATATTTCATTGCATTATCACATCGTTTTATTGCAAGTATAGTGGCAAAATTTTTCTTGGATAATATCCAAAAGCTACATGGTACACCTAAGGTTATTGTTAGTGATTGTGATCCTAGCTTTACTGTTCACTTTTGGAAAGATTTACTCTCATGTTTTGGTACTCGATTGGCTCATAGTTCTTCATACCATCCTCAATCAGATGGGCAAACTAAGATTGTTAATAAATGTTTGGAAGGATATCTATGTTGTTTCACTTTAGAAAAATAATTTTAATGGGTAGATTGGCTACCTCTTGCAGAATGGTGGTACAATACTTATTTTTGTAGCTCATCAAAAATGTCTCCATTTTTGGCACTTTATGTGTATCATCCTCCTTCCATCATATCATCATTAAAGGTGTCACCAAGAGTTCAAGCAGTAGAGGACCACTTGCTTCATCAACAACGGGTACTTTCAGGACTCAAGGAGAATTTAGCTATGGCATAGAATTGAATGAAACAACAAGCAAACCAACATCATTGTGAAAGGAATTTTGAAGTTGGGGGCTGGGTCTTCTTGAGATTGTAACCTTATAAACAATTCTCAATAAAGCAACAAAAAAAGAATAATAAGTTGTCTCCAAGATATTATGGGCCATACCAAATCATCCAAATGATTAGTGGTGTTGCCTACAAGCTTGAGTTGCCACCAACAACAAAGATACATCCAGTTTTTCATGTTTCTTGTTTGAAGAAGGTAATTGAGTAGAATATTCCTACTCAAGTAGTACTACCAGAGCATGATGAAGAAGGAAGAATAATTTTGGAACCAGAGTGCCTTCTTCAAACATGCATGAGGAAGATGAGGAATAGAACCCTCACTTAATATCTCATCCAATGGAAGAACTTACTAGTTGAAGAGGCCATATGGGAGGATGAGGAGCTCATTCAAAAGAATCCACACTTGGTTAGCATTGAGGACAATGCTTCTTTTAAGAGAGGGGGCATGCTACGCCCTTAATATTAGTGTATATAGGGTTATGAATAGTCAACTTGTGGCTATCTTAATCCTCTTAATTAAGTCATGTTATCATTATTATATTATTATTTAGGTAGGTAGGTCGGCCTAGGTGTTATGTATGGTTGTGTTTATTCAACCTAAGCATAATTAGGTATATATAGGAGGTTGTGAGTCTTATTTCAAGATCATATTGTAAAGTTTGTTCTTATTGGGGATATTCGAAGGTTGCTCCCCTGAAGTGGCCTATTACTCTTAGTTATTATCAAGTATTTATATAATAGTTCATATTATTTCTTCTATTGTGCAAGTTATTTCATTACATATCATAAATCACATAAATATTTAATGTTGTGATGTATAAGATCTAAATACTAATCACATCCATGAAACATGTAAACAAATGATCAACATGTAACAAAATTTTTTGGTTACCTAGAAACTCTCCAAGGTGAAGGTAAAACTGGGGTGGGGATGACACCCACAAATCTTTGCTACTATAGAAATAAATTTTGCATGTTAGGGCTACAAATTTTTACCACTTATGATGATCTACCCTACAAGGGGTCTCCCATGTTAAGAGCTTACAAGACTTATACAATCTACCTTGATTAAATGATTTAAACTAAGTATGCACTATGTTAAGAGATTTACAAAGGTCTATTATGACCACTTTGTTAAAAGATCTACCCTGATTATATTTGTTAGAATATATCAGTACCTAATCCTCCAATTTTCATTTCAAATGTTGATAATGGATCTCCTCTTTACAATCTCTAATCCTTTCACTTATGTGATATATCTTTGTTGTGCACTTCACTACTCGATCACTCTATTTGATTCACCTTCAAACTTCACTTCTAGCATCCAAACTTGCAACCTCTCTTGCACACATATGAAATTATGGGTTGGATCCTCTAGTTCTTATAACCAACCGTGGAAGTTTCCAGATCAAAATCGATGATCTAGATTAATCACTTCTTTCACTTAGTCCTTCCTTTTTTCTGATTGGCTAATCACCTTGCACAAAGATTAATGATCTTTAACTAAACATGTAATCTCCTCCATGATTTACTCTTTAATCATTAAAATATGCATTTAAGTTAGAAAAAATTGTTTACCTCAATTTTTGTGCAATTCCAAACAAATATATCATAACTAGGTTACTCAACACTTGAACATTATGATGCTTAACCTTGTCTAATAGTTATGATGTCACTCGGTCTCTATCTGCTCAGCTTATATTGTGTGACTCAACATCTATATGCTTAGCCTAAACTATCTTCTCAATGACTTGACATATATTGAAGTACTTAGCAACTATAAACTTGCTTAGCAATAGTAAGTACTCGGCTTTAGTAAAATAGCTCAGTCATAGTGATGATTAACCAACTCTGCCTAATGAATGACTAAGTGTTTGACACTGATAGATAGCATAATTTAGGGATCAAAACAATTTAGAACTAAACTTAAACTCAGTATTCATTTTTTCCAAAGTGTTCTCCAAAAATAACCAATAAACTTAGTATCTCTATCCAAAATAATAGTCTTTTTTAATCCCACAATCTCTTTGATAATAGATTTTCTAAGTGTACTACATATGATGTCTTTGCACAGAGAATGAATTGTGTAATCTTATAAAATTTGTGAACTACTACAATGATTGAATCATTACCTCTCTGAGTTGCAAGTTATCCAAGAACAAATTCCATACTGATATCTTCCCAAAGTTTACTAGGAATAGGTAAAGGTGCATATTTTGACCAATTCCCTTAGCTACTTGAAAAAATCTTCAACTATTTGCCATCTTTTGAACATCCTTATAAACTTTAGCCAAAATTATCTTTTTGACATCTTCATTGTCTTATCAATTCAAAAATGTCATGCAAGTCTACCATTATGTTTCTCCTTAGTAATGTTGTCTCTCATCTTTTGGTATGCATATTTTAATTACCTTAAACAACATACCTTCTTGAATGAAATAATCAACCCACTTATCTTTATCTTTTTTCATGTGATTCTTACAAGCCTTCCAAGGTTGTACAAAATCAGGATCAATTTCAAAGTTCTTCAATTCTTCAAATCCAAGTACTTCAACTCTCATCTCTATCAACAAACTTCTTCTTATGCTTAATGCATCTACTACCTTGTTTGATTGTCCACTACTATGCTTCGATACAAAATATATATTTTTACATTTAATCAACCACTTCATATGTCTTTGAATCAACTTATTTTAGCTTCCCAAGTATTGAAAATCTTTATGATCAGTGTATAACGCAAATTCTTTGGGCATCAAGTAATGTTTCCATTTCTTCAAAGCCTGAATAATTGCATTGAACTCTCAATCATATACTAAATATTTCCTCTTAGCATCATTCTAATTTTTTCTATAGAAATTTATAGGCTTACCTTCTTGACTCAAAATAGCTCCAATTGTATTCCTGCTAGCATCACAGTCAACTTGAAATACTTTAGTAAAATTAGGTAAAGAATCACAGGTAATTCTTCTAGCTTTTGTTCCAATGTTTCAAAACTCTTATTAGTCCATCTAAATTCATTTTATCACCTCTCATTGTCTATGTCATGGCATTACATACTAAACTTTTATTTTATTTATAATCTTCCTATAGAAACTTGCAAAGCCATAAGATGATCCATCTTCCCTAACATTCTCAGATGTAGGCCACTCAAGTATGACTTTTTCCTTCTTAGGACACATCTCTAGACTATCGGTAGAGATCACAAAACTAAGGTACACAATCTCTTCTTTCATAAAAAAACATTTCTTCACTTGTTTATCAACAACCTTTCCTCTTTTATCCTCTGTAACACTTGTTTGATATGCATTAGGTGTTACTCATTAGTCTTATCGTAGATTAGTATGTCATCAAGATATACAATCACAAATTTACTCAAGAATTTCTTCAAAATCTCATTCATCAATCTCATGAAAGTACTAGGTGCATTAGTTAAAGAAAAAGACATAACCATCTACTCATACAAACCTCCATTACTCTTAAAAGCAGTCTTCCACTCATCCCCTTCTGTGATCCTAATATGATGATATCCACTTTTTAAAACAATTTTGTTAAAATACTTTGCTCCACTTAAATGATCCCTAATGTCATCCATCCTAGGCAAGGGAATGATATACTTACTATTATTCAGTTTATAGCTCTATAATCAGTGTACATTCTCCATTCTTTTTATGTGTCAAGACAACTTATACTACACAAGGACTTAAACTTTCTGTAATCAAACATTTCTCAAGAAATTATTGTACTTGTCTATTCAATTCTTCATTCTCTGTAGATGTTAATATATGTGGTTCTTTATTAGGCAAAGTAGCTTCAAGTATCAAAACCATATAATGACCAATACTTCTCATAGGGGGTAATCCATTAGGTATATTTTCTAAAATAATATCTTGAAAATCAGTCAATAAATATCCAACCTCAGGTGCATGCTCATGCTCATCTTGTTTCTTAGTCTTACTAGGGATCAAAGAAAAACAAACATTCTATTTCATCATGTCTTTCTCAAACTATTCTCCTTCAACCAAATAGACTCTAACTGTAGTACAATGATTTTCTTCATGTTTCTCTATCAAAGGTAACAAGACTTTTTTCTTCCCATTTTCCCAAATAGTATATTGATTCAATCTACCATCATGAACAGCTTGTCTATCATACTACCAAGGTCTTCCCAAAAGAATATGACAATAATCCAAAGTCATAGTATCACACAAGACTTCATCAAAATAATTTACAATCTTGAATTTTACAAGGAATTATTCACTTACTAATAACTTATGATCATCATTGATCAAAGCAATGTGATAAGGACTAGGATGTCTCAATCTCTGCAACTACAACTTAGATATCAACTCTTCAAATGCCAAATTATTGAAACTACCACAGTTAATGATCACTTTGCAACAGTTTCCTATTGCAAGATTATTGAAAGCATGAATATTGATGATATTCATGTGGGAGAGTATTGAAGATATGTTACTATAATGATATGTTACATTCATGACTGATTTTTTCATTGATATCAACATAGCAATTTCCTGTAGTATCTGATAGAAGAATAGTGGAAAGATCAAGTTGGTATGGATGGCTAGTGAGCATTCTAACTATCTGAGGTTATGGAAGATACTTCTGAATATCTAGTGTATGCAATTAATGTCAAAAGAAGAAATGATAAGTCTAGAAGAAATTATGTAAGTTTTGATGATGTCAATTTTGAGATAGAGTTTACAGAGGCATGTTCTGGTAAACTTATTATATCTCTTAGCAGAGTTATTATTCTAAGAATCAAGATTGAGGATTTGAAGAATATATGTTGGTGATGATGTGGCAAAGATCACTCGTCATAATATTGCATGTATGAAAAGATATTCAAGTTGCAAGGCGAAAGATTAATGTTATCGCTAATTTTGTAATGTGTTCTTAATGTGGTCCTATAATGATTAATTGAGAAGGTTTAACAGCTGACTCAAGAAATTATTTTATGGACTTGGTATGAAGGAAGGGCATTTTCCTTTATCATGACATGGTTGATGATTGATGATAAGCAACAGTAAGAGCAGAATGCAAATTTGAGCAGAGCAATGCAAAAGTGAAGGAAACTTCATTGTTGAGGTTTTGCTAAGTGATCCAAGGTTTGATATTTGGATTTGAGGTTTGTGACCTACTCTACAAGGTATGACAGTGATTGGTTTGGTTGACAAAATAAAGGAAAGAAGAAAATAACAATAAACTACATGTTTGAGAAGTGAGCTCTTCTTGAAGTTGAAATTGCGTATTTGGGCAGTGGGCTCTTCTTGCATACATTGTATCACAACTCCTAACAGGGTTGGTACAACTCCTAATAGGGTTGGAATCTCCTAACAAGGATTCAAAGTCTCTTAACAGGGACTCTATGTACTAAATGTTGTAATAGACTTCTAATAAGGTTCATCCTCTAATAAGGAATATTTATATTAGTACATCATCTTGTACGCATCATTCCCACCGGGGTTTTCCCTTTGATCAAGGGTTCCCCTAGTCAACATGTCTAGTGTAATTGTCTATGTGCATCTTATTGTGGTTAATGTATACTTTGGTTAAATGGTTAAGTTTGTTGAAATAAGACAATTTTTTTAAGTTTTGGATAACTAATTCACCACCTTAACCCCCCCACCCTCAATTATCTTGGCGGACTATTCTTTCTAACAATTGGTATCATAGCATCAAGTCCTTGAAGATAAAGTTTAACAACTTTGGGAAATCCATGGTGAGCATGTTCAATAAAGATAGTCCTACATCTGAGAGGGGAAATTTTGACATCTTAATGATAGAAATACTTAGTGAGTTATCAAATTTGTGTAAAGAGCATAATATTGAGTTTTCAAATCTAGAATCCTTCTGTTGTATACAACGGAATAGTAGCATAAGTGAAGATAGATCCAGACTAGAAGAAGACATAAAGATAAAGAAAGATATTGATCTACTTACAAAGAGAGAGCCATAAGGTATGAAAATAGTAATTTGTTGGACATGAAAAGAGTTTGGTCATTTTTTGAGTAGATATCCTAAGAGAATAAGAAAATCTAGAAAGAGTTTGCTTTCTAATGAAGATGAAAAATTTAAAGTAAGTATGGAAAGATTCTTGAAAGATTGTGATAATGAGCTTGAAATGGTTAAATAAAAGGAAGTAGTAGACAATATAGCTTTGGTAACTTTTGTTGATCTAGAGGCTAACCATGAAAATGTAGAAGTTATCATTAACAATGATTTGCAAAATGGGAATCAAAATGAAGAACTAAGATCCGATCCTAGAGCAGAAGAAAGAGTTGAGTTGAGAACCCCTGAACAAAATGGCATTGCAGAGAGAAGGAAAAGATTAGTTACAGAAGCTACAAGAGCTAATGTAGTTAAGAATGAGGTATCCAAGACATTTTGGAGAGAAGTTGTGAATACAATAGTCTACACTATGAACAGAGTGCAAGTTAGGAAAGACACAAACAAGACCCCTTATGAACTGTGGTTTGGTCACTCACCTACAAGAATTTTAGAATTTTTGGGAGTAAGTGTTATATCAAAAGAGATGATGATATTGGTAAGTTTGATGCTAGAAGTGATGAAGATATGTTTCTTGGTTATTAATTGAAAAGAAAGGCTTATAGATGTTATAATCAGAGAACTAAGACTATTATGGAAAGTGTGAATGTAAGAATTGATGAGAAATTGATAATACAAGAAAGAGTAGTTGATTACAATTCAAATGATGATGTTGTTACTAAGCCAAATAATGATGAAGTATTTCTTAAGACTAACAATGATTTGTAGAATGAAGGAGAGCCAAGGTAGGAACAAAGCTCAGAACCTTCAATAGAGCCAAGAGTTGAGATAGAAACTCCTACTTCAAGAAAGAATATGATAAAGAATCACCCATCTAAGTAGACCATTAGAAGAAAAGACAAAGGTGTGATGACAAGAAGCAGAGTCAATGAAGAACTATGTTTGATATCTCAAGTTGAACCTAAGAATGCAGATGAAGCATGTAAAGATGATTATTGGAAACAAGCTATGAATGAGGAATTGGATCAGATAGTAAAGAATGAGATATGGGATTGGTCCCCAGACCAATAAATAAGAATGTGATAGGAAGTAAATGGGTATTCAGGAACAAGATGAATGAACAAGGTGAAGTTGTATGGAACAAAGCAAGATTGGTATTTAAAGGTTACTCATAGCAAAAAGGAATATATTATGAGGAGACCTATGCTCCAGTGGCTAGAATAGAACTAGTAAGATTATTCTTGGCCTATGCAACATAGAATAAATTCAAAGTGTATCAAATGGATGTCAAGTCAACATTTTTTAATGGAGAACTTGAAGAAGTGTACATTGAGCAGCCTAAAGGTTGTACTTTGACAGATGACAAGGACATAATATGCAAACTGAAGAAAGTATTGTATGGCTTGAAGCAAGCACTCAGAACCTGGTATGCAAGACTGAACAAGCATTTGAAAAATCTTGGATATAGCAAAGGTATGGCAGACAATAATTTCTATTGGAAAAAAATTGATGATGGTTTGATGATTTTGGTAATACTTGTTGATGATATCATATTTGGAGGAAATGATGAAGAAAGTGAGAAATTTGCTAAAGAAATAAAGAAAGAATTTGAGATGAGTATGATAGGAGAAATGAAATACTTTCTAGGATTACAAATTGTATAGAATAAAGAAGGAATCTTTATTTCTTGGACTAAGTACTTGAAATATTTACTGAAAAGGTTTGGTTTGGAAACATGCAAACCCATTGGAACACCTATAGTAACTAGACACAAGTTATCTACTAAGGATGAGACACCTACTATTGAGCAAAAGAAGTATATATCTATGATTGGAGGATTGCAATATTTGACTCATAAAAGGCTGGATATAGCAAATGTAGTTGGAATTGTTGCAACATTCCAAGTTGATCCTAGAGAAACACATTATGCAGCAGTTAAAAGGATATTTAGATATCTAAAGGTAACATCTAAGTGTAGATTATGGTATGACAGATCTAATGATTTTACTCTAAGTGCTTATATTGATTCTTATTGGGCAAGCAATATGGATGACAGAAAGAGCATCGGTGGTGGATCCTTCTTTCTTGGAGTAAGATTGGTTTCTTGATTAAGCAAGAAGTAGGATTGTACATCACAAAGTACATCAGAAGCAAAATATGTTGCAACAACAAACAATTGCAATCAAGTTGTTTAAATGAAGTAGATACTGAAGGATATAAGGATAGAAATTAGTAAACATGTTGTCATACATTGTGAGAACACAAGCATGCTAAATATGTCTAAGAATCTAGTCTTGCGTTTGAGGACTAAGCACATTTTTATTAAGTATCACATATTGAGAGAGAAAGTTTCAGAAAAGGAAATCAGATTGGAGTATGTGAGCACTAAAGAGTAGATTGTAGATATATTCACTAAGCTTCTTCCCAAAGAGACTTTTGAGTAATTGTGAGGTATGCTTGGGGTTATGCCCCTTCCTACATCAGAGTGAAAGATGCAAAAGTGCATCAGTCTAGTATAATAGAGCACCATTGTTGTCTGGACTGAATGCTTATGCTTCTTGTATGCGGAAGTATCTGTCATGGATAGAGTCATCTAGGGCTCTTGTTGGATGTTGTTGTGAACAATGTATTTTGACACTTGAGCTATGCATGGATCATTTGTTGTAGAGTTTGATGTAGTAAATTTGGTTGTTGAAACCTTTGACATTAATGTCAATGGGGGAGATGTTCGGCATGCAAAATAACATGGAAAGTTAGCATGATAGTTGGACAAGTTTGACACGAGTACAGTAAGTTCAAAAGAAGCACAACATGGAATGACAGTTTGACAAAAAGCACTATGATGATATGTTACATTCATGACTGAGTTTTTCATTGATGTCAACATAGTAGTTTTCTATGGTATCTAACATAAGAACAACAGAAAGATCAAGTTGGTACAAACAACTAGTTGAGCATTCTAACTATCTGAGGTTATGAGAGATACTTCTAAGTATCTATTGTATGTAGTTAACATCAAAAGAAGAAATGATAAGTCTAGAAGAAGTTATGTAAGTTTTGGTGATGTATGTTCTGAGATAGAGTTTATAGAGGCATGTTCTAGTAAACTTATTATATCTCTTAGCAGAGTTATTATTTTGAGAATCAGGTTGAGGATTTGAAGAAGACATGTTGGTGATGACATGACTAAGATCGCTCGTCATAATATTTTTTGTATAGAAATATATTCAAGTTGCAAGGCAAAAGATTAATGTTCTCACTAAGTGTAACATGTTTTTAATGCGGTCCTATAATGATTAATTAAGAAGGTCTAACAGCCGACTCAGGGAATTATTTTTTGGACTTGGAATAAAAGAAGGACATTTTCCTTTATCATGACATGGTTGATGATAAGAAATAGTAAGAGAAGAATGTAAAGTTGAGCAGAGTAGTGCAGAAGTGAAGGAAACTTCATTGCTGAGGCTTTGCTAAGTGATTCAAGGTTTGATATTTGGATCCATGTTTCGTGACATAGTCTATTAGGTGTGACAGTGATTGGTTTGGTTGATAGAACAAAGGAAAGAAGAAAATAATGGTAAAATACATATTTGAGTAGTGAGCTCTTCTTGTAGTTGAAATTGCATGTTTGGGCGATGGGCTCTTCTTGCATACATTGTACCACAACTCCTAACAGGGTTGGAATCTCCTAATAGGGATTCAAACTCTCCCAACATGGACTCTATGTACTAAATGTTGTAAGAGACTCCTAACAGGGTCCATCCTCTAACAAGGAATATTTATAGTAGTACATCACCTTGTGGGCATCATTCCCTCTGGGGTTTTCCCTCTAATCAAGAGTTTCCCTAGTCAACATATCTGGTGTAATTGCTTATGTGCATCTTATTATGGTTTTTGTTTACTTTGGTTGAATGGTTAAGTTTATTGAAAGAAGATAAATGTTTTAATTGTTGGATAACTAATTCACCCCCCTACCCCCCCCGGCCCCGCCCCCTAGTTATCTTGGTGGACTATTGTTTCTAACATATCCTTCAATCTTACATCTGGTCGTGAAAAGAATTTTCCTCTAAATATATTGTTGATTCATTTTCTCTTTCTACAAGGTCCTTCTAATCATTAGGTTCTTTCCATTTTTACGTTCATTAGGAGTATTAATAGTTTCTTCTTGAATCAAAGCATTTTAGCCACTACTTCCTACCTTCTTTTCAGAAAAGGTACATTTAAAGGCTCTATGTCCTTCTTCTCTACATTTAAAACAAGTTCCCTTAAATCAAGATCTATCTTCCCTTTTACCAATACTATTATTTCTAGAGTTACCTCTAGTGTCATTACCTCTTTCTATGCTAGTTTTATCTTCTTTCCATCTTGGTTTTCCCTTGTCATGAGATATGGTATTAGATCTACTATTTTTTCCATAAGAGCTACCTCTACTTTGCTAAAATCTTCCACCTCTCATCCTTTGTCTATGTTTTTGTTTCTTTGCCAATATTTCTTCAAATCTCAAGACATAAAAGTACACTTCTTCAACACTTTCCCTTTTCACAAAATTGATTTCATCATGAATTGAATTTCTTAGTCCATTCATGTATCTAGCAACCTTTTCAATCAAGTCATCAACATGTCTAGATCTAATGTTCAACTTATAGAATTTCTCACTATAATATCTCACATTCATTTCTTTCTATCTCAAAATTTGCATTCTTCTTAAAAAATTGATAATCAACAAAAAGGAATTTATTTTTCAACTTAACAACCATTTTCATCCAAGTCTTGATCTTATCATTTCCTCTTCTTTGTCTATTAGTTTACAAGTGTTCCCACCAAAGAGAAGCATGTCCCTTCAACGTTGTAGTTGGTATCCTCAGGGATACTTTCATAATCAAAATACCTTTCTATCTTAGAGATCCAATCCAACAAGGCACCTATAACAAGCTCCCCATAGTAACTTGAAAGTTCAAAAGAAGGTCTTGAATTTTCTCTAGGCAAAGCTCTAAAAAGTTTTTCCTCATCTTGTTCCTCTTCGGGTTAAGGATTAGGTGCAACTACTTCTTCTTCATCACTAACATCATCAAGATGCACTCCTCTTCTATTGGATGTCTCAACAATTTCAAATTTAGATGTAATTTGTCTCAACATGTCCAATATAGAACTATTTTTATTTCATCTATCTCAAACCATTTCGACAATAGTTCATGAAAGAATTGTAACCTTTTGTAAGTTATATGTCAAAAACCATATCTATCACCCTATTAGTAATCCAACCAAGATTTCCAAAGAACCAAAGATGTGTTAATATCATATTGGTTTTGACATATGAGTGACAATACACTTAACTCATTTACTAAATACATGTCGAACATAAGGTGTCATATAGTATATGTTGAGCAAGAGATATACAATAAGTGTCAAGTAACTAGTGAGTGTTGAGTCACTCAAGTGTCGAGTAGATAATAAGTGTCGAGTCATTTAGATGCCGAGTGATCAATGGATGCCAAGTCATTCAGAGGTCGAGTTATAGCATTAAGGTTATAGTTGATGTCGAGCATCAGGGACTTAAAGTGTTGAATAATACAATTTCAACATAGTTATTTGTAATGGCACAAACTACTATGTAAACCATTTTGAAGCTGACTTGAGGATTGTTTTGTGACCTAAATAATAAGAATGAATCTTAATTGAGAATCCCTATGCAATACATGCAACCAATCAATGAAAGGGATACATTGAGCAGCTAAATGGATGAATCACAATCACTGATTCATACCTAACCCTAAGTCACCTACATCTTCTTAAGGAGGACAAAAACCCTAAAGTTTTTATGAATATTGAAGAAGAAAAGATAGAAGTTTGCATGCACAAACAAAGCATTCATGGTGACTAAAGTATTATGAATTGAGATACATTACAAAATTAGTTAGAGGAGAATAGAGGAAAGGAAATAGAGGATAGAAGAGATACATTTGATCAAAAGGATCAAGGATACATGCAAAGAGGTGATCTACTATCTAGCAGCAGAGTGTTAACTGTAGGATCATTGCTGATACATTCTAGCAGGTGAATTAGTTAAATCTCTTAACCAAGTAGTCTTAATAGGATATTGAAAATCTTGTAATAGGGTGATTACTTCATCGTAAGTCAAAGTAGTTTTACCAGGCACATTTTTAATAGGGTAAGATCTAACAATCTTGTAAGCCTTAAATAGGGCAAACCTTTCACAAGGTAGATCGTGTTTCATGATCAAACATTGTAACCTTCATTGGATACACTTATTTACTATAGTAGTGGAGATTTGTGGGTATCATCCCCACCCCAATTTTACCTTCTTATTGGAGGGTTTCTGGGTAACCAAATATCTTGTGGCATACATGTGTTGAATGTTTATTTACTTGAAAGTTATGGATGTATATGCTTAATTTGGTATTTTAGTTTACATGCATAGATTGTGAGATGGATGTGTGGTGAATGATTTTAAGGTTGAAATTTTGAAGTGTTGATTCACACCCCCACCCACCCCCCCACCCTAGAGTTTAATTTTCCCATTGTACTCCAACAATTGGTATCAGAGCCTAGTTCTCTAGTAAGTAAGGCTTTGCATCTTTGAGGAAAGATCTTGGAGATAGAAATCTACAGGTTGGAAAAGACTATCGAGAACTAGAAGATTGAAATACAACTTGCCTTACATCAGCTGAATGAAGCAAGAGATAATCTAAAGCATTTACTCAGGAGAAGGAAAGATATAGCCATTGAGGAGAATGACACACAATACCAAGAGATTAACACTACTAGACTATTTATTGAAGGAAACACAAGTGAATTTGATGCAGCAGTTGTAGATCTAATGGAAAAGAATGGAACCCTAACTGAAGAGGTCATCATTTCAAGATAGAACAAGAACTCTAATCAGTATTACTATGTGAGGTGACGTAGTAGAAAAAGAAAGATGAGGAAGACAAAGTCATGATTGAAGATGACAAAAGAATACTAACCAATAGAGTGGAAGAGAAGATGTCAGAAGTACAAAGGATTTCTAGCATGCAATTGGAAACATTGAATCAAATGATGATTGCCAATCATGAATTGAATGTAAAATATATCGAATCACAACACTGAAGTTATAGAATGAGCAACTGAGAAATGATCTAAAAAGATAAAAAGAGTTTGTTGAAAGCTTCAATAGACCTAGTGAAGCTATCAAGTAATTTGAGCAACTGATGAGATCTCATAGATACCACATTGATACTATTAGATTAAGATACATAAGCATCGAAGAAGGAGAATCATCTAAAAGTAGTGAAGAGAGAAGTAACAAAGTTAAGAAATCCAAACCTACTTGTCATAATTGTGGTAAGATAGGTCATACTACCAATTTTCATAGGAGCAAGATTGCAAATCAGAATCCTAAGCAGAAGTTCATGGGTCATTGCCATAGATGCAACAAACAAGGACATCAAGCACATGAATGCAGAACCAAGACCTTGAGAAAACAAAGATTTGAAGAATACTGCTATAACTATCAGAAGTATGGATAGAGAGCATATGAATCTAGATCCAAGCCCAAATGGTCATCAAACAAGAAAATAAAGGTAAAACTCAATGGAAACTCTTATAGTTGGGATTATAATACTAGATATAGTTGTCACTATTGTCAAGAGTATGGACATGTTGTTGAAAACTACATAAGAACACATTTCAAAAGTGAATACAAAAGATGGTTGAGTCAAACTACATCTTTTAGTTGCTTAAAGACTGGTCACATAAGTAGTATTTGTCCAACAAGGTCAAGAGCACCAAGCAGTGAGTTCTACAAAGGTAGATGTTGAGAATGTTAGAGATGAGATGAACAAGACATGGAAGACAAAGGAAGATTGTAGCACATCAAGTTCAGATGGGATCACTTCACCCAATGGGTCAGGTGATCACACCACCTCCAATTAAGCAATCAAGAGGTATGTGTAGGAATGATATTTAAAAGATGTACTATACATCAGTTCCAAGGATTTAGTTCTAAAAATATTATATTTTCATGAAGAAAGATATAAAGTGTTGTTCAGAATTTGGAAGAAATCTTTAAGTTTTGTCAGTTTTCATGTTACTATCGAGCATGAAAAGTTTCACTTAAGTTGCCAAGTGAAATATAGTTAATGTTGAGCTATCATAAGTGATAGTATTGATCGAGATCATAGTGGTTGCTAAGCATAAAGAAAACTACATGGAAGCCGAGTGAGTTGAAATTTCTATTCAAGTTGAGCTTACAGTTGTGTAAGCATTAAGCATTAATTGTGAAGTTTTAAGGTCTATATGATCGATTTTTGACTCATTTGAAATCTTTCAAATTTGGAGAGTGCACGAAGAGCTAAAGGAAAATTGAAGAGATCTTTCCAAACATTTGCAGAGTGAATTCAACTACTGTTCAACACCATTCATTAGATTTTTGAAGGTATTTATCGTGTGTCGAGCTATGTTGTTTGAATTAGTGCAAACCCTAGGTATTAAATATGGCATCTAGTTCTTTTGATGCTAAAGTAAAAGAGGGAAAGGAAGTTTTAAATGTCCAATTAATCAATAATGAGATTAGACAACCAAATTTCATGGAAATTCCTAACATTTCTTATAAACAAGATCAATTTGTTGCATTATCCATGATACCACCACAAGTCTTAATGGTTCAAGATGTGAGGTGTTGTTACACATGCAAGGTGGGTAGCATAGGTGACATGGAAATCAAAGACCTATATGGAAAAATATGTGAAAATAGAATACTGAAGGAGGAATACAATATTATAGAAAGAAAAGGGTTAACTCATGCCATAGATTTCCCCAACATTTTAAAGACAGAGTGGATAAAGATTGTTTTGAGAAAAATTCATGACAATTATGTATGGTTAGAAAATGGACCTATCAAGATTACTGAGAAGATTGTGTAGAGGGTAATAGGGTATCCAACCCTAGACAGACCCAAAACCATGAGAAGTGATGCAAAAGAGGTTATTGAGAAAAATATAGGGGCAGTCTGGAACAAGAGAGGAATGACAATTTATACCATCACAAATCCCCTAATTGCTTTTGCAATAAGGATTATTTCACATAAATTCTTTTAATCAAGCATGTTGAACAATGTACCTTGTATTTTTGTTGACATAGGCTACAAGATAGTGAAGAAGGACCATTCTTATGACCTTGCTAAGCTATAGTTTAAACAATTATCAGATGACTTGGGAGCCATAAGGAAAATAAAGAGTGCACAATGCAAGTTTGGATCAATACTTGTATGTATATTTTTCTATGTGCAGAACACATTTCCTTCCTTTGGTAAAATTGCATGGAAGACAAACAGATCTATTGTAGTGCAAATAGGTGAATTCATTGAGAAAATGGGAGAGAATTTTGAGTCTATTATGACTAGTTATTTTGTGGACTTTAAGAAGTCAATGAAACAAAGACATAGGATTCCAATGTCACTAGTTGAGAAACATATTAATGATGTTTAATTTCTAGTTGATACTGATTTCACATATGGCTACAATTCCAAGGGTAAGATGGTTAAGATCTATAGGGTATGAGATTAATATGGATGAGGCATCTACAACAATTACAACTTTGCTTGCCAAAGAAGTAGATAATAAGACTACTGCCTTTGGTAATTATGATGTTGCAAAATCAAAGATAACTATGGACTTGAAGACAACATCAGTAATAAGAAAGAAAAACAAAATTTTTAAGAAGCTTAAAGAAAAATCTGGCAAAGGATTAGAGGAAAATGAAGAAGAGGATGACAATGAAGATGATGAAGAAGAAGATGTCCATGCTCAAGCACCATTGGCCCTAACCCAAGGTCAAGGAGAAGATCAATGTGAAGAGGAAGCTGACCTTGAAGAAGGTGTTGAGGGAAAAGAAGCCAAAGAAGCACTTATAGCCATAAAGAAGAAGAAGAGGAAAGCTAAAGCTCCAGTAGTAAATAAACCAAAGAAGGTTGTAAAACTTAAGCCTATAGTTCCAACTACTAGAGCTAGCACAATAGCTACTGCTAAGAAAGCTCAAGAAATGACAAAGCCAAAAGAAAAGATGACCAGGAAAGCTATACAAGATGATGAGTCCGAGAAGAGAGAAAAGAGAAAAGAGAAAGTACATTGCTCCATTTGAATTAGATGAAGAGAGGAAAAAATTTGATGATAATAGCCAATTCAAAGTGGTAAGTCACAGTCCTTCTTTTGATTTGGATAATCTATGTGAAAATATAAAGAATAATGTAGATTTTAGTAAATTTTCACATATTAAATTTGATAAGTTCAAACAGGTCAAATAGATACTCCTGTACCTACAACACAAGTTCAAGGTGCAATTGAAATTAAAAGGCAAGAAGAGAAGAGGACTAAAGAGTTAGACTTGACTACAAATCCTGAGGAGGAATCAATAATACAAACACTGGTTGCTTTGCTAGCAACTGCTACTCCTCCAAGTCAAGCACTTCACAGGCCGAGTGTAGAAGCTACACCACTACAGCCATCAAGTCCTAGTCCTAGCACATCCAAGGTAGATGAGGTTACATCATTTAGAGATGTAAACTTGGATGAAGTGATTGCTTTACCAAAGTTTGACCTTGCCACAATCACTATTGAATAAATGGGCATACTACAAGATGCATTTACAAAGAAAAAGCATCAAGAACTACTCAAAAGGGATCTTAGATAGAAGCAAGCATTGCAAGAAATTAAGGATACATTTCTTGATGCATTCATCCTGCTAGTACCTGAAGAAGACAAGCCTCTCATCGAGAAATTTGTAAACATTGTAGGACAAATCAATGATGCAAACCTAGATTCCAATGTAAACTTACTTGAATGGTCTGAAATAAAATTTCAAGGAAAATTCAATGAAAAGATATCAAGTGCTATTGCACTTAGTCAAATTGAGTTAGCAACCAAGATTGGTAGTGTAAAGAAAGTCTTAGAGAATATTTTCTCACTTTACACCAAGTTGTGTGATACAACTCTATTCATACAAGAAGTGCAGTGCCATATTGCAAATCTAGAGGGAGATATGAAGCTAATAGGTACAACTCTACCACATTCTCCAGCTCAGAGTCAAAAGGACTTCTGAAGTTTGATGAATTCCCAAGGTTAGATGGCAAATCTGCATGCTCAAGATGCAATATTCGAGCTACACTGATCAGCATCCAATCCATGTTGACCCCTTACATGAAAATACTTTACAAGGAGCTAGCTTTTGCAGAGACATTAATGCAAAAAGAACCCCATCTTTCTACACTTGAAGGCTTAGTTCATCTTGTTGCCGAGTTAGCCATCCAAATTAAATCATTAGAGGTAGCTTGAGAAAACTGGGATGCAGCTTTGAAGTTAATACTTGAGATCCATAAATATTTCTTGGATAAACACATTATATGTGTATAACCCTTTGACATAAGTGTCAAAAATGGGGAGAAATAAGTAAGGGGGAGCACTTAGTTTTGAGAGTGTCAATGACTCCAAGGAAAGAACATATATAGTTTTGGGGGAGACCAACAAAAGGGGGAGTCAAAGATAGAAACAAAGTACAACACGGTTCAACATATGCATATTTACTTAGCAGGAGTATTGGTTCAAATTCGTAATAGTATAATTAACTCAAGGGGAGTTATGAGATTTTGAGGTATGACTATTAAGTCAATTTTTTGCAAAATTTTAAATTTTTAAAATTTTGTACATATGCCGAACAAAGACAGTGAGTATCTAAGATATACTCATAAGTTAAGATCATTAATGCATGAATAAGTATTTTTGCCACTCATGTTAAAGGGGGACATCATTAATCTCAAATTGGTTTTGACATATGAGTGATAATACACTTAAGTCGTTTACTTAATACATGTTGAGCATAAGTTATCTGATAGTATATGCCGAGTGAGAGATATTCAGTAAGTATTAAGCAAATAGTAAGTGCCGAGTCATTCAGATGTTGAGTGATCAATGGATGCCGAGCCATTCAGATGTCAAGTTACAGCGTTGAAGTTATAGTTGATGTCGAGCATTATGGACTTAAAGTGTCAAGTAATACAACTTTGAAATAGTTGTTTGTAATTACACAAACTACTATGTAAACTAATTTGGAGCTGACTTGAGGATTTTTTTGTGATCATAGATGATAAGAATGAATCTTAATTGAGAATCCTTATGCAGTACATGCAACCAACTAGTTTAAGGGATGAATTAAGTGGCTAGATAGATGAATCACAATCATTGATTCATACCTAACCCTAAGTCACCTAGGTCTTCTTAAGGAGGACAAAAATCCTAAACTTTTTATGAATGTTGAAGGAGAAAAGAGAGAAGTTTGCATGTACAAACAAAACATTCATGGTGACTAAAGTATTGTGAATTGAAATACATTACAAAATCGGTTAGAGGAGAATAGAGGAAAGTAGTTAGAGGAAAAAAGAGATACATCTAATTAGAAGGATCAAGGATACATGCAAAGAGGTGATCTGTTATCTAGCAGTAGAGTGCTAACCACAAGATTATTGCTGATACATTCTAGCAAGTGAATCAATTAAATCTCTTAACTGAGTATTCTTAATAGGTTGTTGAAAATTCTTTAATAGGGTGCTTAATTCATTGTAAGTTAAAAACCTTTTACTAGGCACACTTCTAACAGGGTGTTGAAATCCTTTAACAAGGTAAGATCTAACAATCTTGTAAGCCTTTAACAAGGCAGAACTTTCACAAGGTAGATCATGTTTCATGATCAAACATTGTAACCTTCATTGGATACACTTTATTATAGTAGTAGTGGAGATTTGTGGGTGTCATCCCTACCCCAGTCTTACCTTCTTGTTGGACGGTTTCTAGGTAACCAAATATCTTGTGTCATACATCTATTGAATGTTTATTTACTTTCAAGCTATGGATGTATATGCTTAATTTGGTATTTCAATTTGCATGCATAGATTGTGAGATGGACGTGTCGTGAATGATTTTAATGTTGAAAGTTTTAAGTGTTTATTCACCTCTCCTCTCAGATTTTTCTTTTCCCATTGTATTCCCAACAAGATGCTTCTACATCGACACGTATGCCTATCCTGTAAGCCTACATGTTGATGATCAATTTTATTTGAATTTGTGAATCTATGATATTATAAACATTTGATCCAGCATTCTTAGACACTTGTTGTTGTCACAACACTAGGTGAAGGGTTTGTGAATGGGTTTCAAGTAAAGTGGGTTTAACCATGGAGAAAATTTCAGAGTTAAGTGTGTTTGAGTTGGAGCAGTAGTGGGATGAGTGATCTCCTAGAAAGTCCCAATGCTTCACCTTTATGAGCATCACCTAGATTTAATGAGGGCTAAGTGTTATATTTATTCTCATGAGAGATGGATTCATTTGTGAATCACTTCTCATGAAACATGGGTCAATGAGTTTGAATAAAAAATTACACAGTTAAAAACTTGATAACAATATCACAATTTGACTTGCTATGGAAAATATCTCCTACTTATCAATTGATGAGCTTAAGGGGATATATAATGAATGGTTCATAAGTTACAACACCTAGTAAAGTTTTTTCAAATGGGGTTGAAAGAAGAGTGGGTAGTTAAGCACACTTGAGTTGGAGTAGTACTAGGATAGGTGAGCTCCCGGGAAGCTCCAATACTTCATCTTTGTGAGTATCACCTAGATCTAATAAGTACTAGGTGTTCCATTTATTATCATGAGAGATGGATTCATGTGTGAATTATACTCATGAAACATGGGTCAATGAGTTTGACTCAAAAACTACATAGTTAATATCCTGATAGCGATATCACAATTTGACTTGTTGTGGAAAATATCTCCTACTCATCTATTGTTGGATGGTCTAGATTGTTCTCTTTGAGAACCCTCCTACCATGACTACCTTATGAAGTAATGGTGGTCAAGATGGCGGTTTGGGTTTCCATGTGGTGGAATGCCATACAACCATCTCAACCAATTTAGAGAGAAAACACTTTTTTTGTGGTGTGCCCTACACATGTTCTAATCGAGGCATTGAAATGCTAGGGCCAAAACACATTTAATGGGTGGGAGAGAAATATGTGGCAAATGTATTCTAAGTAGACATAAATTTTTATTTAGGTTTTCCAACACATCAATCTACTAGGGTGAAAAAAAGGGATCCAGGGTCCATGTGACAACCCACACGAACCCTTGAAATTTAGGTGCACACATTCTACCTTCTCTCCATTATTTTGCATTACATACTATAACATCAAAGATCATATGCCAAAATAGTTTGACAATAATGAATTTTTACAATAGGAGCACTTAACGAGCCAGATTCCCTACCTTTTGGGGTAATAATCTTGGAATGTATGTGATATAAGCTAAGTGATTTAAATAGAGTGAAATGAATAAAAACATGTGAATAATTTAGTAAAATAAATATTACTACAACCTTTTAACTAGCACGAAAAATATAAATCTTAAAATACAATATTATTTGAAATATAAATATTTTTTATAACTATTTTATTTCAATAAGTTTCATTTCAAATTTACATATATTAAATTATTCATTATATTCATGACTCTAGATTAGTAATAAAAATGAGAAAAGTGAAAACAAATAGTCTTATTTTTAAAGATACAATTCTCATTAGAGAATAACTTTATTTCAGATATTTTTTAAAAATATGAACTATATTTTTAATATAGTTTTCTTAGATTTTTTTTAGCATTTCATGTTAATTTTAACATTTTAATTTAAAAATAAAATAAAACAAACATATGATAAAAAATGAATATTTTAAATTTCTACTAAAAAAATAATAATAATCAAAATCATCTACTCCAAAAGTCCCCTTCATTGGACTAGCACAAGATATTAAATTTATAAATTATAGCATAAAAAGATTTGTCATAAGGGCACTAAAATACTAAACCCTACTTATCAACAATCGATATAACTTATTATATAATAACAAGAGATAGGGAATATCCCAAGTCACAGAAAAACTAGATAGATTTTTCACTTTTGGATCCTTATCAATAGTAGTATCCCAAATTACTTCTAAAACTATCCTGTACTCTGGCTCTCACCACTTCCCTATTTGTCTAATAGCAGAAATAGAAACCACCTCAAAGAGGAATCCTTTTAGAGTGGAGAAAATGTGGTTCAAAGATACAAAAACCTTTTGGACCTGCTGGAACAATGGTGGAACACAATTGAAGTGGAAGGATCTAAGATGTATAAAATAGTATAGAAACTTAAATTGATTAAAAATAAATTAATACAATCGAACAAACACCATTTTGGTAACATCTTTGACTTGAAAATAAAATATGAAGAAGCCTTAATAAATATCAATCAAATAATAATGAGCAAGGTTATGGATGAGAATTTGTTTACTCTAGAAAAAAACTAAGATTGAAGCTAGAAGACATTTTGGAAAAAGAAAAAATCTACCAAAGACAGAAATAGAGAAGCATGGCTAAAAGAAGGGGACAAGAATACCAAATTCACATAACTATACCAAGGCCAAAAAAAATTTAATTGCATAACTAAAATTCACTCACAAGAGGGACAAATTCTAGAAGCAAAAGAGGAAATATCCAAGGAAGCCCTTGAATATTTTGAAATAATCCTAAATGAAGACTCGTCTTGTCTAGACCAATCAATTTTTTTCAAAACTATCCCTAAGATTATTAATGATAAGGAAAATGGGATCCTATTAACAAAGAAGTAATGAAGGTTCTTTTTTAAATGAACTCAGATAGAGCCCCAAGGTCAGATGGCTTCCCAACTTTCTTTTTTCAAAAATGTTGGCATTTCATGGGTGATGAAATTACAAAAGCCCTTGAGAGTATGAGAAACTTTGGGGGTATCCTCAAAAAAACTAACCACACTTTCTTAGTGCTCATCCCTAAAATGGACCAATGTATGGGTTTTAAAGATTTCAGACCTATTGCCCTTTGCAATACTCTCAACAAACTCATAACCAAGATTTTGGCATCAAGGCTCCAACAATTTCTTCCCTTTTTAATTAGTGAAGAACAATCTGGACTATCCAAGGAAGATAAATCTATGATGGTATGATTATTGCTCAGGAAACAATACATTCATTAAAATTAAATAATAATCTGGGGATGCTAATTAAACTAGATATTAGTAAGGCCCACGAGAAAGTAAATTGGAGATTCTTGTGTGAATGTTTACAGTTTGGATTAATTTAATTTTTGAATATATATCTACACCAAAATTCTTGGTACTAATTAATGGTACTCTGAAAGGATTATTTTGCCCCTCTAGAGGGATTAGGCAAGGAGACCCTATCTTCCCCTTCCTCTTTATTTTTCTCTTAGAAGCTTTGGGCAGATACCTCTATTAACAAAAGGTAGAATCATCCCTTAAAGGTCTCAAGATTTCCAATAACAGTAAACTTGAAGCCCACCAAAAATTTGTAGATGATACCTTACTCTATGGAGAAGCTAGTGTAAAGGAAGCTAATATGCTAAATACCACACTTATAGACTATATGAAGGTATCTGGTCAAGAAATTAACAGAGTAAAATTAGAAATTTGCTTCTTCAACACAGAGGAAGAAACTCAAAAGAAGATCAACTTGACCTTTGACATTATCGTGAGATCCCTAACTTGCAGGTATTTATGATTCCAATTAAATGACTTCTCTAAACTAGCTAAAATCTAGGAACCCCTATTAGGAAAAATGAAAAATAAAATCTATTCATGGAAAGGAAAATGACTCTCTTTAGTAGGGAGAATGATTATTCTTAAATCAATCTTAATTAGTATGCCAATCTACCAAGTTCTATCTTTGCAAAATCCCCCAACCAGTATAGAGAACTCACTGAACAAAATCCTTAAAGATTTTTTTCTAGCAAGGAGCAGATAACAAAAATAAATTCAACCTAATGGCATGGAACAAGATCTATCAAACCAAGGAAGAAGGTGGTTTTGGTATTAGAAATATAAAGCTCCAAGCTTAGGCCCTAGGAGCAAAACTGAGATGGAGAATGATTCATAATCTAGAACTATCTTGAGTGAGGACTCTTTCAGATAAATATCTAACCTCCATAGATCCCCTTAGCATCCTTAGAACTAAATCTCCCCCTCAAGGATCAGAAGTCTGAAATTTCATGCTAAAATGCTAACATATTATATTCAACAAAGTAACATGGCAAGTAACAAATGCCAGGGAAGTTAGATTTTGGACAAATTCTTGGGAGCGATTCCTACCCCTATGTAAAATCTAGAGGTTATCCAAGGCTATGACTATTTTAACTCAGGCATTACGAACCCTCTTAACAGCTTACTAGGAAGAGGATGCATCAACTAAAGAATGGAGATGGAAAAGCCTTATAAATTTTGATATTCCCATAGAAGAACTATCTATCTTAGAATTAACCCTAGCCTCTAGATCCTTCACCCTCTCTTCATCTAGGGAAAAACTTGTATGGACTGGATTTTAGACTAGAAAACATAATTCTAAAGATGGTTACAATTACGTATCTAGTCTTAAGTCACATACTTTGAACCAACTAATCTTTGTTGACACTTGTTATGCCTACCAAAACCAAGAACCTTCTCTTGGTTAGCCATACAAAATAGAATTCTAACTATAGATAAATTTAAAAGAATGGGATATGAAGGCCCATCAGGATGCCCCTTATGCAAGGAGGCAGAAGAAGACCTAAACCATATCCTTTTACACTGCAATTTTCCCCACACAATTTGGACTTGGTTTTATAACAGGATGGGCATTTCCATGATTTCACATGAATCAATTTAAAACACCTCTTAGCTTGGCCAAGATTCCACTTCAATAATATTTTTAAAGGACTATGGATTATCTCACCATCATTCATCATATGGGAAATATGGAAGGATAGAAATAGATGTATCTTTAAGAGTTAGGAAATGTCTACTGATTAAGTTATCCTTAAAGTAGAAGCATCGATAATTGAGATCCTGAATAGTAAATTAAATTAGACTAATTATAAAATGACTTCATGAAATGGTTCTACAAGAAATAGATGGATTGGACTTGGAATTCTTCCCTTCATTGGTAAAGGAGAAAGCTCAAGTCAATCCTTAAGGAAAAATTATGTCTGGACCCCTCCAAAGCCAGATGGGTCAAACTCAAATTTGATGGGGCTTCTAGACGCAACCCAGGCCCGACAAGGATTAGATGTTTCATTAAGGATAATTTAGGAAAAACATTAGTAGAAAGATCATTGAATATAGAGCCAACCACAAACAATGTTGTAGAATTCAAAGCCTTGGTGGAAGGTCTTTGGCTATGCACCAAATTCAATTTAAAAAAAGTAGCCATAGAAGGAGATTCTTCAATCGTCATCAACCCTTTGCAGAATAAAACTACCCCTAATTGGAAATTGACTAGTTTCCTTAATCATGCCCTTGACCTTATTAGGAAACTTAGAAATGTAACTGTCAACCACATTTATAGGAAAGACAATACCCTAGCTGATGAGATAGCCAAAAAAGGTGTTGATAGTCTTGAAGTACTGCAAAGATATTGCTAGACTCAGGAATCTCCCTTGATTTGACTCAACAACTTTTTCACATCCTATCACCGCCTTTGCCTTTCGCTCTATCCCAACATGAATCTTTTCAAATATGTTAGATTATTCCTCTTATAGCCTCCTATGTGATGTGATTATCACGTGAACTTGCAACCTTATTGGGTAATGTTGTTGACTAACAACACCCAGGAGTGATAAACCCACAAACTAGGGCCATTTTCTGCAAAAACTTCTTCAAGATTAGTAAGTGATGGATACCCCCATTAAACTGTGCTACAACTCGAGGTTGATGGCCTCTAATGAACCAATCAAGGTTGAACGGTTAAGGTTGATGCTGAATAAAATCAATAAGGTTATAATCAGAGCAGTCATGAGGGTTCTGGGTGATCAATACATCAACTGTACAAACCGATGAAGATTGAATTGTGATATAGTGGAAATGTTTGTAGCCATAACTCACCATATTTACAATAGCAATGACACAATTATGGAGCTATATGCCAAGATTTTCATTCTAAGCTATTAGTTTGGTCTTTATGAGGCGATATGGAATATTAGGGGCAATTTGACTATCCCATTGGCTGCCAACTACATAATGCTCTACATTAGAGCAGAGGAGCCTACATATCCAATCATCTTTATAGAGGATGTAGATGGTTTCTGGGCCACCCATCCCATCTTTGAAAGAAATCTAAGCTTATTGGCTCGTTGCCATGGGACTTTGACCTCTCCAATCCTAATTAGGTAGAAGATTATATAAATGAGGACGAGGTTTTGGAGGATGAACTAATGGAAGAAGCGGTCCAAGAACTACGATAGGAGCTTGAGAAAGATTCAGAGTAGTTATCCCTCTATCATAGCTAGATTTTTGAATAGGAGCTAAGGCTTTAGACTATGTTCTAAGTTATTAGACCTTTTTCAATTTATATACCCTCCCATTTTGTATTTAGGGAGAAGAAAACTTTGACTTTATCATCAACCACTATCGACTTAAATTATATATAAAATCTATGCAAACATTATATGTAAAGTTATATAACTATATAATGATAAAATGTTTTTGAAAATTGTTTTATGTCCATTTCTAACCAAAAAGGAAAATTCATAGCCAAAGATTGGTCTAGAAAAACAAAAAAGGTAAAACACAGAAGTCAACTAAAACTTCAGATTGGATTTGGTATTTGTGAACATGTTTTTGTAAGTCCTCACTGGTTCTTTTTAGCATAGCTTCTTTTTCCCTTCAGATATGTAGGTGACTGACATGGAAATAATGAAGTACTAGTTATCAGAACTCTCGCAAGAATATTGATTTCACCCGTTGATATTTATATGGGAATTGTTGCACTTTCCCTAGAGTGATTCCTCTCCTAAACAAAATGTAGCCAAATATTCATCATGTAATCTATCTATCATTAAATTTCAAAATGATAGATAGCCAATGATAAATTAAATGTATCAAACTTATTTGTATTGTAGGTATAAAGATTACTAAGGTTGAAACTTTGTAAACTGGGGTATGCTCCTTTAATTTATGTAAAAATATAGGACTACGACCTGTGCAAGACTGGAGGTTTTCTTCCTTGTTCTTTCCTACCAGTGCCTGTTTGAACGAAGGATTATGTATTTTTTATTTTCAAATTATAAACATAGAAATTAATGGCTTTGACCTTTTATCGATAAAAAAAAACTATTGAATTTAATACCCTAACCAATCATAATGATGGTCGCAATAATAAGACATCCTAATATTCTATTCAGACAACTTCAAAAATTTGTCTTCCATTATTTATTGGAACAATTCTTAATATAAAAGAATAAGATTTTTAATTCAACCTATGAGATTGTACTGTATCCAAATATATTGTGCAATAATGAAGAATTATAGAATATCCCTCTACTACAAAACCAACATGGCTTAGAGTGATAGTTGGAGATTTGTGGACAAGTAATTGTTTTTAAATCGTTACGAATTGATTTGCCAAGAAGTTGACTGCTAAGGGGAAGTTGCCTACCAAGTCGAACATTTGCAGGAAGATATTTATCACTGACTGACAACAACATTAATTACATCTTTATCCTTCAAAATTTTCTCTGCATTTTCTAGTTCAAAAAAATAGGGTTTATGGCTAGGAAAATAGCCTCTACCTCTGACCAACCAAAAAAAAAATTTGTTCTGACAAATGAATTTAAAAATATTCAGTCCAAAACATTAGAAATATGATAATTGCTTACCAAAAAAATAAATGAGAGGGGGTCAAACAAAAATATTATTTACCTACCATATATAAGGCAAGGATAACAATGACTTTAAAAAATGAGCACTTCACAATGAGAAATGTAGATTCTTGAATTGTAAAAATATTCCATTTTATTCTATTTTGAAGTACTTCAAATGCCACGTGCTTGAGTCTTGTAATCAACCATGCCATTATAAAATAATAATAATAATAAGGGATAGTAAGGGTTGTTACTATTGATGAACCTTGTAAATGTTTGGTTTGACATCGTATCACCCATCCTATGTTAAAAAAGAAATGGTCAATTGTTAGTTGGATTGATAAAATACTTCTTGCTTCTTATTTCAATTTGAGGGCTTCTTTCCCTCTCCAATCTATATGGGAATCTTGGCAAATAGTGTCTTTATTTTTAAGATGGAAAGTTAATCTGCTGCAACATGGGTTCAATTTTACTTCTTCGTCTATTTGGTGGAATAGGCTAATTCTATACCATGACCAACCCCTTGCAATTGTGTTCCCTAGATAGGCTCATTATCTATTTAGAAAAAGGTTTGAACATTTTGGTCACATATAGGATTTTCACTCATTGGATTGGCTTGCCTAGAAGCAATCTAAGGTTACTTTTCAATTAAACACTAAATTCAATAAGTTTTCAATTTTTTTGATTTCTTCAGTGCCAACAGATCTTGTTATCAAACCATGTACCCCTCTACAATGTGATTTTTGCAAGGATTGGGTGTGGCTATCAAAGTTTCTTTTCTATCAGTATCCCCTTAAGAAGATTTATTTATGTGTTCTTCCCAGCATGCCTTTGAATCCAAGGCTTAATAAAAAATGGAAATGTAGACTGCATGAAAAAACATGGAGGAGATTGAGTGAGAAAATTTGGAGATCTTCTGTTGATGCCAATGCACAAATGTTGGCTTGGAAGATCCTTCATTTCAAACTTCTTGTAGGGGATAGGTTGAAATATTTGATTATTCAACCTAAAACTTGTCCATTTTGCCATGACATTGAGAGCTTAAAGCATAATTTTAGGGAATGTCCATTTGCCAAAATAAAATGGAGGGTTGTCCTCACCCACTTGCCTATGGTTTTTGAGTATGACTTGAGCTAGAAATCTAGGTAAAAGCATAGATCTGTGTCATCGTTTGTGATACAAAAACCTGTTTTGGTCAAATCTCATTTCTCTATCAAAACTCAATTTTTTTCAAAAACTAAAAATACCCTTTTATAGATCTCAGATTCAATATCATCATTATATAAATTTTTGAGTGTTTTGATTAGTTATAATATGTTATAATCTCAAAATATTATAAGTTGATATTTCAACATTTCAAAAGATGCTCCCTCAAAAAAGGAAAAAAATAGTAAATCATATTAAAAAAATAAAAAATTTATATTTATCACTAGAGGAGGGAATCCTCTTCACAAATATGTAATTTTTTTTCAAGAAGGTATAGATTTGATAAGGAAGTTTTGACGGGAGGAAAAAACTGTTGGATTCTGACAAGGTCGAACTTGAGTACTTATAACAAAGAAAATATACATAAAAAATAATTATTTCTTTTTTTTTTCACTAGCTATACATGTCATCTATAAAATATTTTCAAATTAGAACAAAAAAAGATGATTTGCACATACTTCTTTGATGAGAACTACACCCTATATTTTTTACAGTTAAAAAAGGGACTTCAAAATAAAATAAAATGAATAAATTCTTACTCAAAAAAATTATAAAAATTATAGGCATAAAATTCATCCAATTCTACACATTTCATCAGTTTACATCATTGTCATATTTTAAACACAAATACCATTTTTTTTGTCATTAATGTTGAACTGTCACATTCTGATATCACATTTCTTTATAAAAGGTGACATAGGTTTGTGCTTTTATCCATCTGCTATTCTAGGGCTTGGTGTTCATGATAATGTGGTTGCTAATACCTTAAGGCATTCTATTTTATTTAATATTTGGAAATGTGGGTGTTTGGATGTTTTCTCTAATCAACCAAATCACTAGGGGTATGAAATGCTAAAGTTTTGCTGGGACATCTTGTTTGAAATTATCTTACTATGCTTTCAATTGTAAGGGTCACAAAACAAAAACCCAAGATTAGAAATTTGTTGGATACAATCAAACTTCAACTTCTCAGAGTTCATAGGAAAGATTTTTTTTGTTCTGCCCAGCTACAACACTACTTCAAATTTAATTTGTAAGCAATGTTTTCTCATGTACCTTAGTGCTCAGTATAGGTTGCTACAATTGTCATTGTCTACTTGTTGTCTTCTTATGAATTCAATCATGTGACAACTGCTTATATTTCTATGGCCGCCTTTGCTGCCCTTCTTGTAATTTTATTTTGTAATATATGCATTGTTCTAATTAAATAATAATAATAGAAATAACAAGAGCTTTATGGAGCTATAGTCCCACCTTGTGAATGAAAGGAGATGTATAAAAATTTTCTATCGAACATTTTCCTCAATAAACGTTTGAGACTATATCTTCTTTACATTGCAAATCTTAATAGATGATGTCAAACTACTAGTCCAAGATTTGTTCAGTGGTGGGAGGAGAAGTGCCATATATGATGACATTATCATTTACTGTACCCATAACCAAAAGGTAAAATAAGTTTGGCATGGTGAGCAATATTTTATTTAAGGTTTTGGGGCCTTTTAACATTCTCAAATTAAGGAAGATGTTTCCAACTCGTTGAATCATTGAAGCAAGAAAATTGAGCAAAAGAGAACTAAGTCTTTCAAACTCTCACAAGGTTTCACATTTTATCTTTAATTTGACTTCTTTTGAAGAATATAAAAAATTGATATCCAAAGAAAAATATCAGCCAAATATTTTTTGTTAATGCATTAAATTAGACAATAAATAACTAACAAAATTAAAAAATTAACAACATACAGGCTATAAGTATGCTTATGGTTTTAAATATAAGAGAGAAATATGCCAGTAACTCACATAAATAGAAAATTCTCAAAGCAAAAGAAGAATAGGATTCCTTGGAAGAGAATTAGAAACAATAAAATTAAAAACACAAGAAAAAATAATTTCTAGAAAAGGATTGTAAGGAAAAATTAGAGAAAGAGTATTCAACACCAATCACATATCCTATAAAAATACACATTGAAACTAAATTAGCTAGTAAAGATTAAGAAACTTGCCATAAATAAAAGGAAACTAAACTTCCTTATAGTGCAATTATTGTTAAACATGTGAGATCCATAGAAAATAATGAAACATTCAGAACTAACTATTAGTGTCTACAATTAGACGTAATTACATTCACTTGAAATATTGATGGAGAAAATGTACAACTCAAAAACTGTGAATTAATGAAGCATAAAATTGTATCTCTAACAATAGTAATATAAAATATTTCATTAGAAGGTGACTTTAAGAGACCTTCACAACATGACTAATGAAAATAGTTTTAGCTCTAACAATCAATTATTGACAATTATCCAAAAAAATAGTAGGTAATATCCCCTGCTAATGAAATTTAAGTAGGACATAGAAACATGCCTTGCAGGAGAAATTTTTTTCTAAAGCTTTGACGAGAGGTGACTAGGTTGGTTGTAGGCATCGATCACAAAGGTCTTCAAGTCACTCTCATCTATGTATCTACATTGGGATTCTTTGCTACACTAGCATTGAGGAAAACAAAACTTGTCTTTGCTATTATATATGATGCACATGAGTTAATCATTTTTGATGCTTAAAATAAAAATAAAATGTGGATAAATATTAAGGCCTTCAAAGACAAGGCACATGATGAGTAGATTCATGGGCTACCAAAGACAAGGCTCACAAACCATTTCGAGCAAATGCCACCTAACCACAACCCAACACTTAAGAGTGTGAAGAAAATGAACAAATATTTATCTCTTTTTAATTTTTATTTAGGTATTTCCTAAATATAAAAGGCCCTTAAAATAATTGGTTTTAGTAAAGAAATCAATTGTGAAAAGTATTAAAATGTTGAAGCTACGATTACCCTAAAGCAAACATGTAAGGCACGTTGAATGTTTAAAGAATCTGAACTCTAGATGTGGTACTATAATCTACAAGATTCACTGGCCTTACATGTGCTAGGAGCTTATGGGGAATACAATAATAAAAATTCTTTCAATTTCTTTTTGCCACACCCATCAATTTCTACTCATAGTTTCTTGCGGCTCGTGTGTGAAGAAGCAAGATTTTTGGTTTTAGAATCTCCTTACACCTCCTACATTCTAATCTCACGAATAAATTAAAATGCAATGAATCAATAAGAGCATCACAAAGTGAAAGATCCAATGACTTCAGAAAACTAGTATAAATGTTAAATGTAATAGACATGATATTTTCAAAATCCATGAAAATGCTTGAGGATTAAAAAAACAATATGTGCTTTCTTGTATAGATTTAGTAATTGCCCTATAATAATTTTGATTGAAAACACTAAGATAAAATGAGAGAAGATTTATTTCAATGCCCTTATATGCTAAATTGATGAGATAGGAGACAAATTGGCCTCCGGTGATAATAAGGCCATTCTTGCTAACCAAAACTCCTTAGATGTTGGTGGGAGAGGACTAAAATGCTTACAAAGGTTGTTCCAACCAAGTATCTACCCAAATATCAAGCAACCACTTTATGAAATTTGCCTAATATAAAATATCTTCAATATATTATAATATATTTGAATTAAAATTCAATTATATGTGAAATGTATATCAACATAATGTAAAACAACAATATAATGCAATGGATTAAGGAAACCATGAACTTAAATTTCAATGATTTTCAAATTCTACAACACTGATCCCTTTGATTTTAGAACTCTCAAAAAAATAAAACAATATAAGACAGGCATCAAACCATATTGCTAACCATGTTAACGTTGATTTTATTTTAAATTTACAAGTTATAAGCATACAACTAGCTATTAATGAAATAGTGAATAGCCCCAAAACAATAACATTTTATTTTAAAACTATTTGAGCTCTCTTACTCGTGCTAATTTTTTTGGGTAGAGGCTTTGGAAGGATGACCTATAACAATAGGTTTTACCAATGTGCAAAAAGAGCAATAGTGATAGATTTAATTATTACAATCTTTTGCCATAGAGGTCACTCACAAACCCTCCCATTGATCCAATAATAGTTGCTATAACTGTCCTACTCATTATAATCTCCTACAACAAGTCAAAGAAGCCAATCATTATTATAAACTTAAAACAAATATATTATTGTTAAAATAACTTATATGCTTGAAATGCGAGGACAATATTGGGACTAAGTACCAAAACCTAAAATCCATTACTCTCCATTACCAATTCGAGTCCAAATGTGTACCCAAAAAAAAGAATGGTGAGACATCTGATAGTTAAAGAATAAGCAACTTATGAAATGTTATGTGCTTTAACTTGCCTCTGCTAACAATTATCACAAATTGAAGTAACAAAATTTTGGTTAGAGCCAAGCCCTTCTAAGGAAAATGCAAAATTGAGGTTTAAGAGATGCAATCTTCCTCACAAACAAAATTTTAAGATCTCAAACAAATACCAAATATCATAGTTTGCCTTCCATTCCATACTTGCAAGCCCAACTGGAGAATTGTATCCTGAATAACACCAAATAAATAGTAATCATTAAACTCAAACAAGCAAGATAAAGAATGATTTTTTTTGCATTTTCCTCCTCAGGACATTAAAATAAATACTTGAGAAAACACGAACTTAGGCCATCAAAAGGGCCTTATTTTATCATAGAGCACTTATTGAAGCACAATACATGAAATATACCTATCTTCATTAAATTTATAACCTTTGAATGCCTCCATTAAAGCCGAACTTTGAACTCTAAAGATATTAATGGTGAGTGAAATATGGAGTGGAGTTGAAGGTGTTTGGAATAGTTAGAAGGGTTGATATTAAAAACATGATTAAGCCCTCTACAACCGTGACCATGTACGTGTCTCCTTGTGTTAGTGCCCTGCATGCAGACGCCTAAATCTTTATGTACATGATTGTCAACTGTGTAATGCATGCATCATGTCATTCAAATCCAACCCAATTGTGAAGAACAAACTTTGTTGTTGTTGCTGCTGTTGCAACGATGTTGAAATGCTTGAACTTGATCCATATTAACTAGGACTATAGAATTATACAAAGTCCAAATCACATAAGGAAAGGATGCCACAAGAAAAGCATGCCTCCAGACAAGTGAACCATTATAATGGTCCTAATTGTCCATGATCCCTAAATAAGTCAACTGTTATTTTTTCTCTTTTTTTAATACAAAATAAAAAATATTGACAAAATTAAAATATAATATTAAAAATATAAAAATATATATTAATAGAATTATTTGAGAGAACCATAGCTTATAAATTTTTGGCACACTTTTAAGAACATAGATTAATTAGAAATAACTCAGATGAAAACTATAGTTTCCTCCTATAGATAGGAAGGTGTTATAGTTTCCCAAAGGAAGGAGTAATAATAATGAGAAAAATAAAACAATAAACAAAGAGAAATCCCGCGGAAACCGTACGAAAGATACAAAATCCGATTACTCTTATCAGATTTTGAATAAATAGGTAGAGCTTGTGCATTCTGAGCGATGGTAGGTCAGCCATGGGTAGCTTGGCGGACATGGCTGCATAAAACCTTTAAAACCGTACATATTTTGGTTTCCTTTGGGAGTCGTGGCCATAAAATTTACGAAATATACAAAATTGAAACGCGACATAAAAGTGAATCTCAACGTGGCACATAGCAGTCCACAATAGCGTGGAAATTAGATTTGTAGTAATTATATCAGGTTAAAGCTGTGAAGTCTGTTTGTGGTGGTTCTTGTTACCTTTTAGCCAATTGGAAGCTTTTCTCGATGTACGTAAACTGCATTGATGTTGCTTTTTTTGACCTACGAAGGCTGCGATAGGTGATTGAAATTGAGTTAAAACAGGTGATTTTGTACTATCTAGCAAAATGGGAGGGTTCAGAAGTACAGCGAATTGACACTCTCAGTAATCAACAATGCGTTGCAGTGTGGCTTCGGCAAAACGAAGGCTTCAGGTGGGTTCTGCATTTTATTCAGTGAGAAATTCCGTCGTTCATATTTCTTTCTGAATTCCAAGGACTCTATGCGTTAGGATCTCTCATTAAGAATGTTAACAGGCCTGTCCAGTCTTTTTTAAAGGCGGCAGAACTTAGTTGGGTGACATCTTTAGGTTATTATGGCTTTGGGCCAAATTGCACGTCCATTGAATGTATGGTCACATTCAAGCAGCAAAAAGCCACTGCCCTGCAATTCGAGGTATTGTTATAGCATAACTAATCTGGAGGCTGGAGGGCAGTCTTTGAGGAAAGCCCATATCATGGGCATTTCTAGAAAGGGTAAAAAATTGAATATTAGTAGGACCAAGTGCTTGCCTTTCGAAAGGGCTCGCACAGAACCTGTGGAATCCAATGGACTTGTTGAGTTGCCACTTTTCCCACTGCAGTTGGTGCTTTTCCCTGGTGCAAGTCTGTCTCTGCAGATATTTGAATATAGGTACAGAATGATGATGCACACCCTCCTTCAAACAGATCTTAGGTTTGGGGTTATCTACACAGACCAGGTCTCTGGTGTAGTTGAAGTGGGCTGTGTTGGGGAGGTTGTTAAGCATGAGAGACTTTTAGATGGCCGGTTCTTCTTGATATGCAAGGGGCAGGAGAGGTTTAGAGTGATCAGATATGTGAGGACTAAGCCTTATCTAGTGGCAGAGGTTCAGTGGTTGGAGGACAAACCCTCTGATCGACACGAGGATTTAGAGAAACTTGCAAATGAGGTCGAGACGCAGATGAAGGATGTGATAAGGTTGTCTAATAGATTGACAGGTAATGCTAACAAGGAATCTCCTGAGAATCTGAGGAACGGCCTCCTTCCCACTCCCTTTTCGTTCTTTATTGGCAGCAAGTTTGAAGGGAAACCAAGAGAACAGCAAGCACTCTTAGAGTTGGAGGACACCTTAATGCGTCTTTGGAGGGAAAAAGATACTCTGAGGAAGACCCTCAATTACTTGACTGCGGCATCTGCTGTAAAAGATGTTTTTGCATCGTCTGATTGATAGGTTAGATCATTATTCCAAAGCTATTATACTATAATTGTTCCAAACTTTCAATTTGCCGAGATTAATGCCAGCAGGTCCCTCGAAGTATTTCTAAAGAAGCCTTTTTATCTTATCCACATATTTTAATGCAAAGAGTAATCATCTATGGAGATAACGAATTTGTTATGTGGTTGGCTAAAGATGGAATTTTCTAGACTTGCAGGAGAAAAAGGTGATTTGAAATTTGAATAATTAAAAGTAAAACGATTATGAAGGTTCTATTGAATGTTTTCTCTTTGCAAGTTTTATGGCATCCTATGGAGGGACACTTACTGTGGAGTTGCTAGGTACATAGTGTGTGGGAATTGAAATACGGGCTTACTTTTGTTATGGTAATTGGAACCAAAACTTGATGAAAGCAACTTTATTGGAGCTACTATTGACATTTGAAAGAGTGAGTGTCTAAATAGCAGTTGTTGGGAAACATCGGTCTAGATATTCTCTATTGAGCAATCAGACTGCACTTTTGATGTATTTATTAATAAATTGAAAATGCAAACATTGTATTCTATTTTTAATTAATTACTAAATAAGCATAAATGTGCAATCTGTTGGCTGGGTTTCCTTATCTTGTGGTGGCTATTTTTAGAAGTAATACAGAGGTACTTTCATTCATATGCTTTTCTATGCCATGTCGAAATGACATCCCTGCATCTGCATACCACGTCTTTTGGTAATTATAATAAATAAAGAGCAAAGGGCAGCAGAGTAGTGCTGATTCTTTTCTAATACATGTACTTGCCAGGCTTACTTGTCTTATTTCTTTATGTGTACTTTTGAATGCTTGTTTTTAGATTATGTAGTGAGTGTTGAGGTCCCCAACCCTTGCAACTTCTGCTGAATTTATAATTCTCCTACGGCACTCTTATGCCTCAAATGCCTTGCCTACTTCTCACCTCCTTTCACATCTGCTTTTGTTTTATCCATCTTTCACTTCAATAGCTTGAATGCTATTTCCTTCTATCTCCTCCTGCATGGCAACTAGTCAGTTTTCCTCTTTGTATTCCTCCTTCATCATGTGGCTACCCTTTGAGCAGGAATCTCACCGTAGCACACCCAGCTGTGCTAAAATACCCTTGAAAAGAATTGAACCTAGAACAAAGTAGTCCTTGGACATGTTGACTGCAACTCTTTTCAACAACATTTTAATATGTGTTATTCTAATTTTGTATCTTAATTGGTCAAATCAGCAGAGTTGCCAGAAACTCCTAAATCCCTTCTTGGGTGCATGTATCCCCATATCCAATTTGGAAACGCATCTGATACTGTCCAGATACATGTCAAGTATTGTACCCATGTCTGCATAAAAAAGAATGATTTTCCAACTGTGCCAAATACCATGGGATTTGATTTTTTAAAAGATTTGACATAAATCTTCCAAAATTCAATTTAAAACAAACTTTATTAAAGCAATTATAAAGAAATGGTACAAACAAAACCTGCACCAATTGAGAAAGACAATTAAAATGTTTTTCTATATCAGTGACCCGTTATTAGTGTAAAGTGTTAAATTAACTTATAAATATTTATGTAGCATTTATGTGTCAATATTGCTTTTGAAGTAATGAAATTCTCTTATAACAATTTGGAAAACTGTGATAAATATTTCTTTAAGTGTTATTTATTAATATCGTGTCCAGCCATATCCATATTGGGGGTCTTTGAAAAATGGCCGTATTCATACCCAATACCGTATCTGTGTTTGCATCCATATCCGTATCCATGCAACTTTGGTCAAATGTATAAAACCACCTTATCGGAACTTTGCTTAAAGTGACGTGAAAGGAAGAACAAATATACTAGTTTTCCTAGAAATGGAATGTTTACCTTGGATAGGATTCAACAGAAATAAACTTTATTTATTGGTCGCAGTCATCTGCATCTGGTCAAAGTTGTTACTTCTGGCTAAAGTCAGAGATGCCCGTGATTTTTCTTTATAAAGTTAGAATTTTCTGTAACAGCAATTGTTTACCATGCCTTAATCATCCAAGCAATAAATGGTGGATTACAAAAGCATAAATTACAGAGGGTAGCTAGATAGATAAAGGCTAAAGGTAATGATACTATACTGCTAGCAGCAAAACTAGGGGTACCATGACTAGGAATTATGTGTGGACCTACTCATATATAATAATTTCCAAGAGCTTGCATGTACAATACGAGACTTTTACCTTTGATCTTTGTAGTCATATGCTGTGTTAACAGTATCTGTGTTTAATGTGGGAGGTAATACAGACAGGCGATAACCTTTTATATCTAAGAGAGTGAGAAATAATGTTCATACACAACACAGGAAGCAGCCATTGTTTTAGCCTTTTAGGTTGACATGAAAAGAAGCTTTTCAAACACTTGAAATTTGAGTGCAGTCAATGCCACATGCATCAGGAAGCATTAAATTTCACTTCACTCCTTTCTTATGCTTGATAATGGTGGACAGCATTAAGATTTTCCAGGAACTATTTAATAAATTTGCATTACAGTCATGTGTAATAGAGCCTATGGAAGTTCATTAATGGATGTTTTTTCGGATGTGTGAAGTCCAACCGTCAACCTATCATTGCCTGCGTTTTAGACTCTTCATCTATCCTTCCAAGTTCTTTATATATTTTTTGGGGGTTGTACATTTGTCTGATTGATTAAAAAAGCTGTCTATATTCTAATATTGCGAAACTGGTATACCATGTAATTTGCTTGTCTATACTCTAATATTGTTCTTTTATTTGCTGTTTGCTTTTATGTATTTTTTATCTGTTTTGTTTACTTACCAATCGGTATCAGAGCCAAAGAGAATAGCCAAAACCATTTGCAAACAAGAAGAAACTGGAGACAGACAAATAGAGAATTGAGAAATGCTCAGAAGAGAACTTCAGGATGTGGAAATTGTAGCTTGAGGCTCTTTTGATTCAAAACGATCTTTCAATCACACCAGATTGAAAATTAAAAAAACGAGCTGGAATGTCAGATTAAGATTGGGGCAAATCAGATTGTAATGTGCAATTATTTTCACTCTATCCAGCAATTTTTTGTTTAATGTTTTACCGTAAAAGATATCACAAAGGTTATGGATCATTTATCATGCATGTATAAGATGGCCTCTATATCAAATAAGGTTTTTTTGATGAAGAAATTGTATGATTTGAAAATGAAGGTTGTAACGTGACTAACAGCACGAATCATTTTGAAAGAATTTGACACCTTGATCAATTAATTAATTATTGTGAGAATCAATTTTGACGATGAGATCAAGGCTATTTTGTTGCTGTGTTCTTTATATTAAGGCTGGGAAGGATTTGTTGTGGCGGTTAGCAACTAAGTATTTGGTGAGAAAGGAAGCAAGCTAAAATCCAGTGATGTTGTTGGGATTCTTCTCAATGAGGGCATGAGAAGGAAGACCCAAGGTACTGTATTGAGAGACACTTTGATAATTGAGAATAGAGGGAGACCGTAGGCATGAGAAAAAGGATATTATAGAATAAATCAAAGTCTAGCTGGAGAACAAATCTACAGGTATGAATATTAATTCTGGGTATTGTGGTAAGGAAGTCCAGATGAAGAGAATTATTTCATGCGTCATCACACAGAATTGTTTTCAGAAATTATCAAACCAATAATTTTGCTAAAGTTTTCCTGTGATGATGAGTCCTGCAGTATCATGGCAAGAGAGATGGTTTATTGAAATTGGAAAAGGACAGTAGTTGGTTGCTAAAGTTGTTAGACATGTTCCTCAACTTGAAAAGAATCATATTATATCTTGTAATTGGATCCTCAAGGATGTGAGTCAAGTATGTGGAAGGTGACAAAAGGAGCATTGGTGATTGCTAGAGGAAGCAAATCTGGTACATTGTATGTGCCAGAGGGTCAGACAAAAGTGGGGGTGCAATGGCAGTTGCTGGTGGTGGAAACAAACTTAGGCATAAAAGGCTCATTTACATGACCAAAACGGTTCTTGAGTGTTAGCATGAATGCTGATGGTATTCCTGTGGGGGATTATCCTAGTAGTGTTGGAGACGTGATTCAATGTGTGTTGCATCCATGATAGAGTTTGTCATTGATGTCAACATACTTGTTATTTTGTGAAGATTGACAGAACAGTAGCCAAGGATTAGCTTTCTGCGGTTGGAGGATTGAAGATCAGCTTATGCGCACTTGCAGAGATGTTCTATAGTATGTGTAGATGCTACACCTAAGAGCGCGTACGGAAATACGAAGATTGTATAGAGTTAATGAAGAATTTGGTGAAGGTAGCTTTCAGACAATGTTTCTTGAAAGCGGGTACTGTTGTTTGGATTTTATCTTCTAACATAGATGGAATCTAGTTGAGCGAGTTGAGACAGAGGTTGAAGACATGTTGAAGATGGCTTGGTCAAATGCGGATAATTAGATGATCAACGAGTGCAAAGTTATGAAGACTTTAAGCCGACAGATTACTTGTAATTGTGCAAAAATGTAATAGTGTAACGCAATATCATAAGCTGGTCCTATATTATTATTGTAAATTGGGAAAGCCTTAAAGGTCGACTCAATAATTTGTTTTAGGACTTGGTATAAAGGAAAGATTATATCCTTGGGGTAGAGTGTGAGAGTGGTTTTGTGATTGGTGAGAGCAATATTGTGATATGCGAGCTTGAATGCAAATATCTTTTGGATCAGAGCAAAGATTGGTGCAGTTGAGGCATGGTGAGCTTACAAGGAACTGTATTTGGCGAGTTAAGTTACTGTTGATGTACACTTGTATTATTTAGTGAGGATATTACTAAAGTTGTATGGACATTGGCTTCGTTTGTCTTCCTTTCAACTCCTAATAGGGTTGAAATCTCCCAACTGAGATTCAAAGTCTCCTAACAAGGACTAATATGTATTCATTGTATTTCATTGACTCCTAACAGGGTCCATCCTTTCACAAGGAACTTTTGTATTAGTACATCATCTTGTGGGCATCATTCCCACGAGGGTTTTCCCTCTGATCAAGGGTTTCCCTAGCTAACAAATCTGGTGTTATTGTGTATGGTTATCTTTTATGGCCGTTGCATATATTGTTTACATGTTTCTTAATTAAAGAAGATATTGAGAGTTAGTTTAATTGCATAACTAATCAAACTCCGCCACCTCTCCCCTTCTCAGTTATCTTGGTGGAATTTACTTTCTAACATTGAGATTTTGCATAAGAAGGATTAGCTTCTAGGTCTCAAATCCTTAAAGTGACATGAGCACTGCATATGTGGAAAATAAAAGAGGACAAGATCTCAACCAAGAAAAATGAAATGGTCAAGACTGTTGGAATTGGTGTCTTTGGATGTCTTTAGTTCCCTGGAGGTAGAGAATCAAGTCCCTTAGAGGTAGACGAATGGAATAGGAAGGTTTGGGTTTATATGATGAAAATGAAGTCTGAAGTATTTGGTATGTTTAAAATTTTTGGGGCACTTGTAGAAAATCAAACTCGCAGTGAAAGTTAGTGTATAAAAGATGCTATTTGGGGTGAGTATTTTTCAAAAGAATTTGATGAATTATGCAAGTTATGACTAAGAAAATCAAGATAATCCTCCACCACAAGAGAATCCTGTGGCAAAAAGGCTAAATAAAGCTGTTTTGGAAATGGAACATAACTTGTTCTCAAACTTTAGAGCAACCACAAGTTTAGCCCCAAATTATTGTGATAATTTAGAGCAACATTACCTTGTGTACTCATGAGGAGGATACTTCCTAGGCATTGATTCCTTATGTTCTAAGGTTGACTAGGAAGTGCATGTCTCCTACAAAATATAATTATTTCATTCAACATTTGTTTCTATCTAATGAAGAAGTGTGTGCAAATAAAGACAACAAACAGTGCATGGAGGCTATGAAAGATTAGGGGGGGTCTTTGAACGAAAATTACATATGGGATTTAGTATCTCTTCTACCTAATAGGAAAACATTAAAAAATAGATATGTATATACTATATAGGTTAAAGGTAAAAAGTTGTGGTAAGAAGAGATTAGGTCTGGATTGGTGGTCAAAGAATACAATCAGTAGAAGGCCATTGATTTCATAGATTTTCACCAATTGTGAAAATTATCTCTTTTGGAGAGTGTTGGATTTAGCAGATGTTTATGATATTGAATTGGAGTTGTTTGATGTCAAGACAACCTTTTACATAGTGACTTGGAAGAAGAGTTGTACACGAGACAACTTGAAAATTTTGAGAGGAAAGGTCAAAAGGACCTGGCTTGTAGATTGAATCAAAGCCTCTCTGGGTTGAAACAAACTTTAAGGAAATGGTATTAAAAAACTCAATTCATTAATGTTCAATTTGTTTTTGCGAGTTTGATCATTGTGTGATTTAGTAGACTTTGTAGAATGATGGATTTGCACTATTATTTGTTTATGTTTTTATTCCAGAATTGAAGATAAGCAGCAAAACAAAATAATACACAATAAGACAACAAATTATCCTAGGAAAACCCTCCAACTTGAGAGAGAAAAACCCAACCAAAAATATATCACTTATATTTGGTGAAAGAGCAAAATATTGATTTACAATTTGGCCAAATACCAGGCTGAAATAAAGCAATGATGATAGCACTTATCAACATGCAGATAAAATTCCTTAGTATTGATCTCCTAAAACACAAGATATCAATCTGTAGTATATTATGCTAATTACACTTGGAAGCATATATAAAATTGTCTTGACCATTCATTGTCTTGATACTACAAAGTGAAGACCCTTCATTGTCTTGACCCCGCATTTGCCTTGACGTTACAAAGATGATGACAATATGTGTTTGGTTGGCTTCAATAACATATTTATTTATTTTAAATACAAGAGAGAAAGATAACTGTTAGCATGAATGCTGATGATATTCCTTTGGGGGAGTATTCTAAGCATCGGAGAATATTGACATGTTGCATTCATGAGTGTGTTTGTCATTGATGTCAGTATAGCAGTAAGTGTGTGAAGAGTGGCAGAGTAGCAGAAAGAGATCTTAGTTGTACAGACATGATTTTGATTGTTTGGTGATGCGTGGTCATGGACATGTTTGCTAGTGTGTCTTGATGATATAGTTTAGTGTGCATCATGTAAGTTGAAGACGCACATAAGTTGTCCCTGATTTACAGAGAGCAGTTGGAGATAGAGTACTTGAGAAGTGGTTTATGATTATATTGCTCATATGGTTAAAGTTTAATAAGGTTGACAATTGTGATATTAGTTGGATAACTGATTCACCCCCCTGCCCCCTTTCAATTATATTGGTGGACTATATATTCTAACAATTGGTATCAGAGTGTCAGGTCCTTGAAGGATAAGCTTAACAACTTTGGGAGATCGATGTTTTCCGTACAAGGTAAACAGATACTTATCACATTTAGTAGATTAAGATGTAACATTGGTGACTGAACATAGACTTTACTCATATACGCAATATGCATTCCAAGTACAATGATCACAATGATAAATATGATCCAATAGTCCCTTTGGACGATGTACATATACTTTCCCAAAGGGGTGACTCAACTGTCACACGCCCTTTCGGATACAACTCTACCCGTCGGCTATAATACTCTTTACTGAGAACATCACCCCCTCCATACTTGTATTATTCAGTGAGGATATTACTGAAGTTGTATGGACATTGGTTCCGTTTGTCTTCCTTTCAACTCCTAACAGGGTTGGTACAACTTCTAACAGGGTTGAAATCTCCCAACAGGGATTCAAAGTCTCCTAACAAGGACTAATATGTACTGATTGTATTTCATTGACTCCTAACAAGGTCCATCCTTTCACAAGGAACTTTTGTATTAGCACATCATCTTGTGGGCATCATTCCCACTAGGGTTTTCCCTCTGATCAAGGGTTTCCCTAGCTAACAAATCTGGTGTTATTGTGTATGGTTATCTTTTATGGCCGTTGCATCTGTTGTTTACATGTTTCTTAATTAAATAAGATATTGAGAGTTAGTTTAATTGCATAACTGATCAAACTCCCCCACCTCTCCCCTTCTCAGTTATCTTGGTGTAATTTACTTTCTAACATTGAGATTTTGCATAAGAAGGATTAGCTTCTAGGTCTCAAATCCTTAAATTGACATGAGCACTGCATATGTGGAAAATAAAAGAGGACAAGATCTCAACCAAGAAAAATGAAATGGTCAAGACTGTTGGAATTGGTGTATTTGGATGTCTTTAGTTCCTTGGAGGTAGAGAATCAAGTCCCTTAGAGGTAGACGAATGGAATAGGAAGGTTTGGGTTTATATGATGAAAATGAAGTCCGAAGTATTTGGTATGTTTAAAATTTTTGGGGCACTTGCAGAAAATCAAACTCGCAGTGAAAGTTAGTGTATAAAAGATGCTATTTGGGGTGAGTATTGTTCAAAAGAATTTGATGAATTATGCAATTAATGACTAAGAAAATCAAGATAATCCTCCACCATAAGAGAATCGTGTGGCAAAAAGGCTAAATAAAGCTGTTTTGGAAATGGAACATAACTTGTTCTCAAACTTTAGAGCAACCACAAGTTTAGCCCCAAATTATTGTGATAATTTAGAGCAACATTACCTTGTGTACTCATGAGGAGGATACTTCCTAGGCATTGATTCCTTATGTTCTAAGGTTGACTAGGAAGTGCATGTCTCCTACAAAATATAATTATTTCATTCAACATTTGTTTCTTTCTAATGAAGAAGTGTGTGCAAATAAAGACAACAAACAGTGCATGGAGGCTATGAAAGATTAGAGGGGGTCTTTGAACGAAAATTACATATGGGATTTAGTATCTCTTCTACCTAATAGGAAAGCATTAAAAAATAGATGTGTATATAGGTTAAAGGTAAAAAGTTGTGGTAAGATGAGATTAGGTCTGGATTGGTGGTCAAAGAATACAATCAGTAGAAGGCCATTGATTTCATAGATTTTCACCAATTGTGAAAATTATCTCTTTTGGAGAGTGTTGGATTTAGCAGATGTTTATGATATTGAATTGGAGTTGTTTGATGTCAAGACAACCTTTTACATAGTGACTTGGAAGAAGAGTTGTACACGAGACAACTTGAAAATTTTGAGAGGAAAGGTCAAAAGGACTTGGCTTGTAGATTGAATCACAGCCTCTCTGGGTTGAAACAAACTTTAAGGAAATGGTATTAAAAAACTCAATTCATTAATGTTCAATTTGTTTTTGTGAATTTGATCATTGTGTGATTTAGTAGACTTTGTAGAATGATGGGTTTGCACTATTATTTGTTTATGTTTTTATTCCAGAATTGAAGATAAGCAGCAAAACAAAATAATACACAATAAGACAACAAATTATCCTAGGAAAACTCTCCAACTTGAGAGAGAAAAACCCAACCACAAATATATCACTTATATTTAGTGAAAGAGCAAAATATTGATTTACAATTTGGCCAAATACTAGGCTGAAATAAAGCAACGATGATGCACTTATCAACATGCAGATAAAATTCCTTAGTATTGATCTCCTAAAACACAAGATATCAATCTGTAGTATATTATGCTAATTACACTTGGAAGCATATATAAAATTGTCTTGACCATTCGTTATCTTGATACTACAAAGTGAAGACCCTTCATTGTCTTGACCCCGCATTTGCCTTGATGTTACAAAGATGATGACAATACGTGTTTAATTGGCTTCAATAACATATTTATTTATTTTAAATACAAGAGAGAAAGATAATTGTTAGCATGAATGCTGATGATTTTCCTTTGGGGGAGTATTCTAAGCATCAGAGAGTATTGACATGTTGCATTCATGAGTGTGTTTGTCATTGATGTCAGTATAGCAGTAAGTGTGTGAAGAGTGGCAGAGTAGCAGAAAGAGATCTTAGTTGTACAGACACGATTTTGATTATCTGGTGATGCATGGTCATGGACATGTTCGCTAGTGTGTCCTGATGACATAGTTTAGTGCACATCACATAAGTCGAAGACGCACATAAGTTGTACCTAATTTATAGAGAGCTGTTGGAGATAGAGTACTTGAGAAGTGGTTTTTGATTATATTGCTCATATGGTTAAAGTTTAATAAGGTTGATAATTGTGATATTAGTTGGACAATTGATTCACCCCCCTGCCCCCTTTTAGTTATATTGGTGGATTATATATTCTAACAATTGGTATCAGAGTGTTAGGTCCTTGAAGGATAAGCTTAACAACTTTGGGAGATCGATGTTTTCCATACAGGGTAAACAAATACTTATTGCATTCAATAGATTGAGATGTAACACTAAACCCAGACTTTACTCATATACGCAATATGCGTTCCAAGTACAACGATCACAATGATAAATATGATCCAATAGTCCCTTCGGATGATGTACATATACTTTCCCGAAGGGGTGACTCAACCGTCACACGCCTTTTCGGTTACAACTCTACCTGTCGGCTATAATACTCTTTACTGACAACATCATCCCCCCCTCAAAAGAAAAAGTAAAGTCATCTCCAGATGACTAAATAGAGACAACCCTTACAACAAAACTCAACTATAATCAAAACAACTAATTACATCAAGATTTAAACACGAAGAAGAGGGATGTGTCCCTGGTGTAGTAGACATTCATGCTCTAAGCTCATCTAACTCTGCTCGTAGCTCACTGGCGAATCTTTTTAGAAAGGATAGTCCTAGATTTGATGGGGCCAACTATGACAGTTGGAAGGAGAAGTTGTAGACTCATCTGTTATGCATGGGTCTAGGTTATTGGCTCTTGACAAAGAGTGAAAAGAAAATTGTGAAAGAAGAGAAGCTTGAAGAATATAGTGAAGCAGAGAGAGATCTTTTCATGTGCAACATGAGAGCTAGAGAAGCTTTACTATCAGCCCTTCCAAAGAACGAATACAGTTAGGTAAAGTCACTTCAAATATCTCATAAGATTTGGACAACATTAGAATCTAAGATTTGGACAACATTAGAATCTATTTTTGAAGGTGATACACATACAAAAAGAATTAGATTGCAGAATTGGATATGTGCATTTCAAGATGCTAAAATGATGGAAGATGAATTTGTAAGAAGGTATATTGGTAGGATATTAGAGATTGTTGTAGGAATCAAGTCATATGGTGGAACCAAGGAAGAAGATGACTTGGTGTGGAAGATTCTGAAAACTTTAACACCACCATTCAAGCAAGCAGCTCAGATGATTGAATTATTGATCCCCTGCACTAAGGAGTTTTTTAGGGAAACATTGCTTGGAAGATTGGAAGCAGCAGAAGTAGGTCTGAGACAGTTTGGAGAGTTAACAAGAGTGGAGATAGCTTTCAGTGCCTTAAATGTTCGACCGAGCCTGTCTAGAAGCGCAAGTACACATGGAGATTTTGATAGTAGTAGCTGAACCAGATCTGATGAAGATAAGAAGATTTAAGAAGGTATACCACTTCTTGTGAGAAGACAAAAAGATGGTAAGAATATTTTTAAGTGTTGGACTTGTAACAACTTTGGTCATTATGCATCTAAATGTCCTAAAAGAGAGAAAAAGTATAAAGGAAAGTTTAATCCTAGGAGACGTAGGAACTATTTCTATGCTAATGAAGAAGAAGAATCTGATGAAAAAGGTCAGAGTGAAAGTGGCAATGAGCTAGGATTTGTAGCTATTAAGGATGATGATCTTGATAAAGAAATTAGAGAAGAATTGGCTCTAATTTCCCAAGTTGAAAAGAAATCTGATTGGATAATAGACAGTGGATGTTCACATTACATGATCGGTGATATGAATAAGTTTGTTAAATTCAGAAACTATGATAGAGGTATTGTTAGAGTTGGTAACAATGCAGCCTGTCATATTACAAGAATTGGATCCAGTACTTTAGATGGAAGGACTAACATTGATGATGTTTATTTTGTTGATGGATTAAAGCACAACTTGTTGAGTGTTGGACAGTTGGTGGACAAAGGGTATCAATTGCAATTGACAGAAAAGACTTGCACTATCAAGGATAAGGATGATAAGATGATTGCAATTGGAACTAGGTCTAGAGGTAATGTATTTCAGTTGAATCCTACTAAAATGACATGTTTAGTTTTTAAGTGGATAATAGTTGGTTATGGCATAGGAGATTTTGTCATATAAACTTTGATAATATTGTGAAAATTAGTAGCACGTTTGCAGTTAGAGACTTGCTTAAGATAATAAAGCGTATTAATATTATTTGCAAAGAATGTATTCTGGCTAAGCAGAAGGTATCTCTTCCCAGCAAGAAGTTCACTATGACAGAGAAGCTAGAAATTGTTCACAAAGATTTGAGTGGTCCTACTAGAACTAGAGAATTCTATGGTGAAAAGTATTTCATGATTTTTGTTGATGATTTCACTAGAATGATGTGGGTAGCTTTCCTTAAAGAGAAATCTGAAGCTTTTGAGAAGTTTAAGATATTTAAGAATAGAGTTGAGAATGAATCCGGTGTTAAGATAAAATGTTTGAGATCAAATAGAAGAGGAGAATTCACCTCTAGAGAGTTTAACATGCTTTGTGAAGAGAATGGAATCAAGAGACATTTATCTTCACCCAAGACTCCTGAGCAGAATGAGATTGCAGAAAGAAGAAACAAATCAGTTTTAGAGGTAGCAAGAGTGATGTTGTTTGAAAATAATGTATCCAAGACATTTTGGAGAGAAGCAGTCAATACAACAGTGCACACTATGAACAAAGTACAGATCATAAAAGGTATGAGCAAGACCCCTTTTGAATTATGGTTTGGTCATTCACCATCAGTTAAGTATTTCAAAATTTTTGGAAGCAAGTGCTACATTAGAAGAGATGATGATATTGGTAAGTTTGATCCAAGAAGTGATGAAGGTATGTTTCTTGGCTATTCATTAAAAAGTAAGGCATACAGATGTTTTAATAATTAAGTGTGCAAATGTAAAGATTGATGAAAAGTTTGGTACTAAGGAAAAGATGTTAGATTACAATTCTGATGAAGAAGAAGATAATTCTGGAATTGTTTGGAAGAATGCTGAAGTTTTCTTTGAGACTAACAATGGTCTGCAAAATGATATACAAACTATTGACCAAAGAGGAGAACATAGGTTTGAACCAAGAGATGAGATAAGAGTTGAGATGGAAACTCCTATCTCTAATAGGATTATGACAAAGAATCACCCTCCAAAGTAGATAATTGGAAGCAAAGAAAAAGGTGCGATGACAAGAAACATAGTTAATGAGGAATTATGTCTGATTTCTCAAGTTGAACCTAAGAGTGCAAATGAAGCATGTAAAGATGATCAGTGGATTCTAGCAACGAAGGAAGAACTAGAGCAGATTGTGAAGAATGAAACATGGGAATTAGTTCCTAGACCAAAAGACAAGAATGTGATAGGAACAAAATGGGTATTTAGAAACAAGATGAATGAACAAGTTGAAGTTGTGAGAAACAAGGGTACACTTGTATGCAAGGGATATTCATAGCAAGAAGGAATAGATTATGAGGAGACACATGTCCTTGTAGCCAGAATGGAAGTAGTAAGAATGTTCTTGGCTTATGCAACGAATAAGAAGTTCAAAGTATTTTAGATGGATATTAAATCAACCTTCCTGAATGGAGAACATGAAGAAGAGGTATATATTGAGCAGCCTGAAGGTTTCCCTCTAACAGAAGACAAAGATATGGTATGCAGATTTAAGAAAGCCCTATATGGTCTGAAGCAAGCACCTAGAACCTCGTATGCAAGGTTGGATAAATATTTGACAAAGCTTGGATGTGTTAAAGGTACGACAAATGGTAATTTGTATTTGAGAGAAATTGAAAATGGTTCGTTGATCATAGTAATATTTGTTGATGACATAATATTTGGAGGAAATGATGAAGCAAGTGATAAGTTTGTTGAAGAGATGAAGAATGAATTTGAAATGATTATGATAGGAGAAATGAAGTTTTTCCTAGGTTTGCAGATCGTGCAAAACAGTGATGGTATTTTCATTTCACAAGCTAAGTACTTAAAGGATTTGTTGAAGAGATTTGGATTGGTAAGTTGTAAGCCTGTTGGTACACCTATGATAACTAGTCACAAGTTGTCTAACAAGGATGAGACACCTACAATTGAGCAAAAGAAATACAGATTCATGATTGGAGGTTTGCAATATTTGACTCACACCAGACCAGATATAACAAATGTAGTTAGTATTGTAGCTAGATTTCAAGTTGATCCTAAAGAGTATCATTATGCAGTAGTGAAAAGGATATTCATATATTTGAAAGAACATCTCTTTATGGAATTTGGTATGATAGATCAAGTGATTTCATTCTATGTGCTTATACTGATGTGGATTGGGCAGGCAGTATGGATGACAGAACGAGCACCGGTGGTGGAGCATTTTTTCTTGGAGGAAGATCGGTTTCTTGGCTACGTAAGAAACAAGTTTGCATTTCACAAAGTATAGCTGAGGTAGAGTATGTAACAGCAGCAAATAACTGTAATCAAGTTATGTGGATGAAGCAGATGCTGAAAGATATTGGGATTGAGTTTACAAAACCTGTTATCATATATTGTGATAACACAAGTACAGTATGTCTAAGAATCACGTATTGCATTCTAAGACTAAGCATATATCTATTAAGTATCATGTCTTGAGAGAGAAGGCAGCAGAAAAAGAGATTAGATTGGAGTACGTGAGCACTAAAGATCAGATTGTAGATATCTTTACGAAACCTTTACCTAAAGATACATTTGAGTACTTGAGAAGTATGCTTGGTGTTATGCCCCTGCCTACTTCTGAGTAGAAGATGTAGAGAGTGCACCAGTCTAGTGGTGTAGAGCACTATTATTAGACTGGACTGAATGCTAATGCTTCCCTTATGGGGAAGTATTTGTGATGAGCTAAGTCATTAAGGACTCTTGGTATTTGATATTGAATAGTGTCTTTGGACACTCGAGCTGGTTGTAAATTGAAGCAGTATATTGATATAATGAGTCATTTGTCATTGATGTCAATGGGGGAGAAGAATGCATGAAAACACATCTCTTAAGTATGTATGGGGGAGATATGTATGGTGAGTTGTTTATTGTGAACAATTATTGTCGATCCTAAAGAAGAAGAAGAATAGAGCAGTGTTCCAGAGGATTTTAGGTTTGATTGATGAAGAGGAAGATAACAGCAGCAACAGAGTACTAATTGGTATTTTTGGAACTTATATGTTTTTCATCTATGTTGCCATCAATGCCAAAGGGGGAGATTGTTAGCATGAATGCTGATGATATTCCTTTGGAGAGTATTCTAAGCATTGGAGAGCATTGACATGTTGCATTCATGATCGTGTTTGTCATTGATGTCAACATAGGAGTAAGTTTGTGAAGACTAACAAAGTAGCAGACAGAGATCTTAGTTGTACAGACATGGTTTTGATTGTTTGGTGATGTGCGGTCATTGACATGTTCGCTAGTGTGTCTTGATGATGTGGTTCAATGCGCAACATGTAAGTCGCAGACATATAGAAGTTGTACTTGATTTACAGAGAGCAGTACAAAGACAAAGTGTGAAGTGTTTTCTGATTATATTGCTCATATAATTAAAAGTTTAATAAGGTTGATAATTGTGATATTAGTTGGATAACTGATTCACCCCCCCCTCTCAGTTGTATTGGTGGACTATATATTTTAACAATAACTCCTGTAGATCAACACTTCCTCATAGCTAGGGAGGCATCTTTCCAAAATCCATGTAGTGGAGTTGTTACATCCCAAATTTTGACCTAATTTAAAATATAGCTGTTGAGGTTCACATGAAGTCAGTTGACAGTTAATTTGGTTATAATCCTACGAAATGGTAAGATGGTTAGTCGTTATAATTTCAAGTGAAGACAACAAGCTAGTTGATCATTTATCACGAATTCATGGAATCGAGAAGATGGTTAACCGTAATGATTATTTATGATTAAATAATTTATTATGATAATATAATTTAACTGCAGGGATTTTTTTTGCAGGAAACACGTCGAAGGGGTGGAAGCATTGTCAAAAAAGAATTAGGCAAGAGCATCACCATCACTGGGCAAATGGGTTGAGGACCTAGCGACTTGAAACAGGATACATTTGTGGGACCTGCATGAGCTATTAAATAATTAATTTAAAACGTAAAATAATTTAATTAAAACAATGTAGTTGAAATATAAAACATACTTCAAAGGATTTTTGATCTTTCATCATATTACTTTAATAAATACGTGCATATAAATATAAAAATGATTTGGCACCATTATAATTTAATAATTTAATAAAGTGATGTTTACATGTACATATAAGATTATAATAATATTCAAAATATAATAATATTTGAATTATAATATTTGAATTATATTCTTCCAACTCTATTTTTTCCAATTTAATATTCTTGTTTTAAACAGATTAACACTTGGCATGATAAATTGATTTAATATTTGGCAATTCGAATTGTCGTATAATCTTTCCAACTTCTCTTCCAACCTTTTTTATTTTCTTTCCTTCTCTTTTTCCAATCGATTTAATGCTTGAAATTCGAACGGTTTATAATCTTTTTAAACCGGTGGAAGCCAAGAAGGCACGAATCTTCTTTGTAACTATAGCCATGATTGAAGTCTGGCACCTTTTTATTTTCTCGTTTGCCTTGCCGTGGATATATATATATATAAAATTTCCATAATAGCATAGTGTAAACCCTTTTTCAATTCTTTTTATTGCATTTTTCCTTTATCTTTTTTTCATCTCTAGCACCCAATTTCATACAATTTCGTAAGCCAAAGTCCCATCTTCTCTCCCAGTCTAAGAGACCATTTTTCAAAATATCTGCGAGTACTTCTGTCCCACCAAGAACATCATTGAACAGAAATCGAGCTCAAGCTGGCATGGTTGCGGCCTTCCAGGTTCAGGTTAGATTCCCACTAAGATTGCGTATGACATACATTTCTCCTCTGCCTTCGTAAAGCAAGCTCACGAGTTCCCACCTTCTTGTTTCCGGCCCTCTAAGCAAATTCAGAGGATGCCTCCTTATCTTATTTAAGAAGACCGAAAATAAGATTAAGCAATCAGCTAACAAGGTTGTAGGATTCTGTGGATTCACATGCTCAAGTTAATGGAGTCAATATTCCTGAAGATGCCACCTAGGTATTCATTCTAGATGAATTATAGGCTTCAACAAAAGTAGTACAAGCCAAAGATAATTGTTGGGTAATGTTTTGAATATTAACGAGCTCTTACATGACATGGTATATGTTGACCTAGCCTTTTCAAATGTTCATGACATGTTTGTATGTTTATCGCTTACGTTTGATATCTTGTTTGATTTTACAGATTTGATCCTCTTTTAAAATTTTGCTTGTCATGGCAAGTGAAAGCCAAGGAAAACATAGTATGGGTCTATAAATCATTATGCCAATGGATATTAGAATTAAACAATCAATTCTGAAACTTTTAAAGAACATAATCAAATAATCACAGATTGTGAAATGTTGGATATATGTAATCTTCATGAATAATTGATAGAGTTGATTGCTCTGAGATCCAAACCCTTAGGATTCACTAGTTGTATAGTCATGGAAACGGGTGAAGAGGTGAGATGGAGTATGTAATGACTTAGAAAAAGAAAGTCAGATGTGAAACATCTAATTTAGAATAATATCATTTAGTAGCTCATGCATGGTCATGTTATTGTAATCTCCTGCTGTCAAGTTGAGTGGTGTAGATACTAGAATCGCTCGGTAGATGACAGATGTTCCCAGCCCAGTTTTGGGTACAGAGGGCCTTTCTCGTCAGAGATTGTGTAGGGAATAAGTTAAGGTCCGAGGTTGGGTGGTTAAGCTCTTGACAATGTTTGACCTCTCCCCAAGTTGTCGGACAAACAATAGACAAAGATAAGCTATACATTCAATTGTTGTCGGAAAATAGGTATTATCACTTTTATGATGTATATGCAAGAAGGTAAAATTGATTGAGTTATATTATCATTATAGTTATTTTTACACCTAGATGCGAGAGATTGATTTATGGCTTGTTTTCATTTATAAGAATATTAAATATGAGCATATTTTCTAATCTTGAGTTATTGCTACAGTTAAGCAATCAGAAGGAAAGAAATGATACAGTGGTATCTGAAGCCCTAATTGGATACAGTGGTATTTGAAGCCCTAATTGATTCAGTAGTATTTGATGCCCTAAATAATCTAGTGGTAACTGAAGCCCTAATTGATACAGTGGTATCTGATGCCCTAAATGATCCAATGGTAATTGATGCCCTAATTAATACCATGGTATGTGATGCCTTAATTCTTATATAGTGGTATTTAATGATAATCGTCATTTGATTTTGATTATTAGTATTGGATGGAAGTCGTTATATGATATTGTTATAGTGGTATATGTGGACTAACTTGGGTGATTGTAGAAGCATCCCTACAATGTTTCTTGGTTCAAATTCAATGGTATGTGGAGTTTAATTTCTATAGTAAATTCATTGATGGGGTTTTAAATTCTTAGTTAAGAAATTTTGTTTAACTGTTTTTAACTGTAAATCTCTTTCACATGAACATAACTGATATAACTGTCTTCCTATGAAATGAAGTAAAAACTGATTTTCTATGAGTATGTTAGTTGTTAATTAAGACCCGGGAAAACTGGTTGTTACAAGAGTCTCAACATGACACCCACAATGACTACAATCATTTGTGGACAAGAATTTATCATGGAGTCTCTTAATGTGATAACATCATAGAGTTACTCAACATGACACCCAAAATGGTTACATCCATTTGATGAAATTAGTTTATCATGGAATCTAATGTCATGGGGTAAGTTGACATGACACCCTCAATGGTTACATCCATTTGGGAAAAAGTTTATCACAGAATTTCTCAACATGATAATGTCATGGAATCACCCAACATGACGTCCACCAGGGATGGATTATTGGTAGAGTACTCTTTGAGTTGCAAAAACTAGCCGAGTTTTTTTGGCTTGGTGAGTGTTTATGACTTTTACTGGCGCCAAAAACTTGTAGAATTTTTGGCAAGAACTTGTCGAGTACTTGCCGACTTTTTGTTAAAAACTCAGTCATAGTTTTATAAGAATAGTTAAAAGTAGAAATTGACCCAAATCAGTTTCATTTCTCATTTCTTCACTTGTATTTTGCTTAGAGGGGAAAAATCTTCCAAACACTTGCAAACTGATTTCGATCGATTTGACACGGACTTGAGGCGGGTTTGAAGCACATTTGCAGTAGGATTAGAGTGGAGTTTCTGAAGATGATGACATCAATGATTTGAAGAGGCAGGCTTATGGAGGAAGGCGTGGATTTGGTTTCACAATGGATGACATTGAGTTGAATGTGTCATCATTGCTAGTGCTAGGAGAGGCTAGAGGAAGAGCTATATCTAGAATTAAGGACAAGCCACGAACTAAGTTAGACATACCGAGCAAGAAGACAATCATGGCCAGTGTAGACTTCTAAGATTAGACCCTCTAGTTCTACCTCTCCCTTAGTTTTTATTAGAATCGAGAAGAAGAAGATGTAATTAGAATGATGTATTTACTTTTAGTTTTACATATATTATTTACTATTTTACTTCCAGCCATGAGTCTTCCGTAGGAGAATGCGATTTTTGTACCGACATTGTGTTTAAATATATCTAGAGTAAGCTTGCTTGTTTTGTGTTTTCATTTATTGACTCATTGGATGTATCTTCTCATTGAATTTTGCAGAAAATGCATTTCTAATTAAATTTAAGCAATTTTTTAAGTTGCTGAGTTTTTGTTGAAAAATGGTTGAGTTTTCCCTAAATTTATTTTTGAAACCTTAGTGAGTTTTCACTATGATGTCCTTCATGCCTACTCCCATGTGCGGACATGTGCACACATGCTCATCATAGAGTCGTTCGGTCCGATGTTGTCATGGAATTCCTCAACATGACATTCACCATGGCTACTCCCACGAGTGGGAAGAAACATGTGCATGAGTGGTCATCACGGAGTCACTCAACGTGATGTCGTCATGGAGTCTTTCAACATGATGTCCACCATGGCTACTCCCATTTGTGGAATGAGCAACATCTCTCAGAGGGGTTTCACTTCATTTTTCTCTGTCTCAAAGAAATATGTATTTTAGCATGTAGCAAGGATCACTGATGCTGAAAGCCCCTCTCAACAAGGGCAACACTGAGCAAAATCTCTAAGTACATGAACTGGATTATTAGACTTGAATGGTACACAAGACTCCCTCTAAATGTAATGATATTTGATCTCCACATGTTTTGTGGAGCTCCCACTAGTCTATTCCAGCCTGTCCCTCTCCTTGCGGATCCGCTGCAGATCTTCACAGATATAGAAACTGTCACCTGCCAAGTGCGAGTACAAAACTCCCAAATCCGATAACTTCTCTAGCGAAATGTATTCCTTTGGTTGACAGTGACAAAGCAGTTGCCGATCTTCACCTTCAGGAATCTCCTTCACGTAACTGGCAGCTGCCCATTGCATTATCTCCTCCCAGAGCTGATTTCATCCATGCTTCACAGGCTTCACCATTCCCCCAACTACCAAAAGAAGTGGTGGCTGGGATCCTAGCTCATGAATTTTGTTCTATTTCTGGATTTTCATCCACTGCTCCACAACCAAGAAGAGTCTATGAGAAAATGATGCCTTAAGCCTCAAAGAGGTCTCAGCACACGCACAATAGTGGTAGTCGTAGACAAAACCTTAAGAATAAGGGCAGACAGGTTCATAGAGCAATGAGTCAGTGAGACTTGGTGGCAACATATTTCCAACCAGTAATACAAGTGAGCCACAAACCCGACAGATGACTCTGATCTTTACATAACCACCTGCAAAAATGCTATCCAGTCACAAGAGGAAGACCCACAAACTGCCAGCCACCCATGAGAAGGGGTGATGTAGGTAATCAACTGGAGCAGTAACACAAACCACCTGAAAATGACAGACTGCCCAACACGTATACAATAATAGGAACTGCTCATGCTCAAAACCAAATGTAGTTGTGGTGGAGAATTGCCAAATATATTGAAGATTCCAAGAACGGAAATTCTGTTCCTCACCTAGCCAGCCACTAATCTCTGTAATATCTGCCGTGGATGAAGCCAAGAGACCTCAACATTTGGAATGTACAATACTTCTATTATAGCCGTATAGAGTGAAGAGGTATAGCTTTGACCAGAATTAATGCTACCAGCTGTGAATGTGATCACCACTCCTAGCTAAGGAGGAGTCTCATGACTATCTCCCCACAGATATTTATCAATCCACACCAGCAAGATTAACTGCAACCATTGGCTTCCTACACACCTTTGACATTCAGAGTGCAATGTTTTCCATATATCAAATAAGCCCGTGTCTGGCTTTTTGTGTTCGTCAGCAATGATAATCAAACATATTGAACCTCTGCCAAATGATGTTCATTAATAGCCATGGCAGCAGACTCGAAACCCACAGAAAAATGTTTGATTCTCAGGTAAATTTTAATTCAAGCACCTCATTCAACGATAAAACTTACGGAAGCTCCAATATTATTTCCCCGTCCACTAAAGAGTGATTAATTATCATTGACACTTATAATAAACGACAATCTTCAATTCCACCCTATTATAAAATATTGCAATATTTCATGGATTTGTGATAAGCCGAACAAATATTTTCAGGACCCACAATAACACAGACCTGAAAAATCAATAAATTATAAAGAAATACGAAATGCCATCTTTAATGTATAAATCAACAGCAATTGTAAATAGTATTGATTGTACACTTAAGGAAATAAAAACATTCCTTCGTCAAATAAACATCAGCTTTCCAGATTGCCGAAAATGGTAAAATCAAGATATTTTAGCTGTGCAAACTCAAATCGTAAGAGTTCTTATAAATCTGTCTACAAAACAAGACTTTACCAATTTGCTCTATAGCCGCCACTGCTGTGCAATCTCTCCATGAAGAAGCATGAAGTTTCCGTCCTGTTCTGATACCATGTTAATGTTTTATACCAGAACTGAAGATAAGCAGCAAAACAAAATAATGCACAATAAGACACAACAAATTGTCATAGGGAAATCCTCCAACTTGAGGGACGAAAACCCAACCACAAACATATCACTTATATTTAATGAAATTGCAGGATACTGATTTACAATATGGCCAAACGCTACACCAAATTGAAGCAATGATGATAGCACCTATCTACAAGTAGATAAAATTCCTTAGTATTCATCTCCGGAAACACAAGATATCAATCTGTAGTATATTATGCGAATTCCTCCTGGAAGCATATATAAAATTGTCTTGACCCTTCATTGTCTCAATGTTGCAAAATGTAGACCATTCATTGTCTAGACCCTTCATTGCCTTGTTACAAAGACGATGACGATATGTGTTGAGTTGGCTTCAATAATATATTTATTTATTTCAAATACAAGAGAGAGATAAATCCCACGACTACAACATCAACATTATTGTTTTATGTTGATGATATGTAAGTGACAGGAATTTGCGTGGCAGTAGTTACCCAGATTAAACAGCAATTGGCTGAAAACTGATCAATGAAATATTTGGGTGCTACCAAAAAAATTTACGTAATGGAATTTTTTTTGGATAGGAAGAAGAAAATAAAATTATCAGAGGAGAAATATATGAATAGGTTTTGCATGAAGAATGCTAAGACAACGGTACATCTCCCTAAACCGGTTCAAATCATATCTTGAGATGCATTCAGATGCAAAAAGAAAAAAACTATATGGAAAGAGTGCTCTAGTTTTTCTGCTAGTGGGAGCCTTATGTATGTAAGTTGTAACTGTCTGCAGGGGGAGGAGTCTACAGGTATATATTATTAATCTTGGAAAATTACACTGGCAGGCTGTAAAACGTTGAGATATCTGGAGAGCACATCAAATCATGTGTTGACGGTTAGAGGATGTCAACTGAGATAGGACTGGTGACTTGGATATAAAAACTGAACTGCCACAGGGTATGCATTCAACTGGATTACTAGGTGGCAGAAAGTGGTGGGTTTTGCCAGTTCCACTATGGAAGTAGAATCTTTTGCGAGTAGGAGCAAAGGAGATGTGGTGGTTGCAAGTGTTACTTTCTGAATGGGTAGTAGACAACAAGACTTATTTTTGTATGGTGACAACAAAAGTATAATTCACTGGACTAAATTCTAGCTTCTCATTTACAAACAAAGCGCATAGAGATTTGATAACATTTTATCTAAGTTGCCGGTTCGCGGTTCGGTTCCGGGTTCGGGTTCGAGAACCGGTTCGCTGGTTCGACAAAATTTTGAAAAGGCGTTTGGGTTCGTTTGGGTTCGTTAGTACAAAAACATGTAAAAAAAAATTATTATTTTTTAAATATAAATATATATATATATATATATATATATACACACATCTTTACGAAGCATGAGTTAGAATTAGAATGTAGCATAGTAGCATAAACACATTTGAACAACAAAAAACTTTAAAACAGCATAAACAATATAGTAGCAAACCACAGCGATCATTGGAACCCCTAGCGACTAGATCTCTTCCCTTTCATTTAAAAAATTCATAACTGTATCTAATTAGTTTATGCAGATCAACAGTAAGTTTTAATAAATTTTTTTTCTTTTCATAAATTTATTTACCAAACTCTTATTATGATTAACATAATCGATTGAACGTGGTTAAAAACTAATTAGATCTAGCTTGCAGAAGGTAAATCCCTTTGACCAGCTGAATATTCTTCAATCTCTTTGGGCACAATCTCCCAAGCACTGATCAACAACAGTAAACTGGAAAAAGACCATTCATGGAGGCCTTTGGATAACACAATCTGACGTCCCAGATTCAATATTCTTTAATACAATTTTTAATATACCTAGAGGAGAAATAATCAGCCAAACAGTGATAGACAATGTGGTAAGTAGCTGCCCCACCTGACCATATTCATGTGACCGTAACTTTCTTCTGCAGGGCAACATTTCCCAATAAAACGTTGTTTAGTGTTTAGTGTTTGAAAAATTCATATTGCTACTCAAATAGGCCCTGAAATTCCTCGAAATTGGTCATGGTGGTCGCCACATGTTGAGCATCTTCTCTTGTGGGTGTCTCAAATTTAGTAGCATTTTGATTCAAATAGAAAGTGTTTTACAGCTAGGGATTACTCAACACTAAAAAACTGTGTCATTGTAATGCCTACCAACCCAGACCCAAGATGTATCAACATAAATTAAATTAAAACATGCTGTAATGTGGAAAATTTATATGTGGTTCTCCTGGGTTCGAAACCTGGTCCGAAATTTTATATGTGGTTCTCTTGGGTTTGAACCAGGCCTCCTAAAACGAACCCAGGTCGAACTGGACCAGAACCACGAAACGGTTCGAACCGGTACGTGGTTCGGAGGGGGGGGGAGGTACCCGTGCAACTTAGCATTTTATTCAAAGTGTCTTTGAACAATGTAAGTTCAAGCTGGAGAAGATTCATACTAACCTCAATCCTGCAAATGTATTTACTAAGGTTGCTTCAAAAGAGAAGCTGTTGTTTAATAGAGCTTGTTTTTCTGTGGTAAATATACGACAATGAGCTTGGAAAAGTGGACGATATCTCAGTGCATGGTTATTTGCAACATGAATTGGCTTTCAAGTGGGAGATTGTTCAGATGTGTAAAGTCCAACTGTCTAACCTTTCATCTCCTCTATTATAGACCTTTCGTCTATCCTGATTCCTGATAAACTGACTTTTTTGTAATTTTTGTTATCAATAAAGGTATGAAATACCCTTTACTTTCCAATAGATGTAGCTGTAATGTCCCCATTTTTGTCGGCATCATAATTTGAGAGATTAGCCTATTATCGAGATCCTCAAAGGCTAATTATTGTGAATAGAGGGTCTTCTGTGGTAGTGGCTTCGTTTGGGAGGGTCTTGTCTTCTCCACAATTCAGTTAGCTATTGGTTGGTCTTCGTTGGGCTCAGATTGGACTTCGTTTGAGCTTAGTTTTGTGTACTTACTATTTGTGGTAAGTCGGGTGTTGATTGAGATGGATCCTTTCTATTTTTGGAAAGTGCATTTGGTCACATGGAGAAATAATAGGCATGATTCCTATTTCAGACGACATATTTAAATGATGAGTATTTTGGGAATTATTATATTTTTAGTGTCCAAATTAATAATAATTATTAAATGGATTATTATAAAGTTATAATTTAACTTTATAATTTCACTTAAGTTGAGAGTTATCATTGGAAAGTGCCATTTATTAATTAGTTAAGCCAAGTCAAATGAGAGAATCTAAAGGAAGCTTTTAATTAATGTTGTGTGGTGAAACTTCTTGAGTGAAGTTACATTTTGGCAACAAAAGAGAATTTGGAAGTTATGAATACAAGCTCATTTGTTGAGGAAAACATGCTTGGATATTTATTTGCTTTTGTTGCCTTTGTGGTTTTTTCTGAGGTTCTGAATTTCAATGCCCCTGTTGAGGTATAAGGGTTTTGATGCTCATAAGTTGTTTTTAATTCACAGCTGAGGTATTGTGAATTAGTTTATGAGAATTGTTTTGAATCACTGCTGAAGTATAGTGATTTAATTATATTTTGGGATATTGGTTGAATCTTCTCTACTGTATACTTTGTGGTTGAGGAGCGATTGTTGGTTGGAATAATTTAGTTTCTTCTCTTACTGTATTGACTGTGGCTGAGAGGGCAATTCTATCTTGGAGAGTTTGGTAATTTATATCTCTGATATTTGGTATTTTCTGATTTGGATTTCTCAAGGCTGGACATTTGTGGTTTTGCTGGTGATGAAATCTTTATGTGATTGCAAGTCGGAATTGTTTGAAGTATACTAAGTTAATGAATAAATTCAGAATTTGTTGTGAGCCATTTGTTGTTTCAGATTTAAATGTGGAAATTCACATTGCAAATTTATATACTAGTGCTTGATATTTATTTGAGCAATGTATAAGGCTAAGGTTTTATTGAATTTGTGAACAATTGTTGCATTTTCCGATACTGTGTTGGAATTTTAGATACCATATAGTCAGTGATAATTGGGTTGTTTGCCAAGTGTTTATTGAAATGTCAAATGTATGAATAAGTGGTATTGCTAGAAGCATAACCAAATAGGGTTATTATAGTGCTATCAAAGAACTGAATTATAAAAAAAATTGGTGTCTGACGAAGTTATAACCAGTTGGGGTTATTACAGTGGTATCAGAGAAGTTTCCTACCAGCTTGCAGGAATTGGGCTCAGTTTGATTGGTGCTTTATTTTGGAGATTCGGTTTTTAGCATTATGGATGGTGAGAGGAGGTTTGGTATTCTTTATATCCGCAGAGGGCACACTTCTCTGCCAAGGGATGGAGATTCTGACATACGGGGTATTGTGAAACAATTGGATGTGCTAGTAAATGAGCTAAATCAAAATCACAAATGGATGAACCAATTGATTTTGAATCCAAGATTTGAGCAAAGCATGATATCACTTTTTTGAAGAGCGAAATGTGATGATATAGTTGCGGCTACAGATGTGCAAGACGTTTGTTATGAGTCACTGCATGAGCTGAGCATACTTGAGATGGAATGTGATGAGAATTAATATCATGTTGAGTCAGATGATGCAGTTTTTGGCATGAATTCCCAAGATCATGTATTTGACGGTGATGCAGTGATAGTGGGAGTAGGAGCATGCAAGGATACTATCATATCGGCGACCAACTTTGTGTCGGTCCATTCATCTAGCGAGGAGTTTAGCAGTATGCATTCAGTTGTTGATATGTGCCTTGATGATAGTGCACATGTCCTTGATGATGAGGTGAATGGTGTCGAGATTGAGTCATGTTATAGTTCAGATCAACACAGTGGTGAGGTTCACTTTATGGACAATCCTATGTTTGACATGGATGCAACATGGTCTTATGACAATCTATTGTTTGAGTTTGATGTTGATCACTCACCTGAGTGGAGTTGGACTCAGTTTTCACCAACTACAGATTCAATTTAGTTTTCTGTTGTGGCAGTTCGTAATGTTCCCGTGTCCACAAATTTTGACGTGACAACACCTATTGATGATATAGTTGGCATGAGTGTATTTGGATCTCCTGTAGCTACGTCCTTTCTTGGGATTGTTGGAGATGATCAGGATTCCACTCCAATATATATTATGTGGGTGGTGACCAGGAAGAAGAGTATGTTGAGATTTCTTATGGAGTTGTCTTCTAGTGATGCCCTAACTTTACATTATCAACATAGGTACTGGATACTATGTTGTAGGCAATGTTGATGGTCTTGATGATGTTGGTTTGCCGTGGGTTCAATGTTGACAGGGATGTCATGTACTTCTTCATTTGGGATCCAGGTGGAGTTTGGAGTTCACTATATTGCCAGATTGCTTGAGGACAAGCAATCTCGGGGAGGGAGGACTGTAATGTCCCCATTTTTGTTGGCATCATAATTTGAGAGATTATCCTATTATTGAGATCCTCGTAGGCTAATTATTGTGAATAGAGGGTCTTCTGTGGCAGTGGCTTCACTTGGGAGGGTCTTGTCTTCTCAACAATTCAGTAAGCTATTGGTTGGTCTTCGTTTGGCTCAGATTGGAGTTTGTTAGAGCTTAGTTTTGTGTACTTACTATTTGTGGTAAGTTAGGTGTTGATTGAGACAAACCCTTTCTATTTTTGGAAAGTGCATTTGGTCACATGGAGAAATAATAGTTTTGACTTCTATAATAGACGACATATTTAAATGATGCGTATTTTGGGAGTTATTATATTTTAGTGGCCAAATTATTAATAATTAATAAATGGCTTATTACAAAGTTATAATTTCACTTAAGTTGAGAGTTGAGTTATCATTGGAAAGTGTCATTTAGTAATTAGTTAAGCCAAGTCAAGTGAGACAATCTAAAGGAAGCGCCTAATTAATGTTGTGTGGTGAAGTTTTTTGAGTGAAATTACATTTTGGCAACAAAAAAGAATTTGGAGGTTATAAATACAAGCTTGTTTGTTGAGAAAAGCATGTTTGGATATTTATTTGCTTTTGTTACCTTTGTGGCTTTTTTTGAGGTTCTGAATTTCGATGCCCTTGCTGAGGTATAAGGGTTTTGATGCTGAGAAGTGGTTTTTAATTCATAGCTGAGGTATTGTGAATTAGTTTCTGAGAATTGTTTTGAATCACTGCTGAAGTATAGTGATTTAATTATATTTTGAGATATTGGTTGAATCTTCTCTACTGTATTCTCTACGGTTGAGGAGTGACTTGGTTGGAATAATTCAATGTCTTCTCTTACTGTATTGACTGTGGCTGAGAAGGCAATTCTGTTTTGGAGAGTTTGGTAATTTATATCTCTGATTTCTGGTATGTTTTGATTTGGATTTCTCAAGGCTGGACATTTGAGGTTTTGCTGATGTTTGAGGTTTCACATGGAAGATTTATATACTAGTGCTTGATATTTATTTGAGCAATGTAAAAGGCTAAGGTTAACTGAATTTGTGAACAATTGTTGCATTTTCCGATACCATGTTTGGAATTTTAAATACCCTGTTTTCAGTGATAATTGGGTTGTCTGCCAAGTGTTTGTCAAAATGTCAAATGTATGAATAAGTGGTATTGCTAGAAGCATAACCGAACAAGGTTATTATAGTGACGTGTCAGAGTTTGCTTGCAAAGTGTTTGATGAAATGTCAAACAATTGAATTATAAAAGAATTTGGTGTTTGACGAAGTTATAACCGGTTGGGGTTATTATAGTAGCCAAACTATTGAACCACCTAATTTGTTGTGTCTGTGTTCTATATACCTTTTATTTATTTATGGTTTAGTGATATATATATTTATCTTCCGTGCTTAACAATGTTTTCACTCCAAAGTCCTTCCCTGCATCGTAGCTGACAAACTAAAAGGTAATTTATTATCTCCTTGGACTCGGAAATTCTTCACTGGATATGAGCTACCTACCTGGGTCCATAAATCTTCTCTCAAATTATGCTTTCCTTTGGGCAATGACACTTAAGTTCAGACTCAAAAGTCCTTCCCTGCGTTGTAGCTGACAAACCAAAAGGTACTTATCTCCTGCTTGGCTTGGAAATTCATTTACTGGATATTATAACCCTATATGGATCAGGCTTCCTTTTTCACCCACATTTGTTTGCGACTAGCCACAGCTCCTTTACCCTTCAACGTCCTAATTTGGATTTATTCCAGTCCCCCATTATGTCTCATACCAAGGAGTTCTCCTTCAAGTTTATTCTGGAAAATTGAGTTCCTTGACCCTTGGAGAAACTTGAATTAGCGCTGGAGAATCACTGACTTCCTACAAGTCAACTTATTTCTCTATCCTTATTTTGTAGGACAGGCCACAATTTGTGATTTATGTGATTACCCTTGGTAAGGATATTGCATTTAGTGAACTCACTGGACAATCAACAGAAGTGGCAGAGCTTTACATTGATGAACATGGCTTCTGCTCCCTCATCCTACTATGATTGCTATTACAGAAGTTATCAAATACAGTCCTTCGTTTTTAGTCGAAAAGGTTCTGCCTGAGGCTTGTGCTCCTGTATTGGGTAGCTAAGATTCTTAATCGACTTTGTAAATAAATAAAAAATCCTCCAAGTACAAAGATAAAATATATTAACTATTTGAGAGTAAGTGTTATCAATATTTCGATATGGGATCAATAACTAGGGATGGGTGTTCCTGTATGCTGTACGTGAAGCATATGCTTGTGAGCAATAGGTTATATTGATCCTTATGTTAAACAATAAATCATTTGGATCATATCGTCAGAGATGCGGTTTCTAGGCACAATTAGGCATGTAGTCTTACTTCAGATTAGCCGGCCAATGGACGATTTTCTTGCTTCCCTTCAAGGATGGTTAATTAACTGTCTTACATATACATGACCGGAGATCTGTAGTCAATATTTGTATTCAGATGATGAGTTAGCAGGACTAGCACTTCAGAGCAAGTGGGAGTTAATGTAGAGAGGTGATGTCCAAATATATCAGATAGAAATAATTTTTATACAAAAGACAGAGTAGCCATGGGTATAGCTTATCATTGAAAGCTGTTTCTTTAACAGTTCAAATTCTAGTATAATCAATGCCACACATCCGGGAAGCAATTAAACCACGCTTTACTACTAGTTGCCTTTACCTGGTGCTGGGGGATGCTAGAAATTTGTGCATTTTTTTAATAAGGTTGTAATTCAACCAGGCTTACCAGAGCATTCAAAGTGGAGGTCCTCCAGTTGACCTTTGAAATCAGAGGTCATTCCTTACCCTCTGGTCAATAGTCTAAATGGTGAGTGATTCTCTCCTTAATGGACTCAGAATCCAGTTTTTGGAGATAAGCTCTATGGCATTCTACTGTGTCTCATACCAGAGTGTTTTCCTTCAAAGTTCAATCAGGAATAATTGAATTCCTCAACCTTAGTCCAAACTTTGTTTTGGAAGGGAAAATTATCAACTTCGTCCAAAATCAATTTTCATTCTCTCCATATTGCAGAACAGGTTTATTTGTGGAATTCAGAGCTCCCTTTCATCACCCATGTTTGAAATGCTTTATAAATGCTAAGTTATAGCATATTCAAATTGAATTCACATTAATATTATTATCATTTTATGTTTAAATTATCCATTATGATACAGAACATGAGTAAGGTTGGAAGGAAATGTTGAAAGGATACAGCCGCAAGACTCAGAAGTATCCAGGCATTCTTGTTCTGAGTCTCTTTTTTTTAAACAAAATTCTGTTTGCTGCTGCTGGAGTAGATGAGCAGTAGAAAGAGGAAATATAATAAGAGTGCACAGAATTGGGAGTGCAGAATACACTCTTTTGATCAGCATTCCTCTTCTGGCTGGAAGGACATGCAAACCACCCGGTGAGCATGGAAATACAAGGGCCCATTCCAATTTCTTTAAAATCTGTGGCAAGGACTCAGATATTTAATCCTGATGCAGAAAACAGATTTGAACGTGAGATGAAAGAGGATGACAAGAAGAGTCTTCGAAGAATTCCTTTGACATTTCTCATGCCAAGAGCATTGTCTATGCTTGTGAAGGGAGCATCGTCTATGCTTGTGAACAGCACAATATTTTGAACAGCTAAGAAGAAGCTTTATGAAGTTTTGATTTATTTTATAGGTGAAATATTTTTTTGGGAAGTTTGCACGAAATAATCAAGTTTCTCAAAATATTTAAAGGATATTTTTGAACTTATTGCAAATAGTTGTACCATTGGGAGAGAGAGGGGGCAGGTAGAGAACCCGTTTAGCTAGTTTATCTACTACCTTGTTATTTTTTCAAGGGATATGTCAAAAGGTAATTGGTGCACCTTAAGGCAGGAGAATCTCTAGAGGAGATGGCCAAAGCTTGCAACAATGAGTCGCACAACGGAAACACAAAGATACAACTGAAAAACAACTTCATTATCAGAATATATCTTATTACATTAAATAGACATCAAACATGTTGGGCTATAAGGCCTTCCTAGTTGCGACCATTGCTACAAGGAAACCAATACAGATCTATCTCGCGATCCTTGAGGACCCAAGAGCTAACCTCTGCTAGCTCCTCTCCATCCTCTCCTCCTACCTTGACACCCTATTGCATTACATTTATACGCCACTTTCAATAGGTCTGTCCAAAAATAATCATATCCCTCAATAACTGGAAAACGTGTTACAACAACAAGAACAACCCTAAAGACAAGATCAGCAATTAATCAAATGAGTACATATAGATGCATGACTACAAATATAGATCTGCCTATGATCTAAGAATCTTCTTGAAGAACCTCGAATCATCACACATTTGATTCATGCCCAGTACAATGAAAATCTAGCCATCATTCCAATTACCAATGAAGAACATGCTACTTGAGAGCAAAAGATCCATTAACTCAACCAATAGGAATCCACATGATGCACAATTATAGAAGAATGAGCCTCAAGAGGTCCACAATTAGCCACCAAAATTGTATAAGTTGAAACACACCATCAATGAGTTGCACACTAGATCATTTAGAGTAGCTAACATGAACAAAAAAGAACAAAACTCCACAAAATGATGCAAGATCAGCAAGAACCCAAGATGCTCTTGCATCAATAACACGATCCAAAGATCTACTCGGTTTGATAATCTTGTTGATCACCCCCACTAGTTGCCAACTCTTATCCTTAATTAGCTGTGCTATTTTTCAACATATCAACCACTTAAGAATCAGATTCACAAATGACCTTTTGCCATCCCAAAGAATCATGGATGGCCAAGGCTTCCATAAAATCATTAGAATGAAAACCCTTATAGATCGAGAAGAAGAACTAGATCACCACAAAAGAATCTCTACCAACCCTTGCAATTCCAACTTGCCTGGGATTACTCCTAGAGGAGCCATTAGTATTAATATTCAAGACCTCCACAAGGAGATGTTTCCATGGCCATCTCTAAGAACCTTGCTTCTATCATGACAAACCATATGAGATGGGGACCATCAAGACCTACAACCCTCCAGTCCTAGCCTTCGAAGATTAGGCAGGTCCCCAAGACCCACACCACTAGATATATCACACTTAGCTAACATGGTTTCTTGCAAGCTACTAGTAATTTGCATCCATACTTGATGGCTCATCCTTCGCTTATCCTAAAAAATCCTTATGTTCCTTTCCAACCAACTTTGCCAGAGATGAACTTAGGACCAATATTCCACATTGTATACAAAGAGGGGCACATGTAGGGGGGAAATCCCACTTGGTTGCAACATTCTATCAAGGTAGAGACATGAAATCAAGGCTTATTCCAAAGCACCCACCAACAATTTGAGAGTTTTTTAGAGTAGGGGCACAAGAAGAAAATATGGGAAGAGGTTTCCTTGCAAGTCATTCAAAGAATTCACATATAAGGATCCCTAAAATCATGTTTGCATAAGCTATTCAAGGTGAGACACATATTCTGGACAACTAACCACATAAAGAGGTTGCACTTGGGCCAAGAAAAATTGCTCTAAACCTACTTCCACCAAGACACAATAACTTCTCTAAAGGGCTTCTTGATAAGCTCCTTATATCCACTAGCAACAACGGATTTATTTTTCAAGTTAAGGTCCCAAGAAACCACCTCTCTTTCCTCTAAAGAGTTGCACACCTTGTTTGCAAGGATTTTAGGAAGTTCCTTCCATTACCCCTCATGGATTCTTGGAGGGCATTTGTGTGGTCCTTTCCAACCAAAAACATCTACTTGCCCTGGTTGTCAAGAAGCTTTATAATCTTGCAACTTAGTCTAACCAGCCTCTAGAAGAATGTTGCTTAATAGATGAAGATGAAGATACATAGAAAGAACATGTGGGAACCCATCTCACAAGTCCGTCCAAAACAAAGCTTTAAAACCTTTATTGCAAATCCAAATTAATCCTTGCTTGATCAACCTAGCCCCTCATTTGAGGGTATTCCAAATAATCGATCCTTTACCCTAAATATTATATTTAGAGACATTTATGTTATCAACCCCACCTAAGTACTCGGTAGTGATAATTTTGTCCTAATCTTTTGTTGCCATGATTTCAGTCCCCTTATATTTTCAAACTTCTAAGATTAGGGTTGACTCAATGTCCAATTTGAGTCTATGTCTAGAATGCCTCTAGGATGACCTCTCTTCTCATCATTCCCTTTTGAGCTAACCTATGCGAGAAATCGTATGAGCATTGTGCTAGTTGAAAGCTAGGTGATTTAAGGTTTGGTGGGAAGTCATGAGCGTCTCCTTGATGAGAAGGTGGTCTGTAAGTTCTAATGATTCATCATTTGAAGATTTAGAAGGATTTCAAAGACAAAAATCAATAATAATTGCATCTAAATGGAAGCTATCACAAGTGATCAAGCTCATAATGTAGAGAAATCAATTTGTATCAGTAGCCTATGTGGATGAGCGGAAACGTCAATCAATAGAAAGAATGCACGCCATTGGTCAGTTGAAAAGTCAATTGTTCTTAGATGTGGATCCCTGGCCGTTACATGAAGAGCAGATCAAAAGTGTTCACAACATTGCAATTGGTTAGTCATAACCTAAGGTTAGCATTGTGAAAGAGCAAAAATCAAATATGCGTAGCCTCACAGGGTTATGAAATGAGTTATGGGTTTAAGTTGCGAAACTGCGATGAAAATAAATAGTTAAACCAAACAATTTTTGCAAGTTTACATGCAGTTAAAACTAACTTCAGAATAATGTTGTGAAGATGCGAAAAACAGATGACAGTTAAGTCATGGCAGTGATCACAACAACGCCCAAGTTAATGCTAGTGCTCAAGATCAAGATGCGAGCATACGAAAAGTGATATTGACAGTTAAGTATGAAATGATCGCATGATCGCAAGTCAGTGCTAACCAATGGAAATTTAAGATACAAAAGTATGACAAAGAGAACAACATGACATGTGGAGCAAGTGGATCCACATTGCAGAACATAACAAAGAGTTAAGATATTCTATTCCTGGCCGTCAAATCTAAAAGATCAACGCTCACCGCACATTCGCAAGTGATTAAGGATAACCTGTAGTTAACGTAGCAAAGCAACGAAAAGTCATGGATTGCATGGTCGCAAAGGGTTAATCATAACCTGGGATTGAAGTTGCGAAGGAGTGATAATAGGTGTTCACATATTTCGCAAGGGGTTAAATGCAACCTTTAGTCAACATAGTGAAACAACGAGAGCCACTAATCGCATCATCACATCGGAAGAAGATATCGTATGAATAACAAGAAGCCACGAGGAAAAATAAAGAGCATTGTTATATTTTACTCATGGTCATTAATTTGAGATCGATGGCCAAAATTCAAACTTGCAGTGATTGTTGGAATACAAATTATATGGATTTGGCACCAAGGTGATTGTTATAGATCAGAGAGGAATATGAACCATTTTGAAGGTTTCTAATCATTTGTACTTTCTTTCTCTAATGTATTGAATTGTAACCGGTGACTGTTGGATTTTTGAGCGATTCAAGTGCTCTGTTAATGCAACTAATGAGTCTGTAACTGGCCTAGAAACCTAAGAGGGGGCCTACATATGTAATTTTCTAAGTTAATAGAAGGGATCAACAAGTTTCATGCATTTTCTCCCCTTGTAGTAGAGACTATTGAGTGAGAATAGAGAGGTGTATGGAATGAAGGATTAGATCGATGTCTGTAACTAGGTAATGTGATGTTATAATTCCACTTAGAACTAGCATGCCTAGGTTTCTTTTATTGTCTCCTTCAACTGAGCCAACATGCATGTAGATTAGTCTTTCTAGAATTGTAGGACAAGTACTTGTGAAGCTGTTAGTATTTGGGCTAATCAGAGTGTCAGTACAGTGTTAATAGTATGGGTAGTCAAAGTGTTATCTTTCATAGGTATTTCTGCTCTTTTCTAGAGCTGTATAACATCCTGCATTCGTGATGTGAAGTTAGGATTTATGTGGGAGTTTTTCATTGGGTAACCTTGACTGGTCAGAAAGCCACTTAGGGCCATGGATGTTTTTCTTCCATTACATCTCCTTACATCCTGTAGTCTTTGATGCATTTAGGAGTAGAGTTAGTGTTAAACCTAAAACCTCGCCTAGGTTGCTTATGTCTACGAGTAATCTGGGTTGCCTCTTCTACTCTCAGGTTAAGAACATACCCATAATCACCCTTTTGATCACATAAACACATCATTCCAAGTATATCTTGCATATAAGGGAGCTGTACCTTATAATTCAAAGGGCAGTGATATAACACATTCACTAACTCATTTGTTGGTGACATTCTTTTGTTTCCTCACATTCTGGGCATCTAGAGTCGAGGTAAAGCCAAGTTAACAAGAGGGTCAAACTGTTAACCAACATCTTGATGACAACACCACCTCCAATACAACTTTGTAGCCATGGCTTATCCCATTATTCTAGTCCATCTATGCCCAAGGCCCCTTCATGTTTTGTTCTACAAACAGAGTCCCACCTTATCAGACTCCATTTCTTAGATAGAAAGTTACCAGCCCATAAGAATTGGCGTGACATGGAATTAACTTCATGTATGAGGTTTGATGGAGCAACTACACAAAGCCCTTTCTAAAGACGAAGGGCTTGAATAATAGACTTCAACAAAACAACTCTCCCATCTTAAGATAGCCAACTATAAGTCCAATGGAAAACCTTTTTGCAAAACTTATCTAAAGTTTCCTACCACAACCTTCTTCATAATGAGCCAACTATAATGGGAATACCAAGATACACAAAAGGTAATGCCTCGATCTAGAAACACAAGAATCTAGCAATTCTAATTTGTATAGGTTAAAGAGTATTGAAGAAAATAAATGGAGGACTTATCTTCCTTAATTCTCTACCCAAAAGTTGTCATATAAATGTCCAGGGACCTCTTGAAGTTCTCTTCCTCACTAACTCTAGCCAAGCCCATTACAACCATACCATTAACAAATTATAAGTGAGATTGAGAAGGAATTCTGTCTTGCCGACTCCATCCTTGAATCAACCCTTGTCCCACTTTGGCCATGAAAAATATGCGCAATCCTTCAACCATTAAAACAAATCGATATGGTGAGAGGAGATTCCCTATCCAAGACCACTATAAACCCCAAAAAGATCAAAAGACTCACTATTAAAGAGAACAAAAGACACAGAGGTAATACAACTCATAACCCATTCAATCAAATTTGAACCAAATCCAAAGGCTTTTAAAATTTTCAATGAGAACTATTAGCCCTATATACACCTTAGCCATATCCAATTTGATAAACATGACTTTCTCTTTAGACAAGTACATAGAGTGAATAACTTCAATAGCTAACACAACCCTATTTAAAGTCTACACACTAGAAACAAAACCCCTCTTCTTATCTGTACTGAAGGATCCGAGTCTCTCTACAATCAACTTGGTAATGATTTTGTAGACAACATTACAAAGAGCAATTGTTCTAAAGAGATTTAAAGAATTAACCCCTTCTCTTTTTGGAATGAGAGATAGGAATGTAGCATTCAAATATTTCACCATCTTCTTATTACTTCGAGACTCTAAAATGACCTCCAAGAGGTCCACCTAAACAATGTCCTGAAATTCTTGGTAAAACTTAGTTGAGAAGCCGTCAAGTCCAAGAGCTTTACCTTTCTTCATCTGGAAGATGATTCCTCTAACTCCTCCAAAGTAATGGTTTCATGAGAAAGTCATTCATCTCATTTGTGATCAAGGAAGGAATGTAGTCTAGGATTAAATCTACCTCTACACTAGCAATAGGATTATCCTCAATAAACAAAGATGAAAAGTAATGCACATTCACCCTAGATGATCAAATGGGAAGAAGATAAACTATAATCATTAGAAGATTTGAGTGAGGTGATGAAGTCACTTTTGCTTTTGTCTTTAACTGAGTGAAGGAAAAAGACGTGTTTTGGTCTCCCTTGTGCAACCAATTTATGCAAGATTTTTGTTGTCAAAAAATTTCTTACCGAAGGTCTCATTCTTCTAGGCCCTTGACAACTTCATCCTCCAATCGAAAATACTTCTTTGTTAAACTGGATGGTCTCTTACCTTATGAGTGACATCATTAAGGTGAGTTTAGTCATTGCTTTCAAATTGAAGGCATTACCAAAACATTATATATTCCATCTCTTTAACTTGTACTTCACAAATTTGACCCTCTTGGAAAAGGAGTACATCATTGCCCTAAAAGCTAGTTTGCCCATTGTCCACCAATCAACAATATTCTCATACAAAGCAGTCCCAAAGCCACATAAGTTGGAATTTAAAAGAAGGATTCAAAGAGATGTTGAAAACATAAGCTGAAAGTATAATAGGCCAATGATCTCAACCTCAGTCAAGAACTTCAGAGTTGATATTTCAGCGACCCCCCTCCCAAAATAAAGATACAATAAATTTGTAAAGCCTTTTCAAAATAACATCTTCTCCCCACCTATTATTCCAAGTTAACATACCATTGGATGGCCTGATATCAACTAACCTTAAAAGATCTCTATTCTCTCGGAGAAGGTTTGAAGACTGCCCGAATCTACCCAAACTACCCTTTTTCTAACTCAAAATGATATTAGCATTGAAGTATCCTCTAAGAATCTAGAGAAAATAGGGGTCCAAAGTCCTTGCTAATCTAATATGTTGCCAAAGTTTACCCTTCCCAAGAAGACCAATAAGTGCATAAGCATTACAAAGAAGGTTAATTTCTCTAGAATCCAAACTTGTAGAAATCATAGACAAGAATGACTGCTAGACACCCATTGCATAGGAACTACATTACGTGGCTCCCAAAGACATGCTAAACCACCAGATTTACCTTGAGCCCAATGTATTGACAACATCCCTTGCTCCAAACTTTAGTAGCCAATTTCATTTCAACATACAACTTTCTCTTAGCTTGGCTAAAGACAACATCCAAAGAATTGGCTCGAATCAATTCACAAATAACCTTTTGTCTAGGGATATTATTCAAACCCCTACATTCCGCAAGGGCACAATCATTTATGAGATGGTGAAAAATGAGAATCAATAGTCTTGACCACCCCAAACTCTACTAAAATCTCACCCATCGATTTTGCTTTCCTAATCCTTCTTCCTACCCACTTTAGGAGGTCGATCTAGAGTACCCTTCTTAAGCTTTTTTTGTTGAATCCTTAAGGTCAGGAAAATACTCTTACTTTTCCCTGCCTCTTGAGGTTCCTTTTCTACATTCCTTGAAGAGCTACTTCGACTTGTGCCCTCATTAGGTCATGTGTGTTGCTAACTATGTCTTGTGGCTCATTATTGTCACAAGCCTTGAAGATGCCATTGATGGTCAATGATGCTCAAACCTTGCAAAAACATGTCAAATTGGCAAAATGGTGTTTGGGAATCTTACTGGTCCAAATGTAATGGTTGTAAGGTGATTTGATCACCATAATGGGACAAATGCCAAAAATGCCTGAAATGTTGTAATGTATTCAAAATGTTGGTTAACAATATTGACAACTTTTTATTAATTCAAACTCCAATAGCCAAATAGTTTCTTTCAATTTTGGTTGGTTGGTTGGGATTTATACAGTTGATCTGTGGCCTATATGGTCGATTGGAGATGAATGTTGGAGGGTTGACGATGATTGAATGAAATAGTGCTTTTTGGTGCTCATTCTCACAAACATTTCTTAATTTTATAGTTCCTCATGTTTGATTCTTGACTGTAGAGAGCTTTAAACTAATTGTAGATGTTAGAGCATTGAATCACCTTTCTTTTGGGCTTGGTCTCGTTTGATTTGGTGCACATAGGGGGGAGATCCAATCTGATTTGAGTTGACATGTTTGAAACCCTGATCAACTAGGGTTTTGAGGGAGAATTCATTCTAACTCTTCATTCCACCATTAGAAATTTATCATTCTCAGTGTAATGAAGGATCATCATCTAGCAATAGGTTTACTAAACGTTTGAGACTGAACACATTGTTCCATTGTGAAGAATGAAGCAATATAAGGCAAGGCATCACTTATGTGACTAGCTTCAGTTACTATTAAAAAGTGAGTGCAGAGTAGTATGGTGAAGTGTCAATCAAATCAGTGGTGGATTTGATGTTCAATTAAGTATACAAAAGTTTCTGCATTGGAGTTTGGCCTAAGAACATTGAGTAAGTAGGTGTTTCTTTATAAAAGTGCACATTAGGTCTACTAGGGCTTATTTGATGAAGGTTTTTGGGTATAAGGGTCGGGAGAATGAATCCAGAGCCAATTTCCAAAAAGCCCATCTAAAAGTACCATTTGCTTTGGGGCTTGTGTATATGGATTTGTAGAAAGTTGCAGAATACTTGATTTGGAGGCCTAATTACTAGTAGGTCGTTAACTAGGCCAACTAGTTCAAGGTGAGTGTTGGGTGTTGGAGATAAATCCAAAGGGTCTAGATAAACAAGTTGGATTATGAAAAGGGTGTAGAACATTGTTGCATGTCTTGAAGTTGTTTGGAGTGTGTAGATCTTGAATTGCAAGGGTGGAGCACTCAGATGAACCTAGGCTTGTGAGGAATTTGGAGGCGAGTAGGGAGACTCACTTGTAGAGTTGAGTTGTTATGCTGGAGGACCACAAGGAGGTGGCTAAGAAAAAGTTCAATTTACTTGGAATCCTAGTGGGAAGGCTTAGTTGATATGAATTAGTTGAGGGTTCCTAAATAGAACAAATCCTAGGTTACACGAGGGTGTTTGATTAAGTGTCCGGACCCCTCTCCATCATATTGGTATCAAAGCCAATAGTTGATGCTTATTTGCAGTGTATGTTGGAAGAAGAGATAGTTTCAAAGTCCTATACAATGCCTCCTAAAGGGGCAAAACCTCTAGATCTAGAGGAGATGGAAAAAATAATAGAGGGGAATTGGGAAACCACGTTTAAGAAGTTGACGAGGAAAATGAAGCTTAAAGGACATATGGATAGTGATGAAGAAGTCTTAGAGGATGAGACAAAAGAAGAAGATGAGGAATATAGACCCTCAAGTGTAGACTTAAATGTAGAACACAAAGCATTTTTAAATGCTTTAAAGGAGGCACATAGAGAGGGTGTCGATGCAAAGATGGAGGTTCCTATGTTCCATGGAAAATTGGATAGAGATGAGTTGGTAAACTGGACAGAGGCTCTTGAGAATTATTTTGAATATAAGGTAGTAGATACCATGAAGATTAGATTTACAAAAACATGGTTGAAAGGTTTTGCCTTGGGACAGTGGAATTGTATCCAGAATGAAAATGAGAGTCAAGGAAAGAATGTGATCACCAAATGGAGTAAAACAACAACTCTACTCAAGAGGAAGTTTACTATGAGATCCAAATTGTCAAGAGGCTCCACAATTTGAGGCAAAACGACTTGGATGTGGCTATTTGCACTAAAGAATTCCACATGTTAAGTATCTAGGGAAAACACAAGGAGGGATGAGAAAGGAAAGGTGGCCAAGTATTTTAATGGGCTAAGGTTTTCCATTCAAGATGAGATTGGTATGACCCTTCAAAAGAAAATGGATTAGTGTTTCTTGTTGGCATCAAGGGTTGAGGAGAAGCTTAGAAGAAAAAGGTAAACAAAATAAAAGAAGAGGAGACAAGAATAATAGAGGAAGAGGGAACTTTGGAGGAAGAAACCCATCACACAAGAATGGTGAGATAAGACATCGAGAATCTAGTGGAGAATAAGGATACAAAGGTGGTGGTTATAGAGGTGGAAGAAGACCCAATGAAAGGGATATCAATGGAGGGATAGGAAGGGGGCTAGTGTCTTCACTAGGAGATGTTATAGTTGTAATCAAGTGGATACACCATGAGAACGTGCATGGAGAAAGATTCAAGCTCCCATGGAGGAGAAAGGAGTAATAAATTGATCCAAGATGATCACTGGCAAAGTGTCAACTCACCTATTTGAAGTGTTGCGCCAAACCTCAGAGGAGAAATCTTGATGATAAAGAGGACCTTGTTGAAGATACCAATAAATCAAGAACCACCCTAAATACATACCTTGTTCAAGACACTATGTAAGGCATATGGTAAACTTTCTAAGGTAATTGGGATTCAAATTCTACTAAAAATGTAGTTTCAACTAATATGATAGATAAACTAAGGTTGAAAAAATTACCTCATGTTAATCCCCATAGAATTTTTTGGTTGAATAAAGGCCATAGTTTCATGGTAGATGAGCAGGGTAGGGTTGAATTTTAGATTGGTGACTAAAAGTATAGGGTTTTGTGTGCGATTATACTCATGGGTGCTTTTCATCTTCTCCTAGGCTAACTATGGTAGTATTGTAAATGCACAACATGACGGGGCTAAAAATACCTACATCATAACAAAAAATGGGAAGAAGTATATGATGGAACCTTTGCTACAACATATGGATGAGAATGACACTAGTGTCACCATGGTAAGTGGGAAGGAATTTTGGGACTCGTGAAGGAAGAAAATTGTCTAGGATATGTATTGGTGATGAAGCCAAAGGATGATCCTAACTTGTAGAACAAAGAGAAGAAATAGATTCACATAGAAGTGCAAGAGTTACTAGCCAAATACAAGGGGATAGTAGTGGAAGAAATACCCAATACCCTACCTCTTATAAGAGACATAAGCCAACAAATAGAGCATATACCTAGTGCAACCCTTCTTAATAAACCTGCCTATAAGATGACACTACTTTCAGAATGAGGAAATTGCTAGGCAAATTCAAGAGCTCCTAGACAAGGGTTTGATTAGGAAAATTCCTAGCCCATGTGTAGTCCCAACTGTACTTGCTCCAAAGAAGGTTGTGAAGTGGAGATTGTGTATAGATTCCAAGGCCATAAGTAAGATCATCATAAGGTATAGATTCCCAATGCCAAGGATAGAAAACCTCATGGACTATCTTGGCGGATCATGCTACTTCTCAAAGATTGATTTGAAATCAGGTTATCAACAAATTAGGATAAGGCAAGGGGATGAGTGGAAGACTACCTTCAAGACCAATAAAGGTGTCTATGAATGGCTAGTTATACCATTTGGTCTTAGAAATGATCCAAGAGAAGCTAAAGGATGATCCTAACTTGTAGAATAAAGAGAAGGAGACTCCCATAGAAGCACAAGATTTACTAGCCAAATACACAGGGGTAGTAGTGGAAGAAATGTCCAATACCCTACCTCTTATAAGAGACATAAGATAACATATAGAGAGTATATTTGGTGCAACCCTTCCTAATAAACCTGCCAATAAGATGACACTACTTTCACAATGAGGAAACAACTAGGCAAATTCAAGAGCCCCTAGACAAGGGTCTGATTAGGAAAGTCCTAACACATGTGTAGTCCCAACTATACTTTCCCCAAGGAAGGATAGGAAGTGGAAGTTGTGTATAGATTCAAAGGCCATAAATAAGATCACCATAACATACAAATTCCCAATGCCAAGCATAGAAGACATCATGGATTATCTTGGAGGATTATGCTACTTCTCAAAGATTGATTTGATATCAAGTTATCGACAAATCAGGATAAGGCAAGCAGATGAGTGAAAGACTACCTTGAGGACCAATGAAGGTCTCAATGAATGGCTAGTTATGCCATTTGGTCTTAGCAATGCTCCAAGTACATTTATGTGTCTAATGAATGAGGTATTGGTTGAATTCATTGGAAAATTTGTAGTTGTTTACCTTGATGACATGCTAGTGTTTAGCAGGGCCAAACAAGAGAATTTGAAACACCTTAAGCAGGTGAAAAGGAGGTTGCATGAGGAGAAGACGATGATCAACTTGGACAAATGTGAGTTTATGAAAACTGAATTGTTCTACCGTGGTTTTTTTTTTTTTTGGGTCTCTAGTGGATGTTTGAAAATGGATCCCTCAAAGATAGTGGATATCCTTAATTGGCCTACTCCTAGATCAGTTGGTGATGTTCAGAGTTTCCATGGTTTGACAAGCTTTTATAGGAAATTCATGAGGGATTCAGTCATATTTGTGCACCTATACTTGACATTGTCAAAGGTTGAGTAAACTGTAAATTCTCTTGGATAGAGAAGCCAGAGAAAATCTTCCAATACTTGAAGAAGGTAGCATAGCTACCTACTTTTTTTCTTCTTGATTTCCATAAACGTTTTACAGTAGAATGTGATGCTAGCAAGAAGGCTATTGGGGCAATGGTTAACCAAGAATTCCATCTGGTGGCATTTTTCACATAAAATTTGAATGAGACAAAACAAAAGTACTCATCATATGATTTGAAGCTATATGCAGTGGTGCAAGATCTTAAGAAGTGGAGACATTATTTCCTACCTAGAGAATTCATAGTTTTTATAGGCAATAATGCATTGAGTTTCCTTAATGGACAAGAGAAACATAATCAAAGACAAATCAAATGGGTTGAGCAATCACAACCCTACACATTCACCATTAAGCACAAGAAGGGGGTCACTAATAAGGTGTCATATGCGTTTGCTCACCATTTAGGAATTGCAAAATCAGAATATGGAGATTGATTCCCCCGAGAAGCTATAGAAAGATGACAATGATTTCAAAGATGCTTATGAAGTTTGTGAAAATTTTTCTAACTCTTTTCATGTTGAGTTTTTTGGTTACATGTTGCAGGAAGGTCTCTTTCTTATGGGTAGTTTGTTGAGTGTACCCAAATGCTCAGTGAGGGAGAGCATTATCAAGCAAAAGCACAATGGAACCTTGGGAGGAAACTTTGGATTGAATAAAACTTTGGTACTAGGCTATAGTACAAGAGAAAGGTATGGATAAATGTGAGGCATGTTGTTGCAAGTTGTCTCATATGCCAAAGAGAAAATGATACATCAAGTAATTCAATCTTGTATCAACCACTCCCTATTCCTAATAGGACATGCGAGAGCATTAGTATAGATTTTGTGCTAGGGCTCCCTAAAATTCCAAGAGGGTTTAGTAGTGTGGTTGTCATTGTGGATAGACTAGAAATATGGTTCATCTTGTGCCATGCAAATGTAAAATCAATGCATCTTATAATGCATGCCTTTTCTTAAAGGAGGTTATAAGGATTCATGGTTCACCATTGAACATTGTTACATGTAGAAAATCTTCCAATACTTGAAGAAGAAGGTAGCATAGCTACCTACTTTGTTTCTTCCCGATTTCCATAAACATTTTACAGTAGAATGTGATGCTAACAAGAAGGCTATTGAGGCAGTGTTTAACGAAGAATTCCATCTAGTGGCATTTTTCACATAAAATTTGAATGAGACAAAACAAAAGTACTCAACATATGATTTGAAGCTATATGCAATGGTGTGAGATCTTAAGAAGTGGAGACATTATTTCCTACCTAAAGAATTCATAGTTTTTATAGACAATAATGCATTGAGTTTCCTTAATGGACAAGAGAAACATAATCAAAGACACATCAACTATTTTCATGTTGAGTTTTTTGATTACATGTTGCAGGAAGGTCTCTTGGTTATGGGTAGTTTGTTGAGTGTACCCAAATGCTCAGTGAGGGAGAGCATTATCAATAAAAAGCACAATGGAACCTTGGGAGGATACTTTGGATTGAATAAAACTTTGGTACTAGGCTATATACAGTACATACAAAAGGTATAGATAAATGTAAGGAATGTTGTTGCGAGTTGTCTCATATGCCAAAGAGCAAATGATGCATCAAGTAATTCAATCTTGTATCAACCACTCCCTATTCCTAATAGGACAAGGGAGAGCATTAGTATAGAATTTGTGCTTGGGCTCCCTAAAATTCCAAGAGGGTCTAGTAGTGTGGTTGCCATTGTGGACAGATTTAGAAAGATGGTTCATCTTGTGCTGTGCAAATGTAAAATCAATGCATCTTATATTGCATGCCTTTTCTTAAAGGAGGTTATAAGGATTCATGGTTCACCATTGAACATTGTTACATGTAGAGTCTCCAAATTTGTGGGGCACCTTTGGAGAACATTATAAAAGAGACTTGGAATTCAATTGTCTTTCTCATCAACCTACCATCCTCAAACTGGAGGCCAAAATGAGGTAGTTATAGGCCTTTGGGACCTTCTCATATGTCTCACTAAACAACATGGATTAGCCTCAGACTTGGTAATAGGACAAGCTAAATATTCATACAATGATTCCATGAATAGGAGCACAAGGAAAGTCCATGGGTTTCATCCTAGGGGTGTGCTAGAGCTCAGAGGTCTCCATGGTTTGGACAAGTGAAGTGCTCAAGGAGAAGACATTTCTTGATGTAAACTGGATCTGATTAATAGTCCTTTCCTTCTCTAAGGACTCATCTAGGCTCTCTTCTAGCCTATTAGGTACCCCCTTTGTTAGCATAACCTTAAGAGGATATCTATCCTACCCTCTACACTTCACCATCTAGTTACACCAATGATCTTACAACTTGCACTCATCCTAAGGACATTCCAACCTACTCCTCAAGATCACAACTTTACCAAAAATGGACATTCTGCCTTCAACATGAAGTGAGGGATGCAACTTGATGATCTTTAGTCTTCCCCTAACCTCCTCAACTCAAAATCCAAAGGTCTTCTTATTGATTCCCTCAAACTTGACAAAATTGGCCTAAATAGACCTAGTAGAATTAGGCCTCCAAAGTTGGTTTTTGGGAAACAACTCCAAATTTCTCTTAACAAGGTGTTAAACTAACCTCCATTGTGGATGCCCTTTTGGAAATCCAACAAGATTTTCTAGGAGTCGGGTCCTCAACCTATATGTACACCTCCTTCCTATATAGGTGCCTAAAAATAAGGGTTTTGACTCATTTTTGTCAGCATCAACAAGGGTTTCATGAATACCCTAGAAAACCTTGTTATGGGAATGACTCCTCTCACAGGTGGCTTCCTTACACATCCCTCCTCCTTCTCCAACACTTGAATTGAACTACCTAACACATTCAATCCATCCAAATTAACTTGCTAGCACTGTGATCACCTAGCCATGCACTAAAGGCTCACCTAGGGCATCACATCAAAAATAGAAGCCATGCTTTTCCAGGTCTCTCCCTTGCTATGTACATTGTACAAGGTCTCCTCTTCCATATCCCCAAGAACCATGATGATTCCACGATGAGGGTTTATGGGGAGCCATTCTTCTAAAAGTTGTCAAAACTGAACTAACGAACATACTAAAAACAAAAAAATTGAAAAATATGAACAAATGAACTCTAAACAGCCTGAACTCTAAATAAAGAAGTACTTTAACAACAAGAATTACAAGAATCCAAAGCAAATTTGAGACTTTCAATCCATCAATGCATTATTGCAATCAAGAAAAGACAAAACTATCACTCTATAACTATATTTTATGGCTTTATTAACAAAACTTCACTTCCCACAAAGCTCCGACCCTTTCTATGGGTTTACTTCATGGCCTTATATGTTTTCCAAGAACTTTTAGACTGTTAGAGTAACCATCAATCTTAGATTCACGACATGTCCAATTCCTGCCTAAATGTTGTCATGCAACTTTTCAAAGTTGCTAACAACTTTTGCATTTTTACAATTTTTGGACATTTATCAGTTGGAACTTTCCAAGTAGGTCCAACATGATCCATTTATGATGTCTAGGCATGATTTATCCTTCAGAGCATCAATTCACATGATTTTGACCATTTTGCCCTATTTAAAAACTTTTGCACAATTGACATCTTTCCCAACTTTTCACCAAATGACAATGTATGACCTCCAACCTATGCAAAAGGATGTAAAAGCATCATAAAGGAAAAAACAAGTTCAAAACCATACCTTCCTCAAGATTCTAGGGTATAAGACCCATAACCCTAGTTTTGCTTCCTAACACCCAAACCACAACTAAGCAAAAACAACTCGAAAACAACTCAAAAACAACTAGAATGGATTGAACCTAGTTAAATCCATCTAGGAGCAAACACAAATGACCCTCTGACGTCTAGACATACTCAACTGACTTGGCTAAGGTCAGTACAAGCCAAAAACCCAAAGTGTAGAGCTAGGAGTTAGCATAGGTGCTCCTGCACCATTTCTACTATCATGAACGAAGTTCATAAAAATACGAAGGCCGTATTAGAGAAGAGTGTTACAAAGTATAAGGAAAAGGAAGATCTTAAGAGGAGAGATGTTTAGTTTAAGGTAGGTGACTTGGTCATGACCTACCTAAAGAAGGAGAGACTACCTAAGGGGCAACAAAAAAATTACTCATGAAGAAGATATGGCCATATAAGATTGTGCATAGTTTGATCCTTAATGCTTATGTGATTAAGTTATCACCTAGTCTTGGTATCTCACATATCTTCAATGTGTGAAGTTTGTTTCCTTTAGATGCTCTATGGTTGTAGAAGACAATACATGTGATGATGTTGTGGAAGATGATGATAAGTGGGTTCAATATTTGACCCCCAAATAGGCCTTTGTAGTTGGAAAGTATCATAGACTTCAAAGTGATGAAACAAATAAGGAAGGGCATGTACAAGCCCTATTGGCAAGGAAAACTAGAAAGTAAGAGCTGAGAAGGGAGCAACAACAGAGGTTAGTATTGCATGAGATCGAGAACATTTTTGTAAAAGCATTTCATGTTGAAAACCTTGATGAGAAGGCTCCAATCATTTCTCAGCTACTTCAAATTATGGAGAAATTAAATGATACTGACGTTGATTCAAATGAGAAGTTGATGCAATGGACAACCAAAATGTTCGAGAAGAAAGTGATAGAGAAAGTCTCCACTGAAGCTACAATAAGGAAAGTACATTTATCAAATCTTGTCAATAATGTAGAACAAATTATCAAGCATATTCATTCTTTGTACAAGAAGTTATCTGATGCTATATTCTTTACAAAAGAAAATCAAGACCTCATAGATAGACAACATGAAGATTTAAGGTCAACAAGACATTCTTTGAACATGGACGCAAGTTCAAGTTCATTTCATTTAAATAGATTAATAATTTCCCAAGCTAGGTTAGCTAAGTTGATGGCTAATGATGGGAGAATAAGAGCTAACCTTATCTCTATTCAAACAATGTTGACACCTCGTATAGAGGTTATGCAGAGAGAGCTTCAATCAATAAAGGAGGTAGTACAAAGAGATCCAAATCTCTATAATGTTGATAGTGTCGTGGATCTAGTTGCTATACTAGAAATAAAGATTCAAATTTTGGAGTTTGTAAAGATGAGTTGGGATCATGCTTTAGCCATGATATTATAGATTCATAAGCCATTTTTGGATAAGTATGGCTTACCACTACAACCCAACAGCCATGAGTGACAAAACAAGGGGGATAGTGGACATGATTAGATAAAGAGGGATAGTGGTCACTTAATGAAGGATAGTAGCGATGATCAATGAATAAATGATCAGACAAAAAATGGACGATGAATGAAGAAATTTTTGCAAAGAAGCAAAACAATTTTGAAATGTTGAAGTTTTGCATGTATATACCAAGTGGTAGAGTCAGTATATGTACAATGTATACCAAGCAAGGTATGGGTTATACTCTAAGGGGGAATACTTATATTTAAATTTTGTATTGAACATATTTTGATCATGACAAAGTATTTTTCCCACTAATGTCAAAGGGGGAGATTCTTAATCCCTAAGTCTTGTTGTCCATTAGTGTCAAACACATAGTCATTCACAAGGTAGGAGTATTTGGTCATCATTACGACTGAGTCATCCTATATAGGTCGAGCAAAGGAATGATGAATTGAATATAATTTAGTTGAAGCTGAGCAGTTACTATTATTGAGAAATTCTATGGTCGTTGAGTACTCCAATACATGTCGAGTCATCTAGAAGATAGTTTACACCACGTGTATGGATGCATAGTCATAAGGTATAAGACGATTAGATAGAGGTCAAGGGACAACATAAAGAAACAATTTATTTCGAGCATCATGATGTTCAAGTTTCGAGTAACCTAGTTTTGATATGTTTGTTTGGAATGACACAAACATTGAGGTAAACCTTTTTTGGTGACTTAAATGCATGTTTTAATGATCACGGAGTAAATTGTGGAGGTGATTACATGTTTGGTTAAGGATTATTAATCCTTATGCAAGGTGATTAGCCAATCAAAAAAATGAAAGGACTAAGTGGAAAAAGAGATGGATCTAGATCATTGATTTTGATTTTGAAACTTCTAAAGTTGGTTATTAGAAGATGTTCTACCCTAATTTCATAATGCATGCGAGAGAGGTTGCGAGTTTCGATTCTACAAGAGAAGTTTGAAGGTGAACCAGACAAAGAAACCGAGCAGAGTAGTGAAGGGAAGAACACAAATATATCAAATTAGATAGCATATCAGAAATTGTAAAGAGGGGATCCATTATCAACACTTGAAGTGCAAATCAAAGGATTAGGTATTGATATATTCTAACAAGTGTAATCAAGGTAAATCTCTTAATAGAGTGGTCCTAACAGACCTTTGTAAATCTCTTAACAAAGTGCTTACTTAATTGTATGTTCTAAATCCTTTAATCAAGGTAGACTGTATAAGTCTTGTAAATTCTTGACAGGGAAACCCCTCATAGGGTAGATCATTTGAAGTGATCAAAATTGTAGCCCTAACATGCAAATTTTATTGCTATTGTTGTGAAGATTTGTGGATGTCACCCCCACCCCAATTTTACCCTCACCTTGGAGGGTTTATGGGTAACCAAAATTTGTGTGTTATGTGTTGATCATTTGATTAGTAGTTTCAAATATGTGATGAGTTCTTAGATCTAATACATCATAGCAATGAATGTTTATGTGATTTATGATATTGTAGAGATAAGGATTAGAGGTGAAATTATCAGATTTGTTATTTGTTTTAAAGGATAAAAGTTTTATAGATCTTGATTCACCCCTTCCCCTACCCCTACCCCTTCTTAGTATCTAACTTTCCCATTGGAATTCCAACAAGATTATCAAAATCCAAATGGATGAGTGGATGCCAATACTAAACCCAAATTATATCAAGGAAATACATAAGAAAGTCCTCTTTCATGCAATGCAAATTGATCATAGATGTGCAGTGTAAATGTAAAATTGAACAAAATGATTTAATGGCAAGTGTAAGATAAATCTAGGTTCTAAGTATATGCAATCAACTCAATTAAAATATAGAAATAGGTCTATGATAAAAGGTAAAATAAATGATGGACTTACTGTGAAATGTGTGAGGGGAGATGCCTTTTTCTCCAACAATCACAAATCTAAAACTGTGATGGAAGTTCTAACTGTGAATCTACGATCATGATCAAAAACTCTAAAAATCCTATTTCTCTTAGACATTCAAGAACATGTCGACTTGGTGGTAAGTGTCTAGACACTTTACGGGAAGATACACATGTTCCTCGAACATAGTAGCAAAGTTGACATAAATTCTTTAGAAAGGTATCGACGAGTAGTTTTTGGATTTGAAACTACAATTTAGATATCTTCTCTTGCACATAGTAAAACTTGGTTTTTGTTTTTGGTTTGATGAGGGATTAGCTTGGTCAAACCTTAGATTGAGGAATCACCCTTGAAATTGAGATGTAAAAGATGAAAGAAAGAAAGAGAAATATAAATATTCACCTTGCTTGATGAAACCCTTGTAAATAAAGATTTCATAATGAAGGATGTAAGAGATCTCCACAAATGCAATGGAACTACCAAAACCAAATCATGGAGCCATGGATGTAAATGTGCATCAATGAAGAAGAAGAGTGAATTCCACAATGTAGATCTCCTTCCTTGATGGCTAACAAAATGCTAGATCTTGAAGAGGAAATCCTCACAAAGGATCCTTAAATCTTGAACACCTTGAATGCCTTAGGAAAATACACTTTCTTAATTACTTTAATGCTATTTTTAAAAAAAAAATTTACTATAATTATCATGGATGTGAAAATGAGGTTCCTAGACTTCCTTTTATACTAATTTTTGGGCGCGAAAATAAAGCAAGATGATGGGGCTACTTGATTTACAAATTTGCAACCTATAGACTAAACTAGCCCCAGAACCTAAAGTCCCTAGGGAATAGGTCGATTGTTGTGATATGGAGCCTAATCAGACCCAGAGGTTTATTCGACATGGTTTTCTCCCCATAGTATTTCTATGGGGGTTCGAGGGCAGCGCCCCTGTAGCGCTCCCTATCATAGTACAGGGTGGGGTCGAGGGGCAATGCCCCGATGGGGGTTTTCGAAGCCAAAAATGACCTTATATTATAAAAGGCATCGGTTATTATTTTTCTATTATTCTAAACTTAATTTTGTAAGTGACAAAAAGCTTGTATAAAAAGGCTTAGGGTTAGGGATTTTCATAATGTGTGATGTGAAAATTGGTTCTTGCAGTGGTATTGAGCTGTAAGGGATTACAGATTGTAATCAGGTTGTAGTCACTGGATAATAATAATATTGGACTTGTTGTTGGTGGATGTAGCCAAGGGATTGGGTGAACCACGTTAAATCTTAGTATCTTGTGTTCTCTTTTATGCGATCTACTATTTTTTGGTATTGGTTATATTTACATTTAACTGTTATTTCTGTCCGAGGTTAATCCTAACATTGACTTGGGTCAACCTATTCCATGGTTGGCCCAAAAGGAGCTAATCCCGAGGTCTTAGAAATTGTGCAGATAAAAATGCAAGAAGTGTGACAAAATAGGAGAAAGAGTCGATTGAGCACAAATCCATCCATGGTCAATAATGTCACTAAAGGGTGGGAGCTAAAATGTCTTAAATGATGGGTGCTTCCATTTTAAGACGGTGCACTTTCAAAGAGTTTATATTCTTTGAAAATAAGGGATACCATTTATATAGTTTTAATATGGTAGTAATTCAACTTGCATCAATAGGCGTTAAGATGGAAAGTAGAGAAAAAAAGCACAATGGAACCTTGGGAGGACACTTTGGATTGAATAAAACTTTGGTACTAGGCTATATATAGTACAGGCGAGAGGTATAGATAAATGTAAGGAATGTTGTTGCGAGTTGTCTCATATGCCAAAGAGCAAATGATGCATCAAGTAATTCAATCTTGTATCAACCACTCCCTATTCCTAATACGACACGAGAGAGAATTAGTATAGAATTTGTGCTTGGGCTCCCTAAAATTCCAAGAGGGTTTAGTAGTGTGGTTGTCATTGTGGATAGATTTAGAAGGATGGTTCATCTTGTGCCGTGCAAATGTAAAATCAATGCATCTTATATTGCATGGCTTTTGTTAAAGGAGGTTATAAGGATTCATGGTTCACCATTGAAATTTTTTACATGTAGAGACTCCAAATTTGTGGGGCACCTTTGGAGAACATTATAAAAGAGACTTGGAATTCAATTGTCTTTCTCATCAACCTACCATCCTCAAATTGGATGCCAAAATGAGGTAGTTATAGGCCTTCAGAACCTTCTCATATGTCTCACTAAACAACATGGATTGGCCTCAGACTTGGTAATAATACAAGCTAAATATTCATACAATGATTCTGTGAATAGGAGCACGGGGAAAGTCCATGGGTTTCATCCCAGGGGTGTGCTAGAGCTCAGAGGTCTCCATGGTTTAGACAAGTGAAGTGCTCAAGGAGAAGAATTTTCTTGATGTAAACTAGATCTGCTTAATAGTCCTTTCCTTCTCTAAGGACTCACCTAGGCTCTCTTCTAGCCTATTAGGGACCCCTTTTGTCAGCATAACCTAAAGAGGATATCTGTAATGATCCCATCTTTTGGCCTTCACATTCTCCAAATTCTAAGTAGAGGATAAGAAGAAATTAAATTAATTTCTTATAAAGTCATTCAATTAAAATTAAAAGGTGACTTTGTATTTAATTAATTTAATTATTAATTACAAGGGAGTAGCTTCTAGGGTATGTATTAATTATTGGAAGGACGGAAGCCTCTCGTGATTTAATTAATTATTGCCGAGGAGGAATTTCTAGGGTATGCATTAATTATTGGAAGGAGGAAGCTTCTAGCTCTTGCAATTAATTAATGTTTTAGTTCCTTCCAGAAGGATGAAGAAAAGGATAAATAGGGGTGAAAGTCTCATTGCTGATCATCGAATTATTGTATCGGATGATTATGACTTGCATTTGATAAGAGCTTGGATGTGTGAGTCACATATCTTTTCTTGGCATTAGGGGACGCTCATCCTCTCTTGTAACATTCTAGACGTCATTCCCTTAGGGTTTGGCCTTTGGAATACATCTCTTTGTAATTGATTGCAGCATTCTCAGCATTAATATAATTTCAGCCTTGGTTCAGCTTTTGGGCATTCCTGGGTGTCCATTACAATATCTATCCTACCCTCTACACTTCACCATCCAGTTACACTAATGATCTTACAACTTGCACTCATCCTAAGGACATTCTAGCCTACTCCTCAAGATCACAACTTTACCAAAAATGGAAATTCTACCTTCAACATGAAGTGAGGGATGCAACTTGATGATCTTTAGTCTTCCCCTAACCTCCTCAACTCAAAATCCATAGGTCTTCTTATTGATTCCCTCAAACTTGACAAAACTGGCCTAAACAAACCTAGTAGAATTAGGTCTCCAAAGTTGGTTTTTGGGAAACAACTCCAAATTTCTCTTAACAAGGTGTTAAACTAACCTCCATTGTGGATGCCCATTTGGAAATCCTACAAGATTTTGTGGGAGTTGGGTCCTCAACCTATCAATACACCTTCCTATATAGGTGCCTAAAAATAAGGGTTTTGACTCATTATTGTCAGCATCAACAAGGGTTTCATGAATACCCTGGAAAAACTTGTTATGGGAATGTATCCTCTCATAGGTGGCTTCCTTACACATCCCTCCTCCTTCTCCAACACTCAGATTGAACTACCTAACACATTCAATCCATCCAAATTAACTTGCTAGCATTGTGATCACCTAGCCATGCACCAAAGGCTGACCTAGGGCATCACATCAAAAATAGAAGCCATGCTTTTCCAGGCCTCTCCCTTGCTATGTACATTGTACAAGGGCTCCTCTTCCATATCCCCAAGAACCATGATGATTCCACGATGAGGATTTATGGGGGAGCCATTCTTCTAAAAGTTGTCAAAACTGAACCAATGAACATACTAAAAACAAAAGATTTGAAAAATATGAACAAATGAACTCTAAACATCCTAAAATTCTAAATAAAAAAGTCTTTAACAACAATAATTACAAGAATCCAAAGCAAATTTGAGACTTTCAATCCATCAATGCATTATTGCAATCAAGACAAGACAAAACTATTACTCTATAACTATATTTTATGGCTTTATTAACAAACTTCACTTCCCACAAAACTCCAACCCTTTCTATTGGTTTACTTCGTGGCCTTATATGTTTTCCAAGAACTTTCAGACCACTATAGTAACCATCAATCTTAGATTCACGACATGTCCAATACCTGCCTAAATGTTGTCATGCAACTTTTCAAAGTTGCTAACAACTTTTGCATTTTTACAATTTTTGGACATTTATCACTTGGAACTTTCCAAGTAGGTCCAACATGATCCATTTATGATGTCTAGGCATGATTTATCCTTCAGAGCATCAATTCACATGATTTTGACCATTTTGCCCTATTTGACAACTTTTGCACAATTGACATCTGTCCCAACTTTTTGCCAAATGACAATGTATGACCTCCAACCAATGCAAAAGCATGTAAAAGCATCATAGAAGAAAAAACAAATTCAAAACCATACCTTTCTTAAGATTCTAGGGTATAAGACCCATAACCATAGTTTTTCTTTGTAACACCCAAACCACAAGTAAGAAAGAACAACCCATAAATAACTAGAATGGATTGAACCTAGTTAAATCCATCTAGGAGAAAGCACAAATGACCCTCTAACGTCCAGACATACCGAACTGACTTGGCTAAGGTCAGTACAAGCCAAAAACCCAAAGTGTAGAGCTAGGAGTTAGCATAGGTGCTCTTGCACCATTTTTGCTACCATGAAGGAAGTTCATGACAATGTGAAGGCCATATTAGAGAAGAGTGTTACCAAGTATAAGGACAAGGAAGATCTTAAGAGGATAGATGTTCAATTTAAGGTAGGTGACTTGGTCATGACCTACCTAAAGAAGGAGAGACTACCTAAGGGGTAACCAAAAAAATACTCATGAAGAAGATATGGCCATATAAGATTGTGCTTGATTTGAGCCTTAATGCCTATGAGATTAAGTTATCACCTAGTCTTGGTATCTCACATATCTTCAATGTGTAAAATTTGTTTCCTTTAGAGGCCCTATGGTTGTAGAAGACAATACATGTGATGGTGTTGTGGAAGAAGATGGTAAGTGGGTTCAATATTTAACCCCCAAATAGGCCTTTGCAGTTGGAGAGTATCATAGACTTCAAAGTGATGAAACAAATAAGGAAGAGCATGTACAAGCCCTATTGGCAAGGAAAACTAGACAGTGAGAGCTAAGAAGGGAGCAACAACAGAGGTTAGTATTGCATGAGATCGAGAACTTTTTTGTAAAAGCATTTCATGTTGAAAACCTTGATGAGAAGGTTGTAATCATTTCTCGTCCAGTTCAAATTATGGAGAAGTTAAATGATACTGACGTTGATTCAAATGAGAAGTTGATGCAGTGGACAACCAAAATGTTTGAGAAGAAAGTGATAGAGAAAGTCTCCACTGAATCTACAATAAGGAAAGTACATTTATCAAATCTTGTCAATAATGTAGAAGAAGTTATCAAGCATATTCATTCTTTCTACAAGAAGTTATCTGATGCTATATTCTTTACAAAATAAAATCAAGACCTCATAGATAGACAACATGAAGATTTAAGGTCAACAAGACATTCTTTGAACATGGACCCAAGTTTAAGTTCATTTCATTTAAATAGATTAATAATTTCCCAAGCTAGGTTAGCTAAGTTGATGACTAATGATGGGAGAATAAGAGGTAACCTTATCTCTATTCAAACAACGTTGACACCTCTTATAGAGGTTATGCAGAGAGAGCTTCAATCAGCAAAGGAGGTAGTACAAAGAGATCCAAATCTCTATAATGTTGATAGTGTCGTGGATCTAGTTGCTATGCTAGAAATAAAGATTGAAATTTTGGAGTCTATAAAGACGAGTTGGGATCATGCTTTAGCCATGATATTATAGATGCATAAGCCATTTTTGGATAAGTATGGCATTACCACTACAACCTAGTAGCCATGAGTGACAAAAACAAGGGGGATAGTGAACATGATTAGACAATGAGGGATAGTGGTCACTTAATGAAGGATAGTAGCAATGACAGATGAATAAAGGATCAGACAAAGAATGGACGATGAATGAGGAAATTTTTGCAAAGAAGCAAAACAATTTTGAAATTTTGAAGTTTTGCATGTATATACTGAGTGGTAGAGTCAGTATATGTACGGCGTATACCAAGCAAGGTATGGGTTATACTCTATACTTATATTTAAATTTTGTATTGAACAGATTTTGATCATGACAAAGTATTTTTTCCACTAATGTCAAAGGGGGAGATTCTTAATCCCTAAGTCTTATTGTCCATTAGTGTCAAACACATAGCCACAAGGTAGGAGTATTCGGTCATCATTATGACTGAGTCATCCTTTATAGGTGGAGCTAAGGAATGACAAATTGCATATAATTTAGTTGAAGCTGAGCAGTTACTATTGTTGAGAAATTCTATGGTCGTTGAGTACTCCAATACATGTTGAGTCATCCAGAAGACAATTTACACCGCGTGTATGGATGCACAGTCATAATGTATAAGACAATCAGATAGAGGTCAAGGGACAACATAAAGAAACAATTTATGTCGAGCACCAGAATGTTCAAGTTTCGAGTAACCCAATTTTGATATATTTGTTTGGATTGACATAAACATTGAGGTTAACCTTTTTTGGCAACTTAAATGCATGTTTTAATGATCAAGGAGTAAATCGTGGAGGTGATTACATGTTTGGTTGAGGATTATTAATCCTTATGTAAGGTGATTAGCCAATCAAAAAAATGAAAGGACTAAGTGGTAAAAGAGATGGATCTAGATCATTGATTTTGATTTTGAAACTTCTACAATTGGTTATTAGAAGAGGATCTACCCTAATTTCATAATGCATTCGAGAGAGGTTGCGAGTTTGGATTCTACAAGAGAAGTTTGAAGGTGAACCAGATAGAGAAACCGAGCAGAGTAGTGCAGGGAAGAATACAAATATATCAAATTAGAGATCATATCAGAAATTGTAAAGAGGAGGTCCATTATCAGAATTTGAAGTGCAAATCGAAGGATTAGGTATTGATATATTCTAGCAAGTGTAATCAAGGTAAATCTCTTAATAGAGTGGTCCTAACAGACCTTTGTAAATCTCTTAACATAGTGCTTACTTAGTTGTAAGTTTTAAATCCTTTAATCAAGGTAGACTATATAAGTCTTGTAGTTATTGATAGGGAAACCCCTCATAGGGTAGATCATTTGAAGTGATCAAAATTGTAGCCCTAACATGCAAATTTTATTGCTGTTGTTGTGAAGATTTGTGGGCGTCACCCTCACCCCAATTTTACCCTCACCTTGGAGGGTTTCTATGTAACCAAAATCTGTGTTATGTGTTGATCATTTGATTAGTAGTTTCAAATATGTGATGAGTTCTTAGATCTAATACATCATAGCAGTGAATGTTTATGTGATTTATGATATTGTAGAGATAAGGATTAGAGGTGAAATTATTGGATTTGATATTTGTTTGAAAAGGTAAGAGTTTTATAGATCCCGATTCACCCCTTCCCTGCCCCCTCCCCCTTCTTAGTGTCTAACTTTCCCATTGGAATCCCAACAAGATTATAAAAATCCAAATGGATGAGTGGATGCCAATACTAAACCCAAATTGTATCAAGGAAATACACAAGAAAGTCCTCTTTCATGCAATGCAAATTGATCGTATATCTGCAGTGTAAATGTAAAATTGAACAAAATGATTTAATGACAAGTGTAAGATAAATCTAGGTTCTAAGTATATTCAATCAACTCAATTAAAATATAGAAATAGGTCTATGATAAAAGGTGAAATAAATGATGGACTTACTATGAAATGTGTGACGGGAAATGCCTTTTTCTCCAACAATCACAAATCTAAACTGTGATGGAAGTTCTAACTGTGAATCTACGATCATGATAAAAAACTCTAAAAACGCTATTTCTCTTAGACATTCAAGAACATGTCGACTTGGTGGTAAGTGTCTAGACACTTTACGAGAAGATACACATGTTCCTTAGACATAGTAGCAAAGTTGACACAAATTCTTTAGAAAGGTATCAACGAGTAGTTTTTGGATTTGAAACCACAATTTAGATATCTTCTCTTGCACTTAGTAAACTTGGTTTTTGTTTTTGGTTTGATGAGGGATTACCTTGATCGAGCCTTAGATTGAGGAATCGCCCTTGAAATTGAGATGTAAAAGATGAAAGAAAGAAAAACAAATATAAATATTCACCTTGCTTGATGAAACCCTTGCCAATAAAGATTTCATAATTAAGGATGTAAGAAATCTCCATAAATGCAATGGAACTACCAAGACCAAATCATGGAGCCATGGATGTAAATGTGCATCAATGAAGAAGAAGAGTGAATTCCACAATGTAGATCTCCTTCCTTGATGGCTAACAAAATGCTAGATTCTTAAGAGGAAATGCTCACAAAGGATCCTTGAATCTTGAACACCTTGAATGCCTTAGGAAAATCCACTTTCTTAATTACTTTAATGCTAAAATTTATTCTTTTTAATTGCTATAATTATCATGGATGTGAAAGTGAGGTTCTAGACTTCCTTTCATACAAATTTTTGGGCTCGAAAATAAAGCAAGATGATGGGGCTACTTGATTTCCAAATTTGCAACCCCTAGATTAAACTAGCCCTAGAACCTAAAATCCCTAGGGAATAGGTCGATTATTGTGATATGGAGCCTAATCGGACTCAGAGGTTTATTTGGCATGGTTTTCTCCCCATAGTATTTCTACGGGGGTTTGGGGGCAGCACCCCTGCTGCACTCCATGTCACAGTACAGGATGGGGTCGAGGGGCAATGCCCCCATGGGGGCTTTTGAGAAGCCAAAAATGACCTTATATTGTAAAAGGCATCGGTTATTATTTTTCTATTATTCTAACCCTAATTTTGTAAATGACAAAAAACTTGTATAAAAAGGCTTAGGGTTAGGGATTTTCATAATGTGTGATGCAACAATTGGTTCTTGCGATAGTATTGAGCTGTAAGGGATTACAGATTAGAATAAGGTTGTAGTCACTGGATAATAATAATATTGGATTTGTTGTTGGTGCACGTAGCCCAGGGATTGGTTGAACCATGTTAAATCTTGGTATCTTGTGTTCTCTTTTATGCGATCTACTATTTTTTGGTATTGGTTATATTTGCATGTAACTGTTATTTCTGTCCGAGGTTAATACTAACATCGACTTGGGTCAACCTATTCCATGGTTGGCCCAAAAGGAGCTAATCTCGAGGTCTTAGAAATTGTGTAGATAAAAATGCAAGAAGTGTGATAAAATAGGAGAAAGAGTCGATTGAGCACAAATGCATCCATGGTCAATAAGGTCACTAAAGGGTTGGAGCTAAAATGTCTTAAATGATGGTTGCTTCCATTTTAAGACGGTGCACTTTCAAAGAGTTTATATTCTTTGAAAATAAGGGATGCCATTTATATAGTTTTAATATGGTAGTAATTCAACTTGCATCAATAGGCATTGAGATGGAATGTAGAGAAAAAAAATGGTTTTGTTACTTTAAATTTTAACAAAATAACGGGATAACCTTGTAATGTTGAAAAGAAGTATTGGTACATCACTTAACTAGAAACTTTGATTACAATTTTCTTAAGTGAAAAATTTGGAAAGTGATCCATGAATGATAAGTATTTTTATTCCCTTGCGGTTAGAAGTAGGTGAAAAGAGGACAAAGGTAAGAAAAGATGAGGTAAGATTTATAAGGGAAAGCATAGACTAGAATATTAGGCAGGTTTAAGGTTTTGAGGTGGAATTCTATTGATAAGAGTTGCATAAAGGTAAGTCCAAGAATAAGGATGACTTATTTGATAAGTCATTTAACGCTATTTAACATAGAAGTGATTATTTTCTATCTTTTAATATTCTTGGTAATTATTTTTACTTGATTCATTCATGTGCTTCCTTTTATATGGCAACACAAAAAGGATTGGTATACAAAAAGGTGCGAGAGGCAAGTATCTATTAGAAAATAACTATTTTAAGATCATTGTTCAAGGAAAAATAAAAGTTACTATTGTGACTACACGTCACACCCTTGCCCATTCAATGGGTCGCCCATTTTTTCGTAGGCACGGCTGGTGTATGCAACAATCAAACCATGTAATTCCGTTTTGTGTGATTTGCATTATTTTGGAGTGGAGTTTGAGGGTAATCCACCATGGATCCCCAAACATTGTGGAGTGTGGATCGACCGACCCCAGGAAACAATCAAACAAGGTAATAATCATGGAATCTCTAAAATTTGCATTCTCCATGCATTGTGGAGCACCTTTCGACCTATATCAGGGAAAAATTCCAATTAGAAAAAATCCTTCACACACCAAAACGTGCTCATCGTGAAAGACGGGGAACACTTTCACCATCATCATGGAATTTATCCAAGGGAAGGGATGTCTGTGGTATTCTCACTGTTGCGCTCTCCAAAGTCCTTGGAGCACATTTCTTTTATGGTAGCGGATTTCATCCAACACAGGACTAATCCATGCCTCCATCATAATCGTGTTGTCCGCACTTCTCAGAGTGGGATTCTAAGCCCATTATGGATTTTGTTTGGCATGAGGAAATTCTTTCACATGCCTAAAAATTTTCTTTTCTTCCATCATAGAATGCATATAAGACAGAATCATGAATTTCTATTTTGTGTCCCTGCTTGACTCTCTTTATCAAACATAAAAGCAACCAAGTCAAGGAATGGTCAAATGGAAATAATCCATGACTCAACCAAAATGTCATCTTCCATCATTTGTAGAGCCCGATTTTTCTTATGCTACATATTTTGTGCCCATTGATAAATCCTTGACAAGCTTAAAATTCCTACCTCTTTCAAACTGTCAGGCATCAAAGGAATTGCCATGTCTAAAAGGTTGAAAATATTTGAATTTTAGGGAAATCCCAAGACTCGGAAAAACTTGAAAAATCTCGAAGGATAAAAAAAATTGGGAAAATTTCAAAAAGTGAAAATCATTTAAGTGGAAATTGAAAATTTGAAAAATCCAAAAACAAAATTTTTTTTTGGAAAAATTTAAATTTCGTAGGAGTTTGAAAAATAGGAAGAAACTTGAAAATTCTTGGAGGATGGAGAAAATAAAAATTCGAAGTGTTGCAATTTTTTTGAAAATTATGAAATTGTCATGAAAAAAATTTAAAATTTTAGAAATTTGAAAAATTAAAATCTCATGGAAAATCGAGTTTGAAGATTGTGGGAAAAAAGCAAAAGGTTGGGAAAAATTTTCAAGAATGAAAAAAATAAAGTTTGATTTAAAGCATTCAAAATTGGGAAAATTAAGAAATGGCTTTTTAAGAACACAAGTGTTTTTTGGATTTACATTAAGAATTAAATATTAGTTTTTATTAACATTTAATTTGGTTATTCTTATGAAAATAATCCGAAAAATGAAATATTAGAAGAAGTTGAAATAAATTTTTTTTTTGGTTGCATTAAATCAAGAAAATCGATTAAATATTGATTTTTGATTAATATTTAATTAATTAAATCCAAAAAAGATCAAAATCAAAATTGGGTTAATTGGGACATAGCTTCATCATGAAGCTGTGAACATCAAAATAAAACTTTTTGAAAAACATGATAAAAGCAATGAAAAGTGGCATAGAAATTAGAATCTTGGTGACTAAGTAAAGCAGTTGCTTGACTTTAGCCTACAACACTAAAGGTAGCTTTTCTAAAGATGGCTTGTATAAGAAACACATCCATTCATTCCTTCTCACATAGAAATTTGAAGAATGAATTGAGGAAAGAAAAAAAAAAGAAATTTAGAGAGTTTGGAAGGAAGTTTTTAAAAGGAATTTTCAGGATCATTGAGGAGAGAGAAAATAATTTTTTTTTGAAATTTGTGAAGGAGGATTTTGAACTTCATAAACTTGTTCAGCGAGTTGGAAAAAATTACATGTTTCTTGTGAAAAGTGTGAAAAGTGACTTTTGAGGAGAAGAATCTGGAAATCTTGACAAAGTTCCAAAATCTTCATCTTTTGGAGGAATTATTCCTGCTTTTTGTGCTTTTCCATATTCTTACGTATGAAATTTTTCTATTTTGTAGCAACGAAGAATGACAACACCTCAAGGAATAGGAGAAACGCGAGGACAATTAATAAAGAATGAAAGGAGAGGATTCTACCCCAAATTCAAAATAATGTCAAAGTGGGAAGAAATTGGAGATACAAGCCTTGGTGGCCTCGATTTGAAAGAATTCAATCAATGAATGTTTGGATAGGACCATCATGTTACACACCTAGCTTCTAGAATTGTAAGAAGTGGAATTGTTGTTGTATTTGGTTTCCCTCTTGCCTTTCAGTATCTAACGTTGATTATGGATTGTGCCAAACAGTATAGTCCTAGCAATAGAACAATCAGGGATCCATACCAAAATATTCTTGTAGATTATTCTCTAGCATCCACATCTAAAGCATTTGGGATTCCTTCACACCCTAGAATGGTAACAAAAACACAAGAGCAAGCACTTAGAATCTACAATGCTAGAATTCAATTCTATGAAGAAATAATCAACAAGAGATGGTTGAAATAGAATAGATGACATCATTCCATGATTCCTAAGGAACTATATGACTTGACTTGCAACCAGAGTATAGCAACATGATCATGATGCTTAGTCGCATTTATGACACACCTTATTCCTATAGAGATGTGGTACTTCATTAAGCAGGTGGCAAAAGAAGGTGATAGGATATATTGGGTTGGACTCCTAACTGATAAATTTAATGAACAAATGATGAATATAGAGCACACAAGAAAATTTAACACGAGCTCTTACATCATCTATATGCTAGCATGAAGGATGAATTATGATGGGCTAAGATGCAAAGGATCGATTGGGAGTGAAACCCAAAACTTGAAAGTTCATGAATGCTACATGTAATTGCATTTATACTCTAGGGATGATTATGTAAGAGTTAATGATGCCTTTTCCATGCACATAGTGAGGATCCTACAAAAGAAGTTGCATATGAGATTATCAACTGGCGCAATGAAGTTGGTGGAAGACTATGGTGCTTAGTTCATCCAATTTCTCACTTTTTCATACATCTAAGTTTAGGGATTTTCCATGGAGCCGTAAAAACTTCTGAGGTACCTTGTAGATTAGATGGTCTTGTTGGAACTCACTTGGCAACTCATAGTTTATGACAAGATTTAGAAAGGGAAGAGGAAGTTGGGATTGCAGTTCCTAGTTTCCATTAGAGATGGAAAAATTGTTGCATGCCCTTGTTTGAAGGCAACAGAGAGATCATCATATGAGCTCCACATCTTCCATCTTTCCCTTTATCCAAAAAGGTCTGATTTTGATCCCTTCAACAAGATCACATCAGTAGCGAGATCAAAGTACCAACATAAAGTTCACCTTGAGGATTTTTGGTCAAATGTTATGGATGAGCATGAGATTAGAAAGAAGATGCATTCAAGATTTCCATTGAGCATTGTCAGAGCATATAACATATAATGGGTTCTAGATCAAATGGAGGAGGATCCAAATTTGATGCAAAAATAATTCAGTCGAGAAGGGACAATTCATCTATATGATTGGAAAAATAAAGAGGTTACATAACCAGACGCTCTTGCAAAGTTAGTCTTAGATTCTACAAAGTGGTGGATTGAGCATAAGCTTGAAAAACTAGTTGCGCTAGCAAATAGTTTCATGTATCGATTTATTGGTCATCGATTACCTAGGGATGAACAACCTGGAGAATATCCAAAGGAATTATTGAAGAAAGAGAAGCTCCATCAAAAGGTGTAGAAAATAGGAAAGGAAAAGAGGTAACTCAAGAAAAACATCCTAGGAGTGAGATAGATGTCCAAGAGCCTCAACAAAAGAAGCAAAAATTTGGAATTGTTACGTCTTCCCTGAGTAGCACTCCTAGGGTTCAAGAGATAGAAACATTTGAAAGGCAGGAAGTAGAGACGAGTATGAGGAGATTTGAGCAAGAACAAATTTTGGTTAAACCGATACATGACAAACTGAGTATAGATACCCATGAAAACTCTGTGCAAGGGAGAGGAAGACATCAAGATAGTGTTACAAAGAAAACTCTTGTTGCAATCTTAGAGAAAGAAATGATGGAGACTAAGGCTATAGAACTTGTAGCTTATGAAGTGATGTTGGATAGTCCAAGAGGTGAAGAGGAGATCAACTTTCAAGTGGTCCAAAAGAAAGAAAAATTGGTGATCATTACAATAAGAGAGGAAGGCCCATCAACAACTTACCTCATCCAATAAGAGAGGAAGGCCCATCATTTGTCCCTCCCACAGGCTTTTGGCCAAAGAAATAGATTATTTTAACAGGATCAAGTAGATTGCTCAAGGTGTAGAGATAAACTATGGTTCTAATATTGATAATAAAGGATAAAGTTTATGAGCTAGTTCATCTTGCATCTAAATGTCAATCTGGGATTGTAAACTGATTAAAGGTACAATGGGTCTCTACTCAAGGGATGATGATAGCATGTCAAGTGGGGATGACTAGAGCTAAAGCACACAAAAGGAAACCTACAACAAATAAAAAAATTCTAGAGATAGGAACTGTCACTTCCTAACAACTGGAACTGCACACCCATCAAAGGTTAAAGGATAAATATTGAATAATATTAAAATAATAGAATTTAAATCTCACAATCATTAAAGTAAATTTGAACAATCTTAATTAAATAAAACCAAACTAATTAAAACCACACAAGTATTAAAATAAATTACAACTATCTTAATTATACAAAATTAAACTAATTAAAATAATATAACTACTAAAATAATTAGAGATAATAAAATCAAACTAATTGAAATAACACAATTATAAATTAAATCTATCTTAATTATATAAAATCAAACTGAAATAAAATACATGGAAAAAAACATCACCAAGCTACCCAAGGAGTGAGCCCTTGCTCCTGGTTTGCACAATAGATTAAACAAAAGCCTTATTTACAGAGGAGCAATCATGCAAATGAATAATTTATTTATGAAAGTAGTACATATATTTTTCTTTTCTTTTCCCTTTGACATAGCTCATATTTATATTATAATATGGTAGCAGTTGTTTCCTATTTTCATGCCATTTTGATATTATTTTGTGGCTCACATTTGACTTTTCCATTTGTTGGAAATAACTTCCCTAAAATTTAGGATCTTATTTAGCTCATAGTTACAACAAAATAGGATATTAACATGAATTCTCTTCCATTGGATCATAAACAACATATTTATTTAGTTACAACAAAATAACCAAAATATATCATGAAAACTAATATTATGGCACAAATTCATTTGCTTGAAAATAAACTCGTGGGTATCACAAAATGTATAAAATCTAGTTGGCGACAGGAAGTCCAAGTCCTATCTGATAGGCGACATGAAGTCTGGCAAGTGATAGGAGGTTTGGGCTCTGTTTGACGAGCAAAGAGAAGTTTTCTTACAGTTGATAGGTCATATCTTACAAGCAATAGGAAGTCCAAAATTTGACAAGAATTCTTAAGTTCTCTCCTTCTATCAAGATTCTCAAGATGGCATTTACAAGACTTCAAATAACATTTATTAGTAAAGACAATCAATTTATTACTTTTCAGAGGCTATTGGGGATGCTCATGGGGATTTCATATTGGTTGATTCGATTTCTTCCAATGTCTTTAGGACAACGTATGCTCGCATCCTGGTGGAGATGGATAACTCCAAGGGGCTTCAAAAAATGTTGAAGTTGGCTTCTCCAACTGGTTCTTGGATTCAACCGCTTGATTATGAGGGTATTCATTTCAGATGCAGGAAATGCCATAAGACTAGCCATCTTACTGCGAGTTGCTCCTCTGACAAGGCTAGATTGAAGAAATCACCTTCTTGGTGGTTGGAGGTTTCAGATGATCATTATACGATTCATAAGGTTTCTAAAGAGGTGGATGGTTCAGATAGCTCTTCGCATATTGATCTCTCTTTGGCCAAGGATTCTGTTGTTGTTTCTGATGATTCAAAGGTTGTCTCTATGACAGTTTTGAATTAGAATGTTGTTTCTGACTCGTCACTTGTTGTTGTCTCTACGAAAGATTTAAATTAGAATGTTGTTTCTGACTCATTGCCTGCTGTTGTCTCTATTGATTCGACTGTTGTACCTTTGATGGCTTTGGATCATAATGTTGTTTCTTTCCCTTTTTCTATTGTTGACTCTATCGATGAGGGGTTTTTGGGGGTCAGTTAGGATTGGAAGAAGGTTGCTGGGAAGGTAGAGGATGATTGGACATCAGTCAAAGGAAAAAAAGGAAAATCCTCTATTCCTTCATTTGATATGTCTTTACGTTCTCAAAAGACTGGACCAAAATGTAAATCTTGATGGTCTATTTCTTCTTGGGCTGTTTGCCCTCTTGTTGGGAACTTTGGTGTGTCCCTCTATTTTGTTAGGTGGTTTTCCACTGTTGTATTTTGATCCTCATTGTTATATCTTTCTTGCCCTTTGTTAAAAGGTTTCGGGTCCTTTCAAAACCTATTTTTACTTAATCAAAACTTTTCATATTCTTATCTCAAAACTAAACTCAATATCACTAATTAATATTTAATCATTTGCAACAAAATATTTTAATAATACAATTTTTACATTGGAATATAGAAATGGGTATGACAGTGTGTGAAATAAGATGAAATATGGTGTAAAATGGGACATAAATGGTTCTCGTCATTCCCCCCAACTTAGCATATTGCATGTCCTCGTGCAATCAATATGGGAGAGATATCTTTGATTTGAGTTTGTTTCCTTTTTGGGTTTATAACATTGAGCTTCATCTCCACCCTAAACCATGATAACTCTTGTATAGAAACAAGTCCCTTGCATTGCTTCATATGACAAGCTTTGTTGTTTTTGTTGTTGTTTTTTTCTATTTCCAATATTGATACCTCAAATTTTTTTTATCATTTTTTTTCTTCTTGTTTTTTTTCTTTCATTTTTAGCATCAAATGGTTACATATATGAGGTTCACAAATTTTTTTATCTCACGATGCACAAGCATGTTGAATATGGGTGGAATAGAAGACAAAACAAGGGATTCTATAAGATGGAGATAATAGATAGTATGATGGGATGATTAAGGATGATGGATGGTAGATATAAAATATGATGAGATACCTCCCCCTAGTTGAAATGGTTGACCATCCATGGGAAACAAGGAGAGGTGAGGTAAGGGTGTTGCATGAAGATCAATATGATAAGTAATATAAATAAAGTTAAGAGATAAAATAATAAAAACTAAAATTGATTGTTTTACCAACATGCATGTCAAAAGAGCCCAAGATTGGAATGAAGAGAAAGTCAACAACAAAAATGATGAATCAACAATAAGGAACTGAGAAATGCATCTAGAACTACAAAACCACAAAAGACTTCAATCTAACTAAAATCACCAGAGAGCATACCACTAGAAGGAACTAAAAAATGTAATAGAGATTGCAATGTTAGGAGCCACCATCATCAAATTGAAGCATTTTAGAATAAATAATAGGTAGCACATTCTACTAAAACACCTCAATTGAACATGTAGCACATACTATGGGTGATCAAAGTGTCGATGACCCATGTTGAATAAGAGCCTCAAGAGTGAGCGAGAGAAGGTGCCAAAAATCAAAGAACAACATAAGCCATTGAGTTCTCCTAAAAAGAATGATTAGTAGAAAACAAGAACACCAATTATTGCAATTTTTTTTCTTTTTCTTTTTTGCAATTTTTTTGCAATTTTTTTATAATGGCAAGTGATTGTTGGAAAACCAATTTTCAATCACTCATTTCTTAATGACACTGTAAAAATAATTTTTACCACTAGGAATTTATTTTACAATTAATATCTACCAAAAATCGGTTTTCAAATATTGATTGGCCAACAACGCTCAAAGGTTTTCATTGTTGGATCTTTTATTGGTTTTTTTTTTAAGTTTTAAATTTAATATTTGAGAAACTGTATATAATGACCAAAGAAATGAAAACTCTCATGTAGAAATAACACCATCCAAATCATAGAGTTCCATGAGATCCACTGATAAAATGGGTTGCTTGTAGATCTTGAAATGGTGACCAATAGAAAGAAATACACCTCACTAAGAGTGACCATTCATACCCCAGAGCATAAGTGCTAGAAAAATGCTGGATCCTAGTGAACACATGCCACCATATTGAAAAGATGATTGTATAACTTTGGAAAACATTCTCACTCACATGATTGACATAATTATTGATAAAGAAGAAAATGTACAAAAAGAGAAATGTAGTCCTCCAGCTTATCCATATAGCTTGAGATAGGCAAATGAATTAATTCATGATGAGAACATACTCAAAGGATTTTGATACCCTTCTCATGTCTTCATGCTATGAGCTATGTGTGATGAAGAAGTAACAAAATATATAAGACCCACAAATCTCACAAACCAAGCATCACATTATCTGGCATCCAAGGTTGTACAAAATAAATTTGGTATCTGCAAACATTGAACATATATCTGAATAATCCATTTGTCATTTTCATGAGGTAAATATAAAGTAATCATCCTATTCTCCTCCAAATAAGACCAACAAATCTTATCATTGGATGCTAAGTAAGGAAGCAATCATCAATTGGCATGCGTTTGACAAGATTGGATAACCACTAGAAGAGACCTGTAACCACATTCTCAAGACCAAGTAGATCAAGTATATTAATTTGATATCATTTATTTAATAACTCCACCATGATGTATTTAGTAGAATATGAATGGTAGAGTTATTTAGATGAATAAATACTTGATAATGAATTCTTGCATAGACAAAAGACTCACACAAGAATGCAAAGCTTGATGTGATCTAGGTGTCGCATAAATCACGAATACTAGAGGCACTAATGAAAATAAGGGATTCCCCCAAACTTAATTTTTTAGTGCAAGGGCATGAGAAACAAATGTAAGAATACTTTGAGCCTTCATTAGTAATCAACCAAATATTCAAGAATTCAATGGATTTACCCCCAGTCTTAATTTCATATTACAAAAACATGGAGTTATTAAGATAATCCATAGAATCAAGAAATTGAATTAGCATTTTTTATCAAGCAATGGTCATCTTAATGCAATACAAAGAATCTACAATGATATATATATATATATATATATATATATATATATATATATATATATATATATATATATATATATATATATATATATATATATATATATATATATATATATATATATATTTGAAAAGAATAATCATTCACTTGCTACATATTTTATTTGGCCATTAATGCATATAATCTCTTAATATTGTGCTTAGTCAATTATCAATGGTCTCAAATCAACTAGTACATGAGGAATGTGTATTTTAACCATAGGCCTCCAAAGAGTAATGAGTAGAAAAGAATAAAAGATAGATCTTGGAGATTATGAGAACATAATTTTGGAATGAGGAATGCATATTGTTTAATATGTATTAGTGTATGATTAATTTCAACACCAACGAGTTTGATGAATAACTCACTTTGAACCAAATGGAAGAATACCTTGAGCCTTCTTCAGTAATCAATCAAATATTCAAGAATTCAATGGATTTACCCCCAATCTTAATTTCATATTATGAAAACATGGATTTATTAAGATAATCCAAGGAATCAAGAAATTGAATTAGCATTTTTATCAAGCAATGGTCATCTTAATGCAATACAAAGAATCTACAATGATTAATATATATAGTAATAATTTGATCCTTTTGAAAAGAATAAGAATTCACTTGCAACATATTTTATTTGGCCATTAATGCATATAATCCCTTAATATTGTGCTTAGTCAATTATCAATGGTCCCAAATCAACCAGTATATGAGGAATGTGTATTTTAACCATAGGCCTCCAAAGAGTAATGAGTAGAAAAGAATAAAAGATAGATCTTGGAGATTATGACAACATAATTTTGGAACGAGGAATGCATATTGTTTAATATGCATTAGTGTATGATTAATTTCAACATCGATGAGTTTGATGAATAACTCACTTTAAACCATGCCCTTGTTTGTTTGCATTTGTGATTCACTAAGAAGAAAAGAATTTTTTTTTTGATTATAATTCAAAAATTTATATTGTTCTTCTAAGTCCACTAAACCAAAATCACATCCCTTGTGTGCATCAATACATTTCAAAATTGATTTACCAATTTCAAGAACATTATCAAATGGTAAATGAATCCTTGAAAGTTTAATATTATATGTTTTTTCAACCACCTTATTATGAAGTGTGTTATGAGGCATTATAGTTTCCTTTGGTGGATATTTTGGAGTGACTAATTGGAAATATGTATTGGATAGTAAAAATAGTAATAATAGATATATATAGGTGGTGGAATGAAGTAGAATAGTGACATATAATATGGATATTGTGGTTTTTGTGAATATTTATTATGCATACTAGGTGAAGAATTATATTTGGAAGAAACCTTTTGTCCTTTCAATGCAACAAAGTGATGAGATATGTTAACATTATAATGTATACCTTGATCTTTTTGATTTGTTATTTGAAATTGTTCATCCTTTACAAGGAATTCTTGTCTTCTTACACCCTCATCATGGTAAGACTCACAATTAGTTTGTACTTCATTCAACATGTTTCCTTGGCTGTGTGGGCATGTACACTTATCAGCTTCCCTATAACAAATAGAATAACAAATGGTTAAATTGTCATTCTCAAGATCACATTGTCCTAAAAATTCATCAATTATTTGCTCTTGGTTAGACATAGAGATACCATTTGGACATACTTGTGATATTGGAAGATCAAGATCAATTAAGTTACATTCATTAGGTAAGGAGTGTATACAAACATCACCTTTGGTTGGCGTAATTCCTCCACCAATTTCTTCTTCTGCTTTCAAATTCAATATATTTGAACTACCTTGAAAAATCATCATTTTGAACATTTGTTTCATTCAAAGTTCCCTTTTCATTTCTAATTACTCACAAAAACTAGTGATAACATAAAAGTGATAACATAAAAGTGAATTTAACTTCTAAGGTATATTTGTAAACTCTAAAAAATGCACGTAAATGATTTACTACAACGCAAACCTAAGATACTGAATTGAGCAAGGTCAACACTTGATCAGATACTCTCTAAGGTGCACTATTCCTAACTTGGCTCACTACGACTTCACACCTTTAATACCTTTCCCGAAAATAATGAAAAAAATGTGGGGGTAAAATATGGTTCTAATATTGATAATAAATGATAAAGTCTATGAGCCAGTTCATCTTTCATCTATATGTCTTATTGGGGTCATAAATTGGTGAAAGGTATATTGGTTGTGTTCTCAAGGGATGAAGATAGCATGCCAAGTGGGGATGAGTGCAGCTAGAAAACATGGAGGGAAACCTACAAGAAAGAAAATAATTCCAGAGACAAGAACTATCACTTCCTAGCAGCTGTAATTACAAACCCATCAGACAAAACAAACAATTTATTAAAATAAAACATCTCACCAAATTAATAATACTAAAATCAAACATTAATCAACTTTTCCAAACCAAGATCAAGGATAAATATTTAATGTGAGGCCTCACCCCGACCCATCGTAGCATAGTGGTACATTATTATTTTGACACTCATGACTTGAGATGTCAAGACACTATCTGATGCTTTGAACATATTATATTATTTCATGTTGTGTGATGTTTACTTTTAGATATTTGAGTTCATCACTTAATGCTTTATGAACATGTATGTTGATGAAGTAAGTAAATGTAGGATTAACACTTTGATTATGAAATTGTAATGATTAAGAATATGAGTAGGATGAGAGAAACCCTGATTGATTGAAAGATGTATGTTTTAATTTATGTGATTCCCTGAAACGTATATGCATATGTGCATGTGATTTTATGGGGCTACTGATGTGTGCAATGAGTGTGCAAGATATTTTAGCCAAGAAACCTGACAGAGGAACAAAATTGATCCCTTTGTTTCATTTATGGAAACCTTGTTGTTCGTATCTTAATTGTATTTTGAGATGTATGAATGTATCTTTCTATAATTTAGTAAATGCTAATGTTTCGTAATAGTATATTTATAGTGTCGCTTGACACTCGTAAATTGTTTTTGCATTTCAGCATGCTAGTTAGGGTTTACCGTGTAACCTATGGACCTAAGTCAGACTAAGTTAGTGGCCCTTTTGCTAATCTATTTTTAATGAAGTTTAGTTTCCCCTAATCTGGATTAGTGCTTAATCTGCATTTTGGAGTTGTTAGATGGTCCTAAATATTCCTAACATTTTTTTGGTCCCAAATCAATTCTTAAGGCTTAAAAATCATGAAATCTTAATACCCAAGGGGTATGGGTATGGGTTGGGGGAATTTTCCACCCCCTTAGCCCCTTTTGTTGACTTTTATGGTCACTCAAAAAGTCTATTTTTGCCTTAGTGCGAAAATTGAAAGTTGCTACCATGGGTTGAATAACCTCAACTCCACTTAGAGGTTAACCTTAGGTTTGGTCGAGTTAGAAATCTCTAATTTTTTAGGCAAGTGGGGGAAGTTATTGCCCTTTTTAGGTGGTTGAGTTTGGATCTTATTTAGAGGCCTTTTTGAGTAGTTTTGGTTGTTACCCAATCTCTACTTTTAGAGAGAAGTCTTGGAAGATTGAAGGCAAGGAAGGAAAAGCTCTTCTCAATTTGCTCATTTTACCATAACCTCTTTATGAAGGTAGGAGTTCTTCATCTCCTTTGTTCATGTTGTTCATGTTGCTCATGTTGTTTCATTGCTTGGTTCATGCTTATGTTATTGTGTTGTTCATTGGTATGCTTGTATCTATGTTGGGTATGCTTGGGTAGGATTGAAACATGTTTTTCTTGAATGCTTTTCCCTTCATGTTTTTGCTTGAATTTCAAAGTTTTCTTGTATGGGTGTTTTGGCATTACTCACCCTTGGATAGGGCAGAAGTGGCCAATTTCAGGAAAGGTATTCAGTTGGACTCCAACAATGTAGAGTCTCTTCTCAGGACGAGAAGAGGGAGAGAGGGTAGGGTGTTATGGGCCCCTACCTGTAAGCACAAACCACGTATGAGTTTTGGCATGTAAGAATGGAAGAACGGAAGTTTTTGAGTTATAGCCCCGATTGGGCACCTATTTTGGTGTTGTGTCTGACATCTCCTATTGGAAAAATCCACCTTTCCCTAGTTTTGATTCAATGTTGAATCTTGTTGTGAAAAACTAGTATGAATATGAATGTCTAATTTTGTCTCCTTGTTATGTTTGTTTGTCACTTGGTCAGTCTTCGTTCCCTCCACGACCTTAGCAATGTATTACAGAAAATGAAATGGGTCCCTTGTTAAGGGCCATGAAGGAAATTTAAATTTGATGGTTGAAATTTTGAGATTGAAATCCTGTGTAAATTGTATTTTAAAACTTTTTTGTAATGGCAACGACGTCAAGCTTTCTTCTTGGTTCTTTCCCAGTGGAGCCTTTGAATCATGTTGTCAATAAAATAGTTATTGAGTAATATTGCTTCTCATGAGATTTTCGTATTTTTCAGTTATATGAATGTATATCAAAAATAAGATGAAATGATGATGTTAAATTAGGCAAAATTCAATTTTCATATATGTTGAGATGAAAATTATGTTATGATCGTAGATTCATTTTCGTGATTATTGAAAACAAAAACCAATCTTGCATTGTTGTTAAAATGGATCATTCAAATTTTTGGTTTATCTAGGTTGTAACAAGTCCTATTAGATTAATTTTAAAAAAATATATCCCCCTTGGCAAATTCTATTATTAGCAATTTTAACACTTGCAAAAAGAAATTGCCCCAAGAGAGCAAAAACTCTCTAGTTTTTGTATGGGAAACAAACTTTGTGACAGAAAATCTTAACGGAATCTTTAATTATCCTTTGAATAACTAAATAAACAAAAAAATAAAATAAATTCATATTAAAGCATAAAGCAAATATCTATCTTACCAAATTTACTTTATGCATTAACTCCTTATTTCCCTTGGTGCCAGCTCTTGGGAAGGGCATGTGAAAGTTTTAAACGAAGTCAAAAGAAAACGCTTTTATTGGGTGACATCACCCCTGTACCTTCCATAGTCTTTTTGGCAGTCTAGGCAATCGCGTGGGTGGAAGCACAAGTGTTTATTAGTTTTGGTGATTGTTGGTTTTGAATGCATTTTTCCCTCATTTTCTTTTTGCCCCCCTTTCAATGCCTTTAAGAGGCCTGCACATGCATTGGGGAACCCGACCTAACAACGGGTACGCTTGGTCAGCAGCCCCATCTCTCCCTAGCGCCTAAACTTTGGGCTTTTTAAACCTGTCACACCTCACCTCCCATCATGCGAGTTCTGCTCAGGCATTTTGGAAGCGCATGGAATTTGGGAAAAAGAGATGTGACGGGGGGCGGGGGGAACTAGGATGTTTTGGGAGTAGGGTTAAGTTAGTATGTTAGGGGGTGGGTTTGTCAAGTTAGGTTAGTAGTATTTTTTTAAGTTCCAAAGTTTAATTAGTATGTCTTTTTAAATATATTAGTGTATGTTAATATTATTAATTGTTTTCAGTGTTATGTTAATTAAAGTTAGTTTTATTAATTTTTAATTTAGCTTACATTAGTTAGTAAAAAGTTTAGGTTAGTTAACTTTAATTTAATCTGTGATTTAAATAAGTTTTAAATGTAGTTTAGTTTAGTTTAGTAGGTAATGTTTGATTAGTGGGTTAGTTTAGTGTTTGTTAGGATAGTTAGGTATCTATATGTTAGTGACTTTGTTTATGATGTTAAATTAATTAAGTTATGTTTTAAGTAATTTAAGTTAGGTGTTTAAAAATAAAACTTAGTTTTAAAGTTGTTAGAATTTTAATATGTATCTTTTTAATCTTGAAGTATATTAGTTAGTTTTGTTTATTAATTTAGTTAAGGTTTTAAATTTAATTAAGTTTTATCTTGGTAGTAATTTTAATGTTTTAATTTATTTATTAGTATTATGATTAGATTAGTAAAATGTAGTTAGTGATATTCTTTTTGCAAATTGATAAATGTTACACTCTTAATTAATGTTTAGTAAAATTTTGGTTAAATGTAAATTTAGTTTATTTGTTAAGAAAGTTAATCATTATGTTTGCAAACATAACAAGTTATGTTAGACTATTGAGATAATATAATTTGTTTTGCGTAGTTAAATTTAAGACAAATTATATTGTTGTTCAAATAATTTCAATAAATCATTGAAATCTTAATGTAATAACGAACCAAATGTTGATACCAATTTAATAATGAGAATTTAACTTTATCAATGTACTTCTTCTCATGGTTATAAACTTAAGATGAGTGTAGTAAATCTATTTTTTGCGAATCAACTCTTAAACCTTAGTGAACCTTATTATTAATAATACTTAAAAAAAAATTGTTGTGTGTTTTTGTTTTATATTTTGGGCATGACATTTAATAAATATTAAACTAATAGAATTTAAATCTCACAACCATTAAAGTAAATTTGAATAATTTTAATTTAATGAAATCTAACTAATTAATTTGAATAGAAGGAACCTTGTGGATGTAGACTTGCATTTGGCTCTAACAGATCATAGGATGCTTCCCCCTGATTTATCTCATAACTTGGCTCAACTTGTTGACCAGGATAAAGCTCTTTAGTGCTCTTTGTTTCCTTTGTTGTTCTGTTCTCTTTGGTATTCAATAAATTTTTTACCCCTCGGTTAGTCAAAAAAAAATCACACAAATATTAAAATAAATTAAAACTATCTTAATCAAATAAAATTAAACTAATTAATATAACATAACTGCTAAAAATATTAGAGCTAGTAAAAGAAAACTAATTAAAATAACAAAATAATAAATTAAATCTATCTTAACAAAATAAAATCAAACTAAAATAAAATACATTAAAAAAATATCATCAAACTTCCCAAGGAGTGAGCCTTTGCTCCTAGTTTGCATGGTAGATTAAATGAAAGCATTATTTACAGAGAAACAATCATGCAAATGAATAATTTATTTATCAGAGAAGTAGTACATATATTTTTCTTTTCTTTTTCCTTTCACGTAGCTCATACTTATATTATAATATGGCTGCAAGTTATTTCCTATTTTCATGCCACTTTGATATTATTTTGTGGCTTACATTTGACTTTTCTATTTGTTGGAAGTAACTTCCCTAAAGTTTAGGAGATTATTTGGCTCATAGTTACAACAAAATAGGATATTGTTTTTGACATGAATTCTCTTCCGTCGAATCATAAATAACATATTAATTTAGTTACAAAAAAATGGCTAAAATATCTCATGAAAACTAATATTATGGCACTAATTAGTTTGTTGGAAAATAAACTTGTGGGTGACACAAATTGTATAAAATATGGCTAGTGAAAGGAAGTTTGAGTCCTATTTGATATGCGACAGGATCTCTGGCAGGTGACAGGAAGTTCGTCTTGTAGTTGACAGGTCATATTTGACAAGTGATAGGAAGTCCAAAACTTGACAAGAATTCTTAATTTTTCTCCTTCCATCAAGATGTTGCAAGATGTCATTTACAAGACTTCAAATAACATTTATTAGTAAAGACAATCAATTAACATTTTTTCTTGTTTTTATCCCAAAACTAAACTCAATATCACTTATTAATATGTAATCATATGCAACAAAATATTGTAATAATACAATTATATATATGAAAATGGAATACAGAAATGGGTATGACAATGTGTGAAATAGGATGAAATATGGTGTAAAATGGGATATAAATGGTTCTCATCACAAGATGTGAAGGTTTGGGTTGAAGGAATTTAGGAAGAAGTATTAAAAAATGTAGAAGAATTGGTGTAAGTACATAGTAGGGCATTAGTTGTACTCTCTAGGATCTAATACATGGAGGAATCATGGGAAGATGAGCATATTTACCAAGATGAAATGATTTTTGATATTCAACATTTTATGGAGACTCCAAAGCAGGCATTGATTGATGGTCAAGGTATCAATGAAGGGGATGTCTATGATTTCCTTCAATGGTATAGTGTAGTGATCACAACTAAGGAAATGTTTGAGAGCTTCAATAAGGAATCCACTCAATGGAAAAAGGTTGTTGACAACATCAAGTAGGGGGTGTCCTATACAGTTGCATCCTTATTATCAGAAAGATTGGTGGAAGATGAAATGACAACTGATAATTTGAAAGTCAAGTTGGAGGAATTATTTCAACTTAATGTTTTTGAAAGAGATGATTTTGAGAACTTCTCCATCTTCTTGAATACCATACACACCACTCGAGACTCACTACTGGATTGGGAGATGAGTTTAGGAAAGGCAAAAAGAGTAGTTGTGGTTGTGGAATTCAAGCAAGAATTGACACCAAGCATTAGTATAAAAGAGTTGGAGACGATGATCCAAGCCTTCAAGAGGGGGAATCAAGGATATATGCATTTAATCCATAGTGGGTGTTCTTAGTGGTCATTTATTGGACCCACTCTCTTCCTAAATGAGCATGCATAGTGGGAATTTATTACCCACTATAGCAGTGGATTCCTTATTGCATTAATATAGATTCCTTCTCTACCATAGCCCTAATTAGGGATGATGTGGCCCGATTTGGGTCATCAATTATTATGATCAATTGAGTCATTTGTTGTAATCAAGGACCTATATAAAGGCCTCACTTCTCATTTGTAAAGGGAGAATTTTCTGGGATTGTTGCTATGAGCTATTGAGATAATAGAGTTTTCATTGAATCTTGGTGAATACTTGATGTATCTTGGTGCTTTCTTGTTCTCTTAAATTCCCTCATTTAGATTAAGTTCAATTTAGTTAAAGTGTTGTGATTGCAATGTCGAAGATGATGGTGTATTGATGAATTCCTTTGGTTCATACTTTTGACATTTTAGTGATTTTAAATTCTTATGCAAAGTTATCCTGAACCCCATTCATGCATATGTTTAGCTTCTATCATTCATATACATTGTTCTTTGTGATGGTGTATGTGGTGGTTTGCAAACCTTTCGCATAACCTATGAAGATTGTACCAGTTCGCATGTAGTTGTAGTATAACTTGGTGAAGCGAGGCTTGGTTATTTAAGGAATTTTTCCACTAGAGTACTATTTGTTGTCATCACTTCCCTTTAGATCAGAATAGAGTTCCTAAACCCTGTCCCATTTTATTTTTGCACACTTTGTGAAAATCCAAAAAATTACTTCATTGCAAAACCTTTAGATAGTTTCCACATCTAGTAGGCTTGAAATGAATCTAAATAAACATACATAAGGCCCCTTGTGATCATCAAAAAATCACTTCAACCATTGAGCTTATCCACAATCAAGACCTGATATTGAAAGAACCTTGGAGTCATCATATGATCTTCTAGCAATCTTAGCATACACGAGACATTATTCAAGGGAGGATAAGATATTTTGGTGTTTTTTTTCTACTGTTTGGTGGGTCATAAAAAATACTTCAACAGTTACTATCATGGATGGGAAAGTATGGACTCTCATTGATGTATTGCATATACTAAGTTAGGTAGAAAATCTTATGTTTACATATAAAATGGTTGATGCAAGACTTCATATCACTTTTGATGGAGAAATGTGTAGATTAGTTGGTGGTAATTTTTTGGTTACAAAAAAAGTACACAACAATGTACTTTTATATAAGATGAGTACATCAAATTTATCCACTTATATTGAGGTTACTACATCTAAATCAAGGACATTATAGAATGTATAGTTAAATCATTTGGATGAGAAAGGATTAAAAATATTGGTTAATAGAAATATGATGAAAGGTATTGTTGAATGTTCTAATATTGTTTACTTTTGTGAACATTGTTTGATATGTTTGGTCGTGTGAATATCCCATCTGGAGTGTTGTGTTTGGCATGTGAATAACCAATTTGGTGTTAAATCCCTATTCGTTTAAGTTTTCTCCAAGTATAGTTTGATACATTTTTTAAGTACCAAGTTTAAGGAGTTCAAAGATCTCATGAATTGGTAGTAGGAAAACAAATGTCATTTTAAAAAACAATGCAGGTGTATTCTAATTTAAATCTAATTTGATGTGCTCTATAACATGTTGAATGTGTAAAGAAAATGACTCCACACATACATTACAATGTAATGGGGTGGCAAAAAGATTTAAGAGAACTTTTTTTTATTAGGCTAGTAGTATGTTTAGTAGCATAGCCATGGCGAAAGAGGCACTGCATGTTACTTGAACAAATTGTCTCCTACTTTTACAATTGTAAACAAGACACCATATAAAGTGTAGATAGTAAGAAAATAAATGATGAAAAATTATTTATTTTTGATTCATTTAATCTAGTTTCTAAAGAGAGATGGTCAAAATTGGATGTCAAAGTGAGAATGCAACGAAGAATGTATACTTCCATCAATTATGAAAACATGTTTTGATTAAGGAAAACAAGTTTTGAAGGGTGCCTAAAACCCTTTACAGATCAAATAATTTTCAATGAAGCCCAAACATAGAAACAACAAACCTAAGGTGAAACAAGTTGCCTGCTAAAACAAGGTGACTAGGGTGGCCACATAGATAACACAATGTTCTACTACCAACTAAACAGGTTTTATACAGGATCCTAAAACCCCATGGTTAAAAAAGAAGACATTTAATCTAGAACCATGTCAAACTACAAGACAACAAGCGAAAAAGACAAGGAGAAACAAAACAAAAAGGGACAGCCTCAAAAAGACCATGTGAGTTGCAGGATAAGAAGTTGAGCCTCAAGATTTACATTTTGGTGTCGTCTTTTGAGAATGTAAAGACATATCAAATGATGGATTGGAGGGCTTGACCTTTTTCCCTTTTACTTTTGTCCACCCATCCTCCACCTTCCCAGCAGCCTTCTGCCAAGGAAAGTCATCCACACCACAAATAACCCCCAAAACCCTCTCAACCGGAGAAGAAATACCACCACCATACGAAATGTTAGGATTAAACCACAAACAAAAATAAAAATTACATGCAAATATAACCAATAACAAAAAATAATAGATCACATAGAAAAGAACACGAGACACCTTATTAGATGTTCCTCTCAAATACTTGAGCATCCATTTGATGGCATTCTGATGCTCAATTCTTGGATGACTCATATACCTGGTAATGACTCCCACTGCATGTGCAATATTTGGCCTAGTACATACCATAGCATACATCAAGCTTCCTACAACTGAATCATAGGGTACCTTGGATATCTTATCCTCCTCTTCTTGTGTCTTAGGACACATCTCCTTAGTCAACTTCAAATGATCATGTAAATGTGTGTTGATTTGTTTTGCTGCCCCCAAATCCTTCATAGCAAATGCATGTGCTAATTGGCATTTCAGCCCCTTAATGTGATCCATGTTAGACCCAACTATAAGCATATCATCAACATATAAACATAAAATAATGTAGCTGTCATCATCCAACTTCTTAAAATAAACACAATGATCTGAATGACACTTATTGTATCCATTCTCATGCATAAAACTATCAAATTTCAGATACCATTGCCAAGGTGCTTGCTTCAAGCCATATAAACTTTTCTTCAATTTGCACACTAAGTTCTCGTTACCTTTGACCCCAAATCCCTGTGGCTGAGCCATATACATCTCTTCTTCCAAATTACCATGAAGGAAGGTTGTTTTAACATCAAGCTATTCTAAATGCAAATCTTCAGTAGCCACAAGACTTAAAATAGTACAAATAGAAGTCATCTTAACAGCAGGAGAAAATGTCTCATCAAAATCAATGCCCTTTTTTTGTGCAAATCCTTTCACAACTAACCTGGCTTTAAATATTTTCTTACCTCCTTCCTCTTCTTTCAACCTGTAAGCCCACTTATTCTGTAAAGCTCTTTTTCTTGTAGGAAATTTGCATAAATCTCATGTCTTATTCTTCAGCAAAGAGTCCATTTTGTCTTTCATTGCAGACTCTCACTAAATCTTAGTATCCACCTACACAACTTCATCATAACATTCAAGTTCACTAGCATCTATAAGTAAAATTGAATACAAAGAGGGAGATAATCTTTCTGAAGGTCTAATTTGCCTTGTTGACTGTCTAACATTCGCCGGTGTGTGTGGTATTTGTTGTTGCAGTTGTTGCACATTATGAGGAATGGCTAGAACACCAACTTTTGGAGTATCATCCAACACTACATAATCGTCTTCTTTCTTCTCATGTTGCTGCAACAGATCTTTGTACAATACTTTCTTATTGAATATGACATCCCTACTTCTTAAAATTTTATGATTTTCAAAATCCCAAAGCCTATAACTGAATTCATTAATGCCATATCTAAAAAAAACACATTTCTTTAGCTTAGCTTCCAACTTGGTTCTATTTTCATAATCTATGTGAGCAAATGTTTCACAACCGAAGGTCTTGAGAAAGGAATAACTCACCTTCTTACCAGTCCATGCTTCCTCTAGAATACCACAACCCAAAGTAGTAGAGGGACCTCTATTAATCAAATATACTACAGTATTGACAGCCTCCACCCACATGTATAAGGGCAACCCAACATGCAACCTCATGCTCCTTGCACACTCCATTATAGTCTTGTTCATGCATTCAGCCACTCCATTGTCCTATGGAGTCCTTGGAATATTTTTATGTCTACGAATACCATGAGTGGAGAAATAATCTTCAAATTCATGACTGCAATACTCACCACCATAATCAAATCTGAGACATTTTAATTTCTTACCAATCTCATTTCCAACCAAGAATTTCCATTTCTTAAAAGTTTGAAATACATTAGATTTTTGTCTAAGGAAATAAAACCATACTTTTATAGTTGTGTCATCAATAAAGTAACATAATAATGAGAGTCTCCAAGGGAAGATACTTGAGTCGGTCCCCATACATCGATATGCACAAGCTCTAATTTCTCCTTTTTGTTTTCCTTCCCAGTCTTTACAAAACTCACTCTATTTTGTTTTCCATACATGCAACTTTCATAGAAATCCATATTAACACATTTTAGACCTCATAAAAATTTCTTTGAATGAAGTAATTTCATACCTTTCTCACTCAAGTGCCACAATGTTGTATCAGAATCTACAACAACTATTTGTTCTCCCTGCTCAACTGCAACAACTGTTCCTGAACATTCATTTTTCTCTAAAACAATTAAAGTAGAAGGAACAATATGACTTGTACAAAGATATAAGGTGCCTACTTTCACACCTTTTGCTACTACAAGGGAATTTTTTGAAACCTTCCAATTTTTATCATTAAAAGTAACTACACAACCCTCATCATCGAGTTTCCCTGTTGAAATTAAATTCCTACTCAGCCTTGGAACATGTCTTACCTCATGTAGTAGTCAATGATTCCCATTCTGTAACTTAATCTTAATTTTTCCCTTTCCAACAATCTGACAGGGTTTATTATCCCCAAATAAACAAGCCCAAAATCCCCTTGGACATAATCAATGAAATAACCTCTATGAGGTGTAGCATGAAATGAAGCACCAAAATCTAAAACCCATGAATCATCAACATTTTCTAAAGATAGAAGCAAAGCATCCTCTTTAGATTTGTTACTTACCACATTTGCCTCCTTGTCTCCATTTGGTTTATCTCCTTCATTTTTCTTTCGATTCCAACAATCTTTCTTTTTATGACTTAGTTTCCCACAGTACCAGCAGTTGTTCAGTCCTCTCGATTGAGACCTCCTCCCCTTTGACTTTCCTCTTGATTTCTCACGATTTGTGGAATTACTTCCTCTCTTAGTTGTTTTGCTCTTGCTTTGTGCATTCAAAGCACTTCCTAATGTAGATCCACCTGAGGATTTCCTATGAGTTTCCTCACTCAAAATAACACCGATCACATCATCATATTTTAGGGTACTAGATTCAGGAATAGAATTACTCACAGCCATTACCAAGCCATTCCAGCTTTCAGGCAAAGAACACAAAATAAAGAGAGCCCTAATTTCCTCCTTAAAATTGATATCCATAGAAGATAACTAACTAGTAATAGTATTAAAATCATTTAAATGATTTGCAACAAATCCACCTTCTACCATTTTCATATTAAATAAATGCTTCATGAGAAATACCTTGTTTGGAGCAAAGGGCTTTTCATACGGTGTCACAAGGGTTTTCATCAACTCTTCGATTGTCTTCACTTTTGTAATATTAAATTCCACCAATGGTGTCAGGCATAATCAAATTCTTCCAAGTGCCTTTTTGTCTAGAAGATCCCATTTGTCATTTAACATAGATCTGTGATTCTTGGCTTTACCTTCCAACGACTTCCATAAATCCTTCTGATAAAGATAGTCTTCCATTTGCATCTTCCATAACTAGAAGTTTTTCCCATTAAACCTATCAACCCTTAGCTTACCCTCATCTTCCATTGCTTCCACTCAATTGTGAGACTCCCACTCAACTGTGAGACTTACCTATAGAGGATAACTAAAAAACAACTAGGCTCTGATACCACTTGTTAGGATTAAACCATGGATAGAAATAACAATTACATGCAAATATAACCAATAATAGAAAATAACAGATCACACAAAAAAGAACACAAGACATCAAGATTTAAAGTGGTTCACCCAATCCTTGGGCTACGTCCACCAAACAACAAGTCTGATATTATTACAATCCAGTAATTACAACTTGATTACAATATGTAATCCCTTACAGCTCAATACCGCCACAAGAACCAATTTTCGCATCACAAATATGAAATAATCTCTAACCCTAAGCTCTTTTATACAAGTATTTTTACCGCTTTAGTCAGCCCAAAATATCAATAAAATAGAGCCCAATTTTTTTTTGGGGTGATGCCTTGAGCCCCAAAGAATTTATGAAGTATGTACAATACTTTCCTAATCATTCACCACAAACTAACACGAAAGAGGGGCAAAAACTCCATCCAGAGACAAAGCCACATGAGGGGCAACAATCAAATCAGCAATTGCATCATCCGAAGGAGGGACATCTATATTGGTCACCACTATAGGGGAAACCTTTAGATCATGAGGAACACCAATAGAATCTGCCACCAAAGAATCCTGAGAAGAATCAACCAATCCATCCCCAACAGAGGGAGCTTTTTCAATAGTGTAGCGATCATTCGAAACCCCCATCCACCAAGAAGGTGACTTCTTCGATCTAACCTTTCTAGAGAAGCAATGCACAATGAGGTGATCGGTCTTATGGAATTTCCTACATCTGAAGGGGATACCTTCATAATTAAGAAGCTAAATCCAAGAGCCATTAGGAGAGGCCAACTTAATCATTTCTAGGAGCCCCTTGGAGACATCTATCTCCACAATAATGTGAGCATATGTCGTTCAAAATACATTGGAAGAAGTCGTATCAACCAACAAAAAATCCCCAAGGGTGTCCCCTATAGCATCTAGGATAGAATCGAACCATAAGTGAAGGGGAAGATCAGGCAAGCTTACCCACAGAGGAATCTTGTTAAAGGATTCAATTGAGAGATCAAAATCCACATAACAAGGTTTGGCCATCAAGGGGAACCTCTCCTCCCAAGAGAAACCACATCGAAGGATGGCATTTTGATCATCAATAGTAGAAAATTTCACAATGAAAAAGCCTCTCGCCACAGGAAAAATCTGGACTAAATATGAAATAATAGGCTCCCAAATTTTGGAAATCCAAGCATGCAGATCTAATAAAAAGTGGCAAAAACCCCTAAAATAAAAAATGTCAATTGTAGAGGAGAAGTCCTCCACATAAGTAGAAAACTCATCAAAAATATCAGACTCTAGATTGATCATAATGGGGTTACTTAGAACAACAAGCATAGCAACATGGGGCCCCAAACACACATCATGGCCACTAAGACTAGCCTCATAAGCTACCACATATACATAAGAAATGATAGAACCACCCACAAATCCTAGGGAATGAATAGCCTCCCCTCTAGGAACCACAAGAGAAGTCGTAGCCTAAAATGCAACAGAAGGGCCACCCCCCACCATGGGAAAAAGGTGAAACCCTACCCCAAAATCCACCTGAGAAAGGGTAGGAGAAGGCATGTGATCACATCTAGCAACATCTACATCCAAGGAAGAAGCATGGGTAGAAGCCAGAGCAGAAGTAGAAGCGACACTAGAAGCAAGAGCAGAAACGAAAATTGGAGCAAACACAGACATGGGTGCCATCCAGAGTCTTTATCAATTATGAAAAAATGTTAAACAATACAAACTTTAGAATTTAAAAACCTTGAAAGTTATCAACTCGGAAAAGGTTACATCAAAGAAAATTAAATTTGGTGCAAGACCTAAAACTAAATTGTTAAAAGATATTGAAATCAAGAAGGTACATTTAAAAAAAAATATGAAGCAACAAAATATACCAAAATTATATAATGAACATGAAAATTTGGTAGAAAAATAGTAAAGTATGTGTAATAGTAACATTGAAAAACATGGTGCAATGTAGAAAGAAGTGACTACTGTAGAATTTGAGAAATACAAATTCACATAGCTTTGAAGAACACCTCCATGCAAGAACCTTTCATTGAGAAGTAAAGAGAAGAAAGGAGAAGGGTTTGACTCTGACAATATGCAAGATTGTATTATCAAACTAAAAGAATGAGTAAAAAAATACAATGAATCAATCCTTATAGAAGAAGATTGAAAACCTAAAGGGGAAACCCTAGAAGGTAAAACTATTTAATAATTAATATAATTATTAAATGTGACTAGTGCAAGTTCATGAAAGTCAAATCTTAAGAAGGTAGTAAATTTAATTTTATTAATACAATTAAATTAATGCTTTACTCTAACAAACCCCTTAAGATGAGCAACAATGCAGCTACAAACAATGCAAGAAAGATAGCAAAGGAACTATATTACTAAAAGAAAACTTGGAGCCATGCAACATGCCCTGATGAGGTACCTGATCACAACCAATCTCTATCAAACAGAGAAATAGTGAAAACCACATGGGAAAATTCCTATTTCAAAAAGAGATACAAAGAATGTTGAATGCTAAAAAAAAGGAAGAAAGGCCTCACTAAGACCCCCCAAGGGCAACTTCCTTCACCCCAATCATAGAATATAGTTGAGGATACTGTAGGGATGCAAACAATTTAATGAAGATGTCAACAACCCAATCTGTAGTGGGAATTTACTCCAAGCTAAGAGAGTCATCCTAAATCAAATGCTTGATGAAGTGCATATCAAGCTCAATGTGCTTGGTCCTTTGATGCCCAACTAGGTTGCGGGAAATGTGAATAGAACTCTAATTGTCACACTAAATAGTAGTAGGACTATCATGAGGGAAACCAAACCTTGTCATCATTTGGAAAAGCTATAAAACCTCCTAACCAACTAGCGCTGCTACTTGGTACTATGCCTCTGTCAATGGTAATGCACAAGTTTTCTGCTTCTTGCAAAACCATGTGATATGACTAGAACCAAGACAAAAGACAAAGTCAGAACTGGACTTTCATTCATTAATATCACTAGCCTAATCTAAGTCTATGTGACCAACAATGTGATGAATATTTGATGTATAGTGAATGCCATAAAATAGAATGCCCCATATGTACCTCAAGATATGTTTCACAACTTGCCAATGAGTCTCATGAGGATCATGTGAGAATCTAGAGACAAGTACAACCGAGAAGGAAATATCAAAATGAGTGTGTGTCAAGTATGAAAAACCACCCACAAGATGTCTATATAATGCGGAATCCACTATAGGAGTAGGGAAAGTGGTAGCTAAAACAACACCTAATTGAAAAGGTGTGGGTGTAGACTTGCAATCAAGCATGTTGAATCTCTGAAGCATATCAAGAGCATACTTTTGCTAGAGTATGGAAATCCCATCCAAAGATTTAATAACCTATAGGCCCAACAAGTAGTGTAGAAAACCAAGATCTATCATCTCAAACTACTCCATCAAATCTCGTTGAACACTTTGAATCATAGAGGATGAGATACTTGTAATAATGAGATCATGAACAAATAGCACAAGTACCAAAAGATCAACTCCATGATGATGAATGTATACCATATAATTGGAATCACAATGTATGAAGTGTGAGGTAAGAAAAAAAGAGTCCATCTTCACATGCCAAGCACTAGGGGTTTGTTTGACACCATATAATGGCATCCTAAGATTGCAAACCATAGAAGTGTCCTGGACAAAACCCTAAGGTTGTGCCATATATATTTCCTCATGAAGATCCTCATACAAGAAGGCACTCTTCACATCCATCTGATATATTGTTGATCCCTAATAAACTGCATGAGAGAGTACAAGGTGAATAAAATTCATCTTGGCAATAGGAGCAAAGATCTCAGAGCAATCAAGACCCTCCACCTATGAAAACCCCTTGGAAACAAGACATATCATATACCTATCAATAGAACCATCTACAAAAAACTTGGTATGGTACACCTACTTGCACCGAATAGACTTTCTTCCTTTCAAAATATGGCAAAGATCCCAAGTGTGATTCTTCATCAAAGAAGCATACTCCTCATCCATAGCCCTATCTCACTCAGGTGTCTTGTTTCCTCTGAAAAATTCTATGGATCATTTGAAATGGCATGATTCAAAAGACCAATACTAGAAGTATGAGCACAAGTGCGACAAGAATCTAAAGGATCTTCTACCAAAGGTCTAAGTGCATCAACCATATCACAAGCACACTTGGGCACACAATAAATATCTAGTGAAGCTGGGGAAGGTAGATCATCATCTAAAACATCCTCTGAGGATATGGAATCCTAAAGAGGAGAAGAGGAAGTACTAGGAAGTGAGGGAGAAGCTGGTGATAGAGGCTCCATTTGAGGATAACACTCATCAAGCTGGACATCTTGTTGAAATGAGACCTCTATAGAATTAGGATCAGATAACTTATACGCCTTCACATCCTCATAATAGCTAACTAATATGAGTGGTCGATTCTTCCTCTCCATGGCTTTCCTATGAGCATATGGAATAAATGCCCAAGCATTGCTACCTAAAACTCAAAAAGTAGAAACATAAGGCTTGACATGAGTCCAAGCCTCCTTGAGAATCAAAAGTTAGAATGCCCTACGAGGCATCTGATTCTGAATATAGTTGGCACAACTGATAGCCTTAGCCCAAAATGAAGAACTCATAACTCGAGATTGTATCATACAATTGGCCATCTCCCATAATGTAGAATTTGAGCAATACAAATTCTCAGATCCCTGAAGAACACTTGCATGCAAGAACCTGTCATAGATAGGTAAAGAGAAGAAAGGACAATAGTCTAACAATATGCACGATTCTATTATAAGACTAAAAGAATGAGTAAAAAAACACAATGGATCAATCCTTAAAGAAGGAGATAAAAAACCTAAAAGGGAAACTCTGAGATTTTTTAATAATTAATATAGTTATTAAATGTGACTAAAGGAAGTGTATGAAAGTGAATTCTCAAAAAAGTAGTAAAGTTAATTTAATTAATACAATTAAAATAATACTTTACTCTGACAACTAGAACCTATGATAAGATCTACCTGGAGATCATCCAAAATATATAATCTATCAAACTTATTTTCTTTAAATTGTACTAATATTGCACCAATATATGGAAGGTATTCTTACTTTTGAAAAGAAAATCTCTTGGATGAATGCCATGGATGAAAAGATGATGGAACCACTAAAATATTAGTATCTTTTGTTGTTGACTTTGATTTGGAAATTTACAAAAAAAATAGTACCTTTGACTCGGTCTTTCTTCAAAGATTTATCAGACAATAATGTTCGTTGGCTCTAACCTCTTTGTAATTGCCTTCAATGTTCTATATTATTTGTTAAGAGATAATGTATTTTATTCCAAAATTGGAGGTATTATCTTGATGAATAATGATGATCTATTGATTCCTTGAATATCTGATTTCCTCATGATACCAATTTTTTATGCAACTTGAGCATCATAATATTGGAGCGTTTGATGGAAAAGATAAAAAATAATTGTAAGATTACAGAAGCTAAACTTTCTAGTGATACATGCATTCTATTAAAAACCAAAAAAAAAATTGTTTCAAATGTTTTCTTCTTTTAAAAATATTAATACTTGGTCAAATTATGGTCAATTCTCTAACAAACTCTTTCCCATTTGTAAAATTTATGAATCTATTAATCACATTTTTGGGGACTATTTTCTTGAATTGGGTAGGTGTAAGAATAGACCATTAATAGGTTTAAAAATATTAATACTTGGTCAAATTATGGTCAATTCTCTAACAAACTCTTCCCCATTTGTAAAATTTATTGAATCTATTAATCACATTCTTTCATGCATACTTAAAGGAGGAGATTTGAACTGCCAAAACCATACTAGGAAAAAGGTAAAGATCGCCTAGTTTATAAGCCAAATAGGTCTTTGTATAGGGTAAACTCCTCTCCACTAGCGTCGAACTAAAATTTTAAATGTGTTATAATTGGAGTTTGGAAAAAGTATAATTGATCATTGTGTACAATTTATCAAGACATATGATTATATTCTAATTAGTAGTCAATATTGATGATATACTTATTCAATATAACAAAGTATTGATTTTTACAAATTTTTATATCAAAGATCTAGAAACTACCAAATATTTTCTTGGAATAAAATATGCAAGGATATAAGAGAAATGAAACTATAATAAGCCGAGTGAATTATCTTCAGACAATATTGCAAAGGTTTAGAATGCAAGGTAGTAAGTCAACACCTATATTACATGGAACAAATCTTTAAGTGTGGAGCGGTGATTTCCTAAATCTATACACAATTTAGAAGTCACGAGGAAGGTCATTTGTGAATGTGTGGTAAGAATTCTTGTGATTGTGATGGTTTGGACAAGATCATTGTCTATAGTATTCATATCTCTACTTTTTTCAATTGTTTTAGGTCAATTTGAAATAACATTATACATTTATCTCAAGGTTAATGTAGAATTTGGTTTCACTACTCTTTTCTCCATTGAAATGGAGAGAGTTTAACTATAACCTTCTTTGCAATGGAACACAATGAAATCCAATGAGTTTCTAGTTTTGTGGCATGGCATCTTATATTAATTAATATCTTTAGTTATGAAAATAGTTGTAGTACACTAGACACGATTTCTCTACATATCGAGTTGATAATATAAGATAATGATATTAATGTATGACAAAAGACCAACAAAGGGTCCAAGGGACTAGAAGATACAAAAGGGTAGAAAAGCAACCTAGTAGGAGCACCAAATAGTGTCTAAAAAAGAACTAGCAACCAAACAAAGAGAGCAAACAAGAATGAATAGAGGAGAGGACTAGATATCCTTTCTCGGTACAAAGAAATCCATAACCGAAGGATAAGACCTGGGAGACCAGGGGCCCTAGCCATAATCCAAGTAGCATTGGGAGTAGAATGTCGTTGCCTAATGAATTCGTGAAGTGGTCTAATAGATTTGGTGTGTCCCAATGCAGGTGTATCTAGCGGTCACTTGTCACTCCTGGAGGGTGGCAAGGGGGGGAAGAAGGTGGTGATGAGCTGATTCAAGGCCTGAATCTAAGGAAACATGAGTTGTAAAGTGTGGTCACAGAGTTGCGAAGTGTCACTGAGGTAGAGGGTTGAACACCGTTGGTTGGGGTAGCTCAAGAAGGTTGATAGAGACCTATAGTTCTAAATAGGTAGTGAAACCTTCCTTTGATTTCATAGTAGATGGGACGTCTATAGATGAAATGGGTCATCTCCATCTCAAATAGAATACAAAAGCAACAGATTTGATCATCTCTGACCAAGTGGTGATTTGTCTAACAATGTAGCCTGTGTGAACCCACTCTAAAGGACCCCAACAATATACAAAGGGTGTGGCTCCAACGCTGGCTTAAGTAGAAAGGACACACAATAGTTCCCTCATGGATCTCAAGAAAATCCTCCAAGTAGAAGACCATCTACCCTTTGTGATTTAACCCAGGTCATGGTGGTGGTATTGTCTGTATATATTGAGTCTGGCATGCCCATTCAACTCACCCAATTAGGGGAGAAAATTGGTGGGAGCATCTAGTGAGAAATGGTGAGGGAGATGATCAATATCGATCTCAATCGAGCTAAGTAAGGTAGTGGCCTGGGAATCCTAGCCATGAGCTCTGGGTCTCAAATTAGAGCTAGTGATATCAATGGAGGAGCAGTAGGTGAGCTAGGAGTAGCTGTGGCAAACGTCCATGGAGTCAACAAAGCCCCTAAGGCTATGGAGAAACCAAATCAAGTCAAAGATAGTACTAAGCCTGAAGGGATGGGCCCCAAACTCATCCAAGATAATAATGTGTAGGGTGTACTAGTGACATTTGATTCCAAGTGAGGAAAAGGATTTGGAACCACTCAATTGATGCCCAATCAGAGTCCAAAAGTGAAGGTCCCCAAACCACTGAGCCATAAAGAACTATCGATTTAACCAAAGAGTCCAAAAGCGATAACTGGGACTTGGTATCCTAAAAGTGATGTTAGAAGCACTATCTCTCCAATTGAGCGAGGGATCCCATCCCCTTGGAAACATTGGGCAAGCAAGTTGACCTCATGCTGAACAAAGGGCTAGAGAACTTAATCCCAAGGTAAGTGTATGATGAGACAATCTCAATCTCATGATCCTAAAAGGTAAAGTGAAGTTGATAGGTCTTTAAGCAATTGAAGACCTTGACCCCAGTCTTGACTAGGTTCGCAACAAGTTGGCAACAAAAAAATAAAGAGGCTAATCCATCAATAAGTCTCTGGAGCCCCTCAAGAGAGGAGGCAAGGATAACCACATCGTTGGCAAAGAGGAGAATGGAGATAAGAACCTGGAGTAAGTAACAACCGTCTCCGAGGACTGAGGTCTCCTTGAGGAAGGTTTCAAGCTCATCAATGTATATACCACATAAAGTGGGGGAGAGAGGACAACCCTTCTTCACCCCAATGGTACTATGAAATAGATTAGAGAAACCCTCAGGAGTCTAAAATATGCCAACCACTGTCTCATATAATCTCATGATTGTTGTCAAAAGAATTTTTGAAATACCAATTTCTTTGAGGCTTTAGCGCTCCATGGGGAACAGAGTTGGAAGCCTTACATAAGTCTACGAAATAGTAATAGACTTTCGCAACATAATGTCAAGCCTCCTTAATGACAACCCAAAATGTCAAGATGTGATCCATAATTTGATAATCGGTATGAAACCTAGCCTATCCTCTAGCATGATACTGCCTCTTGTTAAGGTATCCAGACAAGATGGTATTCAAAACTATGGCATAGAGCTTAGCAAAGGTATTCCCAAACATGATGGTCCTATAGTTTTCAGGCTTCAAAACCAACCCGAACATACAGATGGGATAAATCACGTGTCTTGACTAGGAGTTAGGAAGCCTAGTGCAAACCACTCTATTGAGAGGGTAAGAAGAAAAGAACAAAGGATTGGAGTATTGAGCTTGAAGAACTTTTCTTGAAAATCTTCCTCATCAACATCCATATTGCATCTCATGAGTCTAATGGCCTCACCAATGATGGAGGAAGCGAAAAGATGGCAATGTGGGGGGACGACGAGGTGAGTGGGTAGTTGACCAAGGATATCATAGGTGGTGGAGGTATGGGATACTAATGAGTGCTAGTTGAGGGTAGAAGGTGGGAGAACAAGGTATGCTAGAAGGTTTTCAGGTCAAGAGTGAGAGTGTCGTAAAGAGATCTGCAGCCACAAAACCCACTTCTTGAAGCAAAGAAGGCAGTGGTAAGAATACACTAAGGGTAAGAGGGGGAGAATGTTGCAAAGGAAGCACATAAGGAGTGATGGAGAGATTTTCATTCCTCGTCGAACCACTGATTCATTAGGCAAGATTTCTTGCTAGCAGGGTTGCGATGGGATGAAGTGTGATGGGGGATGGAAAGGAGGGAAAACTCCCATAAAGAAGAGGCAATGAGGTCAAAAAGAGAAGGAGCATGGGAGATAATTGACAAGTGGTAAAAGGGGAGAAGTTTTCTAAGGTGGAGGGTGAAGAGGTACCAGTCACAATTTGAGAAGCCAAAAGTGGAATAGGGGCCTACGAATAAGGATTGGGGGTGAAGCAGGGGGATTGGGGGTGGGGGGGTGATGCAAAAAAAGAGACTTAGGACAGACTAGTCGACCAAAGGAAGGCAAGTGACAGTGAAGTTGTTGATCAAGGGGACCAAGGAAGTTGGTGCGAGAGCATAGTCAACCACACTCTCGCCCCCACAATGAGGCAAGTATGTGAAGAGCTCAGAGTTCAAGAAGTAGGAAAATCCATTCGAGATCAGAAAATTAGTTGACTCACAAAGTTGGAGGAGATGGCGGCCATAGCATGAGAGAGGCCCAAGTGTGTCCTAAGAGTGTCTCTGATGACTAATGGTGGCTGGATCAATTTCCTGAGTACAAGTCGAGTATGAGGAATAGTCATAGAGAGGGGTCTGAAGATCTTTAGTCTGTGCATTGAAGCCTCTCATGATGATTATGTGTCCCAAGCCCAAAAAATTGGTGATATACTCATGCAAATTTGAAAAGGGGTCTCCATTAATCGAGTTGTGTATGGCATAAGGAGAGGTGACCAACTGGAAATAGAAAATTGCAATAAACATGTCTTTAAGATAGTGACCAATATGACAAGTATGGTTGATCTGGATCCACATAAACCTAGCTATAGTGTTGAAATGGACCATTGTTGTGACACTAGCAAGTTCATCTTTGATCAGAAAGGAAACACCCCCAAAGCCTCGGACAACACCTAACATCCAAACCTCCTCTTTGCAAGTAGATAGCCATTGATAGCCCGAGAACCCAGGGAGAGGGTAGAATAGACTCTCATGAGTCTTCATAACCACCAAAATATGTGCTAAACCAAGTACATCCTAGAGAAAGCCAAGTAATGACCAAAGAGTACCATTACCATTCTAGCAGTTAACATGGAGAGAAGTAGGGAAAGGTTCTTTCCAATTGAAAAACCATTGTAAGTTATTTGAAAGAAACAAAAAACATATAGATATTATGTTCTTCTTAGAAGCATGATTAGTAGTGGTGTACATTCAAGATAATGTCCTAGAAGATGGCATTAGGTACTACAAGCAATATAAAGGGAAGCAATATTTAAAAGATCCATTACAAATAAGAACCTAGTAGTGTTGATATTGGAAACACAAAGACATTGATAGTGTGGAGATTGTAACTATTGATTCATAGTATAACAAAAACAAATTATACAAAAAAATTACCCATTTGGAAGCATTTACTTGATGGTAAGCATTGTGTGATGATATTATGTATGGTTGAAATATGGCTACATAGCTCTTGGTATTGTGCAAGTTATATTGGGACAGTTAGTATTGTCGTGAATATATATGTATAATAGTTTACATGAATCTCCCAAGGTTTCTCAAGATTGTAAACTCTTTGTAATTGCCACAGGAGACATTTGTACATTATTGGTGTGTAAATATTGTAGCCATTGGAAAAGAAGGGTATGTTGTAGATTGAGACTCTATATAGGAGATTTTCCAAAGAACACATTGTACAAAATTAACATTAATTCTAAATATTGTGATTGTGAATGGCATCAAGTGGTTGGTTATCTCATGTTATAAGAGTTTCCTACTTAAATATTTCTAGTGTATATATTGTTCCACTAGTTTCATGCGTTGATAACCAGATTTGGTACATGCTAACTATTAAACACATAACAACAAGAGCTTTTGCCTAGCGTAAAAATCCTTTACATTGTGGGTGAAAATCCCCAACATAATAAATGGGTAATGATGTTTCTACATATTTCATAGTCAACAAAATCTAAAACTAATCAAACCAATTACCTCCTTGTCAGTTTGTGAATTGTTCTTTGGGCATCACCTTAATTAGCACAACTTAAAAAGGTATGGAACTCTATTTCTTTCTTTAATATTCAACCAAGTTAATTGAAATGGAACAATCATCACATAAATTGTGGCAAGGATTCAATTTTTATATGGCAATGTCAAAAAAGCATAAAACACATAAGAGTGCCTAGAAACTAAACCACGGCTTAAGCCTGAAGAGAAAGCATTACATAAAATTCGTTAAATGGATAAAGATTTAATTTTGAAAATAAATTAATTATTCAACAACTAGGTATTATTTTTTTTCTAGGTAACTTTTGATTTTATTAATAGAGGTAAAGATTTACATTAAAAAAGGTCATACTAGCTGGCTAGAGCAATGACCATCCTGGCATTAAGCCACTATAGTAAGACTCTCAGACCCCAAAAAATCTTTCACAAAATGGGCATGAGCACCCACAACATAACCAAAGCCAAGCTTTTGATCTAAACTCCTACAGAGAAAGAGATGAAGACATAACATAACAAAAAAGATAGAACCAACAAAATCTAACCCATTTCATTTAAACCGCTTGGTTGCATCTTCTTTAGTGAAGTTTTGGATGCCATGATCAATCCCTAACACTCGCACCTTGCCCTTGTTTCCAACTCCCTGAGGACAAATCACACTTGTAGTGACAACACTATCCTCTACCTCTGTCAATGAGTCAACCTACACACCCACAACTATTCCTTTTACCATGGTTTCTTGTTCAACTTGGTGTTTCAGAGGCTCTCCTAGCATCCTCACGCTCTTTTATGGAGTCAACTTCATGAAATCCTTACAAGTGCCCTCCTTGTACCACACTATTTCCTCCAAAAATAAAGTCACCTTTCTCCACCCATGCTCAGCTTTGGGAATGTGCACTTCCTGAGGTGAAGCTAAGGACCAAATGAGTAGAAGTTGAACCTGATTGTCACGCCCGCCCCCACCCCCACCACTTAAACACCATGGGCCTTGACCCATGTCCAGACCAACACCCATAATGACTATGTTGTTAATATTGTCAATCCCCAACAGCCATTGTGGGTCCATACAAGTAGCCTTAACCCAACAAACCTCCTCCTTGGATTCACCCACCATTAATGCTAATGCCACAAAAAGAGATGTGATATCCAGGTTTGACCTACACATCCAAAAGGAATCGAGATACTCTGGGCCAAAGATCTCAAAAACTCTAGACAAATTTGTTATCCTCGAATAGGAAAATATTCTTTAGCCTCCTCACTAAAATCTTCCCTTCATACGCCTGCGTTTGATTATCATATTCCAAAGAAAAGTTTGCCTCCATTTTCAAATGCACACAAACCCTTCTCTATTTTACTCAACTTCATTCCTCCCTTAAACTCGTCGTCAAAGAATTTGGAAGCACAGACAATAATGAGTACCAAATTATAATTCCAATGCCCCTACCATGCATGGAGAGGAAACTTCAATAAATGTTGATCAACTCAAGCCTAAACAATCATCATTGAAAAAGGTGGTCACTAAGGAATGGGAAAATTACTACCACTTCACTCTTAAACCATCAACTCAAAAAATATTCCTAAGGTCTTCAAAAAATTCAAATTGGTTCTCCAAGGAACCATCCATGCCCAAATTCACCAACTTATTCGCTAAAATATTGGCCTTTTGATAGGTATGGGAGATTTTGAAGTCTTCAAACTCCTGCAGAAGCCTCGTCATCTGATTAATGTGTTTACAAGATACCATGACTCCACTCTTCCCTGCTTGATGGTGTTGACTATAATCTTAGAGTTTCCTTCCAAGTGTACTCTTTTAGGGTCCGTTTGGTTGTAGGAATTTCCACATGTGACATTTAGTAATGCTAGAATAAGCCCACTTCTAGAATTCGTACATTCTTAAAATAATTTTTGGAATATCATTTGGACCTATTTGGTTGAACTGGAAAAGGAGTTCAAAGATGCATCTTCTATGTTTGTTTGCAAGAATTGAGATTGGAATTAGAACAATTTTTTAATTTTATTTTAGTAATTTGAGCATCAAATGAATTAATGAGTCTTTTTGGAGTTGGGCTTGCTCAATACAATTGAGAAAAATCTGTTCAAAGCCTCGACTATGCCTCTATCATTGCCTGTCTCACCACATTTCACCAAAAAATAACTGACCTCCAATAATTTGGCTTATGCAACTAGGGTCAGACCCGACAAGATATAAAATTTGGTTTTAAAAAAATGGAATGGGAATAGGCTATTCCTATTCCACCTTTTAAGTAGGAATTCCACTATGCTCATTTTAGGCTAAAATTAGAATTAATAAATTTTAATTATACTTTTCATGTTTACAACCAAACACTAAATTTCCAACTTTTGGTAGTCAGCTTTTCCTATTCCCATCAAATTTTAACTACCAAATGGGCCCTTAATACAAAACTTAATACCTAAAACTAGGGCCTCCTTGGCTACCTCGCATTTTGCCACATTATTGGAGTCATCCCTAAATCATTTTGTCACAAGGGCAAGGATGGAACCCTCATGGTCTCATGCTATACACCTGCTTCCTAGAGGACTGGGGTTACCTCTAGCTACCCCATCAAAATTAATTTTTATCTACCCCTCCTCTGGTGATAGTCACAAACACTTTTCTCTTCTATGGGAAGGATTAACCCTTGACAACCCATTAACAGGCCAACAACTAGGAATTCTTACATCCCTCCTTACAACATTCATAATACTTCTACTTAGACAATTTTGTGGTGAATCTATACATGAATATATTCTACACCTTATTAATGTTTTTTTATGAGCTTATATGAATGAAATGTTGTGTATTTCAAAACGGTCATTGACACATGTTTAATGTTATGTTTTCGATGTGTTGATGATAATCATATGTTATAGTCTAACTACAAGTGTATTCTAAGATAGATGTAGGACAAACAACCGACCCTTTGGGGAAAGAGAGGAATGCCATTAGAGAGAGGAATAGAAACATGAGAATAGGTAAGAGGTGTCACTTGATCTTTATAGACAAAATTTTAGGTCAAGTTCTCATGAGCTCATGTTAAGCTTGTTCCTTGCATCATTTTTGGTAAGTTTCAATTGTTTTGTGTTGACCATGGTAAGTCAAATAAAAACCCTAATGTCAAAACAAATTTTATCTATGTCTAGTTCATTAATCAGTTGATCAATTTTTTTAAAAAAGAATAGTATCAATTATCTTGGTGCAACACCCAAACTTTAGGTATTGGAGAAGGTAAACCTTTGTAGGAAGTTTGTATATTTTTTCCATATAATGAATACTTTATCAATAAAACAACAATAGTAAAATAGCCCAGGGCATCTCCCTTTCCACAAGTAACAAAATCAACAAGTACAGAAAAATTATTTACACCACTTGGAATATATAAAGAAGACTTAAGGTCAATATTACATTGCCTTAGGTTAACTCATTAAGTAACATAAAATATTATTAAAATCACTAAAGTTGAATCCTAAAGAGACACTAATACAAGTCATTTAAAATTAGACAAGTAAATACTTACAAAGGGCCTCTACTATTCTAAGAGAAAGTTCAATATTCCTCCTAGAACTCTGTAGAGTGGTGATTTGTTGTCTTCTATCATTGCAGCGAGTCATAATTTGAGCCACACTATTTATTTAATCTTTTTAGATATCAATATTATTTTGTTCAACACAATTCCCATATAAGTTCGTGATTGGCTTTGACTAAATAGATTTTATCTATTTATTAATGGTATAAGAAGACATCATTGCAAATTGTGCCTATGCATCTAACTCCTACTATTTGCTATATTTGAAGCTTCATGTGCGTCTAATGTCAATCACATTTTGCATCAATGAAGTCCCAATGTGAAGGTAATACAAAATAATTTTCAACAATAGTGGCAGTTTGATGTCGTATATTCTTTGTAGTGAATGTTGATCCAAGCAAATATTGTTTCTTTGTCCATTGTTAAGGATAAAAAATTCTTAAAGAATTCACCATTTATAATTTTTGTTTTCCTTTGCAATTGAGTTTGTGCATCAGCATAAATCACTCTATCATAACCACCTCTTTCAAATACCCACTACACTTTAAAGCATTCAAAAAGTATCCACCAACAAGAGCATTCTAACTTTATTGAGAATTCTAAGGAGAAAGTAGTCAATAGAATTCAACAAGGTCATACTAACTTGACTACCTGTTGGTTAACAATTTGTCCTCCTATTAGATTTGATAATCTTGACTCTTCGATACCCAATGTTTGGAGAAACAAAAGGATGTTTACCAACAACTAGGTTAGTTCATATATTTTATCATTGCAATTTAAATCGATTAGGTACATCTCCCTATGATTCTTGCAATAATATGCAATAAATATGTCTTTATGAGATCAAAAATTCTTGATATTATAAGCTCTCAACCTAAGAGCAGTAAAGGATAACCAAGTTGTTTGTAGGCACAAACAACTTAGGCAAGATGTATACGAATAACCTATCACACTCAATGGAATAATTGCAATAGATTATGTTAATATTTTATGACTTCTAATTCTATTCTAAATGCAAATTACTCATCTAAATGCAAAAGTGGGAAAGAAAAGATTATACATATGAGGGCAAGTGGAATTGATTTGGCTATTAGCCTTGACTGAAATTGGATTCAACAAGTATCCAATAGATTCACATACATTATCCTTTAATTCACAATGAAATGCATAACATGTATGAAATTATCAAGAGAAGAAACAAAACCATATATGAAGAAACAAATGGAATTACTATACTACAAATATCAAAATGAAGTGGAATCCATCTGATTATTTACAAGATCATACACAATTGTCTTTCTACTCTAAATGCAAAGCTATCTAAGGCATGGACTACAAAACATGAAAAGAAAATACTGTAAATGGAATTATAGAACCATTCCCTCTCCAATTTGTTGACCCCTGTTATATTAAAGGAAGTTACATTTATAGTTCTCTATCATTTCTTAATTCTGGCAGAGCAATAGTCACATCATAAAAAGAAAATCAAATATGATTTTTTCTAGTCATACGAACACATGACATTTTTCTACTACTGATTATGAATCCATTATGTTTCTAAAACACGTGATGGTCATTTGGCTTCCTACAATCTTCAAAAAATTCTATGGAAAATCATTGTTTCTTTTATTTTCTTTTGTTTTGTGCCAAATTCATATATTTCATATTCCAACAATCACTGCATTTTCCAATTCCCATCATTGATCTCAAATAGATGGTTGAGATTAAAACGTTATGACTTCCTTTATAACTTCCTTTGTAGGTCTCGTCGTATATATGTGTCTTCTTGTTGCTATGTTGCATAGAATAATGATCGAGAAACTTCACATAGTGAGATAACAACATCCATGGATCTCTTTTTGATCTAATGGTGATAAAAAAATGATGTTAGGTCTCTTTACTTTGTGTTGTGGGTCCCTCTTTCTAGCTAGGTACACTGTGATAGACAGATGACAGAATTTAATTGTCTGACGCTGGATTGTTTTGCCTCTTTGGCACCTTGTGACTAGACTCAGACGACACTTTGTGAAAGGTGATGGCCCACTAGACACGTGTCTTCACATTGTTATATCGCATGAATTAATGAACATGCATCTTTTTATAATGACATAATGATCACCGTAGATCTTTGATTTGACAATCAATGAGATGCATTGTTAGATAGTTTATAATTCCATCTTAAAATATTACCAGTCGATCTGGTCTTCATCTGATAGTCGTGACTTATTTCCAAGGTGACTTGACTATTCAACTTGATGATGTGGAAGATCAAATGTATTTTGATTCATCGATTTGATTTCAACTTTGGTCTTTGCCACCTTTGACTTGTTTTCTTTCACCATTTCTAATGATTTATCTACTTCTCTTTCATTCAAATTCAATTGATTCTCTTTGTAGCCCATTCTCACAATTTGCATTCTGTCTTTAAGCCTCAGTCTTTGATGTTTCTCTATTGTATTTGCTCTATATATGCCTATAATTTCTTCATTTTACCTGTGTTATGTCTTTAATAGAACACTTGATCATAGAGTTAGAGTGTCTTAGATATTTCAAGAATGCTTACATGAATAACTACTTCATAGCATGAATCTTTGTCTTCAGCGTCATTAGGAACAAGAAATAATAAACCAGTAGAATATCTAGAGCTCCCTCTCATTGGGATAAAGCATAACAAATACCCTCTAAAACCATAATCACCTAGCTTTGGACTAATGCATTGCTCATATGATTCCCACATTAGGTTAACTCAAAAGAATGATGAGAAGAAAGATCATCCTATAGGTAATCTAGACTTAGACTCAAGACTTTAACACTTGACTTGACTCAAAACCTTAAGACAAAAGATATAGACTGAAACTTGGGAAATGACTGGCTTTGTCTGGGGATTTAAGCATGCTAATGCTTGAAAGAATCCAAGCAATCTCTAGTTTTGCACAAGGCTGACAACTTGGAAAGAAAAAGAACAGGCTAAACTAAGAAAGCATCAAGGAACTACCTAAGGAAAACAAGCAACTAAACTAAGAAAAATTCATGAAAAGGAAAACCTACATAGCTATCTACTATACAAGGGTTAATTTTGCATTTGATACAACTTTAGATCCTTCCCATTATAAGAACATGGCAGAGTTTCTCCAGTTGGATATGCCAATTTGAAAGAATTATTTTGGTTTGCTTGTGTAATCTGAAAAGGTCCTTTCCACAACTGAAACTTGGAATGCATGTCTCTTGACTCATGTCTCTTGTCCCATAACAGCACCAAGTCACCTTCCATAAATTTGTAAATTTTCTAGGCCTAACTCTTCTATGAAACAATTTTTTTATCCTTCCCTGATGTTTAGTAATTTTATCAACCATCTCTTCTCTCTCTTCTTGCAGTTTAGTAAGATACAAGATCCTGTTCTCTAACTCATCTTGGAAGACATCATCTACAATTGCAGTTTTCAATTTATAAGTAGCTAGTTCTAATGGCAGTGGCAAATTATCTTCTACTCCATACACCAATTCAAAAGGTGAGATCCCAATAGCCCTTTTAGGTGTGGTGTTATCAGCCCATAAAGCATCATGAATTTTCTTATGCCAACCTCTTTTGATTATCTGAGACCAATTTCTTCAAAATATTAATCAGGTTCTTATTATTGGACTCAACCTCTCTATTTCCTTGCGGGAAATAATAAGAGGAATGACCAACTTGAATACCATTATCATAGAAAAATTCAATGATTTCTGAGGAGGAAAAGTAAGATGCATTATCCATTACTAATTTCATAGGAACTCCAAACCTTACTAGAATATGTTCTTTGATAAATTCACATACCACCTATGAGGAAATTTTCTTCATTGGCTTTGCCTCTACCCATTTGTTGAAATAATCTGTGGCAGTGAGTATGAATGAATCTCCTTGACTAGAGGGAGGATTAATTAGGCATATAAAATCTAAACCCCATTGATGGAAAGGAGCTTTAATTACTACTAGCCTAAGACTTAAGGTAGCCAGTTGAGGTTTACCAATAAACATCTTGTGTTTTTCACAATTCGTCACCCACTTATATGCATCTTAAAACATACCAGGCCAATAATAACATTTTCTCAAAATTTTGAATGTAGTGACAATGCTAAAAAAATGTCATCCACATGCTTCATCATGAAAAGATCTTAACAACTTCACCTGATTTTACTTTTCCTTATCCAGACATCTCAAAAATGTTCCATCAATAGCTCTTTTATACTAGACATCATCATGAATTACATATGTCAAGGCTTTAGTTGTTAGATCTCTCCTTTGCTTAGTATTCAATCCATTAGGGCATTCACCATATGTTAGAAAATATGCAATGTTTGAGAACTAGGGATCCTAAAGACTTACCATAAGAACCTTTGGAGTATCTTCTTATTTGTTTTGTTGATCTTTTGCTAGAGCTTTACAGAGTGCATTTCCTCTTACAAGTTTGGTTGGTTTTATTTCTATATCATATTCTTGAACTTTGGCTATCCAAACTCCTCTATTATTGTAACCAACATCTTGTTGTGTCAAAATACTTTTCATTGTAGGATCCGACACATATATTATTGAATGAGAATGCAACACATAAAATTTGAAATTATTGAGGGCTCTCACCACCACATATGGATGTTTTTCCATTTGAGAATATCTCAACTCTTGATTTTACAATAGTATACTCATGAAAGCCATTGGGGCTTGTATTCTCTCTTTATTTTCTTTCATCAATATGGTTGACATAGTACGTTATGAGGCATAATAGTAAATGATGAATTCCATAGTATAATAAGGATGGACAAGTATAGGGGCTTTAGCAATGGCATCCTTGATATCTTCAAAAGCCCTTTTTCCAACATCACTCCATTTGAAAGTTTTATTGCCTTTCATCATATCAACTATACATTTAACTATTTTAGAGAAATCAAGAACAAATCTTCTCAAGAAATTTACCTGGCCAAAGAAGGACTGCACTCCTGTTTTGCTCAATGGTAAACTTAATTATTGAATAGATTTAACCCTATTTGGATCAATCTTTACTCCTTCTTGAGATACAATATGACCAAGCAACTTGCTTTCTATAACACAAAATATTGATTTCTTTGGGTTAAGAGAGATAGCATGCTCTTTACATTTGTGTAACACCTTTTCTAGATCCCCGATATGATCTTCTCTTCTTAGAAAAGATTGTCAAATCATCAAGATATATGACAATAATTCTATCTTTCAAACCTTCAAAAGCCAAATCCATTCCATGTTGAAAAGTTGCTCTTGATCTGATTTAGAGCACAATTGGTGTGAAGCAAGGTTGTCCTCTTTGCCCTACTCTGTTTGGCTTGTATATTGATGAGTTGGAGGATTTTCTAAGGAAATCCTCTCAACCAAGAGATGGGTGTTATTTACATCAGGTTTTGATCTCTATTCTCCTCTTTGTTGATGATGTCGTTCTCTTGGCCTCTTCTCCCGATAGCTTACAGAGACTCCTTGATAGTCTTGCTTCTTTTTGTACTCAGCAACAGCTTGTGGTCAATTTATCTAAGACATGGGTTATGGTATTTAACTATTTAAAGACCTCTCATCTCCATTTCTTCTTCTAGGGGAAGGAGGTTGAGATTACTCCCTCTTACATGTATCTTGGTGTGAAGTTCTCAGGACCATGTTTCAGTTTGAGACCTGCTATTCAGTCCAGAGTCAATAAGGGTATGGACTCCCTACCTTTGCTGGAGAGACAATTCTTTAGGCATCATTTTTAGGATATTTCATCCAAGTTGTCCCTTTTTGACTCCTTGGTTCATCTGACAGTCCTCTATGGTTATGTGGTTTGGGGACCTTCTCTTATTGCTTATGATTGGGCTTCTATTGAGTGGGTCCAGACACTATTGTTGCATCGTATCATTAGGTGTCATAGATTCACCCCTCATAGCATTAGTTTAGTGGAGTTTGGTGCTCATCCTCTCAAACTTGCCATTATTTTTTACTTGATTTAATTTCTTCATCGGCTTTGTGGTTTTATGGAGACAGGTGTTGACCGACATAGCTACTCTTTTTTGGCATATTGTTCTTCGGTGGAGATTATGAGATCTAACAATTCTACTAGATCAAGATGTTGGTATGCTCAGGCCACCTCTTTGTTGGGTTCAATCAGGATTGAGATTGATTGTCTTCCTCCCTATCAATTTTTGCTGGATGCCCTAGCTCATCTTCTTCCCTCTCGTCAGGAGTTGAATGAGCATGTCAGACAAGATATCTATAGGCAGTACATTACCACTACTTAGTGTCATCCCCTGGGTGGTTTGCGACCTAAGATGGCCTTCTATGCTGAGCATTTTCTTGTTATTCAGGATGGCATTGTTGTTCTCCCTGCCTATCTTTACCGATGTTGGAATCATGCATTATGGTTCTCTTTGGGCTCTTTTAGGGTTGGTTCTCATCATCTCAGGGCTCAAACTGATCACCATATGGATTAGGCTAATCGATTATGCCAGTTATGCACTCTGATGGAGGTTGAGACCGAGACTCACTTCATATTTCGTTGTCCTCATTACTACGAGATCGAAGAATGATTCTATTGTCTTTTCAGAGACTGTTCTTCTCTCTCGATGTTCTTTAGTTATATTGATCAGCGGTGTCTATCACTTTATCTTCAGAAGGTGACCCATCTTTGAGAGAATACCTTGCAATCCTTTCATCAAAGACAGACTTCTAATCAGCTCATTACCACCTTTTTCTCTCCCTTGTCTCCTCCGCGGGGTTTGAAAAGGCCTTTTACTACTTCACATTCCAGATCTATCAGACATTGTACTAGTCTCTACAAGCAACATCATTCCTATAGGGGTTCTTCACAACATTTGAAGATTATGGATTGTCCACGAATGTACCTCTATATTATGGATTTCTTTGTGACAATGAAGGACTCTTAGTCCTTACCTTGTCTTTCTTTCTTCTTGTTGCTTTGTTCCTTTTCAGTCACTGTTTGGTGCCTTTTCTTGGCTGGCTCTTCTGTTTGTATGCTCAGTCCCATAAACCATTTTGGTTTTTCGTGGACATTAATAATTTTATCTTATCTTATCTTATCTTAAATTGATTAAGCCAAAAGGCATTCTATTATATGCAAATATACCCCATGGTGTGGTAAATGCAGTCTTGAGCTGATCTGCTTCATTTACCTAGATTTGATTATATCCTGAAAATCCATCCAATATGGACATCATCTCTAATCCTACAATAGTCTATAAAAGATGATCCATATTAGGGAGAAAAAAATTGTCCTTCAACGAGGCTTGATTTAAATTTTTGAAATCTATAGAAATTCTTATTTCTCCATTCTTTTTCCTTACTAGTACAATATTAGCCACCCAAGTGGAATGACGAATAGGGTATATAATCTTGGCCTGCAACATTTTGTCAATTTCCTTGAAGATTGCCCCTTCAACTATAGGATTATAATTTCTCTTCTTTTTCTTGAATGGTGTTGCATCTAGTTTAAGAGGGATTTCATGTTTGAACTTCTCACCCATGAAATTCTTTAGGTCTTCATAACTCCAAGCGAATACATCTTGAAATTCAAAGAACAATTTATTGATTTCTACTCTCTTCTGGTGTGCAACACTTGCCTATCTTTATCATCTTGGGGTTGACTTTCATCCCTATGTTGATTCCATCATATTCACCATAGGTCTTTCCCTTCTTATCTCTTTCTCTCTTTATATATGCATCATGCCTATCAAAGAGTTTCTCTAAAGAGATTAAATGAGGTGGAATCTTATTACCTTTCAACTGAAACACATCATATCCTGTGTTCTTTTTATCTCCTGCCATTGAATCATTATCTTTTACATTAGTGCTTCCTTCAAAATACAAACATTCAAAAGGATCCTCTCCTTCAATGAATTTGAGTATTTATTTATCATCTTCAAATACCTGTCATGACTCCTCATTAGCAGGGACATTAGGCCTGAATCGAACTTCTACTTTATAGGGACAACAGGCGTAGATGAAAAGTGAACAAGGGAAACCAGGGGTGACGATGTTGTTGTGAACCAATGAACTAGGGGTGTCAGGTGTCATCCGGTGCCCTAGTCATCTACAGAGTGACTTAACACTAGGGGTGCTAGCCATGAACTAGTGTTGTCTCGTGCCCTAGCTATAGTCTAGCCTATTGTAGAGCCCTTTTCTTTTGTGATGTGTCATGTTTTATTTGTCTCCTACCTTGCCCGCTATGTGTTGATAGGACTCTTATGTGGTTGCTTCGGTGTTTTCATAGGTTGTTTGCAACAACAGAAAGGAACTCACAACTAGCCACTTACATGAACCTTAGCCATAGGAACCAGAGGATCACTACTGAACATGGGCACAAAGACCACTGTCTCATCTGCATGCATTTCAGGTACTGCAAGAGGGTATGTTGGGTGGTTCTCTCTACCCTAGCCATTCATCTCCATGCCCTAGTTGGTTTGGGTTGCTGCATGAGTGCTCACTCATACCTGTGTTTATCATTTGGTGTTTTGTTTTGGTTTTGGCTCAGCTAGGGTTGTGTCTACGGGTTAGCAAACCATTTGATAGAATGTCAAACCTAGGTTTGTCAACTTTGAGGCCCCAACCCAACCCAATCACATTCCAATAGCTACTTGACTGCATGACAAAAGTTGAGACTAACAATGTAGTCCTAAAGGACATTGCTGTTGTGGCATCCTCTCTCTCTCAAGCTCTGTAACCAATTGAAAGAGGTTGAATTAGAGATTCAAATTCTTCGTGATACTATTCTATCCCTATGTAGACAGTTAATGATTGGAAGCAACACGTTGACAACTCTCTCACTAGTATATGGATGGATTTGAAGCAACCGCTTGGTTGTTGCCTACAATAGAACTTGATCATCGAACTCGATAGAATTCAAGAAACAATCTAGCGCACAACACAAATGATGGATATCCAGGATTTGAAGTTGAAGGAACTTGATAAAAAAAAATGCTCCTTATAGACTGATACAGAACAATAGCTCAAATCATGGGCATCTATTTGGAGCAGCCCCATTTCTTCCTCCCCTCCTTCTGCTACTATCTTCGGCATAGAGAAGCTAGTTCAAACTAAGTTAGCAAATGAAAGGGTTAGGCATGCTCGTGAGCTAAACTTGAGGGCTCACAGTGTCCCTATTCCTTTTCCCGCGCCTCTTGCGACAGGCTACTCCTTAAAGACCAACTGGATATCACTGACATCTCACTTGATTGTGCTTGGGTTGGGTATGACAATACCCTCTTTATCAGGTTTTGTTCACTTGTTCACCACCTTTGGACTCTTAGATTAAAGAAGAAACTCTTCTCTCTCCACATCAAGATTTATCTTGATGAGGATCTCACTAGATCACAGGTGGTAGAACTTAAGGAGGCTCGGTCTCTTGTTGTGGCTACCAGATAGGAGGGTAATGGGTAGTGATCAAAAACCCCAAGGCTATGATTTGAGACACTTTCCTTGCTGGTTGCGAGTCAAGATTGAAGTAGGTCCTAAACGCTATAAACATTTCTTTGGTGGAAGCCCTTTTGTTATTCTTATTTCTTTCTCTTCTCCTTGCTCTCTTTCTTTTTTTCTTTCTTTGAGCTTGGATCCCTACTCCTTGCTGAGGTGGTTCTCGCTCACTTCTTCTTTTGGTTTTTGTTCTTGTTCTTTCTCGGACACCATTTGGTGTTGTCCTATTTGTTGCTTATATGGTTGTAAGTTCTCAATCCCATAGACCTCTAGTGGTCTTTTGTTGGACATCAATGCATTTATCTTATCTTATCTTATCTTATAGGTTTGATTTTTGAAATCAGGGTGTGGTAAGAGTAATGATGTTGAGATTACCAAAGAATCAACTCTTGAATTGAATTCTCTTAAGTACTAATGTAATTGAGAAGGCATCAAAACCCTCAATTTCATCCCACACCTTACTACGGTAGTTTCTTAATCTTGAATTCTTCACTGCATATTGATTTATGACTGGTCTTACTACCAACTTTGCATCTCCTTGTGCTTTAAGCATCTTGACTCCCTTTTTTTTTTGTTGCCATTATACCAAGAAGGAATGCTTCATATTTTATAGTATTATTAGTGTTTTTGAAATCCAACTTATAAGCAAAACAAATTGTTCTCCATCAAGTGATATCAACACCACACCTGCACCTGAGCTAGCATTTGCACTACTGATATCAAGTTCCAAAGTTCACAATTGATCACCTTTATTTGGTTGTGATTCTTCTAAGATCTCAAGTGTACCAGAGAACAACATATAACTACCAAATTGCATTTCATGATAGAAGATTTGTGATCTAGTATCATTTGATTTCAAAACAATGAATTTTGCTTTCTCTTCTGGTTCTAGCTTCACCTTTTTGTCTCTGACTTGTATAGTGGCACTAGACCAATCTAATTTTATTTCTCCCCCCATTTCTTTGCAAAAACTTCTACTCAAGAGAATTTCATAGCTTTCAGGGATGTCTTCTACTAGAATGGTAACTTTCAATCTCTTAGAGAGGTAAGCAACAAGGGAAACTTGAGCATCTTTAATCTGTCCTACTAGTGGCACTTGTTTAGCATCCATTGAGTAGCATCTACCAAAAGTTTTAGTCAATGGAAGACCTAAAGTTTTGGCTATAGAGGCAGGTATTACATTGTCAAAGGCTCCCAAATCTATGATGCAATTAATCAGTCTATTTTAATTGATGAACAAAAAATATAAAAAGGATCTAGCTTTTGCTTTGGGCAGGTGGCTAAAACAGTAGATTCTTCTTCTTCAAATAGTCTAGGAATTGCAAAATCTTCATTATCAAAAGAAGTTCCACTAGTGCTAGCCTTATTATGATTTTCAACATTGGCATTAATATTAGCATGATTTGCATCTTTACTATTGCAATGCTCAACTAATATTTTCAATTGATCAGGATTAGATTTCAAATAATCCAATGGAGATATTTGAATTCCTGTTTCTTCACAATATTGTACTATGTCAAAGGAACGAGCAGGCTTACCTTTATACTCTTTTTGTGAAGATGAAGTTACTATGCCATTGTTTTTATCAACTTTATTTGACAGTGCATTATTCTTGACAAGAACTAAGTTGTTGTTTTGATTTCTATTTTTCTGACCTTTGGTCATTACTATTAATTGAGTTCGTTCTAGAGTAGCAAAACAATATCCTCCTACTTTTGAATCTGATTCATAAGCCAAGAAATAATTTTTAGAGTCGCCACAAGGAGCATGATCATCCTCACTTTCAGGATATTCAATTGTTTGTTCTTTGTTATCCACCATTTGTCTATATCTGATCATATCAACACATGTATCTCCATCATGATTTTCTCTTAGGTGAAAAGCACACATGTTTTGTCTTTCTGGAGTAGGTTCAATTGCTAGTCTCTGTTGAATAGGTGGTATTTGCAATGCTTTACCTCCATTTGTATTTCTGTAACCTTCTTGATGAGTTTGATAAGCATGTCTTTTGATTTGTTTCTTCAATGAGATGAGTTCATTAGACAAATTTTGAAGCATGGCTTCTGTAGTATTAGAAATACTAGCTATATTGAAACTCTTTTTTCCACTTACCAGAGGCTATCATGTCATCCTCCATCTCCATAGCTAATGTTTGCGCAGCTTGCAAGTTGGCTACATTCGCTCCTCTAACCTAGTATCCTAGATTAGGTAGCATAGAGCTAATGTAGAAAGTATTCTTATTATCATCAATAGGTGCACTTGCAATATGAATTATTTTGAGAAGTTTATTGGATTTTGCATTGAAATCTCTCATAGAAACTAAGGTTTCTATATTTATTTGTGTCAATTGTAATAACAAGGTTTGTGCATCTTCTGTGCTTTTGTATCTTTCCTCAAACTTTTGTTTCATGATGTTCCAATTTGTGATGCATCCTACAAGTAGGTCTTGAAACTAATTAGCAACATTATCCACCAATGTTTCAATAAAAATTTTGACTGCTACATCCTTATGTTGAGGATTTACTACACCACAAGCCTTATGGAAAGCACTCAAATGTTGTTCTGCAAAAGTAGAGCCATCTCCATTAAATCTTGGAATTTTTTTCCTTGATGCTCTTGGCAGATCATTATTAGCCCTGAGGGCAAGACGACCAATAGCATTTCCCCATGGTTGTACCATAACTACTGCTACAATATTCTGATTCACCTGAAAAGTAACAAAAAGTGGAAATGTTGCACCAATCAACAACAAAGCATCAAAAGTAGGAGGAATGGAATTTCTGACAACTGAAGGAGCAAAATATTGACTTCTATGCGTTCTATTAGGAGGAACAATTGCAGATAAGAGAGTATCTTGGAGTTGTTTGGTTACAGATTTCCTTGCACATGTCCTTCCTCTTCTGCAAAGGTCTTCTAGGATATGAAAATTAGCCTTCTTGGGTTTTTCATATATTGGGTCAATCTTTCCTTTCTCCTTGGCACTCCTGCTATATTTGGAATCCAAAGTGTATCAAATGGTGTTTTTTAAATTTATCTCACTAATCTTCAAATTTAAAAATTTGTTACACTTCTTCAATAGGTTTAGGTTGTAAATCAGTATCAAGTTCTTATGGAAAACGCCTGAATACCACAAGTCCTTTTTTGCAACTCAAATATCTATTTAGAGTATAAGTGGTTATGAAGGGAAATTCTTCAAAACTTTCATCTAAATTTCCCTAGTAGAGTCACCATAAACTGTTGGTTAACAGTTTGTCCTCCTATTAGATTTGATAATCTTGACTCTTTGATACCTCAATGTTTGGAGAAACAAAAGGATGTCTACCAAGAACTGGGTCAGTGTATATAACTTATCACTGCCCTTTGAATTGATTAGGTACAAGTCCCTATGATTCTTGTAATAATATGCTATAAATATGTCTTTATGAGATCAAAAATTCTTGATATTATAAGCTCTTAACCTGAGAGCAGTAAAGGATAACCAAGTTGTTTGGAGGCACAAACAGCTCAGGTAAAATGTATATGAATAACCTATGACACTCAATGGAATAATTGTAGTAGATTATCTTTATATTTTTTGACTTCCAATTCTATTCTAAATGCAAATTACTCATCTAAATGTAGAAGTGGGAAAGAAAACATTATACATATGAGGGCAAGTGGAATTGCTTTGGCTATTAGCCTTGACTGAAATGGGATTCATCAAGTATCCAATAGATTCAAATACATTATCCTTTAAACCCCAAGGAAATGCATAATATGTATGAAATTATCAAGAGAAGAAACAAAAACATATATGAAGCAACAAATGGAATTATTGTACTGCAAATATCAAAATGAAGTAGAATCCATTTGATTATTTATAGGATCATACACAATTGTCTTTCTACTCTAAGTGCAAAGCTATCTAATGCATGGACAACAAAACATGAAAAGAAAATATTATAAATGAAATTACAGAACCATTCCCTCTCCAATTTGCCGACCCTTATTATGTTAAATAAAGTTACATTTGTAGTTCTCTATCATTTCTTAATTTTGGTAGAGCAACAGCCACAGAATAAAAATAAAATCAAATATGAATTTTTCCAGTCATACGAACACATGACATATTTATACTACTGATTTTGAATCCATTATCTTTCTAAAACACATGATGACCATTCGGCTTCCTGCAATCTTTAGAAAATCCTGTGGAAAATCACTATTTCTTTTATTTTCTTTTGTTACGTGCCGAATCCATATATTTCATATTCTAATGGTCACTGCATTTATGAATTCCCATCGTTGATTTCAAATTGATGGTCAAGATTAAAACATTATGACTTCGTTTATAACTTCTTTCATGAGTCCTAATGTATACATGTGTCTTCTTGTCACTATGTGATGCAGGAGCATCCAATTGTGTAAGGGCAATCCTGTATCACCCAAAAATATGCTTAGTGTTAGTTTATGTTTGATGTGCTTTTATTTCTAAATACCCATTTGGGTCAAATAGAGATTGCAACTCTTATAGTTCCACTATTGGTTTTTTGGGTTAGTGCTTTTGAGCACCTTGGGATATGTGCCAATGCAGTAAATAGGTTATTTTATAATTAAGTCATAATTATGATGATTTAGAGGGTGTAAGTTGGACAGATGATTATACTTGTAATTTAAAGCACTCTAGAAAAAGAATCAGGTCAAAAGGCTTTACCGTTTGAAAGTTATTGTAGTTTTAAGTTGCCTGGAGACCCCCTAAGAGTGCTTCAAAGTCAGATTTGAGTCACTAAGCGGCCTCGTACGGGCCCAAAAAATGGGGGACAATAAAAAATAGTCCATGGGACTATAGAGTGCTTGGAAATATTTTTGAAATGTAAATGGTTCATCAATTGAAGTCCCAAATCAAAAGTTATGCCTCCCGAAAGTTGGACTACCATTTCTGGATTCTTCTAATTTTGCACCAACTTCTGACATGTTTTCTAGAACCTTTTTTTTTGGTGGTGGATGCCAAATGGCATATTCTAAAATGTATTGCTAACCCTAAACCTAATTTGGGTTACTTAGGGTCATTTTTGCCATTGTAAATGCAGTTTTTCGGTGGAGTTTGGGAGAAGGTACTGTGAGGAGTGTTTTTCTTTAGAATTAGATAACATTATAAGCCCCTAGGGCATGTCATTGAGTCTATTTTCATTGTAATTAATGTAATAGCATATCACTTCTAATAATAATATTCCCCTTTTCCTGTTGTGTTCATTTTGTCTCTGGTTGTGCCTTCACCAAGTGGTATCAAAGCTAGGTTTTCCTGAGTGTGTAGACAGAGCGTTGACTATAAGGCAATTTGCACCAGGATTGTGTGGTTGTGGGTTTTGATAAAGCATATGTCTCCATGATGGGAGCATTCTAGAAGGGTCGTAGTTTTTCCTCCTAAGGTTAGAGCCCTCTAGAGACAAGTTCAGGCATTGCAGGAGGAGATCTGTAGAGGGATGAATATTGTCATAGGAAATGAAAGTGAGGAGGAAAATGAAGGAGGAAATATTTTGTAGGAAGGGGAAGGAGATAGAGAAGTCCTAAACCATGAGGAGGAGAAGCTTTTTAGGGCCATTTCCAAGTTGTGAAAAAGACCTAAAATTGATGTCGGCATATTTTTAGGAAATATAAACTTAGATGAGTTGATCGACTAGATCAATGAGCTCGAGGAATATTTTGAGTATGAGGATATCAAGGACCCCAATAGGGTTAGGTTTACAAAGGCCAAAATGGAAGGCCATGCCAAAATTTGGTGGCAAGAGCTTCAGTTGGAAAGAAATAGAAGAGGAAAGGAGAAAATCACAAGATGGGATCACATGGTGGACAAACTAAAGAAGTAGTTCATTCCTATTGATTACGAGCTTGAATTGTTCAAGAAGATGCAAGGGTTAAAGCAAGTAGGAAAATCTACCCAGGAATACATAGAGGATTTTTACCAAGTCCTTATTAGGGTGGGGCATATGGAAGCAAACAAGGAAAAGGTTGCCTGTTACCTTAATGGGTTAAGACCTAGCATTCACAAGGAGTTAAGTTTGGTTAGAATGAATAGCATTGAAGAGGCATACTAGTTTGCCTTGCGAGTTGAGGAGAAGTTAAACAAAAAGTTTGATGGAAGGCAAAGAGGGCGCAATCAAGGAAGGAGTGGTGGCAGGTCATTTGGAGGCCGAAATCAGAACTAGAAGAAAAATTAAGATGTGGGTAGCAGCCAAAACCAAAGGAACAACGGTATCAGGCGATGGCAGGTCATTTGGAGACTAAAATGAGAACCAGAAGAAAAATGAAGATGTGGGTACTAGCCGAAACTAAAGGAACAACGGTATCAACCGCTCCCGTGATCAAAAATTTGGAGATTAGAGAGGAAGAGGTAGAGAATATAGACAAGGTTCAGGAAGAGGAGGCTTCTGTGGCACCTGTTTTCATTGCAATGAAGAAGGTAATCATGCCTACAAATGCCCTCGACGTTGAGGAAGGACAAATAAGAGAGTTGATGGTCAAGCAAGGGTTGCTCATGTGGATGATGATGCATAGTCATCACATTCAAAGGATATAGAAAGAGGAGAGGTTCTAGTTAATAAAAGGGTCTTGTTGAGCGATGAGATTGAACCTGGGCAAAGGAGGCGTTTGTTTCGTACTAAGTGCAAGTGTGAGGGTAAATGTTGTGATGTGATTGTTGATGGTGGGAGCACTGACAACTTGGTGTTAGAAGAAATGGTCTCAAAGCTAAAACTCAAGAGGAAGAAACATCCCCATCCCTATCTGATTGCTTGGGTGTAGGATGATCATAAGGTTTTGGTTAGTGAGAAATGTTTGGTAAAGTTCAAGATTGGGAGTTACCATGATGAGGCTCTTTGTGACATCATCCTAATGGATCTCTGCCATTTATTGTTGGGAAGGTCATGGCAGTTTGATAGGCATGTTATAGATGATGGTCCTACAAATACATACTCTCTGACAAAGGATGGAGTTTGCCACAAATTGAAGCCCTTGAAAAAGGAGGGTGAAAAGGTATGCAGTAGTGCTAGGGTATGTCTTGTCGATGGAAGAAAATTTTTGCATGGCATGAAACATCAGTATGTGTTATGCTTTAATTCCTAGAAAGAATAAGGAAGGTAGTAGTGAAGTTCCACTTGAAATTTTAGGTCTATTAAGTGAGTATGGAGATGTCATCTCTGATAATGTTCCAGAAGGGTTGTCGCCAATAAGGCAAATCAGTCATCAAATAGATTTAGTCCCAGGAGCTAGTTTACCTAACAAGGTTTCTCATAGGATGACTCCTACTGAGACTGAGCTAAACAGACAAGTTCAGGAGTTGTTGAGGAAAGGTTTGATTCAAGAGAGCTTGATTCCATGTGTAGTACCTGCAGTGCTAGCACCAAAGAAGGATGGAGAGTGGAGAATGTGTATAGACTTTCGAGCTATAAATAAAATAACCATCAAGTATCAATTTCCTTTTCCAAGGATGGATGATCTTATAGATTGCTTGAGTGGAGCTTTGTACTTCACAAAGATAGATCTCAAGAGTGGCTATCACTAGATACAGATACAAGAGGGAGATGAGTGAAAATTGCATTCAAGACCAAGGAGGGTCTATATGAGTGGTTAGTCATGCTCTTTGGACTGACCAATGCGTCAAGCACCTTCATGTGGCTTATGAATGAAGTACTAAAGAAATTTTTGAAAAAATTGTTATTGTCTATCTGGATGATATTTTGATTTTTAGTAAGTCTTTGGATGAACATTTATTGCACATTTGTAGTGTCCTTGAAAGGTTGAGGGAAAAGAAATTGTTGATTAATTTGAAGAAGTGTAGCTTTGTCAAAAAGGAGTTAGTCTATTTGGGGTTTGTTGTATCAACTAAAGGTTTCAAAATGGACCCAAAGAAGGTGAAGGTAATCTTGGAATGGCCTACTCCAAGGTTTACCACTAAGGTGAGGTCATTCCATGGTCTGGCTAGTTTTTATAGGAAGTTCATTAGGAATTTCAATGGTATATGTGCACCCCTAATTAAAATAATTGGGGGGGATAGAAAAGAGTTCAAGTGGACTATAGGAGCTGCAAGGAGTTTTGACTTGTTGAAGAAGAAGGTGATAGAGCAACTAGAGCAACCTGCGTTGGCACTTCTTGATTTCAACAATGTGTTCCAAGTGGATTGCGATGCTAGTTGTAGTGCTATTGGAGTTGTGTTGAGCCAAGAAGGTAAACCTATTGCCTATTTTAGTGAAAAAATGAATGATGAAAAAAAGAAATATTATGTTTATGATCATGAGTTCTATGTAATAGTTCAGGCCTTAAAGAAATGGAGGCATTATTTGTTTCCGAAAGAATTTGTCTTGTGTACTGATCATCAGGCATTGCAGTACCTAAATAACCAATGTAAATTGAATTAGAGACATTTGAAATGGGTAGAGTTCATGCAAATCTATACATTTGTATTGAAACATAGAAGTGAAAGGTCTAATAGGGTTGTAGATGCATTAAGTAGGAGATAGTTGTCATTGACAGAAATGCAAGTTGAAGTGGTTGGGTTTGATGAACTCAAGAATCTGTACCCTGAGGACCCTAACTTTGCAGAGGCTTGGAAGGCTTGTAAAGTACCTGTTACTCTAGATAGAACCAGGTGGCTAGATTACATGATTCAGGATGGTATATTGTTCAAGGGTAGTCAATTGTGTATTCCAAGGAGTTCCATGAGGGAGAACTTGATCAAGGAGAAACACAGTGGAGGGATGGCAAGGCATTTTGGTCAAGATAAGACCATTGCCATTATTAGTAAACATTATCTTTGGCCTCAATTGTCACAGGATGTGAAGAAGTTTGTGCAAAGTTGTCGAGTATGTCAAACAACCAAAAATTTAGTCAAAATACTGGACTCTGTCAGCCATTTCCTATTCCATTGAAGCCTTGGAAGGACATAAGTATGGATTTTGTTCTTGGATTGCCAAGGACACAAAGGGGTAATGACTTAGTATTTGTGGTGGTTGATAGGTTCTCCAAGATGGCACATTTCATTCCATGCCACAAGACTCATGATGCAGTGCATATCGCAAATTTGTTTTTCAGAGAGGTGGTGAGGCTACACAATCTCCCAAAAAGTATTGTTTCTGACAAAGATACTAAATTTGTTGGGTATTTTTGGAAGACTTTATGGAAGAAGTAGAAGACAAAATTGAAGTTTAGTTATGTACATCATCCACAAACTGATGGAAAAATGGAAGTACTGAATAGAAGTCTAGGCAATTTGCTAAGGTGCTTAGTAGGAGATAAGCCCAAGGGATGGGATTTGATTCTACCACAAGTAGAATTTCTTACGATAATTTTGTGAATAGGAGTACTGGTGTATCACCATTCTGAATTGTGTATGGGAGTAGTCCAAGGACTACACCAGAGATGAGGAAGATGGAGCAAGGAGAGAGGACACGTGCTTAGGCAGAAGACATTGCTAAACATGTCAAGAACCTACATGAGGAGGTACATACACATATTGCTGAATGAACCTATAGTATAAGGCTAGAGCAGATCAAAAGAGAAGACATAAGGAGTTCCAAGTTGGGGATCTAGTTATGGTATACATGAGGAAGGAACGATTTCCAGTGGGCACCTACAATAAGCTAAAGATGAAGAAATTTGGTGCCTTCAAAATTTTGAAGAAATGTGATTCAGGAAATGCATATGAGGTGGAGTTACCAAATGGGATTCACATTTCTCTTATTTTCAATATTGCAGACTTAACAAAATATCATGTTGATGGTGCAGAGGAGTTGATGCTAGAGCCATGTCCAATTCCTACTTCTGAGAAGGAAGAGATTGAAGAAATTCTAGATAGCCATGTTGGCCAGAGTACTAGAAACATGTAATATGAAGAATACCTGGTGAAATGGAAAGGACGACCAGTGGAAGATTCAACTTGGATATCTGAGGTGGAGGTTGCCCATTTGGGTTTTTCTCTATCAGCTATAAAGTGACAGGGTCACTTTTCAATTTACCTTGGGTGTCTGATGCAGGAGCATCCAATGGTGTAAGGGCAATCCTGTATCACCCAAAAATATGCTTAGTGTTAGTTTTTGTTTAATGTGTTTTTATTTCTAGATACCTATTTGGGTCAAACAGATATTCCAACTCTCATAGTTCCACTATTGGTTTTCTGGGTTAGTATTTTTGAGCATCTTGGGATATGTGCCAATGTAGAAAATAGGTTAGTTTGTAATTGAGCCATAATTATGATGAGTTAGAGGGTGTAAGTTGGAGGGATGGTTATACTTGTAATTTAAAGCACTCCAAAAAAAGAATCAGGTCAAAAGGCTTTACGATTTGAAAGTTATTGCAGTTTTAAGTTTCCTGGAGACCCCCTAAGAGCCCTTCAAAGTTAGATTTGAGGCACTAAACGAACTCATATGGGCCCAAAAAATGGGGGAAAAGAAAATCTATCTATAGGGCTATAGAGTGCTTGGAGAGCTTTTTGAAAATGTAAACGGTTCATCAATCAGAGTCCTAGACCAAAAGTTATGCCTCCTGGAAGTTGGACTAACATCTTTGGATTCTTCTAATTTTGTATCAACTTCTGACATGTTTTCTAGAACCTTTTGTTTTGGTAGTGGATGCCAAATGGCATATTCTAAAATGTATTCCTAGCCCTAAACCTAATTCAAGTTAGTTAAGGTCATTTCTAGCATTGTAAACATAGTTTTTTGGTGGAGTTTGGGAGAAGGTACTATGAGGAGTGTTTTTCTCCATAATCAAAAAACATTGTAAGCCCCTAGGGCACATCATTGAGTTTGTTTTCATTGTACTAAATGTAATAGCATATCAATTCTGATAATAATATTCCCCTTTTCCTGTTGTGTTCATTTGGTCTTGGGTTGTGCCCTCATCATTATGTCGCATAGAATAATGATCAACTTCACATAGCGAGATAGTGACATCTGTGAATCTCTTTCTGATTTGACGATGATGACAAAACAATGTTAGGTATCTTTACTTTGCAGCATGGGTCCCTCTTTCCAACTTGGTACATTGTGGCAAATAGATGACAAAATTTTATTGTTTAACGTCGGACTATTTTGCCTCATTAGCACCTCGTGACTAGACTCTGACGGTGCTTCATGAAAGGTGATGACCCATTAGACACGTGTCTTCACGTTGCTATGTTGCATGAATTAACGAACATGCATCTTTTTATAATGACATAACGACCTCCATAGATCTTCTTTGATCTAACAGTCAATGAGATGCATTGTCAGATAGTTTATAATTCCATCTTAAAATATTACCCATCGATTTGGTCTTCATCTGATTGTTGTGACCTATTTACAAGGTGACTTGACTATTCAACTTGATGATGTGGAAGATCAGATGTATTTTGATTCGTTGATTCGATTTCAACTTTGGTCTTTACCACCTTTGACCTGTTTTATTTCACCATTTCTGATTATTTATCTGCTTCTCCTGCATTTGAATTCAATTGATTCTCTTTGTAGCCCATTCTCACGATCTACATTTTGTCTTTAAGCCTCAGTCTTCGATGTTTCTCTACTATATTTGCTCTATAAATGCCTGTAATTTCTTCATTCTACCTTTGTTATGTCTTTAATGGAACACTTGATTATAGAGTTAGGGTTTCTCAGAGATTTCAAGAATGCTTTCATGAAGAACTACTTCACAACATGAATCTTTGTCTTCGGCATCATTAGGAACAAGAAAATATAAACCAGTAGAATATCTAGACCACCTTCTCATCAGGATAAAGCATAACAAAAACCCTCCAAAACCCTAATTACCTAGATTTGGACCAATGCATTGCTCATATGATTCCCACATTAGGTTAACTGAAAATAATGATGAGAAGAAAGATCATCCTATAGGCAATCTAGACTCAGACTCAAGACAAAAGACTCTAGATCATCCTATAGGCAATCTAGACTTTGACACCTGACTTGACTCAAAACCTTAGGACAAAAGATATAAATTGAAACTTGGGAAACACTACCCTATAAATGTTTTTTTAGCATGGCACTAAACCCAATGAAACAAAACATTGACCACCATAACACTAAGGCATGTAGGATTTGGGGTTTTATTGCATATACATCTTTATAAGAAACTCTTTCCTAACAACAAAAGGGAAATAATTCAATAGTAAATTTTGTGGCTTGTAAGGTCCTTCAGAAGATCAATAACATGGCTTGCAAGTTGAAGTTGCTTCAATCTTCAACAATACATTCTTATGGGTTCCACGTTTAAAGAAGTTTTTTAAAAGATAGAATACAAACATCTTTTTTGAAGTTGTAGAGGAATTATAGCTTATAATTATAAAGTCTTGATGCAAGAAGTGAAAGTTGCTCGATGCCAATACTGAATGGTCTCATGAGATGGAAGAATCTTCTAGAGCAAAGGCATTACTTTGGAAGAAGACACAAGTTTGGAGGAAGGCATTACTCACAGGGTTTCCAAATTCCTTGATTAAAAACTAGCTATCTTGACACTTGACAAGTAACTTGTTGGGCTCTATACAACAAGCATTGGCCTAGGCACTACATTAAAACCTTAATGTTTACTAATTAGAAGTTATAACATCTAGAATTGAATATGTCGCTTCCAAAGTAGTACCTTCCATATATGAGAATTTATAAGAAAGCCGATTTAGAATATGGTTAAGTGGTATTACAACAATAGATCTACTAATGAAGGTTGGAAAAACACTTGTATGAACCCAAGAAAATTTTCTCAGATGTGTGCAGTCTATAATGGGTGTAAAAGAGATACGAAGCATCAATAGATATTCGAAAGTTATTGAGCTTTTTTTCATTATTCTTAACACAGATGATCAGTGTGGCTCTCAACTTTCAATAAGTTCACTTGTACATGATTCCAATTCTAATTCTTTGTCAACTAACTATAAGAAACTTTCAAAAAAGCAGATGGTATCTAGTTTGTTGGTTCTGGGTTTCAGTGTTGTTCAGTGCTGCAGGAGCAACTATATAAATAATATTTCTATATTGTTTATGGGGGGTACTTACATGTTTTAGGGTATAATTAATAGTTTCTATCACTTAGGAAATATATGTTTGGGGCACATTTTAATATTTTAAGGCATAGTTTGATGTTTTGTTAAAGAATTGAACAAAACGTGTATGGGACTGGTGGTTGCCAAAAACAGTCTTAACTGTTTATCTTTGTTTATATGTTCTCTCCAAATTGATCGTGGAGGAGAGAATCAATTTTAATTTTCTTTTATGTGTGAAGAAGGACTGAGATATTGTGAAGATTATTACCTGGCCCTGAATAGATGAAATAAATAATATTGTAGTGCTTTCTTGCTACTTGGTTTTTATTGTTGTTCACACTGCAAATTGATTAGGGATGCATATCATATCTATTTTTTTCTAAAATAAAATAGTAGTAGTAGCATTGTTTTCTTTTTGTAGAAGTCATTGTTGCAAGAAGCCAGACTCACACTAGAATCTCTGGAAATTAAATTGGGCAGTAATGTCTCTTGCTTGCATAATCACCATGTGAAGTGGCCTGAGTGTGGTGGAGAGCAGGTAGGAGGAATGTACATTACTTTCTTCATGGCCATTTGCAAGAATGGGCTACAGTTTGAAGAAACATGTGTTTGGTAAGGTAGCATCCCTATGTGCTTGCCATGAATGAACACATGTAACCTGAAGGTGATGTTCATATTTGGTGTTTTCCCTGTAGTTTTTTTTTCAGTTTCTTCTTTCCATCCAATATTGAGCCTATTAAAGGCTTTGTCCTTGTTATCTCCTCATCATATTGGTATCAGAGCGAGACAAGATCTTGTTGGGAAGTGTATGTCTGTAGAAGAATCACAGGCTGAAGCTGAGGCTCACACCATGCCTCCAAAAAGTATGACACCAGATGCCATCAAAAAGATGATGGAGGAACTTCTAGAAGAGAAGTTGAAGGAATTCAAGGAATCCAGTAACAAGGATAAGGAGAATGAGGTGGAAGAAGGTACCAATGGAGATGAAGAAGAACAACAACACCAGGATCCACCAACAGAATTGGGTGCAGATCAAAAGGCATTCGTTGATGCCTTAAAGTCAATAAAAGGAGATATTACTGATAAGCTACCTACATATGGAGTTAGTCTCAATAGTGAGGAAGTGATTAAATGGATTGAAGCAATCACAAATTACTTTGAGTTGAATGAAGTTCCAAAGAATGATTGGGTAAGGATTGCAAAAGGAAAGTTGAAAGGATCTGCTCTCTCATGGTGGAATTATATTCAAGGAGAAAGGATACAAAATAACAAAAATATGATCTCTTCATGGGAAGTGATGAAGAGGAAAATCAAGGCACATTTTTTGCTTGCAGATTATGAGGTGCAATTGTTTAAGAAGTTGCAAAGCTTGAGGCAGCGAGAGATGGACGTGAATACCTATACAGAGGAGTTCCATAGGTTAACTCTTAGGGCAAAGAAACAAGAGGAGGAACCAAAAAGAGTGGCCAAATATTTAAATGGTCTGAGAATGAACATACAAGAGGAGATTAGCCTCTTGGCCCCAAATACATTGGGGAAGTGTTTTCAACTTGCTCTTAAAGTTGAAGAGAAGTTGAAGAGGAAGAGTGATCAGCAACAAGAAGGGAGAAGTGGAAGGAATGACCAAGGTAGAGGAAACTTCAACAATAGAGGACAAGGCCAGAGCTCCCAAGGTGAGTCTAACCCTAAGGAGCAAGCGGGTGACTCAAGTAGCAGAGGAGGCTACGGTGGAAGGGGATCTAATGGAGGAAGGTTAGGTGGATCAGGTAGAGGATCCAGGTTCTCAAGAATGAAGTGCTACAGTTGTGGTTAGATAGGGAACCCAAAATATAAGTGTCCACAAAGGGCATCTACTTCTCAAAATGGTAAAAGGAGAGTCACTTATGTGCAAGAAGATAATGTGAGTATGAACTCACCAGAAGTTCAGTTGATGACAGAGGCTCAGGGAGAAAGTCTCATGTTAAGGAGGACACTTCTTAAGGAACCACTAAAAGAAGATACTACTCAAAGGAGGGCTCCTTTTCGAGTTTAATACAAGGTGAAAGGTAAGTTTTGCAAAGTAATAATTGATTCAGGTTCCATAGATAACATCATATCACTTGAAGTTGTAAACAAATTGAAGTTAGAGAGACTTCGACATTCTTGTCCATACAAGGTTAGTTGGTTGAACAAAGGGCAACAGGAAGTTGTGAATGAGCAACCTTGGGTAGAGTTCAGTATAGGGGAATATAAAGATAAAATATTGTGTGATGTCTTGCCCATGGATGCTTACCACCTCTTGCTGGGAAGACCTTGGCAATTCGACAGGAAGGCATGCCATGATGGCGAGAAGAATTCTTATAGCTTCCAAAAGGATGGAGTAACATATAGATTGAATTCTAAAGGAGAAGAGAAAGGGGTTGGTCAAGTTGGACCAAGTGTGTTGATGGTGGGTGAGAAAGAGTTCATTAATACTCTTGAAGAAGATGGAATAGGCTTTGCATTGGTGCCGAAGCCTAAGGAAGATAGGAAGAAGGAGCGTAGGACAACAAGCCTAAAAGAAGTTGAAGAGTTGTTGAACCAATACAAGGAAATCATTGCTGAGGTAATGCCTGAGTCTCTGCCACCAATAAGAGACATAAGTCACCAGATTGATCTTATTCCTGGAGCAGTGCTACCCAACAAGGCAGCATATAAGATGACACCACAACAAAATGAAGAGATTGCTAGGCAAATACAAGAGTTGCTTGACAAGGGGTTGATAAGGAAAATTCTTAGCCCATGTGTTGTACCCTCAGTTCTTGCTCCAAAGAAGGATGGTAAGTGGCAGTTGTATATTGATTCTAGGGCCATTAATAGGATAACTATAAGATATAGATTTCTTGTTCCTAGAATAGAAGATTTGTTAGATTGTTTGGGGGGAGCTTCATATTTTTCTAAAATAGATCTCAAAAGTGGGTATCATCAAATAAGGATACGGGAGGGGGATGAATGGAAGATAGCCTTTAAAACTAATGAAGGGTTGTATGAATGGCTGGTTATGCCATTTGGTTTATCTAATGCTCCTAGTACATTTATGCGACTAATGAATGAAGTTTTGCACGACTTCATTGGGAAGTTTGTTGTTGTCTACCTTGATGACATTTTGGTGTATAGCAGGAATAAGGAAGAGCATTTGCAACATTTGAACATGGTTTTTCAAAGGCTACAGGAGCAAAAGTTGAAGATAAACTTGGAGAAGTGTGACTTTTTGAAACAAGAGTTGGTGTATCTTGGATTTGTGATATCCAAGGGAGATCTAAAAATGGATCCATCTAAAGTGGAGGCCATCATTAATTGGCCAACACCAAGGGCTGTTGGAGAGGTTCAAAGTTTCCATGGTTTGGCCACATTCTACAGGAAGTTCATAAGAAACTTCAGCAACATTTGTGCACCAGTTTTAGACACCATCAAAGGAGGCGGTAAAACAAAGTTTGAATGGAATAATGCAACAAATAAGAGTTTTGAGGAACTCAAAAAAAAGGTAGCCAAGTATCATATTCTTGTTTTACGATATTTTAATAAAGTTTTTACAATAGAATGTGATGCTAGTGGCTTTGCAATAGGGTTGTTCATAGTCAAGAAGACAGGCCCGTTGCATTTTTCAGTGAGAAGTTGAATGAGGAAAAGAAGAAATATTCTTCTTATGATTTGGAATTGTATGCCATGGTCCAGGCATTGAAAAAATGGAGGCACTATTTGTTGCCTAAAGAGTTTATTGTGTATACTCTTAGTTTCTTGAATGGACAGGAAAAACTCAACCATAGGCACATGAAATGGGTTGAGAGTTTGCAAGCTTATCCTTTCACAATCAAGCATAAGAAAGGACAAGCCAATAAGGTGGCTGATGCACTTAGTAGAAGAGTGTTAACAGTGCAAGAAGTACAAATCCAAAGCATGGGTGTAGATGCATTGAAGGGAATGTATGTAGAAGATAGAGATTTCGGCGAAGCATATGAGGTTTGCACTAAATTGGAAGATACTTTTCATTCTAATTTTTCTGAATTTATTGTGCAAGATGGACTGTTGTTTAAGGGCAGCCAACTATGTATTCCCAAATGCTCTATGCGGGAAAATGTTATTAAAGAAAAACATTGTGGAGGTCTTAGTGGTCATTTTGGACTCAACAAGACATTAGAATTGGTACAAAGATTTTATTATTGGCCTAAGATGCAAATAGACATTAGAAAGTTTGTGGAAGGTTGTCTAGTATGTCAAAGGGCAAAGGGAGTATCAACAAATGCTGGACTTTATCAACCTTTACCCATACCGAACAGACCTTGGGAGTGTTTGAGTATGGATTTTGTAATGGAATTACCAAGGACAAAGACAGGTTATGACAACATATTTGTGGTTGTTGATAGATTTAGTAAAATGGCTCACTTTATTCCATGTAGAACCACTAATGATGCTAGTTATATTGCAGGACAATTCTTTAAAGAAATAGTTCATATTCATGGTTTGCCATTGAGCATTGTATCTGACAGGGATAGCAAGTTTGTGGGTCACTTTTGGAGAACCCTATGGAAGAAGTTGGGCACAAATTTATCTTTTAGTTCAGCCTATCATCCTCAAACAGATGGGCAAACTGAGGTGGTTAATAGATCCTTGAGAAACCTTTTGAGATGTTTGATACGGGAACATAGAGGTAGTTGGGATGCCATCATACCTCAAGCAGAGTTTGCATACAATGACTCAATGAATCGTAGCACAAGCATTAGTCCTTTTGAAGTTGTTTATGGGAGACATCCAAGGGGAGTTTTGGAACTCAGAAATATGGATGGTTTGGAGAAAAGGAGTGGACATGCAGAAGACTTTGTTGAAGCAATGGTAGAAGTGCATGAGCACGTGAGGAAAACTCTACAACAGAATAACCTAAAGGTGAAGGCTAAAGCAGATTTGAAAAGAAGAAATGTATAGTTCCAAGTTGGAAACATGGTTATGGTTCACTTGAACAAAGATCGGTTACCTCGGGCCAGCCATACAAAGTTGATGATGAAGAAGATTGGACCGTGTGAAATTTTAGAAAAGTTTGGAGAAAATGCTTACAAAGTGGCATTGCCTCTAGATGTAGCTATTTCACCTATATTTAATGTCTCAGATCTCACATTGTATAAAGTTTCAAATAAAGAAGTTGGTACAGAAGCAACAACACATGAATCAAATGATTGGATTCAAGAATTGCCTTCTAAAGAGCCACCCTAGATGGAAATTATCATCAACAACAGGGAAGCAATGAGGACAAGACACAAAGTACATATGGAGTATTTGGTTAAGTGGAAGGGCCTTCTAGATTCTGAAGCTACTTGGTTGCCGGAAACAAAAATTCTAAGGCAAGGTGGGGGATATACAACAGTTGGTCTCCAAGAGGACTTGAGACAAAATTCACCCCTGGGAGTACGCTGCAGGAGCAACTATATAAATAATATTTTTGTATTGTTTATGGGGGGTACTTATATGTTTTAGGGTATAATTAATAGTTTCTATCACTTAGGAAATAATTGATGTTTAGGGCACATTTTAATATTTTAAGGCATAGTTTGATGTTTTGTTAAAAAATTGAACAGAACATGTACGGGACTGGTGGTTGCCAAAAATAGTCTTAACTGTTTATCTTTATTTATATGTTCTCTCCAAATTGATCGTGGAGGAGAGAATCAATTTTAATTTTCTTTTCTATGTGAAGAAGGACTAAGATATTGTGAAGATTATTACCCAACCCTGAACAGATCAAATAAATAATATTGTAGTGCTTTCTTGCTACTTGGTTTTTATTGTTGTTCACACTGCAAATTGACTAGGGATGCATATCATATCGATTGTTTTCTGAATAAAATAATAGTAGTAGCATTGTTTTCTTTTTGTAGAAGTTATTGTTGCAGGAAGCCAGACTCACGCTAGAATCTCTGGAAATTAAATTGGGCAATAATGCTTCTTGCTCGCATAATTACCATGTGAAGTGGCCTGAGTGTGGTGGAGAGCGGGTAAGAGGAATGTACAATACTTTCTTCATGGCCATTTGCAAGAATGGGCTATAGTTTGAAGAAACATGTGTTTGGTAAGGCAGCATCCCTATGTGCTTGCCATGAATGAGCACATGTAACCTGTAAGGTGATGTTCATATTTGGTGTTTTCCCTGTAGTTTTTTTTTCAGTTTCTTCTTTCCATCCAATATTGAGCCTATTATAGGCTTTGTCCTTGTTATCTCCTCATCATTCAGATAAGAAAATCTGGTAGATCATATTAATGCCTTTCTCCTCTAAACACATGCTAACTTCAGGTAACTCCAACATTGGAAAATTAGTCTGGCTAGAAAGTATAATTCTTATTCTACACTAAAGCTGTGGCTCTCCATGTTGTATGATTTTGTGTAATCAATGTATCATTACGTTGATAAATGAAAGCATGGAATATTCAAAACATTTGATTAGACTGTACGCATTATATATAAAGCAGACAAATCCAGACGAGAAATATGGAAAATGGTCACTTAAATATCATCTCCAATATAAAGACTGTTGTCAATCACAATAGGCTCTGGTATATCATTAATAATATAATGAAGTCCTTCAAAGCAGCTTCCGAAGTAATACCTCTTTAAAGCGGCTTTAGTACATAATTAATAATATAATGAACTTTAAAGTGGCTTTGCTACATCTTTATAATAATATTATAATAATCCCTTAAACTTTCAAGCAGCTTCCACACTACGTTCAGAGGCTGTTGAACACTTCAGGCTAGCAACTTCATAGAAATCGTTTCCAGAATGCAATACAAAAATTGAGACAAGACATAACATACCTGGTATTAATTTTCCATAGTCCATTAAATAAGATACAAAACTTCTGGTTTGCACTGTGTATGTTTTGTTATTTGACAATTTTGGAACACACTAGTTGGTCCATCATCAGGAAGAGGAAAGTGTATAACATGCGAACATTCAATAAAAAGCACATCTAGATTTATATTGATTTTACTAGTTATCTAGATCATAACTCCTTTTTTAAACCAAGCAATACTTAAGGAGCCCCTGGAGTATGGAGCAAACTAGTGCATAAATAAGATCAAGAAATATCTAATAATTCATAAGAAAACCTTTACAACCCATACCTTCCACAAAGTTACTTAGGTCCTACATTAAAGGAACCATTAATTGGTGATGGTTAAAGCTAAAAAGTAAGGACAGTTTCAAATGGCAATACTGGCATTTGGTAATGGCTGCACACAACAGGCTATCAACTGAAGAATACTTCACGTCTCATGCACTACAATCCTCAGAATTATTGTTACTAGCAAACTGAAGAAAAATTCAAGTCACATACACACCATCCTTAGGTTGGTTGTTCCGGGCCCAACGGATATGTTTGTGATGAGAAAAAAAGGTGGCAATTCACAAGGAACTAGTCCACTCTTCTACAAACATCAGGGACAATTTAATTCACATGAATCTCTAATTGCCCATCAAAAGTGCATAGTAACAGAAGATTTAGTCAACTATAAAGTCACAGCCTTTAAGGCCAGCTGATTTCCAAGTTCACCTTAAACAAATCTAATGGTTCATCTCTATAAAAGATGGCCCATTCTATTCTTGAAGTATGTTAAGATAACAAATATAGACATTTCACCTACTAGTCTAATATATTCTAGTTTCATCACCTACCTTTGCAGAAAACTTTTCGATAAGGATCTCTGCAGAAGCTTGCAAGGAAGCCTAGCGTATGGTGTAGACAGTTAAATATTCCTTGCATGCTTAATAGCATCCTAGGATAAATGGTGGACCAAAAGCTTTGACCCAACTCCTAACAGGTTCTAAGAAACCCTCTATGAACCAAGAAGTCAACCTCTTCTTTGCCACATCAGAAACCATTACAAACAATCACTTAAACTTTGAAATGTATGCATCATGTGTTCCAACCTGTCTCAACTGAGCCAACTCTCTAGAGTGTGCCTCTAAATCCTTGCCATCCAACTACTTTATCAATGTAGTAGAAAACTGATCAAAAGAAACTATTGCACCGTTACCTTGTGTCACTAAAACATAATACCACCACTCATGCAACTCCTTCAAGGTGAAGGGTAGCAAATTTGATGGTCTCAATCTCCATCTAATTCAGAGCAGGGCAAGCATCCGATTTCTGAATCCAATCTCTAGCTATACCCATTGATGCTCCATCAAAATTGGTAAGGCTTGACAACCTGATCTTTTCTACAGCCCACTATGGCTTTGTGCACTTGGTGACCTCCAAGCAATCTCTAAAAGTGATAACTAATTGAAAATATCTCCCCGAAGCTAGATACTTAGCCAAAATTCAACATCCTCATTGTCCTCCATAGATTCTTCTTGTGTGGGCTCATCCTATTCAATAATGCCTCAATGATCGTGTTTCAATACAACACAACCTCAGGCTTTATACAAGAGAGGTAGAGGACCAACCAGAGGAGCTTATTAATTTAAAAAATATTGTTCCCCATGGTGTCTAAACCATGACCAATGATGAATCTCCTTGTTTACAGAGAATGAGATTATTGAAATTGAGAGGCAAGCTACAGAGGATGTAGCTGCAATAAAAGTAGGGAAGATTGGATTTGATGACATTGATATGGTAGAAGAGTCATTGCCATCTAACAAGGTGGACCCACAAGCAGTCTTTCAGGCCAAGCAAAGAGCCACAAACAAGTACGAGGACCCAACCCTCTACCCCCAATTATTTCGTAGAATAGAGCAGACGAAATTATAATCAGTTTTAATTTTCTCTTGCATTGATATGAAATTTATGATGCTGATTTTATCTAGTAATGCCTAGAAATTTTTTGACATTTAATTTTGTTGTGATGTAATGTGTTACTGATATCAGAGCCATAGCTGGTCAGTAGATACAGTTTGCAGTTCAATCCTTTTTCGCAGCTTTTTGATTTGGTAAAATGTGGATCTCATGATGTTATTTGTAAACTAATCTAATAGGAAAATAAATAATGATATTGTTTTTCATTAAACAATCAACATAAATTCATAATAGATATCACTTAGCAGCTACCTATTGTTTCCACTGCCTGCATTTGCATGATGTGATTTTGAATTGAATATAATTGTAAACATTTCCTTGTGGATTTTCAGACTCATTTAATACATTTTAAAAATAGAATTGCAAAGAAAAAGCTCTTCTTAAAGAAATTTAATATTTTTTAAGTTGTCAAGTTTTTGTTGAGTACAAAATGTTGGGCCTATCTGGTACTCACTGAGTACAAGTTTGTGAGCTATTATCTTGACCACTGAAAATACATTTAATAGCTCTGAAGAAGAAATTTGACCTCCTCCTTAGCCACATTTACAAACAACAATTGTGAGGGTTTCTTGTGTTAAGAGTGTATAAAATTGAGTGCATAGCCAAACTCTTGTACCTTGTACTCACCTTGTTTGGGGACATACTTACATGTTAACTTAGGTCCTAGGGGGCATTCTAGAAGTTCGTTAAAATTGGGTCAGATAACCCTTATAGTGGGGTCATGCAACCCTTATTTATTTTTTAGTTATCTAGGAATTTAATATTTGCGTTAGGCATTTTAAGTTTGTCGAGGTAGTTTCTCATACTAAATCTCACCTTGCCTTTATAAATAAGGCCTTTTGTACATTTGTAATATATCCAATATCCCATATCACATATCTCAACATTCAAGCAACCTCATTACCTCCATATTCTCTTGTGGAAGGCATCATTGTTTTGCAGGAGATTGTCATGTCCCCATTTTGGAGGCAATTTGATTTAATTAATTTAATTAATTAGGTTGTCCAAAATAATGAATATTTTATGAGGATGACTAATTAATTATTTTAATTAAATAATTAAGTGGCATTAAGTTAATTATTTATAAAGTTATCAAATAAATAAATATTAAAAGGTAACTTTATATTTAATTAATTTAATAAAGTGACTTGAATTATAAAATATTTTATAAAGTCACTTAATAGATAAAATAAAAAAATAATGTTCTAGAAGCTTCTGGAGAAAGTGGAGGAAAAAGAATAAATAGGCACCCCGGGCTTCATTCTAATGATCCAGATTTGTTGTTGTTGATGTTGATGTTTGTTGATGTGCATTGTGGAGCCTAGGGTTTCTGCAATAGTCACAACTGGCCATTGAGAATGAAAACTCTCAATTGGTACACAATTTTGAGGGTGTGAAATATCACTTAAATTATTGCAGCTGGGAGGAAGATACTTCAGTCTTCTATTTGTGCTACATTGAGAAAAAATATTTGAGTACAAAAAGCAGGCCAAAAAAGCATCTCGAAAAAAGCAGGCCGAAAAAGCAGTTCGAAAAAGCAGGTCAAAAAAGCAGTTCGAAAAAAGCAGGCCGAAAAAGCAGTTCGAAAAAAGCAGGCCGAAAAAGCAACTCTAAAAAAAGCAATCCGAAAAAGCAGTTCGAAAAAGCAAAAACGAAAAAAGCAAATCCGAAAAAAGCAAGTGGTAAAAGCATATCAGAAAAAAAGCAAAGCAAAAGGGGCAGCATTGAAGGAAAATATTATAGCCATCCACAATCAGGTTCTTCACTTCTCATTTGGCATATTTTCTGAGAAATGTAGGTTTTCAGCTGAGTACAAAATATAGCTTCAGCATTTCATTATTTTACATTGTACTTGTCTTTGTTTGCCAATTGGCATTATTGGTATCAAAGGAAGGCTAGGATTTTGCAATTGAAAGAGCATTGTAATTTTTAGACTATCTATATTGCAACTCTAGAGTTGATGATCAGCTTATTAGTTTGCATTCCAATTGTTTGACAAAATATCAATTGGCTGTAAGTTCTCTTTTTGGCATAAATAATGTTATAATTTTGCATACTAAGTGTTTATATTAATGCCACTTGGTTGTAAGTGCATTAATGCCATCCTAGGTTGCATCCAAAGTATTTGTCATAATTACTAATTGTTGTAGCTACATTTTGCAAGTAGTTTAAGTCATATATGTATTGAATATTGCCAAAATTAGTTGCACATTCATATTAGGTCATTGTTTAGACAATCTGGAGTCTTTTTGTAAGCATTCTCTTTGAGACAAATCCAAACAAGAATCACTGCAGCAATCTGAAAAGTTATATCAGTCAGATGACCCTTGCTTGCAAAGTGTTTGACGAAATGTCAAACAACTAAAGTAGAAGGATTTTTTGTGATTGAAGAAATTATAACCTATTGGAGTTATTATAGTGGTATCAGAGCGATTTTCTTGCCATCCTGTGGGGTGAGAACCGACTTACATGAGTGATCAGCACTCTACTTTATCCAGAATGGACAGGTACAGTACAAAGTCTCTGAGGACACAATCTTGGACAATTGATAGACACAGTATCCAGAGTCAGAATTGTGGAAAGGATGGCTATTCAGACATTCAAGATGAACTTAGGAAAATAAGGCATAACATGTCTGAACTGTTGGTTAAGCACCACCGTATAAATGACAGACTGTTCGACCCAGCTAAGGTGGATAAGTTGACTGGATTTCGATTTAGCAAATCTTCTCGCAAAGCATTGACTGATACAGTGAGAGACGTTACTAAGAACCTTAATGAGGAGTTCAAGAAACAAGTTTGCAACCAGTCAGAGGTTTCAGTTCAGCCACAGGAAGAAGTGGTGAAGGATATTACGCTGATGGATAGTAACGGTCAACTTGATACTCAAGTTGAGACAGTTGTAAACAGGCTGCCAAAGGGTGATGTCTCAGGTACTCAGGACAGTTTGGTTCCAACAGGTAGTGACTACAGCATAGTGGGTTCAAATGATGATTATGAGGATGTTGTTGTGCATGATGGTGAGATACTTGGTAGAGATGAGCAAACATTGAGCATTCATGACTTTGCTGAGAGAGAGTACCAGGCACAATTAGATGCTTCGTCACATGAGGATGGTAGTACTTCACATGATTTGTCCAGCCAGCTGAAGGTGAGCGAAGACAGTATTGTGACTTCATTATCTCATCATGACAGGATGCGGGATATAATAGAGGATCACATCCGGATGATTCAGTTACAGGGTAGACACAAGGGAATTCAGACGAAATCTTCTTGTGTTGACTTACAGGCGATTAGGGAAGGAATGGGAACGATGAAGTTGAGTTATTTACATCTTCTATCAGATCATGACCATCTTCTTAGACTTGTCAGAGACTATTCAGATGCCTTGAGGAGGAAGGAGGAAATTGACAGGCTTTCTCGCGAGCTTGAGGATATTCAAGCTTCTTGGATGAATACTCCATTGGCATTACAGGACTAGGAGAGACATGGGAATGAGCATGGCATGGAGCTGAGCTTAGTTTCATCTTACACTCCTGATACTCAGTTTTTTGCGGCAGGCGGATCATATGTGGTCGTTGATAATGTTGTGAGTTCATCTTGCATTCACATTCAGGATACAGGGAAAATGTTAGACAGGTATGTGGAGTTAGTTGGTATTAGTCATATTACTCAGGTGAGGAGTTTGCTTGAGTTACCAGCTGATTCTAGTTTACAGATATAGATTCGAGATTGTTATATTGGTGTTTGGGATTCAGTCGACTGGAGATCTTTATCACTTTTTGGTAGCAGTGATTGTTTGGGCGATATCATGGATTTGATTAGCAGATTGCACAGTGTTGTCTTTTCTTGTGCCAGCAGCTTGTCCGATGTTGGTATTAGTTTTTATACACCAGTGTTGGGATTTGTTCATATATCCAGTCAACCATTCTTGCTGGAATGTGTTGATGATCTTTCATATTTGGTAGTGTGTACAGATGAGTCCCAGGATCATATTGGCATTGATGACATCAGGGAGGATGCAGTGGGCAGTTTTGAAGACTTAGTTTCTTTGGCAATTTCTTGTGGTACAGAGGAGTTGGACAACAGTGCTATAGTTTTTGATACTCTGTATGTTGATATGAGCTTTGGAGTTGATTCGCAGGATATGGATGGTAATACTCTAGAGACCAGTAACTTTGAGGATACTCCTTTAGACAGTGTGTCAGAGGAGGTTTGTAGGAGACAGTCTAGCCAGTGTCATCATGTGTCCAGTCAGTTGAGAGTTAGTGAGCTAGACATTGCTATCGCTTGCCAGCATTTCGATGCTGCTCGTCAGTTGTTAGCAGTTTATGGATGGGGTTCTCCTACTAGTGATGAGCAGGGAGGCAGTTATTTTTCCTTGATAGAGATCCACTCTTTATGGGAGGCTATTCGGATTCTGAGACACATTTATATGCAGTTGGTAGCCGATAGAGATTATCTTATGTAGTGGGGGAGTACAGCATACGATGCATTATTGGCCAAGGAAGATGAGGTGAGTGAGCTTACTCAGCAGCTCGAGGTGACTTCTGAGATTCTTGAGAGTACACAGTTGGATTTTGAGGAGTCACAATTTCATTTGGCTAAGGTGACCGTGGAGTTAGAGCGACTGCAGTCTTTAGCAAATTCTGTACAGTCACAAGCTTTGGTGTCTAGTGATTCAAGGATGTCCATGGTCGAGATTGACAGTGGAGATGGGGATGCATCCATCCTTGATACTAACATTGGCATATCGGGTTCATTCCCACTAGAGTCAGTTTCAGTTGGGTTGGGTGCTGTAGCAGATTGTTGTGGTATGCTTAACATGGTGGTGGCCTCTAGTACTGATGGCACAAAGACTAGAGATGTTGTATCAAAGATCATGTGTGATGTTGGTGAGCTGGCAGTTGGCATGGTTCCTGCTAGTAATACTACTCCCTTGGTGATGTCTTCGAAGGTAGTAGTCAGTTGCAGCTTGGTTAGTGATCGATTGTAGTCTGAGCCATTGACTGAGATTGGCGCATTCTATCAACATTACACTGTGAGGTATGCTCATCAATTTACCTTTGATGACCATGTTGATGAGATGATGATACAGAGATGACTTTGGTTCCTAGTGCTTGTCATCAGTTATGGGACGGTTTGATGCCTTGGGATGAGAGTTGTGATGGGCATGACATGGTGATAGGTTCTGCGGTTGACAGCTTGATAATACATGACTTAGAGCAGGAGTTTGGGAGTGATGCTTCAGCGGTTGTAGTTATTGATTCTCTCCTTTGGCTATGACATCTCCTGACTTAGCTGGTGATCAGTCACAGTGGGTTGTATCACTTGTTCATGGTGAGCTGTTGACTGAGGTTGGTTCTTTTTATCAACATTATACTGCAGGGTATGTACATCAGTTAGCCTTTGATCCTTGTGTTGAGGAGTTGATTGTAGGCAGATTTGGTTTGGGTTCCATTTCTTGTTGTTTATCTTGTGATGTCTTTTCGCCATCAGCAGTGCATGGGAGTTATGGTTATGAAACAGTGGTCGTTGATCTGCAAAGTTGTGTTGACTGCAGGAGTTGTACAATGTGTGGATTCTCCATACTTGGTACAATTTCATTTGGGAGCGTTCACCATTGTTGCAGAGTTGGATTGCACATTCTGTATAGGCCAGTGGGATGCGTTGATGGTATTTATTGTGTTGGCAGTTTGATTTGTCCACTTTACTTGGGCTTTGATTTTCTAAGAGTTTGTGTCTCGTGGATTTCTGACTATGGCAGTTGTGATTTTGGAGTTTGGTTGAGTTGTAATTGTCAGTTTGATTATGGATTCCTCTTGGTTATATTGCAGAGGATATTGCAGAAGCCTGTGTTGATTGATAGCAGTATAGTACATGACTACATTTGGGATCCAGGCGGATTGATTGGTTTATTGTTCAGCCATTGCTTGGGGACAAGCAATTTTAGGAAGGGTGGACTGTCATGTCCCCATTTTGGAGGCAATTTGATTTAATTAATTTAATTAATTAGGTTGTCCAAAATAATGAATATTTTATGAGGATGACTAATTAATTATTTTAATTAAATAATTAAGTGGTATTAAGTTAATTATTTATAAAGTTATCAAATAAATAAATATTAAAAGGTAACTTTATATTTAATTAATTTAATAAAGTGACTTGAATTATAAAATATTTTATAAAGTCACTTAATAGATAAAATAAAAAAATAATGTTCTAGAAGCTTCTGGAGAAAGTGGAGGAAAAAGAATAAATAGGCACCCCGAGCTTCATTCTAATGATCCAGATTTGTTGTTGTTGATGTTGATGTTTGTTGATGTGCATTGTGGAGCCTAGGGTTTCTGCAATAGCCACAACTAGCCATTGAGAACGAAAACTCTCAATTGGTACGCAATTTTGAAGGTGTGAAATATCACTTGAATTATTGCAGCTGGGAGGAAGATACTTCAGTCTTCTATTTGTGCTACATTGAGAAAAAATATTTGAGTACAAAAAGCAGGCCAAAAAAGTAGCTCGAAAAAAGCAGGCCGAAAAAGTAGTTCGAAAAAGCAGGCCGAAAAAGCAGTTCGAAAAAAGTAGGCCGAAAAAGCAGTTCAAAAAAAGCAAGCCGAAAAAGCAGTTCAAAAAAAAAAGGCCGAAAAAGAAACTCCGAAAAAAGCAATCCGAAAAAGCAGTTCGAAAAAGCAAAAAATGAAAAAGCAAATCTGAAAAAAGCAAGTGGTAAAAGAAGATCGGAAAAAAAGCAAAGCAAAAGGCGCAGCATTGAAGGAAAATATTACAACCATCCACAATCAGGTTCTTCACTTCTCATTTGGCATATTTTCTGAGAAATGTAGGTTTTCAGCTGAGTACAAAATATAGCTTCAGCATTTCATTATTTTACATTGTACTTGTCTTTGTTTTCCAATTGGCATTATTGGTATCAAAGGAAGGCTAGGATTTTGCAATTGAAAGAGCATTGTAATTTTTAGACTATCTATATTGCAACTCTAGAGTTGATGATCAGCTTATTAGTTTGCATTCTAATTGTTTAACAAAATATCAATTGGTTGTAAGTTCTCTTTTTGGCATAAATAATGTTATAATTTTGCATACTAAGTGTTTATATTAATGCCACTTGGTTGTAAGTGCATTAATGCCATCCTAGGTTGCATCCAAAGTATTTGTCATAATTACTAATTGTTGTAGCTGCATTTTTGCAAGTAGTTTAAGTCATATATGTATTGAATATTGCCAAAATTAGTTGCACATTCATATTAGGTCATTGTTTAGACAATCTGGAGTCTTTTTGTAAGCATTCTCTTTGAGGCAAATCCAAACAAGAATCACTGCAGCAATCTGAAAAGTTATATCAGTCAGATGACCCTTGCTTGCAAAGTGTTTGACGAAATGTCAAACAACTGAAGTATAAGGATTTTTTGTGATTGAAGAAATTATAACCTATTGGGGTTATTACAGAGATCCTGGAGTTTACAGCTCCTACATGGAATCAGAGCCATTGCCATGCAAAACCCTATTCAAATATGAGGATAGGGTTATTGTAAGATGAGAGGTTTTTTGTGGGTTTCGTTGCAGGTTGATTTTGGCATGTGTTTGAGGAGATTTAAGTTCACCATGGAATCCATGCCCACTAAAAATGCCAACATTGACTTTCATTTCATCTGAATCTGACATTTCTTTGCCAATAATCTAAAGGTTTCAAGTTGGGGCAAGTTATCAAATCTGAGAAGAAGTTGAGATATTGGAGCAAATTGAGGCAGAAACAGACCATATCATTGCATCTAAAAGGCGTAAGAACCCTAAGAACACCTTCCAAATCGTCATAATTCATTGTTGTCCCCCTGACATTGAGGTCAGTACATCAGCAACATCCTGAGTCATCAGACAAATTGGCAATGTTTTCAAACACAGTTCACAATATTTCAGATATATCTGCAATAAGTCTACTAATCACAAAATCTTTTGGCTCCCGAGAAGTAACATCCTTATCTCAGATAAGTTATTGCAGAGAAGTTTCAAAATATAGTAGAGAATTTGGTAAAATATTGACAATATTTCTATGTTTTATCGTGATAAATAACAACCTTATTGCCCAAGGGCCTATTAAAGGTAGGGATGACCAAGAAAAATATTTTTTTGATTGAAAAAACAAATTTGGAGAGGAGAGAATGGGCAAAGAGGAGAAAGAAGTTTCCATCAGAATTGGAAAAACAAATTTCAAAATCGTGATAGTTTCCTGAGAATTTTCCAACTTATCTCCGATATTTCTTGATATTTTATTTTATTTCCCTCTGCAATAAGTTGCCGATAATGATATTTTGAACTATTTGTTCAAGCATTGCCTTTTCCTTTTGCATGCATCATCCATGCAAATGCTCAGGCAATCACCCATAAAATTCTATGCACACTTGCATCATTTTGGCCTACACATCGCTAGTTATGACTATTTATTTAAGCCTTTTTAATTTTATTTAATATTTTTGGCCAACTCATTCTCTAGCTTTGTGGTCTTATTGGTGACCATAGACTCAAGCTTAGTAGGGTGGGGGTCGTGGGAGCTGCACAGCCTCCACTCATTTTGATTACCACCACCTCCTCGTGGCATTTTTTAAAACTATCTTTTCATCTCCGTGTCATATTGTGGACTGCCTATTAGGCATCTAGTGACACATTCTGACCATCCATAACCCAAAATAGTTGTTTTTACAAATGGCTATAATTTATCACCAAAGCATCATTTTTTCGCAAATGCAAAATTGTCAAAAAGCTAGCCCAGCGTACTTCCCAATGATACAAGTGATTTTCCCACATTTTGCTATTGGTGAATTTTTTTGTTCACTAAAGTCCATTTGACTTTTGTGTTCATAACTTTTTGACTCAATCTACACTTTTTGCAATTCTTGCAGAGTTGGAAAGGTACGAAGGAGCTTTATTATTGTGCCCATGCACTTTTTCTAGATTCAGTCCCAAGTTCTATTTATTCAGATTTTTGACCATATGGCATTGTGACTAATATTCTGGACATCTCGACTACTAAAGAGGTTCTATCTTCTTGAAAATGTTTCATTTGCAGTATTAATCATGTTTGGGAGTTTGCATTTCATCTTGAGGTTTCCTATCTTTGTAATTTGATGAAATTTCATGGTTTGTGTAATTGAATTAAGCTTCTATCAGATTGTATGTTATTTTCTCTTAATCACAGGTTACTAATTAAGATTTGCACTTTTATTTGTAGGTATAAGAGCAGATGTACCTTTATCAAAGTTGAACAATGTTTTCGCAAGAGCGATTTGCAATAGTATCACTAAATGTAAGAGCCCGATCTGCAAGAAGACAGTGGTATGTGAACTCCAAGTGCAATATAAATCAGATAGTAAATGGATGATGATAAGCAATATGATTTTACATTGATCTGCTGAAGGTATTGATCATTTATTGATTTTGATGATAACCTTCCTTCATCGATCTTGCATATATAATATAATCAAAGGTTGCAGTGATCAGTTATGATCTTCCAACACCAAGAGGCACAATTTATCATAGTTAGTATTCGCTAACTAATGCGGTCCTTAAAAACATGATTAGTTAGTGAGTACTAACTATGACTTAAGACAATATATACCCGATCTGAATATATATCGATGCAAGGAATTAATTTAGTTAGAATGATAGAACAGGTTCAAGATCACCGGAATGCTCATCAGGTGCGAGACAATATGCACATGAATGGTACAGTTGTAGTCTCTAGTGATCTGACCGATGCTACTCATCAAGACTCCCTCTTAGCTAGGGAAGATAACTAAGAATGAATGAGTTTTAGATATCACCTTACTCGTGATATCGAGTATATTGAACGTCAAGTCACATGACATTCATGTATCCAAATTATGCTATGTGCACTGACATCGCATCGCATGATGTCTACCATAACATATCATGGTGTCCCACCATGATCATCTCATAAGGAACATACTGATTTAAAAACAACACGTCTCATGATATCTTATCAAAATGTTTCAAGAGATCTTACTATCATGACCTACATAAAGATATCATATCACATGATATCTATCAATATAGGAAACATTGTAAAGTCGTCACCTCACAATGTTTAATACAAGTATACATTATTAGAAAGATCGTCATCTTAATGTAATGTATACAGGGAAGAGGGCCCATAAGTCATAGAGTCACACATATGACAAAAGAGTTTACACATTAAACATATTTAATATATATAATTTTATAAATGAAATAATTCTAGAGACCGAGTCTCGATTATATTTCGATCATACCAAGGTTCTTTTTGAAGTGCTCCACTTAACTCTAGAAAGAGGCTTGGTGAGAATGTCTGCAGTTTGATCACTAGTGTTAATATAGTCTAACTAAATGGCTTCCCTTTCTACCATATCTCTAATATAGTGAAGAGGAATTTCAATATGCTTGGATCGATCATGGAATACTGGATTTTCCGATAGCTTGATACAACTTTGATTATCACATAGAATAGTAGTAAGCAATAGAGGTTTTCCAAACAGTCCCACAATCATCTAAGCCATATGGCTTCTCTAGCTCCCAAAGCAGCTGCAATATATTCTTCTTTAGGAGAGCTTTCTACAATGGAGGATTGTTTTTTGCTTGTCCAAAAGATCATAGCAGAACCTAGACTGAAACAATACCCAAATGTGCTCTTCTAATCTGCCACATTGGCAACCTAGTCTGAATCAGTGAATCCATGTAGATCAAGATCAGTCTTCTTGTATCTAAGGCCATATCCAATAGTACCCTCAAAATATGATTTGTAGGTATCTCAAAATATATTTAGCAGAAAAAAGATGAATTAGGCTCACACATGAATTGACTTAAAGCATTTACTGTGTAGCATATGTTAGGTCGAGTGTTAACCAAATACATAAGTGATCCAATAATCTGTCTATAGAGTGTAGGCTCTACAAATTTGGATTTTGATGTAGAATCTTTTAATTTGTGCAAGTTAGTCTCCATGGGAATGGACATAGGTCTACAGTTCAACATTCCAAATCTTTTAAGTATGTCAACAGTGTATTTTCCTTGATTCAGAAAGATAACATCGGGTTTCCGCCATCCTAGAAAATAGTGTAGAATTCCCAAGTCTTTCATTTTAATTTTTGAAGTTAAATCTCTTATACATTGCACAAAAAGGTAATCTTCTCCTGTGAGTAATAGGTCATCAACATAAAGAATTAAAATTAGCATTTCACCATTAATACATTTAAAGTAGAGATTTGGATCAGCAACATTCTTTGAGAATTTTAATCTCATGAGGTATTTGTCAATTCTTTCATACCAGGCTCAAGGAGCCTTTTTAAGTCTATATAGAGCCTTCTTTAATTTGCATACATGAGTTTCTGTATAATGAACTATAAATCCTTTAGGTTGCTCCAGATAGACTTCTTCTATTGTTCCATTTATACATGCAGTCTTAATATTCATTTGGTGAAGACCTTTGGTCGCTGCAATAGCTAACACAACTCAAACAGAGATATATCGAGCTACAGGTGCAAAAATTTCCTCATAGTCAATGCCTTCTTTTTGAGAGAATCCTCTAGCAACAAAACGTGCTCTGTGTTTTTCTATGCTACCATCTGTAGTATGTTTAATTTTGAACAACCATTTGGAAGAAACAATTGATTTTCCCTTTGGTCTAGGAACTATATCCCAAACATCATTCTTTAAGATGGAGTGGTATTCTTTTGTCATATCATCCGTCCAAGCTTATTGCTTTGAGGGCTTTATCAACATTGGTGGGTTCAGAGTCGAAAATTTCACTTATTAATGCATTATATGTTAGTTTGTGGGGTCTTTTTCTTTTCCTGAATGTTCCATCAGGTGCTGCAAAATTTTCTTAGCCCAAGTGGTTGTTTCCTTTTGTTGGACTTTTGATCTTCATCATGACACTCATTCTGATTCTCCGATTTGGGTGGACTTTCATATGAGATGTCTTTAGGATGCTCTGACTGATTTTCAGGAGTAGAACATATATCTTTATTTATGATAGGATTTTGATTTTCTAACTCATCATAATTCTTTGCCCTTTTAAAAATAATATCTTCCTAAAATATAACATCTCTACTAAGTTCTATTTGCCTTAGTCTAGGAATGAATATTCTATAAGTTTTTAATGTTTCACTATATCCCACAAAAATTCCTTTTCTTCCAGAGGGTTCTAGTTTTGTTCTCTTCTCTTTGGGTACATGAATGTACATCGGGCAGCCAAATATCCTTAGATGGCTTATGTCAGGTTTTTGTCCGGTAAAGGTCTCCTTAGGAGTTTTTCTATCAAGATGGGAATGTGAACATCTATTTTGAATATAAACAACTGCTCTAAATGCTTCTACCCAAAAGGAGGAATCTAGATTTTGATCAAACACCATGTATTTTGTTGCCTCCACAATAGTTCTATTTTTTCTTTCAACTACCTAGTTTTGTTGAGGATTGTAGGGTACAATGAACTCCCTCTTAATTTCTGAACTAACACACTATTCTTTGAACAATTCTGAAGTGTACTCTATCCTATTGTCAGTTCTCAAGGTCTTAATTTTCTTTTCAGAGAAATTTTCAATTAGAGCTTTGAACTCTTTGAATCTATATAGGATTTCCTTGGATTCTTTATTTTTTAGGAAATATATCCATGTTTTCTTTGAGAAATCATCTATGAAGATTACATAGTATAGGGCTCCTCCCTTGGAGAGTGTTGACATAGGTCCATAAAGGTCAAAGTGGATTAGTTCCAATATATTTTTTATTTTGCTTGAACTAGTGCGAAATGATCCTTTGGTGTTTTTCCCTAGAGCACATCCTTTGCATGTTCCACAATGTGAGGAGTTTAATTTGGGTATTCCGGTCACCAATTTATCCATTGAATTTAAGGCCTGAAAGTGTGTGTGCCCTAATCTTTTCTGCCAGATTTCATTTATGTTAGGAGATTCAAGAATGAGAGCTTGTTTAGGTTTGGTACATAGTTTATATAGATAACCTTGCCTTATTCCTATAGGTTTGGCTTTCTTAAATGTGGTGGATTTGTGCCAAGCCAAAACTCTCCCATTCATAACTGTGATTATGTATCCATTATCTTCAAGAGCTGAGATAGATATTAAGTTTCTTTTGATTTTAGGTACGTATAGTTCATCTTTTAGTTGAATTTTCATGCCTAGTTCTAGTTTGATAGTACAGGTCCCTACTCCTTTTATAGGATGTGCAAAATCATCTAGGATGGTCACTTCTTCATCAATTTCTTCTACCATAGTTTCCATATTTTCTCGAAATCTTGTAATATGTTTGGATGGTCTGCTATCAATTACCCAGGTGCTTAATTTGTTTGATACTTGATTTGATAGTGTTGAATAAAATAAAAACTTTTCAGATTCTTCTTCTGAGTTTATTTTTCCAACGTGGTTATAAGATATTTGTTTCTTTGTCCTATCAGGACAATTTACAACATAGTGCCATATTGGTCACATCTAAAACATTGAACTTGTGAAGTATCTTTTCTATATTTTTCTTTCCCATGAAAATTCTTCTTTCTTTTGAAGTTCTTCTTCTTTCCTTTCGTCTTCGTATTTGTATTAAGAACTTGTATGTCTTCATCTAAGGACTTTTGTTTGATTCTCTTTGGTAACAGCCTAGCTTCTTCTTGTAGACAATTAGATCTCAGTCGATCTAGTTTAGGGAGTTTTGATCTTGCAGTAATGCCTTTGTCTGAGTGGTTCCCATGAACTTGGGAGGCCACCTAGTGCTCTTAGAGATAATTCCTTACTGTCTATTTCATATCCAACATTAGATAGTTGATCTCTTAATTCTGTAATTCTCATTAAGCATTTACAGATTCACCATTGTTCATGCTTATATTTGTGTTTTTAGTGCAAGATTTCTTCCAGTCTTATTTACCTCAAATGTGTTTTCTAAGGATTTGAACATAAGGTATGCAGTTGTATGTTTTGCTAGAATAGGCACAATGTGACTCCTTACGGAATCCACTATTAATTTCATAGCCTTTTTATTGTCTTCAATCCATTGTGATTTTTTTGGCTCATTCTCAGGCTCAATACTTTTGTTTTTAACAAATGAGTCTACTTTGTTTTTATCTAATACCATCATGATTCGTAGCTTCTATGCTATGAATTTATTTGCTCCCTCAAGGCGATCCTCGAGTCTTATTGCACTTGTCATTTTAAAAAAGGAATTTGATATGTTAAAGGCATGCAATCTGAATTCTCAAGTTTAATTTTGATTTGTTATAACTGTGGCTCTGATACCCAGTAATTGAATTAAGCTTCTATCAGATTGTATGTTTTTCTCGCTTAATCACAAGTTACTAATTAAGTTTTGCACTTTTATTTGTAGGTATAAGAGCAGATGTACTTTTATCAAAGCTGAACAATGTTTTCAATCTTTAATGCCTCCAATATATATAAATTGCCCTGTATGTAACAACACGATCTGCAATAGTATCGCTGAATGTAAGAGCCCGATCTGCAATAATGTTAATCTCTAATTCTAAGTCTCAATCTGCAAGAAGACAGTGGTATGTGAACTACAAGTGCAATATAAATCAGATAGTAAGTGGATGATGCTAAGCAATATTATTTTATATCGATCTGTTGAAGGTATTGATCACTTATTGATTTCGATGATAACCTTCCTCCATCGATCTTGCATATATAATTTAATCAAAGGTTGCAGTGATCAGTTATGATCTTCCAACCCCAATAAGCAAGATTTGACATAGTTAGTATTCACTAACTAATCTGGTCCTTAAGGACATGATTAGTTAGTGAGTACTAATTATGACTTAAGATAATACATACCCAATCTGAATATATATCGATGCAAGGAATTCACTTTAGTAAGAATGATAGAACAGGTTCAAGATTAGCGGAATGCTCATCAAGTGTGAGACGATATGCACATGAATGGTACAGTTGCAGTCTTCAGCGATTTGACCGATGCTACTCATCCACGGTTTGTAATGGGTTTTTCATTTCATCCTTCATTGATCATCCTAAAATGGGGGAGCTACAAACAATAGAGAGATGGTCTCATAAAACATCTTAGATGGCATAATTTGTTGCCATTTTTGTGTAACCTCGTTTCATCCCCTGACACACCTATTAGGAAATCTGCTTGGAATTAAGAGTTATTGCTATGCATGTAGATGATGGCATATTCAAGTCTATTGTTGACTTTGAGTGCCATCATGCTTTTGGACTAACACTTGGGAGTTGTATGGAGATCCTAATATTCAGCAACCTCCAGACGGTTTTGTTTCAGATTGTAATGTGTCTCTTCACTTTTCAAAATGGATACCCTATGATTGTGTTACTGTTTGAGAGTTTGATTCTTTGAAACTTCAGAAGATGAGGATGAAGTTGCTTCAGAGGTTCACAATTCTCCTTCGGAGATAGATGACATACCTTCAACTTCATTGATTCCTTGTGTAGAGTCATTTATTAAGACTTCAATCATTGTTATTCATTGAAAGCATTTGTCTTTCAGATTTGGAGGATACAATTGAGAGGTTAGCTCTTCTCTTTTATCTAAGTTGCACAGGTACCTCCCCCCCCCACTAGGAAAAGTTCAAACCGGTTCACAATTCTGGTCCGGTTCGGACTTGGTTCGACTAGGGTTTTGTTTTTGCCCTGCGGGTTCAATCAAGTTTGAACAGGGATCGAATCCGGGTGAACCAACACCAAAAAGTTCAAACCCAGTTCAAACCCACAGCACACTGGGCCCTGCGGACAGCTGGAAAGTGTTTTTTAGGAAAAAATTAAATATTTTTTGGCGTCCAGAACCCTAAAAGTTGTTATGAATTGCTTTTGGTGGTGTCTCATTGTCATTTTATTATGAAGATTGAAGATTGAAGAACTTAGAATATTAATAGATTTTCATTCCATTAGTTAAACAATGAACGTGAAATAATGATACTTGAACTTAATATTTTAAATGTTTTGAACCTTTGATGTTGAAGTTGATTGAACTATGTTAATATATGATGGTATGATAACTATGATTACAACTTCAACTATTTATGGTGGTTTAAAGTTTTTGTTGTTTAAATGTGTTTATGCTACTATGCTACATTCTAATTTTAACTCATGCGTCACACACACACACACACACACACACACACACACACACACACACACACACACACATATTACATGTTTTTGTACTAACAAACCCAAATCCCTTTCCAAAATTTTGTCGAACTTGCGAACCGGTTCTTGAACTTCAAACTTGGAACCGAACCTGAACTGGTAACTTAGTCTTTTATGATAGCAATTACAATCATATTGTTAATCATACTCATCTTTGGATCTTGTTCAAAACCAATTTCTAAAAAGATCTAATTTGTCACCTTTGAATTGGCATGTACCTGATTGGATTGTAGCATTATCATCTTTCATTAACAAGGAGACTTACACTATCATAATCCTTCATGCTTCCATCCTTCAATTTCTATCTTGAATGGGAAGTATTCCTGCATTTGTATTTGGTTTTGTTTCTTCCTAAGGGAGGCAAATTGTTTGTAAGCATTGGATAATGTTTTGTCTTTAGATACTTATCATTTTTGCAAGAGATTATTAATTATAGGGGGGCTACATAGCCTCCCCATTTACTTCTTATGGGAGGATAGCGATTTTGTCCTTGTCGTGGATGTAGTTCTTGGAGGGTATTAATGAGACCTTCATATGACACTCATTTTATCACTTATACATGATCTTCATTTGAATTCACTCTTTTGGAGAGGATTCTTTTCCCGATTGGCTTTTTTTCTCTTCTCCTTTTGTGAGAGATCATTTGTACCAAGACCATCTTTACATTTTGCGCATTATTTGCATAATAATTTCATCTTGCTAAGTTGCACTTAAGAAAGTTGTTAGATTGAATAATGTCTAATACCTAGTCAAGGTCTTGTACCTTGTAACTACCTAGTGAGGGGGCATATTCATATCTTAACTTAGGTCCTAGGTGACATTCTAGAAGTTATAATGAGGTTGTAGTCCTTTTCATTATCTAAGCATTTACTTATTTCATTAGGCATTTAGTATTCATCAAGGTAATTTCCCATACTTTCTTTGCCTTTATAAGCAAGGCCTCCACCTATATCTCATATCTCAATATTCAAGCAAGCTCATTGCCTTGTATACTCTCTTGTGGAAGGCATTATTGTCTTTGCAAATAATTCAAAAGTTTGTAGCTCCTATATGAGCTCCTATACAAGAGTTGTAGGAGATGTTCACTAGATAACAAGTTGTCCAAACAACTTTACCTAATAATCTTTGTCCAAACAAGCTCATTAAAGCATAATCCTAACACTCTCCATCGTATACATCCCCTCTACAACTTTATTTTGCTAATGTGTGCAAAGAGTTGTATTATGCCATTATTGTCCTCATAGTTTATCCATGTCAATATTAAAGTTTTGAGTCCAACTAGTAGTCCGTCAATCATCCTATCTTCTCAAAGAGTGTGCAAGTATCACAATTCAAATATAAAAAGTTCGTTATCATCTAAGCTTGATCAAGACAAAATTATTAATGTCAAATAGTCTCCATTGTATGTGATTCAAAAAATGAACTCAATTGTTTTATGTTGTCGAAAACATGTCAGTTATAACATTAGATGTCACATTGAGTCATACTTCAAAAATGTGTGTCAAGCTGTGAAGTTAGTTGTCATAATAAGTCATACTTGAATGTCCACAACAACCATAAAATTGATGTCATTCAAAGGTCACTCTAGGTTGTGTGCCAAAAAGTTCAATTGTGTTGATTCTACAAGGATTTTATTGTTTGCATCAACAACCCAAAATGAAATGTTGACATCAAAGTGGAATAATGAAGATGTAATGTCCCCGTTTTGGCGGTAATTTGATTTAATTAATTTAATTAATTAAGTTGTCCAAAATAATGAATATTTTATGAGGATGACTAATTAATTATTTTAATTAAATAAACAAGTGGTATTAAGTTAATTATTTATAAAGTTATCAAATAAATAAATATTAAAAAGGTAACTTTATATTTAATTAATTTAATAAAGTGACTTGAAAAATATCTTATAAAGTCACTTACTACATAAAATAAAAATAATGTTCTAGAAGTTCTTAGTAACTTCTTAGAAAAGGATGTTTCTAGAAGTTCTTAGTAACTTCTTAGGAAAGTGGATAAATAGAGGGCTTGGGCTCTCATTTGGACAAATGAGAATTGATGATTCTACTACCATTCTCTTTGAGCATTTGTGGCACCATCCATGTCTGCAAATATTCAGCATAATTCTTGAGAACGATACCTCTCAAGAGATTGCATAACTGAGGAAGTGAAAGCCCTTTTGAAGGGTTGCACTTTGGAAGTGGTATTCAGTCATTTCAAGTTGAGCTTAATTTGAATACTCAGACTACCTGAGGGTTTGAGTTTTTGAAAGCGGATCCAAAAAAAAGTCTGAAAAAGCAGTCCGAAAAAGCAAATCCAAAATAGCAGTCCGAAAAAGCAGATCTGAAAAAGCAGTTCGAAAAAGCAAAGCGAAAAAGTAGATCCGAAAAAAGCAGATCGGAAAAAGCAAAGCAAAAAAGGCAGCATTGGAGTAAATTATTACAGCCATCTACAACCAGGTTCCTTTGTTAGCATTGCATTTTAGGTGTTATAATTTTTAGTTGTAGGTGTGCACTATACCAACATTATCATTTTTGTAATCCATGTAAATGCCAAAAGTCTTGGCCATATTTCATGAGCATTGTATTAGAAATTTCATTGCAATTAAGGAGATAATAGTTGCTGGTGTCATTTGAGCAATTCAATATCATTATTTATCAGTTAGTTAGTTTGCATACCAATTGTTTGTAAAAATGTCAGTTGGATGTAGGTGTTCATTTCTTATGTTTAGATTATATATATGCATTGTATATTGCCAAAATTAGTTGCACAAGTCATTGATTAGTCAATTCATAGTTTGCTTGCAAGCATTCTTATTGATGCTAAGTGAAGGAAAGAGCCATAAAAGAAAACTGAAATTTTATATCAGTCATATGACCCTTGTAAGCAAAGTGTTTTCTTGAACCTTTATTAGCATTTTGGGATCAGATTTGAGTAGGGTCATTACAGTGGTATCAGAGCTTGCTTGCAAAGTGTTTGATAAAATGTCAAACAACTAAAGTATAAAGAATTTTGGTGTTTGAAGAAGTTATAACCTGTCGGGGTTATTACAGTGGTATCAGAGCTATAAGTCATGCCATCCTGTGGAGATCTTATTGGGAATTTGGAATAGCCAAATAGAGAGAAAAATGTTTGACAAAATGTATATCAGTCCAGATCAGGAAAATATAATGTTCAGGTTACTGAATACATTAAAGGAGCAAAATAGGCGAATGGATATGAAGCAACACGAGCAGAATAGGCGAATGGATATGAAGCAACATGAGCAGAATAGGCGAATGGATATAATGTTGCAACTTATGGCTAGACAAATGGGCATCAATATTGATGATTTGTATGTTGCTCCGATGCAAGAGGTAGTTGATTCCTCAAGTGGGATCAAGACACATATAGAGCCACCCAGCTATGATATTGGTGTTTCAACGGAGTCAGTCAATGTGGGTTTACGCTCTAGTATAATTGATTCACAATCTGGCATTGAGTCATATGTGCAGAGTCAGGAGTCCACATATGAAGCTTTGTCAGCAAATGATGATGTAGTAATAGTGGGATTAGGAGGATGCGAGGACACTGTCATATCAGTAGCCACTTCTATGTCAATTGAACCATCCAAAGAGGAGTTTAGTAGTATGCATACAGTGGTTGATGTGTGTTCTAATGATGGCACACATGTTGATTATGAGATTTCATCAACTCCAAATTCAATTAAGTTTTCTATTGCAACTGTTAGTGTTGTTCCTATGTCCATATATTTTGATACCGCTACACCTATTGTTGATACAATTAGCATGAGTGCATATGGTTCGCATGTAGCTACATCTTTTTCAATGCATGTTGGTGATGACCAGGATCCTAGTCCAATAGATATTATGTGGGTGGATACAGGGAAGAAGAGATTTCTTAGATCTTCTACGGAGTTGCCTTTTAGTGTCATTCTGACTTCTACATCACCCGCACAAGTTTTGAGTGCTATGTTACAGGACATGTGGTTGGTCTTGATGATGTTGATTTGCAATTGGTTTAATGTCCACAACGATATCACATACTACTTCATTTGGGATCCAGGTGGAAGTTGGAGTTCATTGTGTTGTTGGATTGCTTGAGGTCAAGCAATTTCAGGAGGGGTGGACTATAATGTCTCCGTTTTGGCGGTAATTTGATTTAATTAATTTAATTAATTAAGTTGTTCAAAATAATGAATATTTTATGAGGATGACTAATTAATTATTTTAATTAAATAAATAAGTGGTATTAAGTTAATTATTTATAAAGTTATCAAATAAATAAATATTAAAAAGGTAACTTTATATTTAATTAATTTAATAAAGTGACTTGAAAAATATCTTATAAAGTCACTTACTACATAAAATAAAAATAACGTTCTAGAAGTTCTTAGTAACTTCTTAGAAAAGGATGTTTCTAGAAGTTTTTAGTAACTTCTTAGGAAAGTAGATAAATAGAGGGCTTGGGCTCTCATTTGGACAGAAGGGAATTGATGATTCTACTACCATTCTCTTTGAGCATTTGTGGCACCATCAAGGTCTACAAATATTCAGCATAATCCTCGAGAACAATACCTCTCAAGAGATTGCATAACTGAGGAAGTAAAAGACCTTCTGAAAGGTTGCACTTTGGAAGTGGTATTTAGCCATTTCAAGTTGAGCTTAATTTGAATACTCAGACTACCTGAGGGTTTGAGTTTTTGAAAGCAGATCCAAAAAAGCAGTCTGAAAAAGCAGATCCAAAAAAGTAGTCCGAAAAAGCAGATCCGAAAAAGCAATTCGAAAAAGCAAAGCGAAAAAAACAGATCCGAAAAAAACAAGTGAAAAAAGTAGATTGAAAAAAGCAAAGCAGAAAAGGCAGCATTAAAAATAAATTATTACATCCATCTACTACCAAGTTCCTTTGTTAGCATTGCATTTTAGGTGTTATAAGTTTCAGCTGTAGGTGTGCATTATACCAACATTATCATTTTTGTAATCCATGTAAATGCCAAAAGTCTTGGCCATATTTCATGAGCATTGTATTAGAAATTTCATTGCAATTAAAGAGATAATAGTTGTTGGTGTCATTTGAGCAATTCAATATCATTATTTATCAACTAATTAGTTTGCATACCAACTGTTTGTAAAAATGTCGGTTGTAGGTGTTCATCTCTTATGTTTAGATCATATATATGCATTGTATATTGTCAAAATTAGTTGCACAGGTCATTGATTAGTCAATTCAGAGTCTGCTTGCAAGCATTCTTATTGATGCTAAGTGAAGGAAAAAGCCATAAAAGCAAATTGAAATTTTATATCAATCATATGACCCTTGTATGCAAAGTGTTTTCTTGAACCTTTATCAGCATTTTGGGATCAGATTTGAGCAGGGTCATTACAGTGGTATCAGAGCTTGCTTGCAAAGTGTTTGACGAAATGTCAAACAACTAAAGTATAAAAAATTTTGGTGTTTGAAGAAGTTATAACCTGTCGGGGTTATTACAAAAGATCTTTCCTTTTAAATTTGTCATGTTCAATTTTCAAGTTGAATGCTTCATCTATGTTACATTGAAGGACAGAAGAGGTTGAAAGTAATTCAGCAGTTAGCAAAAGTGTCTAAAAAGTTGGTTGATGTAAAATAGCGGGAATTGGAGTTGTGTGCATGTTAGTAAGTTTTTGTGAAAGTGAATTATGTTTAAACTAAAGAAATCAAACATTGAATAGTAAAGCTTGGGAATGCAAGCTCCCAATGCAAGTTTGTATGCAAATCAGATAAGTGCTTCCAAGCCCCAAAACTCAACATAATATAAAAAGTCAGGATTTAGTCCCCCTTGCATGTAAACTTTATGGATGCTTTCAAACTTTGAAAACATATTTGTAACTTTTACATTTGTAAATGGAAACCATAATTAAGAAAAATGGGAAAGGATGTGGAAACCTATATCCTTTTGTAAATTTTAGGTTTGTATATTTAAAACCTAATATACGTATTAGTAGCACAGGCACAAAGTTTAGTTGCACCTTTGCACAAATTGCAAATGTGCATCTCCATCCCAAAACTTAGCAAATAAAAATTTCAACATCTTTGTCCAAGCTTTTGGGGGCACAGACTTTTTTGCACTTGGGCAATTATTATATACATGCATGATGAATGTTGAAACCTCACAATATATATAAACCATGAAAATTCAAGCCACATTAATGTAAAACTCTTTTTTGCACTAGTGCAATTATTATATACATGCATGATGAATGTTGAAACCTCACAATATATATAAAACATGAAAATTCAAGCCACATTAATGTAAAACTCTACTAATGAAGATTTAAGTTTAACCATGGAGGAAACTCTGTAGTTAAGTGCGCTCAGGCTAGAGTAGTACTGGGATGGGTGACCTCCTAGGAAGTCCCGGTGCTTCACCCCTATGAGCATCACCTAGATCCAATAGGTGCTAAGTGTTCCATTTATTCTCATGAGAGATGGATTCATGTTGAATCAATACTCATGAAACATGGAAATCACACAGTTAAATCCTGATAGCAATATCACAATTTGGCTTGCTGTGGAAATTATCTCCTACTTATCAAGATTTTAATTGCAAAGAAACCACACGCACTTACAAACCAAAAGTCTGGCAGCGAGGTTTCACCATTCTAATGTGAGCTTCGGAACAGATTATGAGCATTGTAATGAAGCTTAGGAACTATTTCATCAAATGCAAGCTCAAGGAATTGAGCCAATTTCAAATTTTTATACCACAATAATGGGAAGGTATAGAGAAAGTGGAATAGAAATGATGATGCTTTTAAATTGTTATGTCAAGGCTGCAGGGAAAAGAAATTCATGTTTATGTTTCAAGAAGCAGAGTCAAGTCTGATGTGGCAATGGTGACTGCTCTTGTAGATATGTATGCAAAATTATGGTCATCTTGAATATGCTTGCAAAGTGTATGAGATGACATGGAATGAGATATAATTGTATGAATGTGATGATAGGGGCACATGATATGCATGAACAAGGAGATAAAGCCTTTCAAATATTTTAAGACATGTAAGTTATGTGAATTAAACCAAACAATGTCACTTTTGCAGTGTTCTTGCTGCTTGCATCCATTAAAAAATGAGTGATCAAGACCGGTATGTGTTCATTCCATGGAACATGAATATCAAATTAAACTTGATGCCAATCATTATGCAAACCAAGTGCTGGTCACTTCAATTAGGTGTATGATTTGATCAAGAAGAAGCTAGTAAAACTCAAAGCATGTAGAAAGCATTTCTTGGTGCTTGTAAGTCTGTCGAAACACAGAATTTGATAGACCAGCTACAGAATATATCTTTGTTGTGGACCCTCAAATTGTGCAAATAATATATATAACTGATGCAAGAGCATTGTTGCATGTTACTTTTGGTTTATTTAGTATTACCTATGTTTTGCTTCATCAAACAAATCTTTTGTAATGTCCCCGATTTAGCAAGTTTCTAAAGTATAGTTTTGTCAGTTCATCATCGCGACCCTCATGAGTTGATGTTTGGATTTGGGATCTTTGTCGAGATATTGCTATTTTTGGACTTACTATTTTCAGTAAGTCACTCTCAGACAGTTACTATTTTGGGTGTGTAGGTCAGGCAGGGTGATCGTCTAGTTTTGTTATTTAATCCCTTGATGAAATGTTATTTAAGTCATTTATTTGGCAGATTATGGTTTAATAATTATTTATGATACATTTTACTATCATTGTGTTTTATAATATGAAGTGTTATGACTTTATATTATAAAAGTTGCTTTTAAGTGAAAGGTGTGAGCGTGAAGCTAAGTGGCTCAAATTTGTATTATAAATATGGCTTTTGGAGAATGGGAGATCATCTTGAATATTATATCTTTTCTTGCTCTTTCATTGCCCGAGGGTTTTGAAGAATTTCTGAGATTCATCATTGGTAATTGTGCTGAAGTAAACAATTATCATAATTCTCCAATTGTAATCATTGTGGTTACTATTTTGGGTGTGCAGTTCACGCTGGGTGATCGTCTAGTTCTTTATTTAATCCCTTGATGAAATATTATTTAAGTCATATTTATTTGGAGGATTATGGTTTAATGATTATCTATGATACATTTTATCATTGTGTTTTATAATATAAAGTGTTATGACTTTATATTATAAAAGTTGCTTTTAAGTTAAAGGTGTGAACGTGAAGCTAAGTGGCTTAAATTTGTATTATAAATATGGCTTTTGGAGAATGGGAGATCATCTTGAATATTATATCTTTTCTTGCTCTTTCATTGCTGAGGGTTTTGATAAATTTCTGAGATTCATCGTTGGTAATTGTGCTGAAGTAAACAATTATCATAATTCTCCAACTGTAATCACTGTGGCTATGGAGATTGTTATTCTGAAGGAAATCGATTGTTGTGCTGCATACTGGCAATCGATTTGATAACATATTGAGGAATTGGTGACTGGCGTTTCACTACTGGGTTTGCGTCTGAGATTCCCATCAGCTTGACATCAAGGCTGTGGATTTAATCAATTTGCTGGAGTCTTATTTGTGCTAGGTGGAATTCTGAACTTGTACCTGCGATTTGTTGGTAGCTGGACATCATTCCTCATTGGGCCGCAATTTGTATTGGAAGCATTCTGCATCTAACTCCAGTCTGTTTGCTAGTGTCTCTGGCCTGTGTTTGGGAATAATTGCGGTGACGTTGTGTGGAGGAGCTGCCTTGGACTTCAATTCTGGGTTTCTCTTTCAGCCGGCAAGCACAAGGAAATTAAGCTATGGAGAAAATCAGGTTTCTTTACTGAATTAATGGTGGAATTCAATTTATGTTAATTGTCTTTCCTTTCCACATAAAATTATGAATAATGCTGAAGTTGTGTTGTTAGTGTTCCTCCTGCACTTTGATGTATTCTGAAAATTAATTCTAATAAAACAAAGAAACATAGCAACATTGTTCATTGGCACCATAAATTCTATCAGAGCATTCTTAGAGCTTTTACATCTTTGTTTTTGCTATTTTCATTGCACGGTCAGTTACTGATGCCACACGGACAAGTGACAGTTATTAATTATGGGAAATGGTTTTGGTTTTCAGTAGGAAGTTGGCATGAAGAGAAAAAGACAGTTTTAGAAGAACAGCATACAGAAGAAGAGGAGGAATGAGTAGTCAAGAAGAGATGGCGAAGAGAATGAGGGAAGAAAAGTAATAGAGGAGTGACACACTGAAAGAGAATATATGAGAATACCAATGCCCTGTTTTGAAATGGTTTTCCACGACACAGAAGTCAACACAGATTGCAACATGGGGAGGACAATGACCAGACAGTGAAGGAAGAGGCAGAACATGGGTCCCTTGGTTAGGAGCAAGTACTTGTAAAGTATCAGGAAAATAATGTAGAAAGAGAGAACAATGCAGGAAGGAAACAAAGGTTAGCGGTATTAATATGGATGAGCAGCAAAGGGTAAAGGACAAGCTATGGAAAAGAATTAACATAAAGAAGTCAGTGAGTAGCTGTAAGGAGTTCATGTAGCAAAGGGAGAAGCCTCACAAGGCCAACATCTAATTTGTGTTCTGTTTTTGGATAATATTATTGATGCAGAGTGTCACTGCTTACATTTTGTATTGTGTTTATGAAACTGTGTTGCATAACTGAACACATTGATTGTCATAGGGTGCTATGTTATTTATTGAATTTATAGAAGTAACTAGTTTACTAGAATATGGTTTCACCACTCAATGAGCAGGTTGTCAATGCATGTATGCAAAACATAGAAGTATGAAGAAAGCTTGTAAACTGTTTAACAGAATGCCTATATGAAAGATGTTGGACTGCATATTTATTGTATTGTTACAGAAGCATTTAGAAACTTTTAAGCAAGTGAAGTCAACAAATCTATATTATGGGAACATTGAAATAATGTTTAGACTGTGGCTGCCCTGATTGACACAGATGCAATGTATGGAAGGAGAGGCTAAGGATGTTGACTGTTTGAAAAAATCAAATGTCTCCTCCTAATGCACATATAAAAGATTTCATGAAAGGGCTTTAGAAATTCATAAGCATATGCAACTGACAGGTCTAAGTTCAAGCCCCACAACTTTTGATAAGCATTCATCCAACTACCACTAAATGTCAGTTTTAGAATAAAATATTGAAGTGCAAAGGAGAATGAAACACTAGCCTCTTTTATCATCATTATTTTTTTCTATGTTAAACAAGATCCATTTGTATATGAATACCATGCTGTTAAAGGACTTGAAAGAAATGAATATTTCTCTAATCATCAAAACCCCAAAGTGCCTTCTCATTTTAGAAGTGGATCTAATGCTATAAGAGCTGATATGGTGGTTCAGTTTTGCCTGTATTTAACAAATTGTTGTGGTTGCAAATCATCAGGCATTGCTATCCTATTCCTAACCAAGTAGAGAGCTCAAACAGACATAATCACATAAGTGATTGGGCAACTTGTATTATTTTCAAGAAAAATAAGATCATAAAATGCATATAACACGCAGATGTCGAATAAGACTGCAGTAAGTCCATATGGCATTGGCCCTGCTGTCTATAGTGAAGGAAGAATAAGTTTTGTGCTAAAAAAAATGCACAGAACAAGTAATTTGCAGGCATCTTGTCCAAGGAAGAGTCATCAATGAAGCATCTTATGTAGGAGGCATTTAGATTAAATGGGGATTGAATGGGTAATATAATTAAGCTCAATGTTTTCAGCTTTCACACATCAAACTCACAGATGGAAACAACATAAACAAGTGAACCAAGTTAGCCTATGTATTGTGGATGATTTGCAGTTACTTGGTAGAAAAGGTGATTCCGTCTTGGATATATTTGTTTCTAGAATAAAACGTATTTAAGTAAAACTGAAACCTGCATTTGTGTTTCTGCTCTTCCTAGCTCATTTGCAAACACTAAGGATCTTGGTGAGTGGATTCTGATTAGTACTACCGCACATGGGCTTTTCAACTTTTCCGCCAGTGTCTGTCCTGTGCCATTAGAAATTCATATTCAAGGGGTTGGTATAGCCAGCATTGAAAACTAGAATGCAGGCAATAACCAAGGCAAGTTATATCTAAATAATTGGGCATGCAAAGAGGAGAAAACCAGTATCTTCAGGCTATGAAAAGATGGTGTTTCCACTTCCAGTAATGGCTGGTTGGTTATAGCTCTTGCAGCGTCAGAGTTGAGTCAAATGGCTACCCAAGGTCTCCACAATCAAGATTCAATATTGCTACAACTTCCGCATTTTACCAAGGAACTTGCTAAGACGTGTTCACGGCATCCAAACAAACATCAAATTTCAGTTGTGCAATGATGTATTATATTACATTTGGCATGTACAAGACTAGAAGGAAGTTGAATGCTCCTGAGGGGAAAGGAAAAGCTCTTATGTCTGTATATTGCGAAAATCAGATTTTGTAGAGGAATTTTTGTAATTTTGCACACCTTATTACAGGAAAAGAAGAACAAAGAGTTTGGGCTTGTTTTTGAAGATATAATCATAGAACATTGGGAGAACTTTGTGAAAGTCTGCATCATTTTGTGTAAATACAAACATGTTGAACCCTCATTCATTTGTTAATGGCATATTTAATTTTAAACTCTGCCTTTATATTTAGTTTTGCAGTCCCTCCTCCTTTAACCCTTTTTGCCATTTTCTCGAACAACCCAAATGGTTCTATGTGATTATTTTGTCCTAAATTTCTCTGCATTTTCCTTTTTTGCTCTTTTTCTTATTTTTGTTTCCTTGTAAATTGAAAATTACAATTTGAAGTTTCAAAAAACCCCCATCATATTAACAAGTTGCCCTATGGAGGAGAATCACCCTTCACATGGAGAATCTCCTACTCATGAGTTCAAGTTGCTGTCCGTTGGGCAAGTTGAGAAAATAAAGACAAATTGTACTGACCGGTTTACTTACCAACAGCCGTACTATACCATTGTCCTTATAAAATTTAATAAACTCTTTCAACAAAATTCCTCAACATTATCTATTATCAACACCTTGATTTTCCTTCCCATTTGGTTCTCAACAAGGACTTTAAACTCTCTGAACCAATAGAAGGCCTTGGATCTATGATAAGACAAATTGTTCTAACCAGTTTACTTACCAACAGCCGTACTATACCATTGTCCTTATAAAACTTAATAAACTCTTTCAACAAAATTCCCCAACATTATCTATTATCAACACCTTGATTTTCCTTCCAATTTGGTTCTCAACAAGGACTTTAAAACTCTCTGAACCAATAGAAGGCTTGGATCTATGATGGAGAAAATAGAGCCATTTCATCCTAAAGAAATCATAAATGAGAAAACATACTACAAGGACTTTGTAAGTCAAAGTACATTAACAAGACCAAACACGATGCTATAATAAAATCTAAATCCCTATAGATGTAGCAAGCCTTGAGTAAAATTAGACATAATTCTGTTTTCCACATATATAATGTTAATAAAATTCAAACTAAAAACAACAAATACTAATTCCTTACACAATATTATTCTCTTTGACACCCTGGGACCATCGACCATGCACTCGTCCTACAACAGTCTTCTCAGCTAGTAGCTTATAGTTTTTAAAGGTAACAGCATACTTCAAAACCTATGCTACAAGTCTTGATATTATAGGTCTATATGCTACAAGTGCAGATGCTTCGAGTGTAAAAGCTACAGGCACCAATGCTATAGGTCTAGGTAATATGGTATGGATTCTCCAAATCCAAATACTACAGGAGCCAATGATACAAGTGTCAATGTTATAGGCACCACCAAACTGTTACACGATATGTAAGTGCTTGCATCATGGTAGAATATACTTCCCATATGAGCTATGCAAGCACTATTGCTCCACAAACCACCTTACACATTTCTTTGCTAAAGACTACAAGCGCACCCACATGTTCTTTTTGCTAACTAATGTTACAGGCACCTTGAGTAAAATTAGACATAATTTTGTTTTCCACATATATAGTGTTAATAAAATTCAAAATAAAAAATACTAATACTAATTCCTTACCCAATATTTTTCTCTTTGACATCCTAAGACCATCGACACCAAAGTGGCCCGTGCACTCGTCCTACAACAGTCTTCTCAGCCAGTAGCTTATAGTCTTTAAAGGCAACAGCATACTTCAAAACCTATGCTACAAGTCTTGATAGTATAGGTCTGTATACTATAAGTGCAGATGCTTCAAGTGTAAAAGCTACAGGCACCAATGCTATAGGTCTAGGTGCTATGGTATGGATGCTCCAAATCCAAATACTACAGGAGTCAGTGATACAAGTGTCAATGGTATAGGCACCACCAAACTGTTACACCATATGTAAGTGCTTGCATCATGGTAGAATATAGTTCCCACATGAACTATACAAGCACTATTGCTCCACAAACCACCTTACACATTTCTTTACTGAAGACTATAAGTGCACCCACATGTTATTTTTGCTAACTAATACCTTGAGTAAAATTAGACATAATTTTGTTTTCCACATATATAATGCTAATAAAATTCAAAATAAAACAACAAATACTAATTCCTTGCACAATATTTTTCTCTGACATCCTGAGATCATTGACACCAAAGTGGCCCATGCACTTGTCCCACAACAGTCTTCTCAGCTAGTAGCTTATAGTTTTAAAGGGTAACAGCATACTTCAAAGCCTATGCTACAAGTCTTGATATTATAGGTCTATATGCTACAAGTGCAGTTGCTTCAAGTGTAAAAGCTACAAGCACCAATGCTATAGGTCTAGGTGCTATGGTATGAATGCTCCAAATCCAAATACTACAGGAGTCAATGACACAAGAGTCAATGTTGTAGGCACCACCAAACTGTTACGCCATATGTAAGTTCTTGCATCATGGTAGAATATAGTTCCCACATGAACTATCCAAGCATTATTGCTCCACAAACCTCCTTACATGTTTCTTTACTAAAGACAATAAGCGCACCCACATGTTCTTTTTGCTAGCTAATAACAATATTTTTGCCAAACCATAATATGCAAAACTCGTAAAAGGCCCTTCCTCCTATCACTAAATCTGATCTTGACTCTACTGCATCAAATAATACTAAAGAATATAGTATCATCAGGACAAACCCTTGCACCATTAAAACTCGGGTAATCAACAATCTGCTCCATAAGGGGAGTCATGGAAGGAGGCCCCACAATCAATCATTCAAGCCTCGTCACATGCCTTTGTTGTCAAATCTGCAATATTCTCACTAGTGTCTTCCAAAGGAGCCCTTCAATAAAAAAAAATCTCATCCTTTCTTACTCTTTTTCTTCTCCTCACAGTCCTCCTTTATGTGGCATAACTTACGACAGTTCCAGCACATTGCTTTGGAGTTACCAGGATATTTAGATTTTGTTCAGCCCATAGGTGAACAGGAAATAAACATATAACTTAACAATGTAAAATATCATTCATTCATCAAATGCTTTTTGTACACAATAATAATGTTCCATACAATGATGCTAAATACATAAGTGTTCGCCACATATATAATATCCAATATGGTGCCAATGAAACGACACAAGAAGGTCCATACCGTAACAGTCTAAGTACCCAGTTTGCTGGACAACAGACTTCCCTTTAAATTAGGATCTACATTTTTTCTTGCTCTTGCCATTCTCCTTCAATCTGCTCCTAACAACCAATGCATATGTGATGGAAATTGAAATTTTCCTTCTAAACTCCTTTGGGAGTAAAGAACCCACCCGCTCCTCACTCTTAATATTTGTGGCGGTACTATAGATTTCCATCACCAAGTCATCCAATAAATCTTGTAACAAATAGCATTTTATAATATATTAATCTTCATCATACATTTGCATGCCCATGGATTGAAACGAGCTTGCAATGATATTGGATGTATTCAGATACTCTAGAACAAATCTCATGCCACTCCTCAATGGATTAAGCTTCTTCTATAGAGAAAGTTGATTTACCAAGGGTTGAGTTTGGCATAGGTCTCCTAACTTCTTCCAAAGGGTCTATGTGTTGAGCTCTCCCATCACATTCGATAGCACTAAATTTGCCAAGCAAAAACTAAGCAAGCTTTTAGCTTTCTCCAACACAACTCAATCTTCATCCTTAATAGACATAGGTTATTGTTCATATACTGCAATCCATGGATCTTTCTTTATTAGCAAATCCTCCATTTTTTAGTTTTCATAGCTCAAAATTTGTCCCATTGAATGTCTCTATTTCTAACCATGATGTACTCATCATCATTCAAATAAAATAAATAATTCCTACACAAAGCTTTCACTCATATCAAAACTAGTAGCAAAAATATCCTTTTCTAACCTAAGATCTCACAAGTTGATCAAGCCTTTGATACCAAATGGAAGGAAGCCAAATACAACTTAACAACATTCCCGTTTTTCTTGAAAACAAAGAATTTAGAAATGCTAAATAGGCAAATAGTTAAAGAAATTCAAAAGAATCAAAAACAACATGCAAAACATAAAATCATACATTACCCAATATATACCTTCGAAAAAACCTTTTGAGAAAAAATCTAGCATCAAAAGAGCACTCGATGTATTATCAACAAACACAAACATTGTGATTAAAATATAACTTGAAAGTATTCACTCCAATGCCAATCACCATCTAAAGAAATTCCAGCTACACAACCTGCTGCAAATAATCTCTATTTCAAGCATTCATTAAATAGACCACACACCAACCAACCAAAAACAAAATAGACCACACACCCATTCATTGCACAAAATCTAACACCCACTAAAAATTGTAAGTCAACAAAGCTTAAATAGAATGAAATATCACTTCAAATCTCCACCAAATTTGGGTGCTCTAATTTGGATTTATCTATCCTTTAGAAAGATGCCCTAATGCATCATAAGTCGGTCAATATTCTTACTTGATTTTCTAATCTATTATTTATTCTCTTTTCAAGCTCTCGTGCATCATGAAATCTCTTTGACATCTTATGATGGCATAGCTCTTACACATCTTTAATAGCTTTAGATGCTTCTTGCAACACATTATATTACAAACTAAAAATGATAGAAAGCGCCACCTCAAGTGGGATGCCATTTTCCATGTGAGTATATGAATGCTAGAAAATAAATATTAAGAATTGCAATGGTATATGACATCTAGTCTGAACGGAAGAATGAGAAAGTTCCAGTTGGTCGTCAACAATTTTGGAGACTAAGGAAAACTCAGATTACTGACAAAAATAATGTCACCTAAAGTCAGATGAAAAAGGGTATTTCTTCCATAAAGAATTCTGCACATTACATAGCATGTGCTGAAAGGGCGATTGCCAAAGTAAACGCTTCAAAGGAAGGAAATTGTGGAGCCTAGTAGCTCATCTCCTGTAACTAATTTTTTTAAATAGAAGCAAATTGCATTTCAATTTATTGAATACATGTCAGGGAAGAGCTTTTCATTTAACACATTAATTAGAGAGCCTCATCACGCACAAGGCTGTAATACAGCCTTATTAAAGGCCTGTATCACATTGACCAGTCTCACATGGAGACAACTGAGAATGAATAGCCATTTAATTGCAACCTACGATGAAGAGCATTAATTGGAAAACAAAATTGAAAAAATAAAAAGTATGATAAGTTTTATCAATGGTTTTCATTTATTTTGTAAACATTATTGGCATATGCTTAAGCATGATGGGCTATCGCTATGTTATCCCTCTTTATTATAAAGCACTGATCCTATTAAATTAGCATCTCAATACAAAGATCAACCGTAGAGCTATGATCTTACACAAGCAAGCTCTAAGAAGTTATTAGATCTGGACTAGTCTAGATATAATGCCTAGTCATTGAGTTTGTTTTTCTAATGCATGATCTTATACATAGTTCTGTTAGTACCAACAACTTCTAATATGATCAACTCACTTAACTGTCATTTTACTACTCGTCCCCTTAATGATTGAATGGTAAAGCCATGGAAAACAGTTGCTGTCATTACAAAATTATGAATATTCAATTATCTAAAGATAAAAATAATAATCCACAGATTTCCAAATATGTAATCAAGCCTAGATTTGAATCATAGTTAAGTGATGTATACATCTGATGACTAAAGGATATAGAGCAAGGATAAGAAGGATTTGAGGTTGTGTGTGAAGAAATGGGAAAAGAAAACCTGGACACTACATATATTTGCAAAAGAATCACCTAATTTTTATATTTATATTTCATTTGTATATGATTCTATGAATAGCCGGTTTATATTTAAAAATATCCACCAGGATATATGGTTATGGATGCTGAGCCCAAGCACAAATGAAGCTTTAAATTTTTGGAATTGATCCAATTCATACATAAATGGTAAAGAAAAAATGTTACTTTCATCATGTTTTAGTCCCAACTTCTGATGAGCGCATTAATAGGTATGTAAATCCACATTCCAATCAGAACATCGTGTCATAAGCAACCCCATAGAGGTTCCTCTTCATTGAGTATCACAAAATTGCATGATAGAAAAGGTTCCGTAGAACGTTCATATTTGTTTTGAATCTTAATAATTAGATTCCCTTTTCCCAACAAACTAAAACATTATTTTTCCAGAAGTCTATCAGTTATCTCAACATATGATTTACTGTTTACATGTGTATTAGAGAATAACACTAAAATGTTTCTTTAGAATAGTATGGGAGTTTTATGGTCAATATCTAAGTAAATTACAACAAAGAAAGATTTCCTCTCCGTAGAAACATTTGCTGTATCAAGAAGCTAATCAATCAGAAGATGGGAAAACATCTTTTACAGCAGTTGCTGCAGACAAGTAATTCAGAGCGTTCCGCAGTGTCTCTTTCTCCCTCTTCAACCGCATCGAGGTGTCCTCCAATTCCAAGAGTGCTTGCTGCTCTGGTGGTGAAGCTCCAAAGCAGCTGCCAACATAGAACGAAAAGGGAGTTGGAAAGAGACCCTTCCTAATATCGTCCAAGGATTCTTTATCAGCTTTACCGGTCAATCTATTAGACAGCCTGAGCACATCCTTCATGTGGGTTTCCACTTCATCTGCAAGCTTCTCTAAATCTTCATGTCTATCAGAGGGTTTATCCTCCAACCACTGAACCTCTGCCACCAGATAAGGCTTAGTCCTCACATATCTGATCACTCTGAACCTCTCCTGCCCTTTGCATATCAAGTAGAACCGGCCATCTAAAAGCCTCTCATGCTTAATGACCTCCGCAACACAGCCCACTTCAACTACACCAGAGACCTCATCTGTGTAGATTATCCCAAACCTAAGGTCTGTTTGCAGAAGGGTGTGCATCATCATTCTGTACCTATATTCGAATATTTGCAAAGACAGATTCGCACCGGGAAAAAGCACCAACTGGAGTGGGAACAGAGGCAGTTCAACTATTCCATTGGATTCTAAAGGCTCTGTGCTAGCTCTCTCTGAAGAAAAGCATGTTGTCCTCTTAAAGCATGTCCTTCTACCTTTTATAGAGATGCCCGTAATATGGATTTTGCTCAAACAGCGAGCCCTAGCATTCAAATTAGTGTCTGCAAAGCAATGGTGTGCATTGCAAGGAAAGAGACTATAGTTCCTTCCATATGACAATATATTGAAGGGATATGCAAATTGGCCCAAAGCCATTTTACTCTCAAAATGCTAATAAATTAATACCCGCAGAAGGATAAAAGAGATGATAGCGCAGTCCTGGTACCATGCTTATTAATAGAATCAACATTGAGAACACTTGGCGGTCTTCATGAAAAAAATCATACAGAAAATTGTAACTTTCTCACAGAAATTGAGGGAAAAAAAAATCAATCGAAGTATTGAACCCACCTGCGCTGTTTTATCAGGCCACCATCTAATGCAATGTGGTGTCCGAGACTACAGTATTCGCACCCCTCCTTATCATCACTTTTCTGCGACGAATCTCTACATACCCAAGATAGGTTCCCCCACTTCAAGAAATCGAGTGAATTTCTCCTGAATCTTGTGTTTTATTTTTGCTTGTTAAGCGCACGAGTTCCTTTCATCTGAAATTGCATGGTCGTTATGGCAGAACGAATTCATGGTCATTATCATTTGATGCAAAACGTTTGTTATAGCTTTTAAGGATTAGGAATGAATCCACCACATCTTTGCAAAGAAATAGCAAGATATTTAGACTTGGATTACATTTTTTTTCAATTACATTTTATGTGTGCGTCCTTGCTTGAAGTGACTTCCAAAGCGTAGTGATAGAAGAAAATTAATTTGGGACGAGCCCTACCACATCTTGGTCGGGAGAGGAACCAAATAGTTGAGTGGGCGCAATAGTCGATCACCCTATCATGAATATATTATCCAGTATTCTAACATATTTTTATACTGTAATTAATTGATCTATTTATAAATATATAAAAATTCAAATGTTGATAAAAAATATATGAATATTTGAACACATGAAAACTTATTAATGTTATAGAAAAAATTAAATGAATTTATTAATAAATAAAATAAATAACCCTTTGTCTCGAACAAAATATCATAGCTATCTAATATATGTGTGTCACTCAAAACATAAGATGCCCACTTAATAAAATAAGATACTCACTCAAATAAACATTGATATCTTAGTGTACAAATACTATTCTTATGTGTAAAACTATTGAGGTAGCAATGTATATCTATAGAGTAAATCATTTCAATAATATGTCTCATTACAAATATAAAAGGTGAATACTAATAAATACCTTGTATTTTCTCATAAAATGTATGAGATTATCAAAAACTTTTAGTGTTCAACTAATGGTCCCTTTGTGTTGGATATAGGTGTTAGAAGTAGATAATACTGATAGGGTGGGGGGGAATCAATATCTACAAACTTTTGCCCACAACTGGATATTATTAATTACTTTACAACATGTATATGAAAGTAAACCAATAATGTTGAATAGTAAATAAAACCATACACAAAGAGAACTCATAACACCATATTTTGTTAACTAGGGAAACCTTGGCCAAGGGAAAACCTTAGTGGGGATGGCACCCACAGAATAATCCACTAAACAAAAGAATCTTGTTAAGGATATTGACCCTGTTAGGAGTCTATGAATTACATATAGTGTCTTGGTCCTTGTTAGAGGACTAGGCCTTATTAAAAGTTTCAACCTTGTTGGGGGTTGCTTCAACCCTGTTAGGAGTTTCTATTACAATTACAATTGTATGTAAGAAGAGGTCACTACCCTAACATGCAATTATATAATATAGTGTCTTTATACAAAATGAAATAGATACAAAAACATCTTTATTGTTGATTGTTGTACTTCACATAGCTCTAATCTGAGATAGATACAAGTTCGCATATCATAAACATAGTTTTACATGTAATGCTAACTTAGGGTAAACATCTAGGATGTCGTCCCTGCATAAATAAGTAATTATTTCCTAACCAAAATAATTCCTTAACACTTTATTCCTCTGATTTTGATGTACTATGTTCTGCTATGTATACTGCCTTTACTAGTATTTGACCTATAACTTTGTCTATATTGTTTATACTGATTTGCACACTTAGGTATGCCATCATGAAACTCTGTTATACCTACCCTTAACTTCGCACATGCCAAGTATCTCTGTAGCCTTCACAATACCAAAAACTATCTCTACACTACTAGAGATAATGTCTAACACTTCGACAATTTTATATCTCTAACTATAGAATCTTCAACAGTATATTCTGTCATCTCTTCCTAAGATACGTGTTGCCATAAGTGACAACCTTAACTCATCCTACCTAGTCATATTGCCAACAAGATCCCCCTTTGGCATTGATGGCAATGTACGAAAAAATTGGCTAAGTCCCAAAAAGTTATACAAAAAGAAATTTTCAAAACTAGCCTTCAAAATTGTGTGGATCATTACACTTAAAATCATCTACCTTATATCTCCTTATACAATATAATGCTAACATACATTGCTCCTCCCTATTATATTATTGTTTCTATACATATTGTTATTCTATACAATTTTCCTTCTTCTCCCCCTTTGACATCAATGACAAAGGTGCCAAACTTATTTACACATTGAAATTGTGTTCCATTACCTCTTCTTAGGCTGACAAGCAAGAAATACAGTCACCAAAACTGACTACAAGACTCTTCATGTTCTTCTCCCACAAGTCATTCACTCCTAAAATGTTGAGAAGAGCACCCTATCCATAGGATGTTTAATCTACTACATTTAGATTTGAGTACACAAAACTATCAAAAGATGTCTTGACTGATAGACATTCCTCCAACTGTTGCTCGATTGTGCTTAATTTCACCGATAGGTGTTCTCTTAAAAGTGAGAACCTCTTTGTTACCATTGTTTTCTTGTCTTCCAGCAAACTAATCCCATCTTAAGTCTTGCTAACATGTGCGTCTACTACTTCAATTTATACACTAGGTTGATTTAAGTGAGTGGCCAATGCTTCTACCTTTGTGCATTTTATTTTAAGCTCATTGTCAATGTCTTTTGTGAAGCTAAAAGGCATCGCACACTTTGTATAGATAGCTTTGCCTTCAAGCTTGCATTTTCTTAATGTCTTGATGCATGCATCAATAATCAATAAGTCATTTATGATGTTCTAATATACAGTATCAGACATCTGCACAACATGCTTGGCTTGAGCTTGTGTTGTTGCAACCTCTGAAAAACTTGTGAATTCAACATTAAATGCTTGAATCACTACTTTGGCTCTATCCTTAGGGTTATGATCAAGTGACTTCATATTCATGACTCCCTACAACCTTTTAGTTACCTCCATGAGAGCTTTCTACAAACTCTTAACCTGTTTATTCTTGTTGATAATCTTACTGAGGGATGGTATCAACTCTAATTGATCATCGTCACTAGAATTAGTAAGTGTAGCTAAGGTGAGAGATGTGTTGGATGCACATGGCTTCTCATCCTCCTCTATTTTCTTATTCATCTGTTCTTCCTCTCTTATCTTTTCCTCATCCTCTTTCTTTTACTCATTTACCTTGCTTCTGATTTATTCATCTTTTTTCCTCTTTTCTTCTTCTTCTTTTGTTATGCTTCTTTCTTCTTCTTCTCTTCTTCTTATTTTCTCTTCTTTTCTTCTTCTTCCTTCTTCCTCTTCTCTTCCTCTTCTTCCCTCTTCTTCCTTCTTCCTCTTCTCTTCCTCTTCTTGACTTCTTCGCCCTTATTTTTCTTTTCTTTATCTTGCTTCTGAGCTGGAATAATCAATGGTATTGCCAACAATGTTTGGCCCAAGATCCTTGAAAGGATCTTTTGGGATGTTAACTGTCACACTTGTAGTGCTAGCTTGCATAATATATGTTCCAATGGAGATCTGTGAAGATAGATCTATCATCTAAGTGTCCTTAGCTTTCACTATTGTTGCTGCAAGATTACTCTGCTCAATAGACATAGGGATTTTCCCCCCTAACTTCGTGCTCACTTCTTTGGGTATAGAAGTCATTTATTTAACAATAGCTTCTTCCATCTCCTTATTTACCTCTTCATAATTGCCTCCCATCAAAAGAATAGCTCTTATTTTATTTCTTAGTAAAAGGGTTCAATTCCCTTCATTATATCTTGCAAGCCTTCATCACTATTGACTTTGCAAAGCTTCTTGATCATATTTTCTCTTATTTTCTTATCTTCACCAATGAATCTTCTTCTCCTATTTGTCAACCTATTATATCGGTCCTCTAGTATATGTCTTTGTACATCTTCAAATCTTTTATTCTTTAGAATCATATTCCTTATTACTATATCCTCTAACTGAATTCTATCCATATTGCTATACATGTTATAAAATTTATTTAATTGAATGAAAGTATTGTCATTAATGATTTGCATATTCAAGTTTTCTACCTTTGGCTTCCAAGGCTTCTTTCCAGTGGTTTTCCTTGCTTCACCAACTACATGTTATGTAGGTATATCCTCTTCATCTTCAAATTCATTGGACTCATCTACTTCAACCATCTGCAATGTCTTTCTTCTCTTTCTAGTGCCACTTGATAGTTGCTTGATCATTTTCTTGCTAAGTGACTTAGCCTCTTGTTTCACCTTAGTGAGTCTATCTGATTTCCTTTGGATTGGAGGAGTAGATGATTTACCTTCTACTATTTGTACCTCCTCTTCATCAGTCTTCTTCAATGGTTGTACAATAGTGGGTTGCACTTGGGCTACTGTGGCATAGGGAACAATAGCTATCTATGAAGTAGATCCTGCTACTGTTACTCCCTCCAAAGGTCCTACTATGGAAATAAGAGTAGATGCCAATACCTCAGTTTGACCACTAGCCTTCATCTCCAAGGTTGTACCCTTTATCTCATTGAATTCTTCTCTGGTCATTCCTGATTCTTTGAGAATTGATTCAATTTTCTTCTCAACATTCTTCTTTATATCCTTACTATAGAGTTTTCTCTCTACTTCTCTTATCTTTTATGCATAAGTTCCCCATCTAGGAGTGTCCTTATCCTCTTTAGACTCGAGCATGATCTTTGCATACCCTTCAATTATGTCTTCACTTAACTCATAGCCCATAGTGTCTATGAACTTAACCCTTAGCACAACTGCCTCCATGCATGCTACATATATTTCAACCATGAGACATATGTCTTCCTTGTACTTCTCCACTAGTGAGGATGGTATCCTGTATATTTGCTTCATCACAATTTGGAAACCTTTTATCATTTTGTTAGTCTTCAACAATCTTCTCCTCAGACTATCTTTTGTAATGATATGTCACCAAGTGAATGGTGCACTGGTTCTTGTTGTCTCATTCCCTATCAGGCATACTAGGGAATTGCCTAATCACTTGGAAGAATAGGAGTATCATTAATGAGTCAAACCTGAACACCGCACTTCTTGTCTTCTTGAAATTCTTTGTGTTGTCTAGCAATTGATGTCTCAGAATATCACACATATTTACCTTTTCTTTCTCAACTATCATTATGTATGCTACATGTAGGAATCTAGCAGGTACTAAGTTTAATATTGAAATATAATTCGTCTTGCACACAATGATCTTGTTGATCACTCTCACATCTGATTGTTTGATGAGATCAATCCTCATATTTCTACCATTTGATTTGGTCTCTAGATTGGTCTCCACCATCTTCTTTACATTTTTTTCATTAACTAAGTTTCTTCCCTCATTGCATAAACTAGTTAACATATGTATCATGCCATTGTCAATCATGACAGGCACATCTCCAACCCAAAAAATTCCTTCATGAATGTGGCTCTGATGGGGACACAACCCAAGAACAGAATGGACACAACAGAAAAAGGGAAAATTGTATTAACTGAAAATAAGCTAGTACATTCAGTACAGAGAAAATAAACTTCAAAACATGCCCTAAGGGCTTACAATAGCATAAATCTGGAGATAATTTCTCCTTTCGGTACCTCCTCTCAAACTCCACTCCGAACTGCCTTTTACAATGCCAGAAATCTCCTTAAATAGACCCCGAAGGGTTAAGGACTAGGATTACATTCTAAAAAGGGCTAGTAGGCATCCATCGACCAAATAGAAGGTTCCAGAAGCTGCGTTAGAAGTTGACAAAAATCTAGAAGAATCCAAAAATGGTAACCGAACTTTTGGGAGGCATAACTTTTGACCCATAGCTCCGATTGACGAACCGTTTACATTTTTGAAAAGCTCTCGAAGCACTCTATAGCCTTATGGACCAGCTTTTCTCGTCCCCCATTTTTTAGCCCTTTTCGAGGTCATTTAATGCCCCTAACTTGACTTTGAAGCATTCTTAGGAGGTCTCCACAACCCAAAAAATTGCAATAACTTTCAAACTGTGGGGTCTTTTGACCTGATTCTTTTTCTGGAATGCTCTAAATTACAATTACATTCATCTAGCCAATTTACACCTCCTAGTTCACCAAAATGATGGCTCAATTACATACTCCTATTTTTTCAGGATTTACATGAACACTGATAGTGGAACTGTGAGAGTTGGAACCTTTATTTGACCCAAATGGGTATCCAAAAATGAAAACACATGAAACAGAAACTAAGTCTAAGTATATTTTTTTGGGTGATACAGGATTGCCCTTATACCTCTGGATGCTCCTGCATCAGACACCCAGGGTAGATTGAAAAATGACCCTGTCACTCTATGAATGGTAGAGGAAATCCCAAATGGGAAACCTCAGCTACTGAAATCCAAGTTGAGTCCTCGATCGATTGTCCTTTCCATTTGACCAAATACTATTCATACTGCCTGTTTCTGGTACTCCTACCCACACGATGATCTAGAATGTCTTCTATCTCCTCCTTTTTAGAAGCAGGAATCGGACATGGCTCTAACACCAGCTCCTCATCTGCACCATCATCATGATACTCTGTTAAATTTGCAATGTTGAAAATGGGAGAAATGTGAATACCATCTGGTAGCTCCACTTCATATGCATTTCCTGAGTCATGTTTCTTCAAAATTTTGCAGGGGCCAAATTTCTTCATTTTCAGCTTGTTGTAAGTACCGACTGGAAATCTTTCTTTTCATAAGTGCACCATGACTAGATCCCCTACTTGGAATTCCTTATGTCTTCTCCTTTGATCAGCCCTAGCTTTATACTCTTGATTCATCTTGGTAATGTGTGCCTGAACCTCCTCATGTAGACGCTTGATATGTTCAGCAAATTCTTCTGCTTCAGCACTTGTCCTCTCCCCTTTCTCTATCTTCCTCAATTCTGGTGCAGTCCTTGGGCTATTCCCATATACAATTTGGAATGGTGATTTTCTAGTAGTCCTATTTATAGAGTTATTGTAAGCAAACTCTACTTGTGGTAGAATCAAATCCCATCCCTTGGGCTTATCCCCAACTAAACATCTTAGCAAATTGCCCAAACTTCTATTTACCACTTCTGTTTGGCCATCAGTTTGTGGGTGATGCGTGCAACTGAATTTCAAGTCAGTTCTTAACTTTTTCCACAATGTCCTCTAGAAATACCCCACAAATTTAGTATCTCTGTCAGAAACTATACTCCTTGGAAGACCATGTAGTCTTACCACCTCTTTGAAAAACAAGTCTGCAATATGGACAACATCATGAATTTTGTGGCATGGAATGAAATGTGCCATTTTGGAGAACCTATCAACCACCACGAATACTGAGTCATTACCCCTTTGTGTCCTTGGCAATCCAAGAACAAAATCCATACTTATGTCCTCCCATGGCCTTGATGGAACAGGCAATGGCTGATATAGGCCAGTATTGTGACTAAACCCCTTGGCAACTTGACAAACCTGGCAACTTTGTACAAACTTCTTCACATCCTATGAAATTTGAGGCCAAAAATAATGTTCTCTAAGAATGGCAATGGTCTTATCTCTACCAAAATGTCCTGCCATCCCTCCACTGTGTTTCTCTTTAATCAGATTTTCCCTCATGGAACTCCTTGGAATGCACAATTGACTACCCTTGAACAACATGTCATCCTGAATCAAATAGTCTAACCACTTGGTTCTATCTACAACAATAGGTTCTTTACAAGCTTTCCATGCTTCAACAAAATTAGGATCCTCGGGGTACAAATTCTTGAGTTCATCAAATCCAACTACTTCAACCTGCATTACTGTAAGCAACAACTATCTCCTACTTAGTGCATCTGCAACCTTGTTAGATTTTCCACTTCTATGCTTCAACACAAATGTATAGCTCTGCAAGAACTCTACCCACTTCATATGCCTATGATTCAATTTACCTTGGCTATTTAGGTACTGTAATGCCTGATGATCAGTATAAAAAAAAAAATCCTTTGGCAATAAATAATGCCTCCATTTCTTTAAGGCCTAAACTATTGCATAGAACTCTTGATCATAAACATAATACTTCTTCTTTGCATCATTCAATTTTTCACTAAAATATGCAATAGGCTTACCTTCTTGGCTTAATATAGCCCCAATAGCACTGCCACTGGCATCACAATCCACCTAGAAAACCTTTCTAAAATTTGGAAGTGCCAACACAGGTTGTTCTATTACCTTCTTCTTCAGCAATTCAAAACTTCTCGCAGCTGCTGCAGTCCATTTGAACTCTTTTCTATCCCCTCTTATTGTATCAATTAGGGGTGCACATATGCCACTGAAATTCTTAATAAACTTCTTGTAAAAACTAACCAGACCATGAAATGATCTTACCTCAGTAGCAGACCTTGGAGTAGGCCATTCCAAGATGGCTTTTACCTTCTTCGGATCCATTTTGAGACCTTCGGGTGATATAACAAACCCCAAATAGACTAACTCCCTTTTTGCAAAGATACACTTCTTCAAATTAATTAACAGTCTCTCTTCCCTTAGCCTTTCAAGGACACTACGAATATGTAGTAAATGTTCTTCCAATGTCTTGCTGAAAATTAAAATATCATCCAAATAGACAATAACAAATTTTCCCAAGAACTTCTTAAGTACCTCATTCATGAGCTGCATAAAGGTGCTTGGGGCGTTCGTCAATCCAAAGGGCATGAGTAACCACTCATAAAGACCCTCCTTGGTCTTAAAGGTTGTTTTCCACTCATCTCCTTCTTGAATTTGTATCTGATGATAGCCACTCTTCATATCTATCTTTGTGAAGTACTGAGCTCCACTCAAGTAGTCCATAAGATCATCCATCCTTGGCAAAGGAAATCGGTACTTGATGGTTATCCTATTTATAGCTCGAGAATCTGTACACATCCTCCACTCTCCATCCTTCTTTAGTGTGAGTACTGCAAGTACTGCACATGGACTCAGGCTCTCTTGAATCAAGCCCTTCCTCAACAGCTCCTGAACCTGTCTATTTAGCTCCTCTATTTCAGTAGGAGTCATCTTATGAGCAGCCTTGTTAGGAAAACTAGCTCCTGGAATCAGATCTATCTGATGACTAATTTGCCTTACTGGTGTTAATCCATCTGGAACATTATCAGAGATAATATCTCCAAATTCCCCTAGTAAATCTGAAACTTAAAGTGGTATTTCACTACTACATTCTTTATCTTTCCTAGGAATCAAAGCATATTACATATGCTGATGTTTCATGCCATCTAAAAACATCCTTCTATCAACAAGACAAATCCTAGCACTGCTACATACCTTTTCACCTTCCTTTTTCATGGGCTTCAATTTGTGGCGAACTCCATCCTTTGTCAGAGAGTATGTGCTTGCATGCCCATCATGTATTGCATGTCTATCAAACTGCCATGGTCTACCCAACAATAGATGGCAAACATCCATCAGAATAACATCACAGAGAACTTCATCATGGTAACTCCCAATTTTCAATTTCACTAAACATTGTTCACTTACTAGGACCTTATGATCATCTTTTACTCAAGCAATCTGATAGGGTTGGGGATGTTTCTCCCTCTTGAGCTTCAGCTTAGAGACCATCTCTTCTGATACCAAGTTATCAGTGCTACCACCATCAATGATCACGTCACAACATTTATCCTCACACTTGCATCCGGTATGGAACAAACTCCTCCGTTGTCCTGGTTCAATCTCACCACTTAGTAGGACTCTTTCATTTACCAAGGTCTCTCCTCTTTTTGCATCCTCTGAATGTGATGATTGTGCATCCTCATCCACATGAGCAACCCTAGCTTGGCCCTCAGCTCTCCTATCTGCCCTTCCTTGTCATTGAGGGCATTCAAAGGCACGATGACCTTCTTCATTGCAATGGAAACAAGTACCATGAAAGCCTCCTCTTCCTTGTCCACGTCCTCTACCTCTTCCTCTCTGATTTCCAAAGTCTTGATCATGGGAGCAGTTAAAACCCTCATTCCTCTAGTTCCTGCTAGTACCCACATCTTCATTTTTCTTTTGCATTTCATTGTGGCCTCCAGATGATCTACCGCTTCCCCTTCCTCCTTGACCACACCCTCTTTGTCTTCCTTCAAACCTTTTATTCAGCTTCTCTTCAACTTGTAGGGCAAACTGGTATGCCTCTTCAATGCTGATCATTCTTACCAGACTTAATTCCTCCTGGATGCTAGGTCGTAACCCACTGATATAATGAGCAACCTTCTCCCTATTTGCTTCTGCATGCCCCGCTCTAATCAAGAGTCAATAAAATTCCTCTGTATATTCTTGGACTGATCTTCCTGCTTGCTTTAACCCATGCATCTTCTTACACAAATCAAGCTCGTAGTCCACAGGAATGAACTGCTTCTTCAATGTTTCCACCATGCGATCCCATCTTGTGATCTTCTCCTTTCCTCTTCTGTTTCTTTCCAATTGGACCTCTTGCCACCAGATTTTGGCATGGCCTTTTCATTTTTCCTTTGCCAACTTAACCCTATCTGGGTCCCTGATATCCTCATACTCAAAGTATTCTTCCAGTTCATTGATCCAATCGATCAACTCATCTGGTTTCAGATTTCTTGGAAATACACCCACTTCAATTGTAGGTCTTTTCCCAAACTTAGTAATGGCCCTAAAAAGCCTTTCCTCTACATGATTTAGAACTTCCCTGTCAAATTCCCCTTCTGGTCCAACTTCATCTTCTTCGTTGTCATCTTCACTTTCATCACCTGCGGCCACAATTGCTCCTCTACGGAGCTCCTCCTGCAATGCTTGTACTTTCCTTTGGAGGGCTCTAACCTCCTCAGGATTAATAGCTCTGGCCCTTCTGCTACGCTCTCTTCATGGAGGCATCTTTTTAACTCAAACCCACAACCACACAGTCTTGGTGCAAACTGCCTCACAGTGGGCGCTCTGTCTACACACTCTGGAAAACCAACTCTGATACCACTTGATGGGGACACAACCCAAGAATAGAATGGACATAATAGAAAAAGGGAAAATTGTATTAACTAAAAATAAGCCAGTACATTCAGTACAGAGAAAATAAACTTCAAAACATGCCCTAAGGGCTTACAATAGCATAAATCTGGAGATAATTTCTCCTTTCAGTACCTCCTCTCAAACTCCACTCCGAATTGCCTTTTACAATGCCAAAAATCTCCTTAAATAGACCTTGGAGGGTTAAGGACTAGGAGTACATTCTAGAAAGTGCTAGTAGGCATCCACCGACCAAATAGAAGGTTCCAGAAGCTGCGTTAGAAGTTGACGAAAATCTAAAAGAATCTAGAAATGGTAACCGAACTTTTGGGAGGCATAACTTTTGACCCATAGCTTCGATTGACGAACCGTTTACATTTTTGAAAAGCTCTCGAAGCGCTCTATAGCCCTATGGACCAGCTTTGCTCATCCCCCATTTTTCGGCCCTTTTCGAGGTGATTTAATTCCCCTAACTTGACTTTGAAGCATTCTTAGGTCTCCAAAACCCAAAAATTTGCAATAACTTTCAAACCGTGGGGCCTTTTGACCTAATTCTTTTTATGGAATGCTCTAAATTACAATTACATTCATCTAGCCAATTTACACCTCCTAGTTCACCAAATTGATGGCTCAATTACATACTCCTATTTTTTTCGAAATTTACACAAACACTGATAGTGGAACTCTGAGAGTTGGAACCTTTATTTGATCCAAATGGGTATCCAAAAATGAAAACACATGAAACAGAAACTAAGTCTAAGTATATTTTTTTGGGTGACACAGGATTTCCCTTACACCTTTGGATGCTCCTGCATCAAGCTCAAAATGATTCTACTCCATTCATGGTTGTCAAAGTTTGTATAGAATGTATGGTTCACAATGTTCAATTCCTTTAGGTGTGTGAACTCTTGTTTCAATAAAAAGTCTCCTTGGCATACTAGGTCTAGGTCTTTATCTATTTCATTATCTCCAATGCTCTCAAATTTGCAGACAATGTATGGCTTAATATCTTCTATATTAAGAACATTCTCCAGAACTTGCAAAAATGCTCCTAAGGGATCATCAACTTGAGATATGAATGGCTACTTCTTAAAAAAAAATATTAGCCTCTACTAACATCACTGATAGTAGGAATCTCCATTTTAGCTAATTCAAACACTTTAGAGACTTTGTAGAATACTTGAATTTTGTGAAACTAGGGCTTTTTCCACTTCGCACTCTGAAAGCTTCAACTTTTCTTTTACTTTCTTTTCAAATCACTTTGAACCACTCATTAACTCTTCACACAACCAAATAGTACTCAAAATCTTGTTCGCATTCCTTAAGTCTTTCTAACTGAACTTTGCATTCCTTAAATTTGCATCTACCAAAATTCATAAAATTGTTACGCTTTCAACTAGTAAAATTTTTTGACTTCGTTATCCTTCATTTGATTTCCAAATGACTTGCACTCTTAACCAACAATTCATTATAATCTTTACTACCTTGTGTCAACTTTGCAACTCTCAAGTCAATTTTAACTTATGTTCCATCTTTCTGATACTTTATTTTTTTTATAAAAGGTGCTTGATTCAATTAAGTTGGATTACACAGTATGGCTAATTTCATTCTTTCTTCAAGTGCATAAAAAATTTATTCTTCTAAAATTGTATGTGAACTTTCTAGATCGTTTGCTCTCACAAATACTTACTTGAATTCTTCAACATGTTCTTTAATTTATTCCTTCTGACTGTTAGTGCTACGATTATCATTTCTTCTATCATTTCTATTATTATTCCTTCTATAGTTGGGATTTTTGTTAAAGTTTCTTATATCCATTCTGTAAAATCTCACCATGTGTCCAAATTTATTATATAACTGACATACAAGTGCATTCCTTCTCTAATTGGTTCCATTCTGATTATCTAGTGCTCTGCAGTTCCTTGCAATGTGTCAAGGTTGTTACATTTGTAACATACAATATGGTTCCTTACACCATTAGGTCTTTCTCCATCATTGGATCTACTTTGTGATATCCTTCTTTCATTAGCTGCAAAGTTAGTATCCCTAAACATTCTACTATTTCCATTATTACTATCAAACTTAGGTTTCTTAGACTACTTGATGTTCAAAACCATGACAATTATAACAATAGAAATTAGCGATAGGTTTAAAAGACTTACCTGTGCAATCTCTCTTCATATGACCAACTTCATTCCATATAAAACATCTACCTCTGAATTCATATCTAGCCTCGTTAGATGGTTCAACTTGCTCTGTTTGTTTTGGTTCATTACATTTTTTTCATTGATTAACTTGCTCAACTTCTTTAGATATTTTTGTAGATATGCTTGGTTCGATCCTATTCTGATCAATTTCTTTAGGCTTAGGGTTTTCAAAAACTGTATCTGGTTCTTTCCTAACTTTAGTTTTCTTGTCTAATTTCTCTCTAATAAGGTATCCAAGACCTGTCTTATCATAAGAAGAACTATGGAAAAATAGGTGTTCATCAATTTTCCCACTACTGGAATAAATTTTTTCTAATTGTTTCTTAGCCTAAGTTAACTCTCCTTTTACAATGGAATTATACTTCTCTAATTTTGCATGCCCTAATATGATAGAATTTAATTTAGATGTTACTTGAGTCAGATGGGATCTTAGGTCTACATTCTCAGATTCTAGATCTGATTCAATCTTACTATCATCTTTCTTCATAGTCAACTTAAGTTCAACAATTTTCAACTCATGTTTCAAGATCTCATTTTCTTTCTTAAGGGTTACTACTTCATCACCATCATTAGTTTTCTCTTTTGATTCTTTTTTTGATTTTAGGTAATCAACTTTACCTCTCAGTTTGCCAATCTAATCTTTTGCAGATTCATACCTTTCTTTTAGGTTGTCTCTTTCTTCTGTAAGAAGATCTATTTTCTCTAGGGATTCTTCAAGATTCCTCTTTAACTATTCCATATCCATAGGGATCTTACTCAAGTTGTTAAGCCTCTTCTGAGTAATTGTGCTCTGATACCAATTGTTAGAAATAGATAATACTAAGGGGCAGGGGGAATCAATATTCTACAAACTTTTGCCCACAATTGGATATTATTAATTACTTTACAACATGCATATAAAAGTAAACCAATAATGTTGAACATAACACCACATTTTGTTAGCTAGGGAAACCCTAGCCAAGGGAAAACCTCAGTGGGGATGACACCCACATAATGATCCACTAAACAAAACAACATGTTAAGGATATTGACACTATTAGGAGTCTATGAATTATATATAGTGTCTTGGTCCTTGTTAGAGGACTAGGCCCTATTAAAATCCTTAACCCTGTTAGGATTTACTTCAACCCTAGTAGGAGTTGATACTACAATTACAACTGTATGCAAGGAGAGCCCACTGCCTAACATGCAATTATCCAATACAGTGCCTTTATACAAAATGAGATAGATACAAAAACCTCTCTATTGATGACTATTGTACTTCACATAGCTCTGATCTAACATCATAATTTGCATCGTGGATCTCTGATACAAGTTTTTATGTCATATATATAATTCACATACTCATCATATACTTCACATTCGCATATCATCACATCTAATCCACTACTCACACTTGCATGAAATGATTCTTTACTTATACTCTTTTCTTTCACAAAAACTCTTATTTAGTCGACTTGATGCAATCATACATTATGCTAACTTAGGGTAAACATATAGTATGTCTTCCCTACATAAATAAGTAATTATTTCATAACCAAAATAATTCCTTTACACTTTATTCCTCTGATTTTGTTGTACTCTATTCTATTGTGTATATTGTCTTTACTAGTATTTGACTATAAATTTGTCCATACTATCTGTACCGATCTACGCACTTAGGAACACCATCATGAAACTCTATTATATCCATCCTTAACTTTGCACATGCCAAATATCTTTGTAGCCTTCACAATACCAAAAACTATATTTGCATTGCTAGAGAAATTATCTAACACTTAGACATTTTTTTGTCTTTGATTGTAGAATCTTCAACAATATATTATGCCATCTCTTCCTGAGATACATGTTGCCATAAATGACAACCTTAACTCATCCTACCTAGCCATATTGCCAACAATAGGTTGTATTTTATATAATAATATGTTATTTTTATAACAACAAATAATTCTTTTGTGTTGAAATATTTGTCCTTTTGTGTTTAATATAAAAGTTATATATAACAAATATTTATGATTAATAATGATTATTTGGCCCATTTAAGTTGCACATATGTTACATTTCATATAGTTATACAATTTTCTATTAATAGCAAATGATAATTTTAAATTCAATTACTAGAGATTTTTAGATTAAGCTTTGGTCGAATGTTCAAAAAGTCATTTTTTGGACACATTTCACTTGGTGCACTATTTTAACGAGTTGCATGATGAGTCACACCTTCAAACCTTAGTTTTAGGTAGTTCAATGTCCATTTTACATTTCTAAAAAGAATGAAGGTATTACAATATCCCATGTAGTGGCTACAAGTTGACAAAGTTAGCCCTCATGGCTACTAGTTCCTCTCCCCTATTGTAAATGGAGTTCATTAAAAAGCATTTCATATAATTGGGATTTATATTTAAGAATATTGAAAGATCTTCTTTTGAAATTATTTTTAGTTGGTTGTGTTGAAGCTGATGAAAGCTCAACCCTAGAGCTCCCAAGAATCATCTGCATGCAAACACCTGTCACAGAAAGAGAGAGGCAAAAGCTATGGAGGCTAGAATTCCCAGATCCATAGATGAGACATTCTTGATGAGAAAAAAAGATATTTTTGTTATCAAAAGTGAATCAATAAATTAGAAAGAGATCAATCCTTATAAAAGGATATCAAAACCCTAACATGTAACTAACCTAAGTTGCATGATAATAATTATTAAAAGATTTAATTATTATATGGCCAAAGTTTAGCTTAAGTAAACTAGAGATAATAAGTGACCTTAGAATAATTAAATCAATATGATTTAATTAATAAGAAAATTACTTTATTACTCTAGCACCCCCCTAAGATAAACTTACAGAGTAGCTAAAAACTTAGAAACAACTATTGAAAGTAAATTTGGATCTCGACAACAAGGCCTGATGAGGTACCCAAGCACAACCAAATATCTGAAAAGAGAATAAATAGAGAAAATCACATGGAAAAAACCCTACTTCAAAAAGAGATGGAAATAATGCTAAAAAGATCTAGTGAAGGAATGAAGAAGCCTCCAAACTAGGGAATGTCCCAAAAGATAGGAACAAAAGATGATCATGAAGAACATCACTGAAGCATGAAGTTGGAAACATTGCCAGTTGTTGATTTGAAGAACCTCCACTATATAGAACATGACCAAGTAGAGAAGACTAAGTCTAAAGAGTTGACCAATCAAAGATGGAAGGTATCTGTATATGAGAAATATGTTAGCAAGTAATACTAATCTATTAAAAAAAACAAAGCATTAACTAGCATAAAAAACATAACATATATGAGAGACAAAGTGAAACCCTCAAATGAGAATATGAGCCATGGAATGGCTCTCCCAATGAGGATGGTCACTTTATTTAGGGATGAGTCTATTTGATAGGATTTGGGATGTATGCTCAAGCTTCAAACTAGCTTCAATGGAGATTTTTGGGATTTTTGGTGTGGATGCATGCAAAAGTATGGATTTTGGCTTCAAAATGGCATTATAACTTTACTTGATGGATTGTGATTGAAAAGGCTTGGGAGGGGATTCAATTTATAGGCTAAGGGCTTGAGAGATGGAGGGCTAAGATGGAAGGAAAGATGAAAGCTTAAGGAGGGCTAGGATGCACTCAAAAGGGAGCACATGGATTGTGCTTGTTTAGCACCAATCAGGGAGTGACACATGTCACGAGGTGAGTGGATGGAGGAAAGGGGAAGGATGAGTCAACAAAGGAGGCTCAAAGGATAATATCTTCATAAAGACCCTTCATTATGGTTTGTAAGAGCTTGTAAGAGTCTTTATGGCTTTTGTAAGAGCATTCATTGTTGGGTGGTTGGGATATTTTGAGGGGAGTTGAGATTGTTGACTTTCTTTGGCTTAAGAAAGTCTTAAGCTTGTTTAGGGAATGTGACAACATTAGGGGGTGGATTAGGCTTGGGTTTAGGATTAGATTAGGGATGTTAGAGATTTGCAAGTGGATGGCATTCATGGGGGTGGGTGAGTTAGTGACTAAGCTTAGTTAGTATGGGTGGATGGGGTGGATTAGGCTAAAAGGGGATTTAGGATAGGTTAGGGGTTATCAGATTTGAGGGTTTTATTTATCAAATAGGTTTATTTAATAATGGGGATTTTGGATTTAGATAGAAGAATAGGATTTAATTGATAAATAATAGGTTATTTGATTTATCAATTATCACTATAGATGATTAATTAAATTAATCAGCTAGGGGATGGCAAAGGATTAATTAAATAGAAATTTAATTAATGATGCCTTTAGAGATAACTAAATAGGATTACCAAAGCAATGTAATCAAATTTAGGTGTCTACATTTTGCCCCTCTTTGACATAGTGTTGAGACAACACTATTTCAAAGAAATTTGAATGAAGACGACATGAGGAAGATGTTTTAGCAACGAGGTTGCCCCAGTCTCAGATAAGAAGAGGAGAGACTAGACTTAGATGATGCCCCCTCAAGAAGGTGGTGAAGAGAGAAATGAGGCTCGACGACTTCTTGAAAAGTACAAGAATTCAAGATGAGCAAGGAGACTCAGATTGGCCTAAGAGAAGGGGTTGAATTAGCTCAAACTCTCACTACGGGAGAATGATAAAGGGCTATCAGATGCACAAGAGGAAACAAGCTTAAGACTCTATGGATTGGGGGGAGGATGAAGGAGTAGAGTGCAATAAAAGGAATCTAGGATGGAGAGATGGATGAGGGGATTAAAAATCTAATGCAACAGGGTTTCAAAGAGTCAGATTGGTGAAAGATGGGTTTTGGAGATCCCTAGGACTAGGATTGTGGATCTCGAAAGATGAGGCTTGGTGGATTGATTTGATTGGTGGATCCCTAAGACTAGGATTGTGGATCCCTAAAGCTAAGCGTGAGGAGTGATCTAAAGAGATACTGATGCATAAGCTGGGATAGGTGCTGGATATGGATGGGGGATAATGGAGATGAAGGAAAACCATTGAAGCTTTTTGAGCGGGGGGATACTTCAAAAAGAAGTACCACCATGTAGTTGAGCACTAGATTTGCTATAGGACTGTTGGTTAATTGCCAAGGTTACCAAGAACATTAAGGCATGTTCACCAACTATCCAGAGGACTGACGAACTGACTCGAAACAAACACACAAGGGTTGCCCCAGCATCACACATGAATCCCAGAGGAAGCAGTGTGGAACCGACACTAGGTAACCCACAAGTAGAAAAGAAAAACAAACGAAAGACTTGATCAAGACCTTATGCTCTAATTGCCCCATTCGCAGCATACCATGATATGGAAGATCGTGGCAACCTTGAGGAGGGAACAAGGAGATTGCTTGGAAAAGATACTTCAAGACCCAAAAGGGAAGATCCCAAATCAAAAGAAATCAAAAATCCAAAAGAGAACCATTTGCCAACGAGATGGGTAGGATGAGGTACTAACGGACCAAGATCAGACATGAGGAAAGCTATATCCTACAAGGATCTATCAAAGAGCACCTAAGCTGGTGGATCGGGATGAGTGATGCGTCTGGCAAGCTAAACTAAGAAGGATAACACTTTGGTGACATGAGATTTAGCTAAAGGATGCATTGGAATAGCTAACCAAGGGTTGTGCAATGTGTGCAAGATGTTGATCAAGGAAAAACTGACACGAACGCTGGATAGATACAATGGTACTAAGCTAAAGAGGATGTACAAGCTGACAAACCAAGGTATTTACAAGCTGAAGCTAACCAAGATAGTTACAAGTAGGCAAAAGCTCAGGATGATAGGATAGCGGGATGGTTCGATGTTGTGCAAGATGCGAAAGCTAAGGGTGAGTTGATAGCGTAAGATATGGATGTGGCAGGATGCATCCAATGATGATGAGAGATTTTGTGACCAAGGATAGCTAGAGGAGCAGGATGAGATGGCTAGATAGGATGGTAGATAGCTAGGATTATGATGGATATAAAGAGATGACATTGGGTTTGCATGAGGATAGCCTAGAGCTAGATACCAATGACAAGGGAGGATGGACAAGACAAGATCTCCAAGGAATATAGTGCCTCCAATTAGAAGATAACATGCGGAAGGAGGTCTTATGATGGATGTTATAGGATTGAAGCTAGGATGGAAAAAGCTGAAGGGCTAGGGAGATGGATGATAGCTAGGATGGTTGGCTGAAGCTGCAGGAGATAAGTGGATAGTGTGAGATGGAAGTTGGAGGGTGGAGGATAGGTGGATAGATTAGAAGATGGAGTTGGATGTCAAGAGATGACCAAAAGCATGAGGGTGATAGGCTAAGCTGGGGATGGTTGGATTATGCATGACGCTTGTTTGCCAACTTTTCATCATGGTACTTGTCCAAGGCGCTTGCATTACCAAGTTTTCACCAGTGGACGCTTTATTTTTCTTTATTTTTTTGACTTTTTGACTTTGGACTTAGTTGGAATGATTTTGGCTTTCTTCAGCTATTTTTGGCTTTTTCCTTGGGATTTTTCACTAGCTATTGCAATGTTCAATTTTGTTGCTAGCTGTTGGTACATCGGATGTGTGATTTATGCAATAGATTGGATTATATGGGATTGATGGTAGGAGATGGAGGGATGAAAAGGCTGGAAAGGAGCATGAGATGGGGATGCTTGCAGGATCAACATTGGCACATGTTGGGACAGGTGTGAAAAGAGCATATGGGGGATAGATGGTAGATGTGGGCTTGATGGTGGATTTGCGGAAGCGTGATTGGGGATATAGGCACCCAAGATGGAGTTAGGAGATGGGGGACATGAGTCACTGGATGGAGGATTAGCAATGGTTGATGCCATAATGCATTGAGTTTCAACTTTTTTCTTTGGGATCCATATGGTTTTGGATTTTCTTTTCATAGGCTTTTGTATTGTTTTGCATTCTTTGATTGGATTTTGCCTTTTTGGAGTATGTCTTTTAGAATGGACATATGATTGCCTGTGATGTGGATTTTTAGCTTTATGCATATTGAAGTTGGTATTTACATTGTTGTGGTAAGCTTTGGGAAGATGGTTAGGAGAAGCTTTGTGAGATGGAGAGGATATGGGAGAGCGTGTAGGGGGATGGTGATGGATGATGTGCCTCGATATGTACCTTTGCTGATCTTGCATAGGAATGGAGGGAATAGGATTTGAATGATGGCTAATAGGAGGATGGAGGATGGTAGATTTTGGGACATAGGGACCCAAAATGGATTTAGCAGGTGAAGGGGGGATATGGTAGGTTGTTTTAGGTTGCAAAGATGGTGGAGGGGGGATGACATAAGATTTCTTGAAGGAGTGATGGGAGGCTGGCATGGGGGGTTTGGATATAGGCTTGGTTTGGGGGTGTGGTGTACCAACACCTTTAGATGGTGAGCCTTTGGATACATATCCAAGACCATGAAATCTTGGATTCTTTTGTGCAATAATAGGCTTTCTAATTCCTTGCTCTTGTGGTCCTAAACCTTGACCTTGATAATGCCATCGATTGAGCATTTGAACTAGCTGAGGATACTTTTTGTTTGCAGAAAGTGGTGGAAGTGCTTTATCAGATGTACTGCAATGGGGAGATATTGTTCTTAATTCTTCTGCTGAGAGGACGCAACTATGGATGAATGTAAGTGAACCAAGAGGGTAGATTATAGATGGTGGAATAGCTTGGATAAGTGGTAAGATGGAAGCATGGAGTGGAGGAGATGGTATGATAGGATCTTGATTTAGCTGATGGGATGAAAAGATATCCTTCAATAGAGGAGGTATGGCTTGAGTTTTTGGAGATGGAGGGGATGGTGACTGCACTATGGATGGAAGACATGATACGATGATATCTTCGTTTATGCTTTGGGGGATGTCAACATGCTTTTGGGCAGGATCTTGATAGGATTGGATTGGGATGGATGGTGCAATAGGAGGTGAAGGGATGGATTCTTCAAAGGCAGCGGATGGATAGATGGGAGATTCAGTAGTGGAGATGGGTGAGTAGAAGATGGATGCATAAGGGTCATTATGGGAGATTTGGGAAATGCTTGGAGGTGATGTGGATAGGATGTGAAGGGATTTGATAGGTGGTGGGATTTTGATGCTTGTGGGAAGTGGAAGGATTTTAAGCAATTTGATGGATGGTATGGGGATGATAGTTATGGGAGATGGAGATGACATTATGGATGGGGAAGCTTCATCACTGACTACTTCACATGGTTGGATTAGATGACATGGCTTATCGACTGTTGGAGGCTGCTTTTCTTGTATTTCCTCTGGGAGATTTCTTGGAGACTTGTGTGTCGGAGGTGGAGGTGAATTGATAGGAATAGCTAATGTGATGGGGGTGGAAGATTGGAAGCTTGGTTGATTGGGTGATGGAGAAGAAGCTGGGATATCAGATGGCATGACTAGATAGTTTGGAATAACTCTTGGATTTTGGGGGATGGTTGGTGGAATGTTTCTAAGGCTCTCAAGATACCCTTCATAGTCAACCAGATTTTCATCATCATTGGAATAGGAGGTGGCAGGAGCAAGGACGATATGACCAAACACATCATGATAGGATTGGTACTTCATGCTTTGACGATGAGTTTGATGGGGATGGGGTCTTGCATATGGATGAACACAAAAGCTCATGGTCGAATTTGGATTAAGCTCAGATTTTGGATTGGCTAATGAAGGATTTCATAGGGAGAGTCAAAGCTATATGATAGACCTAAGGAGGATTGGCTGGAGATTTTTGGCTTTCCTGTGGATGGAAGACTTCAAGGGCATGCTGTCAAAAAGTGAGAGTTTTGCTTTCCTATGTGCAGGATTGGTGGAGATTGTGTCAACTTAAGGATAGACTAATGATCCTATGGGCATGACACGAGATTGACCACTTGTGGATCCCAACCTTTAGCTCAAGGTGATGAGGGATACAAGTGACAAAGCTAGATTACCCTAGACAATGCTCTGTCAAAGGGATAACCTTGGTGAGATTGGTGGATTGGTAGGATTGATTGGATAGCAAATTCTAGCAGAGTGACAACAACTCTTTAAAGGCTTGGGTGTGATTTTGGATTGGGCTGCTAGCTGGCTGGGGGGGATGATTTGGAGAGACTTTGGATTTGAGATTGTTCTAAAGCAAGGAACTAGATAGATTTGGTTGCAGCGGGGGAGCTTGGATGATTTTCTGATGAGGCAGTGGCTACGCTAAGTATGCCTTGAGCTGGGAGATTTCTCCTTTTTTGGGATTTTGACCAAAGTTGGCAAACATTCATTCAAAAGCTATGAACAAACAAGCAGACAAAATTTTGGAGCAAGCACGTCAAACACACCAACATCCTAGGAAGCTTTCTACAAGGATGAAATTTGGTTTAGCTAGGGAGTCCTCGATATACGCAAGGTACGTGAGGCCCATATCCGTAGATGAAACCAAAAAGATGTCACACAGCCGAGAGGAGCGGTAACCCACTTCTCCTCTTTCACTTCTCAAGGGTATAAAGTTCCTTGAGGCTTAGCCCGAGTGACAAAATCTTGATTCCAAGAGAGGTGTCTTTGGATTCACCTCCCGATCTTTATACTCCGCCGAAATGCTGGAGTTGAGGTCATCCCAAGGGGTGATGAAATCCCCAAGCAGGCCTCCTAAAACTAAAAACAAGGTTTTAGATCCTAGTCTTATGCACCCAAGATGGCCTCGAAAGACGACAAGGGGAGAGAAGACTTGGATGACCTTGGGCTAAAAAGCAGAGTTCTTTTCCATTTGATGATTTAGATTTTGTAAGCTATGATTGAAGACACTCATGATTATGGCATGCAATGTTCATTCCAACTTGACAGCGTCGTCAACATAATGGAAATCGAGAATTCGTCAACGTAAGAAAAGCGAGCGTCATTGAGATGCATCAAAACCATGCAATGTTCATTGATTGTTAGGCATTCAAGATTGTGTTAGAGTGTTTTAAGCCCAAATTGGAAGTGTGATATATTGCAATGGTTAATTGATCCTTGGCATTCAAGATTGGATTTGTTGTTTTAAGCATGCATTCCAAGAAAGATTGATTTTAAACCATTGCATTCAAGATTGTGTTTGAGAAACATTCATTCAATGAAAGATGTGTTTAAACATGCAAGTTCATTCTAAAAAAAACTTGCAAAAAACATGATTAGGTTAGTAGGACGCTCCAATCTGCAATAGCTACAAAAGAAAGTCAAGTTGATTAGTAATCCCAAAAAATCTCAAAATTTGAAGCTTAACTATGGGAAAAATAAAATCAACTTTTTTTGCTATTTTTTCTATGCGTAAAAATGCTTTAAATGGTCTAAATCCTACGGAACCACTAAAAGTCAAATTTTGATTTATACTCTTTTTTTTTTTTTTAAAAAACTACAAAGTGCGAAAATAAAGATTTTAAAATAGAAATGCAACATAAACAGGCAGAGACGACAATCTATCAAGCGGAGACGCTAGTATTCGCAAACGACAGAGCAGAGATGATAGGTCAGATTTGTGGTGCAAAAAATAGGTGACAAGCGGAGACGCCAATTTGCGCAGACGCGGATTTGGGTTGACGGCGGCAGAGACGACAGAATAGTTGCGGAGATGACAGAGTAGCTGGCAGAGACGCGGATGTGAGGAGACGACAGTTGAGGATGTGCAGACAATAGTCTAGTGGCGGCACCAACAACAGAAAACCAAGAGGAGACGCCAAACTGCAGAGACGTCGATTTGGTTGCGCAAACGACAAAGTAGCCGACGAAGACGATAGTTTGCAGGCGCAGACGCTAAACTGCGAAGACGACACTGCGCGAAAAAAGCTGAAAAACACAAATTTTTTGTAGAATTTTTTTAATTTTATGCTATTTTTAGATTTTTAGATGGTATTTCTTCTTCCTAAGTGCGTTCTTTAACCTGCAAAAATAAGCAAAACACCCTATAACACACTCAAACAACAACAAACATTAGATGGTTAGAAAAAACAACATATAGATGAAAATGGATGATTAAATGACCCATAGTGGGGTCCCACCGGGCGTGCCAAAATGTATATAAGAAATATGTTAGCAAGTAATACTAATCTATTAAAAAAAACAAAGCATTAACTAGCATAAAAGACATAACATATATGAGAGACAAAGTGAAACCCTCAAATGAGAATATGAGCCATGGAATGGCTCTCCCAATGAGGATGGTCACTTGATTTAGGGATGAGTCTATTTGATAGGATTTGGGATGTATGCTCAAGCTTCAAACTAGCTTCAATGGAGATTTTTGGGATTTTTGGTGTGGATGCATGCAATAGTATGGATTTTGGCTTCAAAATGGCATTATAACTTTACTTGATGGATTGTGATTGAAAAGGCTTGGGAGGGGATTCAATTTATAGGCTAAGGGCTTGAGAGATGGAGGGCTAAGATGGAAGGAAAGATGAAAGCTTAAGGAGGGCTAGGATGCACTCAAAAGGGAGCACATGGATTGTGCTTGTTTAGCACCAATCAGGGAGTGGCACATGTCACCAGGTGAGTGGATGGAGGAAAGGAGAAGGATGAGTCAACAAAGGAGGCTCAAAGGATAATATCTTCATAAAGACCCTTCATTATGATTTGTAAGAGCTTGTAAGAGTCTTTATGGCTTTTGTAAGAGCATTCATTGTTGGGTGGTTGGGATATTTTGAGGGGAGTTGAGATTGTTGACTTTCTTTGGCTTAAGAAAGTCTTAAGCTTGTTTAGGGAATGTGACTACATTAGGGGGTGGATTAGGCTTGGGTTTAGGATTAGATTAGGGATGTTAGAGATTTGCAAGTGGATGGCATTCATGAGGGTGGGTGAGTTAGTGACTAAGCTTAGTTAGTATGGGTGGATGGGGTGGATTAGGCTAAAAGGGGATTTAGGATAGGTTAGGGGTTATTAGATTTGAGGGTTTTATTTATCAAATAGGTTTATTTAATAAATGGGGATTTTGGATTAAGATAGAAGAATAGGATTTAATTGATAAATAATAGGTTATTTGATTTATCAATTAGGACTATAGATGATTAATTAAATTAATCAGCTAGGGATGGCAAAGGATTAATTAAATAGAAATTTAATTAATGATGCCTTTAGAGATAACTAAATAGGATTACCAAAGCAATGTAATCAAATTTAGGTGTCTACAGTATCTTCTTGGCCTCTAAATGTAGGAATGAAGGAATTTTTATATGGTAAATAATCCATCTCATAGAAATGCATAAGTATTCAGCCACTGCAATTGCCTAGTACATAGGATCAAGTACTGAATACATAGCTCACTCCATTGAACAAAGAAAGAAATAGAACCAACATAACCCCCCTATAATACTAAGAGGTAAGACATGAGCACTAAAATTGAATGCAATATCTCTTGCAGAAATAAGAACTAGGAACATCAAGAGTACAAAAGAAGTACAAACACCTATAACAACACATGCCATCAATACATCATGAGGCTAATGTGGTGGAAGGAACACTCACTTGACAGAGGAAGATGGTGAATATGGCCAACATGAAACCCCCCAAGGCACTTTATAATGTAGTGTGAGTACAACAAAATACAAAGATGTGCAAGATCCTGAACTGCAATAGAGGGGCACTTTATCTCAGTACATTTGCAAAAATACTACAAAATGATGTCAACAAAGATCAAAAGAGACATAAGGCTAATACAAAAGATAGTACAACCCATGAAAAACCATTTGAGGAAAGATAATTGATCCCTAGACTTGAAACAACCAAGATATCCATCAAAATACAAAAAAAAGAAAAAAACTAAATGGGATGTGCCTAGAGCATAATCTAGAAAATAGAATATCTCAAAATATGCCTCCCAGAGTGCAAAATAGAACCTCTAAATTTGACTACATAAACTAACAACCAAACAGCATCAAAAGTCCAAATAAACTCCACCATCACAATGAGCTCAAAATCAGCTTTTCGACGATATCTTATTCATGAAAAACAAAGTTTGGATGAGCAAGTTATGACCAAAAAATCACATGTAGGTCAAAACAGTGCTAGAAGGGCAAAATAAAAATATTTACCACCTCGAGATTCATGCCAAATGCCTCAAGAAACACACCACTAGTACAAAATTACCTCAAAAAGTTTGTTAGTTTTGTACCAAAATTGTCTTGATTTAAATGCCACAAATCTCAATTTTGTATAAAAGTCAATTTTTGTACCAAAAAATCTTGATTTACATGCCAAAAATCTTGATTTGCACTCAAAAAACTCAATGTGCATGCCAAAAAATCTCAAATTTCATTTTGAAATATCTTGGTTTTTTTGCCAAAAATCTTGATTTTCATGCAAAAAAAATAAAATTCTCACCTTGAGAAATGTGCCAAATCTGTGAGCAATTGTTTTGCCTTAGATTTCTTTGCCTCATATTCCAATAGTGTCTAAATTGAACAAATTTTATATAAAAATACGGGTTTTTGGAAAATCTAAGCTTAACACTAATGTCCTTTTTTTCTCAAAGTGCACTGAAAATTAGTGACCACACCCCCCCCCCCACCAGATCCAATACAAAAATCCTCTGAAAAATGAAAACCCTTTGAAAGAAAAATTACAGATCTAAAAGCTAAGCCAAACCTCTCATAAATAGAACAAGGGCATGAAGATTTGGAGCTATGATACCATGTTGAAGCTAATGAAAGCTCAACCCGACAACTCCCAAGAATCACCTACATGCAAATACCTATCATGGAAAGAGAGAAGCAAAAGATATGGAGGCTAGAATTCCTAGATCCATATGTGAGACATTCTTGATGAGCAAGAAAGAGATTGATATTATCAAAAGTGAATCAATAAATTACAAAGAGATCAATCCTTATAAAAGGAGATCAAAACCCTAATAGGTAACTAATGTAGGTTGCATAATAGTAATTAATAAAAGAATTAATTATTATATGCCCAAAGTTTAACTTAAGTAAACTAGAGATAATAAGTGACCTAATAATTAGATCAATGTGATTTAATTAATAAGAAAATACTTTATTACTCTAATAGGTTGGGTAGTCACTTCTACATCTTTTTAGAATTGATTAAAATATTTTGGTTATATTTTTGATTAATTGTAGTAAATAAAATATCTGCATTAAAATTTTAATATTTTTATTTTTAAAAATTAATCCAATAATAATTATAGTACACAAGTTCATAAAAAGGGTTTGGGTGGATATAAAGATTACATCTTTATAATTTCCAAAAAGTTTATAATAGGATACTAAAAATATGTACTTGAACAAGTGTTGATGAACTATTTTGAGGAATTTGTTTGACAAAGATCTTCTCCTTTGGTCATATCCATAAGATGTAATTTCATGATTTTAGTACAAAGATTGAATTAAGATGTTTAAAGTGTGAGTATCATAAAATTAGAAAATATAAGGATTTAATGTAATAGATGGTTGGATATAATGTGGTTAAAAATTATTGCTGAGTAATTTCATTAATGACTTCATATTGAAACTATATTTGATGGTAAATTATGAATTGACTTTTTATAGTTTAGGTGAAATAGTGTGTGATTAATTTGTGTCATTGTACAAGTGACCTCTACTTATGAAATTGAGTTTATATACATGGAAAAGATTTGTGAAGCTCTCTTCCCCCAAAACCTATTAGCATCATTGCTTGGAATCTAAGTATGTAAGTAAAGAAATGCTGACGAAGACCTTAAGAAATTTGCTTGGCATAGATTTTCTCCTTTGATCATACCCATATGATGTGATTTCATATTTTGAGCACAAAGATTGAGTAAAATAAGCAATCATTCAAGATGCTCTAATGTGTTGCTTTTTGAAAATATTAAAGAAAATTGATGGTGCAATGAATGATTTGTAATCCATTTATGATATTTAATTGCTTAGATGGATATACTAGATCATAAAGAAGTGAATTATTATTTTTCCTTTTATATCACAAATCTAGCATGCAATTTAAAGTGTTTTTATGCTTAATTTTCTAAGTAACAACTAGTTAGTGGGTTTTGGCTTGGGCCTATGACTAAATTAATATTTTAAAATTTCAAGGGTTTAATCTATGCACAATCATTTGAACTAAGTTCATTTTTAATCTATAGAATCAATTTGAAATGAGGAACACAATGTAATATCTCCAATGAATATTTTTTATAATTTCTTCACAACTATTTTCCAGACATATAATAGAAAAACTATGCAATATTTACCATAAAAAAATTCATATAGATACTTTAGAATATAGTATTGCATTATACCTCTACAATACAATAATAAACACCAAATATCCAATATGAATACACTGACAATAGTTAAATTAAAAAACTATGAAGTGCACTTGAACTTCCAAGGTGAACTTCAATGTGAATTCACCATGGCTGATGTTGAACTAGGTTTGCATTTGATTCACCATAAGAAGCCTGGGGGTTGCATCCTTAGGTTCTGAAAACTTAAAGCCAAAGCTTCCACTTTCTCAAAGAGAAAATTGAAAATAATCTCAATCCAAATATAATTGAGAATGAACTACCTTCCTTTTTTTAATGCTCAAAGAGGTGACTCTTCAACTTTCTTCTCCTGCCTTTTTTCTTATTCCTTTTTTGTCACTTTTTAGCCCACTTTATAATATTAAATTGACCTTTTTATGAATTTACATTATGCTCTCATAAGCCAACCCATTTAATATTATATGAATATGTCTTCAAATATCTAAATATTCCAAAAAAGAGACATTGCAATCCTCCCTTCTTGAGATTAGTTTTCCCTCAAGTAATTATGAATTTGTAAACCAATACCAAGATCCCATAGTCATCTTCTACCATATCTATGATCCATATTAGTAACTTTGAAGTCAAGATAGTGTAGTATAGGACCGATTACTAAGAGGAGGGAGTGAATCAGGAATCACCAACCCAATGAAACTTGTAGGCCCAAAAAAATTTAACAAACGAAATTATCCTTTTAAACTTCTTTAACCCATTACCAACATTATCAATAAAGTAAACTTAAAGTAGCATGCAACACAAGTAAAAGTATTCATACAAGTATATCACCATATATATCTCATGGAAACCCAATTAGGGTAAAAACCATAGTGTGAGAATGATGCTCGCAAATTTTGTACTCTTCTGGAATATGCTCTATTAGGAGCCTATCTGATTAAGGGTTACAACGATGCTATCATGTGCTACCCAGTTGAGGGATTTCCCCAGAGACTTGTTAAATTTTTATACCATGTTAGGAATAACTTTTTAAGAGTATTTTGAACACTCTTTTGAGAATGTCACCTAGTTAGAGGATTTTACAAGGACTTGTTAGGACCACATGATTTAGGGATTTTTCTGGTACAATAGTTAGAGAGTAACTAATAAGAAATGATCTATAGGATACACTATCTCTACTAAATCAGAACCAGTAAATCTCCTTAACAGATCAACATACCATGCTTGATCCTTTGTTCTGATTGCACTTAACTATGTGTCTTCTTCTGTGCTCACAACCTTTTCTAATCTTCCTTTTTCCACTATGATAACAAATTTCTTCATTTCCCTTCCTTAAGTAGAATTAATTTCATCACAATACCCAAACCTCAATCCAATGATCTATGTTATAATTCTTTAAATAACTAAGGGGGGGGTGGGGGTTTGAATCAGTTATATAAGGTCTAAATGCCCTAATAATACTTTTTCTCAAATTATAATGAATCCATAAACTTTTCGTCCATCCAAGCTTAAATAAATCATCCTAGCAAGTTATAACAAATCAACATTCAGCAATAAAACATGCAAGATCAACTCATGACAGAGTGATTTACGTGGAAACCCAATTTGGGAAAAACCACCAGTAACATGCTACTTAATTTTCACTCTTCTAAAGTGATGCCCTATTGAAAGCCTGCCTTGTTAAAGGCTTACAACACACTGTTAAATGTGACCGTGTTAGAGGATTTTACCATATTGTTAGTACTGGGCCTGGTCAAAGGACTTTAGAACATTCACTTGGAATGTCACCCTGTTAAAGGATTTACAACATGGCTATTAAACCAACCTAAGTTCATAGGATTTAAACTATCTGTTACAATTGCTAGAGAGTAACAATAATGGCTTGTTGATCTGATACAACTTACAACATATCTTGCAGATTTCAGATCACACTTCAGTTCAGTCCTTTTGCTTGGTTTTAATCACTTTAGCTCTGACAGCTTGTCATCTCAAGCTTCGTCTCCTTAAGTCATCTTACTCATCATACCAATGCAACCATATCTGTGGTCATCTATTGAAGCAAAGTAACTGTTTTCTCTTACTCCTTAGCACTTCCTTCAGCACTTTATGCTTTCATGTTTGACCTCCCCTATTTTTCTTCGTAGCCTTATGACTCCTTAAATAGAAATCTGGAGTCCCTTTCCCGCTCGATTATTCCTCTCCAATTTTAGGGTTTCAGGTAGATTAGGTAGGGTACAATGTATCTACCCCATATCTTTCTCTTATCTAGAAACTTTTTCTAGAGTCCAGTTGTATTCTCCAAAAATGTTCTACATGGTGTTTTGTGCCACCAACTCATCACTCTTATCTTCTATTTAATTCACATAATTCTAGATAACAACCTTGTCATCTTAGATCTGGCGAATCTTTGATCTTTGAAATAATGCAGCAACTCGGCATTATTGGTTTACTGATGCTCGACACCTCTGTGTTACTTGGCACTTGTATTTGCTCGACACCTAATCTTTGCTCGGCACCTGAAGATCACTCAACATCTGAAGATCACTCGGCATCTGTTCAAGTTGAACTTGCTCGGCTTCAATTAAGAATCTTTTCAGCACTAACTAGCTTGCTCAGATTTCTCTCTTAATGAACTTAGTTAGGCTTTACAAAATGACTTAGCTAAAACCTTACATCTTTGATATGTTTCAGTGTGCCCATTCTCTGTGTCTTAGAGTATGTCATCAATACACTTTTTCATCAATGGCTTAGCTAATCCTTGTACTTCATTACAACATCATAACTTCAACCTTTCTCTAGGTTTTCTAGTTACATCTTATTGATTGCCTCCTCCTTGTCAATCAACCAATTGATAGTATTTGGATCACTAAAGCAATTGTCATTCCTACAAGTAGCAAGTTTGACATCAATGACAAAACAATGATTGAGAACATTCTTTACCAGTTCCATTATTTTTTATGTATGATCATTTCCAACAATCCCCCTCATGATCTTTTCAACCATTTCCAACAATCTCTCTCTTTGGCGTTGATGGCAAACCAAACTGATCAATTGATCAACTTAGTTACCACCAAAATTTAAATTTATATACATTTTCTACTTCTTTCTGTTTCTTCCTCTTGACTACTGCATCCTTACTACTGATCTCATATCTCTCCCTCTTTCATATATATCTCCCTCTTGCTTTGTATTGATCAGTTTTTGCATATATCTCCCTCTTTAACATAAATGCCAAAGATGTAGCATCTTTATCATGCAAAATATAAGGTTTGGATCTGATGTCTTTTCCCTCTGTCACCATGCTTGTGACTGATTTGGAGTTTCTACTCCTGTTGTCATCCTCTGCATCATTCTTCTGATATTTCATTGATTTATTCCTATTGATGCAGGGCAGCTTCCTTGTTATTTTCCACTACTTGAGTTAGGGGTATTACCCATAACTTGCCTCTAAGATATTCATAAGCATCCTTGGACAATGGTTTGGTGAAGATATCTACAGTTTGTTCCTTTGTGTGAATGTACTCCAACTTTACTTGTTTGTCTTCTACCAATTCTCTGACATAGTGATACTTGATTGCAATATGCTTGGTTTTTGCATGCATTACTGGATTTTTGGATATGTTTATAGTATTTTTATTATCACAATACAATATCATAGGTTTAGTTACCTCTTCTTTCATTCCTTTCAATAGATGTGTGAGCCACATAATGTTTGTGCAATTGACTACTGCTGCCACATATTCTGATTCTACAGTGGACTGGGATGTGCATGTTTGTTTCTTGCTAGTCCAAGTAACTAGCCTTTTACCTAAAAATAATGCACCTCCACTTGTGCTTTTTCTGTCATCAATGTTGCCTCCCCAATTTGCATCTGTATATGCATTGAGTTCAAACTTCTCGTTCTTTTTATAATATAGACCAAAGTTATCAGTTTCTTTGAGATACCTCATTATTCTTTTTACTGCTATAAGATGATTTTCTTTGGGATTAGCAGAGAATCTAGCCACTATTCCAACTACTAATGCTATTTCTGGTCTACTATGTACAACATATTGTAGTTTTCCAATCATGGATCTGTACATTGTTTGATTGACTTCAGCTAATACATCATTTTTGGATAGCCTATTTCCTGTTGCCATTGGTGTGCTGATTGGTTTGGACTCCTCCAATCCAAATGTTTTAAGTATCTCTTTGATGTACTTTGATTGTGTCACAAATATACCATGTTTTAGTTGATGTACTTGCAATCCAACAAAAAATTCAATTTCTCCAAACATAGACATCTCAAACTCATGTTTCATTTTGTCAGCAAAGCTTTTACAAAGCACTTCCTTTCCTCCAAAAACTATGTCATCCACAAAGATTTCAGATACAATAATATCCTTACCTTCTTCTGATTTGATGTTCATGTTGCTATTATTATCAGTTCTTTCAAATCATGTTTGCACTAGATATTTGTGAAGTCTCTCATACCATGCTTTGGGTGCTTTTTTTAGACCATAGAGTGCTTTATGTAATTTATAAACCATATCTCTGTTGTTCTCATCAAAAAATTCCTTTGGTTGTTCAATATAGACTTCCTCTTCTAATATACTATTTAAAAAGGTAGACTTTACATCCATCTGATAGGCTTTAAAGCCTTTATATGCAGCATATGCAAATAAAGTTCTTACTCCTTCCATTCTAGCAACAGGGGTGAATGTTTCCCCATAGTCTAATCCTTCTTCTTGAGCATAACCCTTGCATACTAGTCTAGCTTTATTTCTAGTAATCTCGCCATTCTCATCTAACTTTTTTTTGAATACCCACTTGGTGCCAATCACATTCTTGTCAAATGGTCTGGGAACCAAACTCCAGGTTTTGTTCTTCTTTATTTGATCAATCTCTTCTTCCATAGCTTTATACCAGTCATCATCTTGTAATGCACCATATACTATTTTAGGTTCAAATTTTCTGATCAGACATGATTCATGTCTTAGTCTATTCCTTGTCATTGGTCTTGCATCTTTGTCACCAATTATCTATTTAGCAGGGTGATGTCTTTTTACATATTTGGATAATCTTGGTTCTGTCCTTGTTTCCATGTTTGATCTTTCTGATTTAGGGTCACTATGCACTGAGTTGTTAGGTTGTTCTTCATCTCTTTCATGTGTACTATTTTCAGGATCAGATTGTGCATTTCTTTCATTCTACAACTCAGCTTCTAAATGTAACTCGACATCCACTAGTTGTGACTCGGCTGAAACTGAAATTTGTTGTTGAATTTCAATTTGATTGATAGCATCCTCGTCAACAGGCATTCCTTCATAGAAATACACAAAGGTTCTATATTCATCCATTCTTTTTGGTTCTTCAACTTGGACTTTTGTATGCTCATCAAAGTTTACATTTGCACTTTCCACAATTTTGTTAGTGTTAGTATTCAAACACTTATATGCTTTACTTCTAGTGGAGTAACCAAGGAATATGCCTTCATTACTTTTTGCATCAAATTTTCCATTTCTAGCATCTTTAAGGATAAAGCATTTGCAACCAAATACTTTGAAATGTTTTACATTGGGTGAGTGACTATACCATAATTCAAAAGGTGATGTACTAGTACCTTTCTTGACTTGTACTCAGTTCAGTGTATGAATAGCTACACTTACAACTTCTCTCCAGTATTTTAGAGCAATAGTCTTTTCCATCATTAATGTTCTGGCACAGTCAATCACAAATCTATTTCTTCTTTTAGCAATTCCATTCTGTAGGGGAGTTCTAGGAGCTGACATTTGTCTTTTTATTCCTTTGTCATTACAAAATATCTCGAATTCATTTGATGTGAATTCACCACCTCTGTCTGATCTTAAGCATTTCAAACTCTTTCCTATTTCCTTTTCCACTCTAGCCACATACCACTTAAACATTTGAAAAGCATCATATTTTTGTTTTAAGAACATAACAGTCATCATCCTGGAATAGTCATCAACAAACAACATTATATATTTATCTCCTTTGTAGCTTTGTACTTCCATTAGACCACATAAGTCAGTATGGACTAACTCAAGTACTTCTTTAGATGTATAGTTTTTACTTTTAAAACTTGACTTTGTCATCTTTCCTAGCTGACATTGTTTGCACATGATATTATTAGGCTTCTTCAATTTTGGTAAACCTCTGACTTTCTTCATTTTACTGATATTGACTATATTGTCAAAGTTGACATGACATAGCCTTCTATGCCATAACCATTCATCATCAAATTTTGCAACAAAACAAGAAACATCATCCATATCAAGGTAAAATAGATTACTTCTTGTTTGATCTCCTTTTCCTATCAATTTACCATCAGTACCATAGATTTTTGTAGTTTTGTTTCCAAATTCTACTTTGCATCCTACATTGCCTAACTGTGAGATGCTTAGCAAATTGTAGTTTAATCCTTCAACATAGTATGCATTATCACATGAATTTTTTTTTGTAAGCTTAATGGAGCCTTTTCCTTTTATTTGACATGGAGCATCATTACCAAGTCTAACACTATTTCCATCATACTAAGTAATGTTAACAAACTTACTTTTGTCTCCTGTCATGTGATGTGAGCATCCACTATCTATGATCCATCTGTCATTTTTGTTCATACATGTTACTAGTGTTGTAGGTTCTTCTTCATCAGACTGGTCCTTCATGGCTACATAAACAACTTCATCATCATTATCATCAAAATTCTCTTCAACAATTTAACACTTCTTGCCTTTGTCTTTGTAATCTCTCTTATCATCTTCTCTTTTGTATTTGTATTTGTTGCCTTCCTTGTAATCCTTTTTCTGTGTACACCTTGCAACAATATGTCCTATTTCATTGCAATTGAAACAAATGATAGGCATCTTACCTTTGAATTTTCCTTTGCCTCTGTGAAATCTTCTAGCTAGCAATGCTTCCAATTATTCCACATCTTCCTCATTAGTGCTACTGTCACTGGATACATATTTCATTTTTCTTCCTTTCTTTGATTTCACCTATTCAGCATCTTTCAGTGATAGCTTGGACTTGAAAGTAGATTCAACATTCTCAGGTCTGTCATTGTCAAAGTTAGATAACTCAAATGCAGTGAGTCTACCCACTATTCTTTCAAAACTTAGATTGTTTCCTGGTACACATCTTAGTTCTTGTATTGCTGATACTCCAATAGCATAGATAGGGAGCAAGGTTCTTAAGAACTTACTATTAATAGTATCTTCATCCAATTGACCACTCAAACATCTTATTACACTTACCACTTCCTTTATTCTAGCGCCATATTGAGCAGCATTCTAACTTTCCTCCATTTTCATATCATCAAACTTTCCTTTGAGGCTTTCTCTTTTTGCTCTTTGGACATTCAGATCTCCTCCATAAATTTCTGATAGGGTTTTCCACATTTTGAATGCAGTGTCACATCCTTTGATATCATCGAATTCAACATAGTTGAGTGCAGAAGCAATTTCCAGCATTGTCTGATTGTGTTCCTGTTTGTTTTTCAAATTTTCTACAGTAAGAGTACTAGTTGGATCAAAATGTTCAGTAATAATTGAATTTTGGGCATAATCTCCTATGGATCCAAGATGTAGCTTCATCAAACTTTGTCATGCAACAAAGTTGTCTTTGTTGAGCTTGAGAAATTCTCTCTTAGGCATTTTGATCTTTTTTGCTTCTAGTCCTTTTAAACTAAATCAATAGTTTGGCTCTAATACCATTTGTTAGAATTCTTTAAATAACTGAGAGGGAGGAGGGGGGGGGGGGGGGGGGGGGGGCAGGGGGTGAATCAGTTATCCAAAGTCTAAATTCCCTAATAATACTTTTTCTCAAATTATAGTGAATCCATAAACTTTTCATCCATCCAAGCTTAAATCAATCATCCTAGTAAGTTGCAACAAATCAACATTCAACAATAAAACATGCAAGATCAACTCATGACACAGTGATTTATGTGGAAACCCAATTTGAGAAAAACCACCAGTAACATGCTACTTAATTTTCACTCTTCTAAAGTGATGCCCTGTTAAAAGCCTGCCTTGTTAAAGGCTTACAACACACTATTAAATGTGACCTTGTTAGAGGATTTTACCATACTGTTAGGAATGGACCTGATCAAAGGACTTTAGAACATTCACTTGGAATGTCATCCTGTTAAAGGATTTACAACATGGCTATTAAACCAACCTAAGTCCATAGGATTTAAACTATTTGTTACAATTGCTAGAGAGTAACAATAATGGCTTGTTGATCTGATACAACTTACAACATATCTTGCAGATTTCAGATCACACTTCAGTTCATTCCTTTTTCTTGGCTTTAATCACTTTAGCTCTGACAGCTTGTCATCTCAAGCTTTGTCTCCTTAAGTCTTCTTACTCATCATACCAATGCAACCATATATGTGGTCATTTGTGGAAGCAGAGTAACTATTTTCTCTTACTCCTTAGCACTTTATGCTTTCATGCTTGACCTTCCCTATTTTTCTTCATATCCTTATGACTCCTTAAATAGAAATCTGGAGTCCCTTTCCCGCTCGATTATTCCTCTCCAATTTGAGGGTTTCAGGTAGATTAGGTAGGGTACAATGTATCTACCCCATATCTTGCTCTTGTCTAGAAACTTCATCTAGAGTCCAGTTGTATTCTCCAAAAATGTTCTACATGGTGTTCTATGCCACCAACTCATCACTCTTATCTTCTATTTGATTCACAAAATTCTAGATAACAACCTTGACGGCTCAGATCTGGCAAATCTTCGATCTTTGAAATAATGCAGCAACTCGGCATTATTGGTTTACTGATGCTCAGCACCTCTGTGTTACTTGACACTTGTATTTTCTCGGCACTTGAAGATCACTCAGCATCTGAAGATTACTCGGCATCTGAAGATCACTTGGCATCTGAAGATCACTTGGCATCTGAAGATCACTCGGCATCTGTTCTTTACTCGGCATCTAAAGATCACTCGACATCTGTTCAAGTTGAACTTGCTCGACTTCAATTAAGAATCTATTCGGCACTAACTAGCTTGCTCGACTTTCTCTCTTAATGAACTTAGTTAGGCTTTACAAAATGACTTAGCTAAAACTTTACATCTTTTATATGTTTCAGTGTGCCCATTCTCTGTGTCTTAGAGTATGTCATCAATACACTTTTTCATCAATGGCTTAGCTGATCCTTGTACTTCATTAAAACATCATAACTTCAACCTTTCTCTAGGTGTTCTAGTTACATCTTATTGATTGCCTCCTCCTTGTCAATCAACCAATTGATAGTATTTGGATCACTAAAGCAATTGTCATTCCTGCAAGTAGCAAGTTTGACATCAATGACAAAACAATGATTGAGAACATTCTTTACTTGTTCCATTACTTTTTATGTATGATCATTTCCAACAATCTCCCTCATGATCTTTTCAATCATTTCCAACAATCTAGATTAATGATAACAAATCTAACCATCTATATTTCTTTTCCTCTAACCATGATAGCCTTAAGTTCAAACTTTACCCCAAAATGCTTTCCAACTCCATAATCCATTTTGATTTTGCAGAAAATTTCTTAGAAAATCTTCCTCAAATGTATTACCTTGATCTTTGTTTCATTACCTATTTTCTTAAATTGCACCTCATCCTTCCAGTTTTCCAATACTTGAATCACACTTTTTAAGAATAATTCAAACCCTATGATTGCACCATGAATCTATATTGGTTGGTCTGTGTTCTCCCATAAAACTCCACTATTTCTAGTAAGCCTTCACCATTTTCCTATTTACCTATCACTCCTTTGTACTAATAATATTTCACTTTATCCTTTGTACCTATTCATTTAGGTTACCTACTTATTTTCCAGTTTACCAATAAGAGTTTTCTTTCACCTATCTACTATCCAGTTTACCTATTTAACGTTTCGTGTCTAAATCACTTCTAGCTAATCAAAACACCTTTACTTGTACTCATTATAGGGTTTTATTCTAACCATGTCATCTTAACACCTTCATGAATCATATCCAACAATAAGATCAACTAATTCTTGTATAGATTTGACAAAACATTCAAAGCATTCATTGTTTATTATTGACTATCATTATCCATTTTGATTCTTGTCTTCATAAATTTGACCAATCTTTACATAAATGGGTTCTATCATAGAATTAGCATCTATAGTCATCTTTAACATTTTGTAAAATAGCAACACTTATATCATTATGTAACTCACTATTTCTTCTCATAAATAAGTGGTAACAAGTCAAAGCACATGCCTTGACTAAATCTTCTAACTCTGTTTGTTGTTGTTATTGTTACCCATTTTTTACCTACCAGCTCAAATAGGTAGAGCCATACTTGCTAGGAACTTATTGGTGATCTAAATGTTTATGATTAGTGCATTTGGTAATGTCATTACTTGAATTTTTTTTTATGCATATAAGTTACATTTTATGAAGAAAAGTAAAGCCATAACATAGAGAAAAAGCATATCACATGTTAATTTTTTTGAAAATGTAAACTTTATTCATAAAGCATTACTAAATGTTCCACACAGGCCATGAAACTAACCATGAAAAATAAAGGAAAACATGATCTATGAACATAAAAAATAATTCAAAAAAAAACATGAAAGTAAAAGGAGGTTCATAGGTGTCATCCATTGCTTGGAATGACTAGTCATTGTGTTGTTTGCTTGTGTACTTTACATTCTTGTTGTCTCTCCTTTCTTCTTCCCATGCCAAGTCCTATAAGTGAAACTAGAAGTAGTTAGATTGAAATGATCCAAAATCGCAAGCCCTAGTTTATTTTTTCTAACTAGTTTTTGTCATGTAAAACAAAATTGAATCAATGACATGTGGATGTAATATGTGGCTCCCATAAGCGTTCGAGCTTAGTGCGTCATTTATCAATAGATACCGGATAAAACCAGGAAAGAAGAATATAATATCAAAGGGATGTTTGTTTATTATGCATGAAATCTTTTATTTGTCATATTTTAGGTTGTGAGGAAAATAAATCAGCTAACTATTTTAGGGACAAGCTATTATTAATTTGAAACCGTAAAATTAAATAATAATCAAACAATGTGTTTTTCCTTTCAACAGTGTAGAAGTGATTAATAGGCAAAGTGAGAGAATGCTACAGAGGGTTTATAGAAGAAGTTAACTTTCAACAATAAAAGGTTGAACATTAATAGGAAGATACCAGAAAGCCTATTTTCAATGCAAACAAGTGGGAGGAAAGAAGATTAAAATGTTATACATTTGGCGAGTATGAGGGGCTCTATCATGGACAAATAAATGAAATCTGGAGATCAAGATGATATAACAGATTCCAAGATATGTAAAGATATATCAACCTAGGTGTATTTATTTCAAGAGGAACAAAATGACAGCCAAGGTGTCCAACAATAGGAAGCAAATACATTGAATTGCAAAAAAAAAAATCCTTGAGAGTGCAACATAATAATAATAGTAATCACAGTAGCAAAGTGTCATGAAGGCTCAAGCATGAGAATAGAAATAACATGAATTGAAAATAGTAATAGTAGACATGAAGTATGCTGCAAAAAGGTCCGATAAATATTGATGCAATTAAACAAAAGGAAATATGGTATCATTCTCTTCTAATAACATAAGGAATGATATTATAGTAGAAGACAAGTACATATCATGTAAGTCTCGTAATGGAGACATTCATCATTTAAATCTTGAAAAGGATTTGCAATCTAGTGCAATGATGATTTTTTTAATTTACCACAGTGAGGAAGCAACAGTCCTATGATATATGAATGTCACAATGTTGAAGTGAAAGAAAATGGAGACATTGTTTACTTTACACTCAAAGCATGCAAGAGAGAAAAGACATATAGCTTTGGTATGTTGCAACAAGTAAATTTCTATGTAAAATTTATGAGCCCAAAGGCGATATACATTACAACATTAGTAGATATTTTTTCATGACAGTATGACACATGTAAAGGGGAAAATGTGTTATATACTATATGAAGCTAACATGTTACAATGGAAAGTGTAATGTAAAGGTTTATATTAAAATCTTTCCATATATATATAAACCATAGATATAAACCTTTCCATTTGTGTCATTTTAATATCCAAGAATCACATCATCTTTCTCTCAAGTGTTCAAGCATCCACAAGCTATACCTCTCAAGCCTTCAAGTTTTCAAGCATTTGTTCAAGCATTCCTCCATTGAAAATAAAGATTCATAGATTTAAAGGAGTTTATCTTCAAGATCTTCTTTAGTCAAATCCTTTTTTGCACCTTCTACATCCATTCATCTTCATCTTCTTGGTCCAAATCTATTAGTGAAGTAAGCACTTTGCATTTGATTCAAGACATCCAAATTTTGTAACGTAAATTTGTACATTTACTTTATGTTCATGCTATTTCAATTCAAGGTTAATTCCTAAATTGGGATTTGACCAAGGTGAACCTCCCATCAACAAAAAAATTCTTTTTATTGCAAGTTACAGATATTGAATAGAAGAACAAGTTATAGATTAAAGTACCCTTTTCAACTTTCTTTGAAATTGTGAAATCATAATCAGCATCAAACACCTTTCATCAGGGGCACATTGCACCCTTGATGACCCATCTCACCCCTAAAGATCCATTTTTCCCCTGACAGGTTGTCAAAAGATTTATGGGTTTCATCTATTGCATAGTTTTAAGCTTGGATCCAATGATCTCCACTCATTCTAATCAAGAACAACAAGCACAATCTGTAGTGCCTGCCCCTAAGTCGCATTTTAGTCTTCATTGCCAAACTCTTTTAGGCCAGTTTTATACTTGATGTTTAGTAGCATTACTTTCAGATTATTAGATGTTGTTTTACACTCAATTTATTATATGATGAGATGACTTGGTACTCTATATTTCATGCATGTATGATGATTATTCAATGTTTTCAATTATCAATGATGATTAGTTATATGGTTTATTATCACATGTGCTTTCTTATGGATACTTACCCCATACTGCATGTGTATGGTGTGCGTGTTTGTTTTCTTTATGTATGGTGTTTCTGATGTGGTTAAGGAAGGGAGTCGTAGTCACCTGCTAGTCGGGATCTACACGATGCACCACTTCCTGCCATTGTCTGTTTAGCTTAGAATATTGTGTCTGTACATGCGTGAATTTTATGCAGGTTGCAGGTACCGGGTATCGACTTCCTTGAATTGTCAGGATGAGCGTACCCTATCGCATTATCTCAATGGTAAGAGAGGGGAGATAAACTCTTAAGTCCAAATCCTAAACCCTTTAGCCAATTGTCCTAATTGATAATTAGGACAAGTATCTGAGTTAAGTACCCTCCGAATGCATCAAATGATGTTATTTCGTGATTATAACCCTTTTTGTTTGATTTAGTATGTGTTCTTCTATGATGGGTTTTCATATGTTGCTTTATGAGTCCTTGATGTATTTTCTATTAATTAAGTTTAATTAAAAGGATTAATTAATGATTTGATTTAATAGAAATTTATTATGATATTTTAATATTTAATTATATTTAATTAATTGAGAAATTAATTAAATAAAAAGTATCAAATTTGGAAATAAAAGTTTTAAGTATAATTTTAGAATGTGATAATATTTATTTAATTTAATAATAATATATATTTAGAGTTCATTTTTAAATAAATGCTAAATATTATTATTAATTGAATTAATAAATATTTTATCAATTAAAGTTTCTTAAATAAATTAAAAGTGGAAAAGATATTAAATTATTAAAGGTTTCTAGATCGCATGATCTAAGCATGAGTTTAAATATAAAAGAAATTAATTAAAACGATTAATTAATGATTTAATTTAATAGAAGATTATTATGACATTTTAATATTTAATTATTATTTTTATTTAAATTGAGAAATTAATTAAATGAAAGGAATTAAATTTGAAGATAAAAGCTTTAAGTCTAAATTTAGAACGTGATAATATTTAGTTAATTTAATAATAATATATTTAGAGTTCATTTTTAAATAAATGCTAAATATTATTATTATTTGAGTTAATAAATATTTTTATCAATTTAGTTTCTAAAATAATTTAAAAAGTGAAAATATAATTATTTAATAAAAGATTCTAGTTCGCATGACTTATGCATAAGATTAAATAAAAGAAATTTATTAAAAGATAAAAAAATAAGTGAAAATAATAATGTTACTTTAATTTCATAAAGTGCGCATGAGATTAAAAGTAATAAAGATTAAAAATAGAAGTCGAGTGGAATATTAAATAAAGTTATTTAATAATTCAACTTAATGTGCATGAAAGATGAATGCAAAATAAAAGAAAAGATAATAAAGGTTAATTTGGAGTTAACTGAGTTGTGCAAAGAGTCTTCTCGGGTAAACGCACAATTAGTGCCCCGATTTGAGGAGAAATTGCTTATCACAACTTTGGGGGTTCATTTTTGAGATAGACGTATTTGGACGGGAATTTTTGGGAGACAATTTTTGGAAGCGAATTTCAGAAGGCTGATACCAAGAAAGTTTTCGAGAAGAAGGTTATTGAGAGGAGCGAATTCTCTTACAGTTCCTGGAGATTGCATAATAGCATCAGGTTCAGGTAGGGTCTTGTGTTTTGATCACTGATTGAATCATGCAAATTGATATTCCTGTCTACTCCGTGATTGTAAGAACTTGCCTTCTCGAATGTGTCATTTCTTCGTTCTGAATCTTTTGCTACTCGTTTTCATTTGTAAATCTAGATTGAAAAACTGTTTACAAACCTCAGTCAACAATTGAAATAAATAAGAATTAAATCAAGATTTGAGTTTGAATTAAATGGAATTTGAGAAATTTAATAAGGTTAGGGTTGTGAAATTGGATGAAGAAAACTCTAAGTTGGAAAATAAATATGATTGATTTATTTTATTTAAATTTTATGATTGATAAAATTTAATAAAGTAAATTTACTTGAAATCGATATATAATACATGACTTTATTTATAGAAAATGTTTTAAAAACAAATTGTTTTTATACAAAATATATATATATAATTATTGTTTTAAGTGGGGGGGAGGGGATCACCCGTACCCACCCCCCACTGCCGACGGCCAACAGTACCTACGTCGCAGGTACTGCGACGGCAGGTACAACGTACCTGCCGCTGCAGGCCCTGCGACCGCAGGCCTGCAGCAAAGCCGACGGGCTTTAAACGTATGTATTAAAGTTTTATTTATTTCATTTTTTTTTAATATAATTTTTATTATTTATAAAACAAATTTTATTATTATTTAAAATTTTTAATTAATAAATTTTTAATATATATATTTTTAAATTAATAAATATTTTAATTTTTATTCATATTTAATAATTAAATAATAATGCATTTAACATAGTTTGTAAATATTAATTTATTAATAATTTTGGTTTAATATTAATAAATTAACAAGTAATGAATAGATTAAGATAAGAACAAATGATTATTAAAATTAGTTTAATTAAAGTTAATTAATAATGAATATTAATTGATTAAATGGTAGATTTGGAATATTGACTTAATGGAAGTTATTATAGAAATGGGTTAATTGTAAGGGGTAGTTATGAAAACCTAGTTACTTGAATTCGATGTTAAACTGAAACATAAACCTTACCTTAACTCAATAATATACTTTCAAATCCAATCTCTGAGACTTTGATGTTGTCCTTGTGCTTTGAGTGTTTTGGGGTTGGTTTAGCGTTGACCAGTTTAGGTTGTTACCAGAGGCTCGGGGTTGTGAATGTGATGTCATGATGATTTGGTCTCGATCTTTCTTAACCCGACCATGGTAATGTGATGAAGTGCTCTATGACATGATTGTGTTTACTATTTGTTATTGCTTTCCAGTTTCCTTGTGTGAAGCTGAGATGTATGTATTTGAGATACCTGACTTAACCATTTTCGAGTCTCGATCAGTTATATTGATAACCAATTTTGAGTCTCGATTAGTTATACTTGGATTGCTTTTCAGTCGCTTGAGAGGACTGAAGTGTTTGTTATGTTCTTGATGATGTCATGTTTTGACTTGACCATTTTGGAGTCTTTGATCAGTATTGTAATTTACTATTGGGATACTTTCTGGTTGCTCATTGGAGAACCATTGGATTTTGTGATTTATCATTGATGCCTTCAGTTGCTGATAGAGAATTGTCGTGATCATATGATTATTATTGGATGCTTAGCTGTTGCTCATGAAGAACTGATGTAATTTTGTGGCTTATCTTTTATGATGTCTTTTCAGTTGCTTGTATAGGACTAAGGTGGTTTTATTATGATTCTTTGATTTATGATTTCATGAGCCTAGGGTAGGTTATCTATGTGTAGAGTCGGGAAGTGGCTTGTAATGGGGATCGGGGCCCTAAGAGGCTGCCTGGAGTAACCCATTGTAAGTTGTTTTAATAAGTGAAAACATTTACACTAAATAAGGGAAAATGAACCTAATAAGATAATTGTATGTTCTCTCCCATGCCTTGAGTGCTAGTACAGACTAGGATGGGGTAGAGAGAACGCTTGGTTACGACCTTGCATTCCATAGTATGTCTCGTCAGTACGAGAGGATATTAATGGCCGCAGGGATCAGTAGGGACCTGGGATTCCTAAGGGATTGCTCGGGTAACTTCTACGTGACTTTTGCGATTACACTTTCCCGCTTGCATATTAGGTTTCCTACGTGTCTTGTGGTACCTCTGGGATTTAGATGTCGATCTTTTTAGGAACCCTTGAGTTAGCATACTTATAGGATTTCCTGGACTTAGAGAGGATTTATGATTATAGGTTTTGTTATCCTATTTGGGACTTGAGACTATCTCCTCAGCGCGGTGGGAGTGGACCATTTAGGTTCCACGTGGTCGGGTGGTAGTGCTTTTACTCTTACCATTGAGATCCGTTCCGTGGTCACCGTGGCTGGAGTTTTTGTGATTGGCATTTACCTTCACTATGTTCTTGAATTATTATGATGGATGGTTAGATTTTATGATAGATGTTTTATCATTATGGATGTATGGATGTATCATGTATGGTGAATAGTTTCATATATTTTTACGGTACTTTGTATCATGAATTTGAGGATGTCGTATCTTTATCTTTACATATGTATATTCTTTTAAGCCTTTCATACCCTGTGACTTGTACAATGGATGATTGAGCATTCCGAATTAATTTGCCAAGAGGCATTCGGATCAAATGTATATTATGGACATGGGACTTTCTGATTATTCTTTCATATGTATGTGATAGTTGTTAGACTTAGATTTAATTAAATTTAAACGTGACTCAACGTCTTGGGATCTTTAAGAAATGTAACTTGCAATGTATGTTTGTCGATGATTACATGTTATTGCTTCCGCTACTATGTGTTTGATGTGTATGTTATACATTCTTACTTTAAAAAAAAAAAAATGTTTAGCAAACTTAGTGAAACTTTAGGTTAATTCTTTTGGATCCCTTGGCGGGGCGTTACACAATCATATCTCAAAGGTGTGTTCATTTTCCTCCTTTGTCTTTTCAACATATCTACATCTAGTTTTTGCTACACACACATTCATTGAGGAATTTTAAGGGATTGGATATCTTTCCTCTATTCTTCCTAGATCTAGTTTTCATTAGTTCTCCCTATTCATTTGGTTAGCACTAATCTCTTTGGACCTAGTTCTCTAGAATTAGGATTGAAATGATTCTTTTTCTTATCTTCTCTCCCTCTATATCATATGTTTTCATATATGTGAGTAGGTTATGTGATGAATTTAGGTCTTGCATCCTTGATTCACATTTCCTACCCTACACATAAAAAGGTCAACAAGTTACAACAAAGCAAGAAGTTCATAAGTACCCAGAAAGAAAGAAGTAAAAAATTTAAGTTCAGTCATACTAACAAACACTTTTTTTCCTAGATTTATAGAAAAATTTGTTAGCAGAGCTGTAACTAAAAAAAAAATCATATCAAAGATGCTATGTATAGACTTCTCAGTAAAGGTCCTCCAATATCAAGGAAAATTGAGCAAGCCCAGAAAATAAAAAGGAAAACTTTCTAATTATTTTAAGAAAATTCTTGTGAAATCATGGCTACATGGGCATCATCAAAAAGTGTGCATCAAGAAAGGAAGGATAAAATCTTCATATGTCTTATAAACTTAAGCAAAAAGTCCAAGAAACTGTAGGTCATCTACACAAACCAGCAAGGTGATGTAGTACAAGGTAGGAGAATCCCCATCAAATAACCACACAATAGAATATAAACAGAAATATAAGATCTGATACCAATTTGCAACTCTTTATTCATAAAAACAATTGATTATAGTTAATGTGTCGAGCTGTAAGACCTTCCTAGTTATGGCCAAATATAAAAATAATTAAAATAGTTCTCCAAGATCCCTCAAGATCCAACTCAAATCCTAGCTAGCCTAGATTTGTAACACAACAACAATTTGGTAGAAACCTCTAAGATCTCAACTTGTGCCCACAAGCCACCAAGCAACCTTCTTGTTTCTACACCACAGCCACTAGCTCTTCTCCAAATTTTTGGTCTTAAATTCTCCTCTACTGATGATATTGAATCCTCCAAATCATGATCCATAATAATCCCATAATGATTTTTACATCAACACGAGCTCCTTATATAGCCAACTAAGCCATAAGCCAACTAGTCAAGCATTTACTTACAACATAGGTCCACCTTGGAAGAGTAAACCAAAACTATAACAAACATGAAAAAAACTAAATGAAAAGTTATATTTAGGTCCACACATGACCTAATTACATGTACCTATCTCAAAAAGATCCCATTTCCTCATACGAAATCGCACAAGATGAAAACTCCACACGTTTCTGTGAAAACTACCCAAAAATTGATACCTAAGGAAAACGACAATATCTCCTCACTCTGATTGAATAAAGACTTGTGCTCTTAACTAAAGGTACTACTTTAGGTCTTATACTACCCTGTAAGTGCACAAAGGCTAATTTATTAAGGATAACTATGTATTCATCATGAATGTTACATGCAAAAATCTAACGCAAAAAATGGTAGAAAATCAATGTGTTAGAAACATGGTCATATCTCTCAACTCATAATGAATTAGGACTTGTGCCTTTGAAAGAAGGTATTAATCTAAACCCTCTTGAATCCTTGAAGTGAAAAATTTCTCATTCATTAAGGACAATTAGATACATGAACTGCAACAACCACACAGAAACTAGAAAATACAACTCTAGCAGCAAGGTAAAACAACTCTAAATTCAAAATGATAACTCTAATCTCTATGTGCTCTTGAAGAAAGGTTACCCAATAGGCCTTTAAATAATCCTCAAATGCAAAAATCATAACTCCATGAATCTAATCATAAATCCCCATCATACAAGATTTTTGACTTCCCTAGGATGATCATGCATCAGAGACCCTAGGTGAGAAGAAAAGATGTCCTTAATAGTTGGAAGAACATCTTTTAGGGTTCAACACATAAACCCCAAACTAGTTCTTCACATACATGACCTCCACCATATCAACTTGTGCACTCTTTCATTTATTCTTCTTCTGCAACTTCTTATTTGGAATTGGCATCTTCACATCTGCCTTCGGTGTACAATAGGTTTGTTTTCCACATTGATCTCTAACCCTTTCAAAATCCTTCAACTCAACTTAGCTACTAATACTCAGGTTCCAATTGAGATCTCCATTCTGAAAAGGAGTCAAGGAATGCTTCTTGACACCCTTCCCAACTGTAAACACATTCTTGACACAATCATGCACAACCCTGTGACTATACTTACCAAGTAATATGTGACAACTATCCATGTCCACAATATCACACAACACTTGATCCTTATATTTCCCAATTTGGAAATCAACAAGAAATTGTGCCCTCACTTCTAAAGTATGTTCATCTTGTGACCAACCAATCCTATAAGGATAAGGATGTCTTACCCTCTTCAAACCAAGTTTCTAAACCATATCTTTAGCAACCAAGTTATTAGTACTACCACCATCTACAATCACATTATAGATCTTACCACCAGACTTACAACAAGTCTTGAACAAATTCCTTCTTTGACAAGGTTCTAGTGTCCTCTTTCCAAGCAATGCTCTTCAAATCAACAATTTATCCCCCATCCTTCTTAGGTTCACTTACTAAATCTTTGATTTCTTGTACCACACCAATTATTCTGTCACCAACCTTAGGAAATTCATAAGATCTATGTCTTCTTCATGACATCTATAGCAAGTACCCTTAAATGCACCTTTGTCTGATCTTTTCCTTTGTTCAACAGGTTTCAGTTCATCTGTAGCAATTTGTTTTTTCTTCACCAAGTGATCTCGCTTGTCCTTTCCTTGAGGATTACCTTGATGTCTCCTCTTCAACTTCTCTTCTTCTCTCAAAGCATATTGATAAGCATCCTCAAACCAAAGAATATTCAACATACCAGTTTCATCCTAAATATTAAATCTCAAACCATTAATATATCTATCCACCTTCTCCTTAGACAATTTTCTATGTCTAGACCAAAAAGTTAACTTGTAGAACTCCTTTGTATAATCTTTCACAACCATATCTTTTTCCTTCAAATTCTACAATTTCTCAAACAACTCAAGTTCACAATTAGCAGGAATGAACTTAGCTTTCAATTTAGTCACCATCAATCTCCATCTAATGATTTTGAATTCACCTTCTTCTTCTTGATCTCGCTACAATTCTTTCCACCAAAGAGAAAAATGTCCTTTCAACTTAGTCTGTGCCAACCTCATCTTAGTGGATCCTCAATATCCTCAAGCTCAAAGTAACCTTCCAATTCACCAATCCAATTAATCAAGTCTTCAAGATTCAAAGTACCTAAGAAATTAGAAACTTCCATCTTATGCTTCAACTTCAACTGATATCTAGTTCTAGCAAATTGACTAGCCCTAATTCCAATAAGTCTCTCCACATGATTAATTTTGTCCTCACCACTTGATCCAGAAAATTCAAATTCTTCAAAAATTTCCTCATAACTACCTTCAGTATCCACATGCTTAGGTATGCCACCTAAAGAACTAACAATTTCAACAATCATGTCACTCTTCATCAATGCCATCTAAGATCGAAAACTACCCTTAACCCCCTCCATTTTAGATCTAAAATCTGCTTTAACCTTCTTTAAGATCCTTTCTTCTAAGACATCACTAAGATCATCAATTTCCCTAGGGTCCAATATTCTTGGAGGCATCTTCCAAGATTTTTTTAAACCCTAATAAATCCACTTCACAAGACCCTAATGCAAACTGCCTCAACTTCAGTGCTTGGTCTATACACTCAGCAAAAATTGTGCTATGATACCACCTGATGTAGTAAAAGGTGGGAGAATCCCCAATAGAGATGTACTAACCCCCAAAAAATAACCACACAATATAATATAAACAAAAACACAAAATTTGATACCAATTCGTAACTCTTTATTCATAAAAATAACTAATTACAGTCAATGTGTCAGGCTGTAAGGCCTTCCTAGTTATGGAAAAATACAAAGAAATTATAATAGTTCTTCAAGATCCCTCAAGATCCAACTCAAATCCTAGCTATCCCAAATTTTTAATACAACAACAATCTAGTAGAAACCTCCAAGATCTCAACTTGTACTCGCAAGCCACCAAGCAACCTTCTTGTTTCTAAATCGCAACCACTAGCTCTTCTCCAAATTCACTATCTCAGATACTCCTCTATTGATGATATTGAATCATCCAAATCATGATCCATAATAATCCCATAATTATTTCTACATCAACACAAGCTCCTTATATAGCCAACTAAGCCATAAGTTGGCTAGTCAAGCATTTAATTACAATAAAGGTCCACCTTGGAAAAGTAAACCAAAAAAATAAAAAACATGAATAAAACTAAATGAAAAGTTATATTTCAGTCTACACATGACCAAATATCATGTACCTATCTTAACAAGATCCCATTTCCTCATTTAAAATTGTGCAAGATGAAAACTCCACACGTTTCTACGAAAACTGCCTGAAAATCGATACCCAAGGAAAATGACAATATCTCCTCACACTGATTGAATCAAGAATTGTACTCTTAAATAAACTTATTAATTTAGGTCCTCTAAAACTCCTTAAGTTCAAAAAGGCTGATTCATCAAGGATAACTATGCATTCATCGTGAAATTCATGTGTACAAACCTAATGTGAAAACTGGCAGAAAATTGATGCGTTAGGAAAATGGCCATATCTCCCAACTCATAATGAATTATGATTTGTGCCTTTGATAAAAATTATTAATCTAGGTCCTCTTCAATAACTGAAGTGTTCAAGCTCTCACTCATTAAGGATAATTATATACACAACTTGCAACAAGCAAGTAGAAACAAGAAAATACACTCTAGTAGCAAGGTAAAACAACTCTAACTTCAACACAATAACTCCAATCTCTATGTGATCTTAAGGAAAGGTTCTTTAATAGGACTTGCACCAATCCTCTAATACAAAAATCATAACTCCATGAAGGATTTTTTACTTCCCTAGGATGCTCTTGCATTACAACGGTTTAAAATGAACAAATGCTTGCACCTAGGAGGAGGTGATACAAACCTACATAGCCTTTTGTTGCATATTTTGGAAAATAATAGTCATAATGGAGGAAAGGTGATATAATTTTTTGAGGGAAATCCACAAGTTGTGCTTGTATATTTCATTGCAAAAACACAAAAACAATAGGTTTGTACATCCATATCACAAGGAACCCTTGCGCAATTATTAGCAACCTTGCTTAAAATAAAAAGGGCCAAAGTTAAATAAGGAGAAAATGAAATTGTGCTTCTAGAGTTTATGTTTTCACCAACTCACCTTCCAAAGTTAGAAGTTATCGTAGGAATCAAAGACGGAGAAGAATGAAAGCATGTGTATTGATGTGAGCTAGAAAATGCCATTAGAAACTGGTCATAAGGCTAATTTTTTTTTAATCAAAACCTAGCTACGGTGGTCTAACTCCAAAACCTTCAGCGTGAATGAAGATCAATTGTCAAAATTATGCATTTTAGGTTTTGACATAGCTTTTAATTAGACTGACTTCAAGTCTTATTCCAATTTCTTTATGGATCCTCATATGTGCTTTTGGTGGGATTATTTTCTTTCCACTTAATGTATTGTGGGTGTATGCCCAGATTATACTTTAGTAAGTCTTCTAGAAATTTGCATTAAATTCCTTGTTAAATAATTTGAATAGGGTGATATGGATATGAATCATCCTTATTAATATTATTACTAAAATGCAGATGTTTAGGTTCCTTCAACATTGACTTTATGTTCCTTTCATTTTGTTCCAATTTTTGGTAACTTAGAAGTCAAAGTACACGGTGTGTTTAAGGAGATAAAATTTTAATTATGAAGACTTGATGATTTGAAATCAATTGCAAACATGTGGAACCTATGTAGGGAAGTTGAGAGAATATAGTGTGGGGTTAAGAAACTTAAGGGGTTAGATTTTGACTCCATGGTCTTTAAGAGGTGGTTATGGATATTTTCAGCTTTATGTGAGTGGTTTGTGACAAGTCATAGGTGTTTTTATGACCTAGTGGAGTTTAGGTATTGGTTTAACTTTATTTTGGAGGCTCTAGACCCCTTTTTGATTGGTTATTTTTCTACATCTAACCCAAGTTTTTGGAGTGTGTACTTAGTGAGTTTTTTGCTCATTATCTTTTTAGTTTTGATTATGCTAAGGAGGATTTTATGACATATTTTTTTCCTTGGTGTACTTTTTGCATGTTTCTATAACTCAGCTTGGATACTAAATATATTGTGTTGGAATCGTTTGGAAGGAAACCTTATTAAGTTTTAACTTTATTTTCTTTCTACATCTTCGTGTAAATGCATGATTGATAGGGATAATATGTGAATTTCATCATTCCTTATTATCTTGTCTCATCTCTTACCTACTTGTAGGAGAGTATGTTGTTTGTAGGTTATAATTTATGTCTTTTCATTTTGAGATTGTTAAGTGAATATCCTATTTTCCTTAACTATCTTGTCCAAGACCTCATTGTGAAATACTTATGCAAGCCTATGTATAATTGTTATCAATTATATGCTTTATTTTCACATCTTTGGTTAATTACCTGATAGTTAAATTTTAGTTTTAAGTTTGTGAGTTCTCTCTACATTTTCTCTTTCCTCTTTCCCTATCAAGTTTTAAAGTTTTTTTTGAAGAACAAAAATGTGATTATCCAATAAGAACCAACCTAGGATCTAAATGTTGATCCCTATAGTTTTTTGTCTATTACTGTTAAACTTAGTCATTTATTTGGTTGAGTTGGTCAGTTATCACTATGATCGAGCCATCCAATGAAGGTTGAGAAATTTATTTAAACTCATTCATATTTTAGTTTAAGAAAAGAAATTATTATTGTCGGAAAAGTATATGGTCATCAAGTACTCCTATATATGTTAAGTAAGATAGAAAGTAGCTTGCATCAAGCCATACAGAGCTAGTTCATGTTGAGTTATATAGTAAATGTTGAGTATTTAGAAGCTGAGGGACAACATGAAGATTAGTCATGACCAAGCATTAGAGTGTTCATGTGTTGAGCAAGCCAATGTTGACATATTTGTTTGGAATTGCATAAACACTGAGGTAAACTTTTTTTAGCAAAATTAATGCATGCTTTAATGATTGAGGATTAATTTAAGGAGATGATTTCATGTTTTGGCATGGACCATTAATCCATATGCAAGGTGATTAACCAATCAAAAAAATGGAAGGTTTGGGTGGCAAAAGGGAGAAATTTGGATCATTGATCTTGATCTAGAATCTTCTCCAGATACTTATAAAAGAAGGATCCAAACCCTATTTTCAATATGGTGAGTTTGTATGCATGACAAAAAAAGTTTGGATGCTTGAAGTGAAGTTCTAAAAGAGAATCAGACCATGTGATCGAGAAAAGTTGTAAAGTGAAGAACATAGTTTATTAGATCAAAGAGGATCAGAGATTAAAAGGAGGAGATTTTTAGTCAAGAGTTAGAATGCTAACTGAAGAATTAGGTACTGATACATTTTGGCAAAGTAATTCAGGTTAAATCTCTTAATAGAGAGGTCCTAATAGGCCTATGTAAATCTCCTAACATAGTTCTTACTTTGTTGTAAGTTCTAAATCCTTTAATCAAGGTAGATTGAATAAGTCTTGTAGCTCTTAACAGGGCAGATCCCTCATAGGGTAGATCATTAGAAGTGATCAAACTTGTATCCCTAACTGGAAAACTTTGTTATTGAGTACTAAAGATTTGTGGGTGTCATCCCCACCCTAGTTTTACCATCACCTTGAAGGCTTTATGGGTTACTAAATCTTTTTGTTTTATGTGTTGATCTTTTACTTTCATGTTTATGGTTGTGATCAATAGATTGGATCTAATACATCATTGCAACATATATTTATGTCATTTGTGATATTGTTGAGATAAGGGTTAGTGGTAAAAATATTAGTTAGATAATTGTTTCGAAGGACAAAAGTTCTATAGATCCTGATTCACCCACCCTCTCTGTATCTTGCTTTCCCAATAGAGTTCCAACACTGAATGTCTCATTTTCAAATTTGCATATCCCACATACAAAAAATGATTTCCATGTTATACCAGATTACTAAACTTTAGAGTTTCAATAGGGTGTAAATTTGATGCATGACAATTTTGGCATGCCTGGTAGGACCTGAGAGTCAAAATATTTCTAATACTTGTTATTTTGATGTGCTGATAAAAACTTGTCATCTTTGAAGAAGTTTTTTTCAGCATATATGGTGACTCTATGTGTAGGAAAGTGACCAATGCAAGATTAATTTATTAGAAAGGTAGAAACTAGAAGCTCAAAGTCATTTGACTATTTACAATTGTCTTCGCCCAAATGAAGAGGAAGGACTCCTGACCAAACTCCTCATACAGAGAGAGTTCATAAAACTCCCTCAAGAGTGTATGTCAATAGAGGAAGGTCATTAAATAGTGAATGTCTTGTGAGGCATCCAATTTTTAGAGAAGATCCTTCTCCTACTACTTCTTTTGGGGCTTTAAGTTTTTCAACTAACAATAATTTTGCTACAAGTTCTAGTTTTCTAAGTACAAGTTCAACAAGTGTACACTTCTCTATGTCAAGTACAAGTACCTTTTCAACTTTTTCAAGTACATTAGCAACAAGTTCAAGCTCTATTTCAATGGGTATATCCACTCAAACTAGGCCAATGGTGATATCAAGATATTTTTCTTTTGTACCTTTTGATTAATACGAGTCTTTGAATCTTCAATAGCATAATGACATACCATTGCCACTTTGAAAGGACAACTAGAGTTTACAAGAGAAGGAAAAATTATGCCTTTTGAGCATATTAGAGATGTAGAAAAGCTATGTAATATTCATCACGTCACTTAGGATAACGCAGATGTGAGATTATTGGTTACATCATTCAAGAAGAAAGTGTTGGAATGGTTCAAAAGCTTACTAGAAACTTCCATCTAAACTTGAGATGAATTAAGAGATGCTTTAAATAGTTTTTTTGAAGAAAAATTAGATCATTTATCATTAGTGGAATAGTTAACCACTATTAAGAGAGCCCCACAAGATCAAATGATAGATTTCAACATCCAATTTTAAAAGACTTGGAATAGAATACCTGGTGCAGTAAGATCTTCTATAGAGTACACATTATTGTACTATCTAATGAGTTTTAATAGTGATATATTAGTCATTATATAGTACATGGGAGGTACCTCATTACCAAAGGCATATGACATAGCAATAAGGGTATAAAATAACCTTATTTAGGAAGAAAAGATAACTCCTAGGCCTCCTATGCCTTATTTTCTAGATATTCAACCAAGTATGCCACTATATATACCCCCTCTTGCTACATTACCTACTATTCCAGTCATAAGTTATGCTAGAAATCATGAAAATTCAATTGTTGGACCTTTTAATGAACTACAAGAGATAAAGAGTAGTCAACAAAAGATAGAAATTATCTTGGAAACTTTGGGAGATGAGTTGACTAGCATAAAGAAGCAACAATATCAGAGGGAAAGGCTAGAATTCTAGTAATATAATCATTAGTAGGGAGTAAATCATCCATATCAAGATAATAGGTATCAACATTAACAAAATAGGAAGCCTTACCAAGGTGCTTATCAAGGGTAGTGACAAAATGTCAATCAAAGGCATTTTCAATCATATAATATAGTACCTATAAATGTATGAATCTATTCAAAGACATGGTTCTAGCTCAAAATAATCTTTCAGCTGATTATAAATGATGTTATCCATGTAATCAAGTAGATAACTAAGCAACTTGCTCAAATAGAGTAATCAATCAAGCACTTATGGGCCAAAATGTTGTAAGTACACAACCAAATGTATCTACTCATATACCTCAACAAAAACTAGATATACATCCCAATGAGATTGCATTCCTTAATTGGAAAGGTGAATAATTCTATGGTTTGAATGGTGCTTCACTATTTTAGCTAACACCTAAGCAAAGAAAAGAGCTCTAGAAGTAGATCAAACAACAAATAAAGATAAAGGAATTGCAACTAGAGGACCATCATCCACACATAATCCAAGTATCCTACAAAAACCTTCAAATCAACCAACCAAGAATTATCCTAACAAGGATATAGACTAGATTTTTGCTGAGATACACTAGAAGGTGCATCTCACTATGCCTTACAACATTGTGGACAACATGAAGAAGTTGAATGTATCCATGACTATGAGGGATTCCCTATCCACTCCTAAAAAGGATGATTAATTGAAGAGGGATTTCACTAAAGAAAATTCTCAAAAGAATTTTATTGATGATTCTCAGAAGGTGGTCATGACTAATGTTGATCAAGTAAAAGATACATATAGCAAGTCAAATCCTATAGTTCAAGGTAAGAACATGAGACCCCCTCCATTCTATGTTTCATTGATTATTGGAAATAATTCAATGCATAATTATATGGTAGATAGTGGGACTACATGTTCTACAATGCCTAAGTGTATAGCTGATCAATTAGGATTGAAATGTGAGCCTATAGAAAAGGGGGTAGTTTAGTTAGATGATTCATCTATAAATTTTGTAGGTCTCATTAGAGATGCTAGTTTGACCTTGCATGCTTGCCCCAATTTCTCAAGACATATATGTGATATATTTACCCCCTATTTTAGTCTTTTCTTATCATGAGAGTTTACAACCAAGATAGGAGGTTATCTTTCATTTGAACGGTCTCACATGCTTTTCTACACAAGGTACAAAACAAAAGTACCATTAAGTGTGAAACACTTGCAAAAGATAACATTCAATCATATGTTCCTTGTGTAATTAATGCAAATTGTCTTATGTTAAAAGAGGGTGATATTCTTGTTGTATCTAGAACAAAGACCCAAACAAAAGGTTTTCCATATATCTTATTAGATAAGAGGGCAATAGAGAATGCCTTAGAAAGTGAATGCAGTGTTGTCCTAGATGTTGGTATGGGAAATTATATATTTTAGGAAGCTAGTTTGGTGATACCAAACCTAGTAAAAATGATAGAAGTTGATTCTAAACAACAAGATGAAGTCTAGGACAAGTTTTTTGATGGTTTTAGAAGTAAACATGGTGATGATAGAGGCGTAATAATCTCCCAAAAAAATTTAATATTATCAAGCCTATTAGCCATGTTTTCAACTTAGTTCCATCATTTTTCTTGTATCTTTGAAAAGAGTCTTGAGTAAAGAATTTGCACCTTGAACCTTGAACCCATCAACTCAAAGTTCTGATATTCAAAACTATTTTGTTAAGCATTAGGAAGCTTTTCTACATACCAACCTTTACCGAGTTTAAATCTTGACTATGAACCTTGAACCTATCAGTTCAAAGTTCTAATATTCAAAACTATTTTGTTAAGTATCGAGAAGCTTTTCTATAGACCAACCTTTACTGAGTTTAAATCTTGAATTTGAACCTTGAACCTATCGGTTCAAAGTTCAAAGTTTCCTAGTTCAATGCTCTACATTTTTCATGCCTGATAAGAATAGTTGTGTATTGTATGGATTTTAGTGCTCTATCAAACTTGAACCTGGAACCACTTAAGGTTAGTTCAAGTTCAAAAGTCCTATATGTCAAGAGTCTGTCACTTAATCTTTTTGTGAGTTTTAATGAGCACTTTGTCCTAATATTTTTTGATGGGGTGAACTTGAATTGGGAATCAATTTTGTTGTGGTTCATTGATTCAAAACTCGTGAGCTCGAGAACCACCCACCTATAGATGTGTGGTAGTACAAAGATATTCAACCTTTCTAAATATTATGAAAGGATATACAATTAATGCTAATTGGTGAAGGTCACGACAGTTTAAAAGTTCATTGTGTGTGGAAAAGAAAGACACTCATTAATAAGTAAGAGCTCCTGACAGATCATTATTTGCCCCAATCATTTAGCAAATTTATTCTCAAGGTATGTCTTTCCATAAAACCCCCATTTGTAGTAAAAACCAAAATTTCCTGAACAAACAAACTAGTGTTTCTACCTGGAGTTGGAGGTTAATAGAAAATTGTGACCGTGTCAAAAATTTACGGCGAGTGCATCTTCTTTGCCTACATTCCCTACTTTGTTTTTTTCCATAATTTTTGAAGGGTTGTCTGGTTTATGTATGTATCGTATCTAGTGTTGTGGGTGTGAACCTTGTATTTCTATGGTTGCCTCATGCCTCAAAATTCCCAAAGAAAAGAAACCCACCCCTTTGATAAGATTTTTACCATAATTAGGAGACACAGTCCTTGTAGACAAGGAGATTGAGAAAATAGTGGGTTGGTTCAAGAATGTGTGTCCAAGTTTCACTATTGAATGCATTTCTAAAAGAGGCCTTATTCAAGTCATTGGCTTTCTTGACGCTATTCCCTACCCTAAGTTGGTATTGGAGTGTAGAAATAAGTATGATGCAACTGAGAGGTGTATTCATAATTTTAATGGGGAAGTTCTTGTATATGTGAATCATGTCATTGTCATGGGGGCCTTAAGAATTCTACCTAAAGAAGTATATCAAGATTGGACAATTAGCTTGTCATATTCAAAAGTCAATATTAATTGCAAGGATTATAATAACACTATTTCCAAGAACCAGCTTTTGAAACCTGAGAAAGGTGGTTCTCACTTGCCAAGGCCCCTTACTAAAAAACACATGATACCTAAGATTAGAGATGTGAATACTTTCCTAAACAGGTGAAGGGAAACTCTCATGCTTTCTTGTAGGACAAATGGATGTATTTCCTCATCTAGGAAGCACTTGGCAAAGAAAAATATATTCACTTGGTTGAGATCATCGCAGAGAGGCTGCATGAAGAGTTTTCTCAAGTCTCTGGTACTTGAGGGTTCTATATGTCATCATACCTCTTCTATGTGTTGGCTTGTTGTAGACAATGGGAATATTTTCCCCATGAGGTATGGGTTGGCCATATATGATTCTTACCCCTTGTTGAAGAAAAAAAGAAATTTGAAATATTTTCACAAGGTTCAAGATACCTTCCTAGCTAGATTGGTCTTTAAGTTGCAAGGCAAGGAAAATAAAAGACTATCAAAAGAGGCTATACAACTGATCACAATCTATGCTAGGTATTTTGTACAATTCCATAAGTTCACTTACCTAAAAATTGAGGGTTTTCAAGGGAAGTCTTTGAAGTAGCCCAGGTATTGTTTGGACAAATATGTTTTGATTGAAGTGTTCTGCCAAATTGCTAAAATTGATAAAAGTTGTAAGGTTAGAAAGGTTTTAGGGTATATTTTCCCTATTGAACTAGGACATGTTGCAAAAATATCCAAGATTCCCCCAGCCTTAGGGAAGAACTGAAAACTATGAATTTGCAACCATACTCTTCTCAGCCTAAGTTTGACAACAAGAACTTTTCTAGTTCTCAATTTGAATTCAACCCTTTATTTGATCATGAACCACATGTGAAGGATTATTGAGCATACTATGAAGATGACCTAGAAGTAAGGAAGAGATTTTGGTCATGATTTACAATTATTAAAATTTACAAGCTCCCATTGAAGATCTCAAGAGTTGAAGAGGCAAAAAATGAAGAAGTCCTAGACCTTGTGTGATATAACAAGTTGAAGTGCTACCTATGCCCAACATGGATTGGGATAAACCAGAGGAGGAGGACCTCCATGCTAGAACTGCACCTATAATTTATAGGACTAAAACTTGGCTTAAAATGAAGGAGCAATTAAGGTTGAAAGGAATATAGCATTCCCCACAAATGACCTTAGCTAGGTCTAATTCAGTAATTCCACCTCTTGGTACTAAACAAATTGTGCCTTATTCCCTTGTAGGTGAATAGGTTTTGGAACAAGAAGATAAATCTTATACAAAGGAGCTAGTTCAAGTTCAAACTTGGACATCTAGAAGGATCATGTGCTCTTAGAGTCAAAAAGGAAAAAATTATAAAGAAGTTATAGTAATTTTAGACAAAGAGCCTAGCGAAGGAGAGCCAAAAGTAGAATCCTCTATTGAGAGGCATGTAAAGGTGATAAATCAAATGAATCAAAATCAACAAGAAGGTGATGGAGCTGATACTACAACTACAAATACACTAACTGTTGGGACCCCTATAGGTCCTCAAATATCTCAAACTATGGGTGAAGTTTCCACTTCCAATTGGTTTGATCTTCTAGTCAATAAGAAGATAATCTTAATGCCAATCACTCTTCCAATGCAAGATATGGTAGGAAAATATTTTAGGAGAACTCCCAAGAGTAAGAAATCAAAGGTTGAAGCCATGTTAGATGTGGATGATAAAACAGGGCATTGGATTAAATAAATTTACAAGCCCACTAGTGACAAAAGTCAAGAAGAAGTACAACCAAAAGACTTCATGGTAGAGAGAACCAATCTTGGGGTGGCTACTAAAGCTATAGATTTGAAGATCTTCAATGGCAGTAATAAGAAGATTGAGCATTGAATTTAGAAAGATTGGAAACATAAGAAGGAGATGAAGTAGACTATATAGCTAATGGCAGAATATACCATGTCCTCCAAAATCCTGATGCATTAGCAATCCTAGGTGGTGCTTCAATTGTAGATGTTACCTATCTAGCTAATCAAAAGTTCATTGATCAACTTAAGAGGGACATGTCAGTTGTTAGAGTCTTCAATGAGTGGGTGGACACTGTAATGACCAATGGAATAAGTTACATCACTAAATTTAATGAGACCAAGGCACACGCAACCAAAATGGTAGTAGAGCTAAAATATGAATTAAATGAATGTGAAAGTGAAATAGTGAAGTGGGATGAATATATTATCCCAATAAGAAAAGTCCAAATTTATGATAGTTCCAAATTCTTGGTACATGTACCTAATGTGCCAATAGATGTGATTTACCATTCATTGCTAGAGAAAATTTAGAATGGAGGAAGATGACCATTGAGCAAGGCTTGGAAGAAGTCTCAGAGCTACTAAGGGAAATGGAGGGCCTCAAACAAATCCTAGATAATAACATCAAGTGTATTGATGTCAGGATTATGGAAAATGAAGATAAACCTAATAGAGGGACACAAGAAGTGTTGGCTTCTTTTCAAGGTAGGATCAAGACAATGAAAGAAATCAGGGAGCTGAGAGTAACGAACTTCACTAACATCACCCATACAAACTCTATGATGATTTTATGTAGGGATAATTTGGAATCCCATGAGAAGAAAATGGACCATGTCCACAGGATTGAATATTTCTAGAAGCTAAAGCTAGAGCTAATCAGAGTGCCCCTACAGAAGGAGTTAGTTGAATTTGTTGCCGCACACAAGAAGTGGAAGGACATAGGTTTGTGGACTTCCTGAAAATTAGGAGTAGCAGGGCAATCCTAGTGTAACTAATGAGAATTTATTAGAAAGGATCTAGGGGCTATGTGCCTTATTTTCTTTTTCTTTTTAATAGTTGCTAACAAACTCTTTTTTTAGAAAGTTATTTTCCAACTCCTCACAAGAGTTCGTTTTTGGAAAACTAAATCTTGGAGCCTTGCACAACTATATAAGTTTATTTTGAAGACTTTGATATGGTCGACACTCTGGTTATTGATACTTTTGTAGTTAAATATCAATTTGGGATTTTGATAATTTTATATTAAATGCAATAATATCTAAATCCTATGTTTTGATATACAAGTTTTGGTTGGTAAATGGTATGGGTTTCTTGAAGCATGCTTTTAATTTTTGTATGGGAGTAAATGTGTGTAGACAATTTATTCTTTGCATTACATATTGTTGATCTTCAATCCTGATAATAGAGTTGCCTTCTTTGTGATTGAGATTATTTAGATTTGTTTTACAATAACATGAGGTCTTTTGACTAATAATTATTGTGAAGTTTGAATTACTTTTTAACCTGCACATTCTTTTCATCATTGTGAATTGAATGTTATGCCTTACATTTTCTGGTGAAAAGTGATTGCTAAAATAATTATTTTTACAATAAGATTTGTATTCCTATATATTTGGAGTCAGGAAGTTGTACCTATAAATATAGAGATTTCATTATTTGAAGAACTCATTTGTTAGTGTTTCTTTTCTCCAATTTGGGAATAGAGTCAAAAATATATTAACTTGTCTGTTTTCTCCAATTTGGGAATAGAGTCAAAAATATGTTAACTTTTTGAAGAGCAAACAGTTGTACACTAACACAACCTTTAGGTTTGGTTTTCCCTGCACTAGCAATACAAAATAATATGAAGGTATAATTGATGGGATGGATTAGGAAAGGAAGAGAGGTATCTAGGCACTAAAGGTTCACGGTGACAAAGTACTAGTGGTTAATTAGGTAAGGGGGACTTATTTCTATCAAGAATGATACTTTGAAAGCCTAGAAACATGGAGTATGGGATGCTATCAAAGATTTTTATGGTTTCAATATTGTTGCAATTCCTAGAGGGTTGAACCAACATGTTAATAGGATAGCTTCCACAGGAGCTCAATTTGATACACCTAACAATATTAAAAGAGGGTGTGATCAATGACATATCAAAATCATTATTATACCTTTAATTCCTAACAATAATGTGAATTGGCAAGTTTTTGAAAATGATGAAAAAATTATGCAATTTCTACTTAAAGAAGATGTTTTTGTAGCCTCTAATCAAGATAGACTGAAACAAATCTATAAAGATCAAGTGGTGCAACTTAAATATAACAAGATGGCTAGAGGACTTGTAACCTTGGAGTCAATCTTCAATACAAATGATCAAGCTAAAAAGAACAAAACCAATCTACCGATCCAATAACATTAGCAATATGTAGATTCAAAGGTTGAACCAGGTAAGATTTTTAAGTTTGGAAAAGTAGGTTAAGATTCAAAAAAAGTCTTATGTCAAATTATTTCTGGATTTTAGTGATATATTTGCTTAGAAATATGAAGATTTAAAATGTTTTAACACAATACTTACACATCATACCATTGAGTTAGAACCCAATGAAAAATGATAAGACAAAAGAAAAGACTCCTTAACCTAAAACTAGAGACTCTTATACATAAAGAAGTCATGAAACTAATTAAGAGTGATATTATATATCCTATTCAACACACTAATTGGATGTCCAACCTTATCTTGGTTAGGAAAAAGTACAAGGAATTGAGATTATGTGTGGACTTTAGAGATCTCAATAGGGAATCCTTGAAAGATCGTCATCCTTTGCCATCCATGGAGAAAATCATCAAATGTGTTTCTGGTTTTGAAAATTACTCATTATTTTATGGCTATTTAGGGTATAATAAAATCTTAGTCAAGGAGGAGGATCAATTTAAGACTAATTTTACAACCAAGTGGGGAACAATGGCCTATTGAAAGATGCATTTTAGTCTATCTAATGAAGATGCAACATTTTAGAAGGTAATGAATATGAAGTTCAACAACCTCATGTACAAATTTGTCTTAGTGTACTTAGATGGCATCATATTTTATTCAAAGGAGGGAGTAGACCATCTTAGTCATCTTAGAAATTTTTTTGAATCTTGGAGGGAGTTTGGGATATCTCTAAATCCTAAAAAATGTGCATTTGGAGTCTATGAAGATAAATGGTTAGGGTATATTATTTCCAAACAAAGTATCATAGTGGATCCTAAAAGGGTTGCAACCATTCTAGAGCTTCTTTTACCACATCACAAAAAAGGGGTTGAAGTCTTTCATTGGAAGAATAAACTTTATGAGCCATTTTATGCTTGATGTCGCTAATTTATTGAAGTCATTTATATCCATGTTGAATAAAAATAATATTTTTAGTTAGACTACAGAAGAAAAGAATAGTTTTCAAACAATCAAAGAAGCTTTGGCAACCACTAGTCCTTTAATAAATCTTGATTTTAGTAAAGATTTTATTTTGTACACATATGGTGGAAGTGAAGTTATCTATGCTATGTTAGTCCAACAAAATTCAAAAGGATTGGAACATCCAATTGCTTACTTTAAAAAAGGCCTAGAAGAGTATGAGAAAAGGTACAACTTTATTGAGAAGCATATCCTTGTTTCTATAAAGAGTCTCAAGAAGTTTAGGCACTTGTTTTCTCACAACAAAGTACATTTGAGAGTAGCTTACCTAAGCATCAAGGGATTTCTACTTACTAAGGACCTTAATGAGAAAATATCATGTTGGATAACAAGATTCATGGAGTATGATGTGAATATTGAAGTTACTAAGTTGGTCAAGGGTAAGGGACTTTGTGAGTAGTTGAGTGGTATAGAAATTTTGGATGTTGAAGGAAAAACAGATATAGCTCTAATGATACAAATGGTGGGAGACAATGACATAAAAATAAGATGATTGAATTAAATGGTTCACTTCCTAAAGACAAGTGAATTCCCACCAGGTTTGGATAAAGAGAAAAGAAGGTATTAAAGGCTACAATATATCCCTTGTGTTTTAATCAACAATAATCTCTATAGAAAATATGATAGTGGTGTCCTTCTTAGGTGCATTGACTTAAAACAAATTGTAGAAGTGTTGCATAAATTTCATGATGGGCATTTAGGAGGTCATTTATATCCTAAGACTATTGAATTTAAGATTATGAGGGTTGTCTATTATTGGCCAAATATTTTCAAACATAGTCATGCATATGTCAGAAAGTATATGAAGGGCACTTTGTTTTCAACAAAAGAAAGACTGTTAGCTTTGCCTTTGTAGCCCATCAAAACATAATAATCATTTGTAAAATGGGAGTTGACTTCGTAGGATGTGTTTGTTGACAATTGGATAATAGTGATTTGTAATTGTTTTCATTAATGGCAACACATGATGTACATATTGACAGGAAACCTCAAAAATAAAGATACTTAGTGTTTGGTTATCAGAAAATTGTTGAAGTATAGAATTTGGTTTACAGAAGTGTATTGTTTTATTTATAACATGTTGCAGACATCATATTAGGACAAGCAAAGTTACATGGAGATAGTATACATGTTGGTGATGACATGTATAACCTTGAAAGTTTGTATAGACTGTATAGAATAGGGTTAATTGTGTTTTGATGAAACATGACAATTGAATTGAAGGAAAGAATTGTTTTATTTACAAAATAATTACTTGTCCAATTAGGGCCGACATCCTAGATGTTTAGTCTAATTCAGAAAAGTGAATTTTGGTCTTAGTCAACCCAGTAGTATTTTATGTAAAGGAAAAATATTTATGCAAAGGACTTCTTGTGATAAGAAGCGTGCGGACTTGTGAGTTTATGTTATTGTGAAGTGAGCAAACTTTTTTGAAAGTGATATATGCAAAGTTTTGTGTGAATTATTTGGTGATCTAAGATCGAGCTAAAGATCAAAAATTAGACAAGGAAGGAAAATAATAGTAGGTTACTTGTTTGAGCAGTGAGCTCTTCTTGTAGTTGAAATTGCATATTTGGGTAGTGGGCTCTTCTTGCATACATTATTCTACAACTCCTAACAGGGTTGGAATCTCCTAATAGGAATTCAAAGTCTCCTAACAGGGACTGCTTATATTGAATTTTCTCATTGACTCCTAACAGGGTCCATCCTCTAACAAGGAACTTATATATCAATATATTATCTTGTGGGCATCATCCCCACTGGGGTTTTCCCTTGGCTAGGGTTTCCCTATTTAAGAAAATATGGTGTTATGAGTTATCTTTGTGCATTTTTATTGTTACTATTCAACATTAATTTATTGCTTAGTTATGCATGGTTTTAAGTAAGTAATAATATCCAGCTAGGAACCAAAGTTTGTAAATTACTTATCCTCCCCCCCCCCCCCCCCCCCCCAATCTCAGTAATCCCTATTTCTAACAATTGGTATCAGAGCATAGTTACTTTGAAGAGGCTTAACAACTTAAGTAAGATCCCTATGGATATGGAAGAATTGAAGAAGAACCTTGAAGAAGATCTTGAACAAATTGATCTCCTTACTAAAGAAAGAGATAAGCTGAAGGACAGATATGAAGATCCCAAAGTCTATATTAGTCAATTGAAGGAAAAGATTGAACATCTTAAATCCAAGCCTGAATCTACTAAATCATGATGACTATTCAAAGTTGTAGACATAATACAAGATCTTGAAGCATGAATTGAAGATTACAAATCTAAAGTTGACTATGAGAAATGATCCTAGCAAAATTGAATCTAATTTAAAGACTAAAAATGAAGATCTGAGAGCAAGTTTGGCAAATAGAACATTTGAACTTGAAACATTGAAAGAAGATCATGAAGAACTCCTTAAGTACAATACTATTGTGAAAGGTGAATTAACACAGTGTAAACAACATCTTGAAAAACTTTATTCTAGTAGAGAAAAGCTTGATAACTCAATGTCTATATAGAGACCTTATTATGACAATACTGGTCTTGGCTATCTAATTAACATGTCTACAAAGAAACCTAAGATCTGATCAGATCCAAAAGAAAAAGACAAATCTAATGAAATGATTGAATCCAGTCAATCTTCTAAGAAACCTAAAGAAGTTGAGCAAAATAAGGAAGCTGAAATCTTGGATGAACCAAAGAAAGTGGAAACTCCTAAGGAAATTAGGTATGAATTTAGAGGTAAATATTTTTTTGGTACTAAAATAGACCTCATATGAAAAGAGATTGTGCTAATACGCCATTCAATCATGTTAAGAACTTTTATTGTCATAATTGTCATGGTATGGGTCATAATGCAATTGATTGTAGGAAACGTAAGTATGATAATGGTAGGAGAAACAAGAGAATGTCTAGATATACTAACCCTATAGATAGAAGAAGATCTAATGAAAAGACATCAAGAGAAGGAAGATCTTATGAAGATAGAAGACAGATTGTGTGTTATAAGTGTAACAACTTAGGACACATTTCTTAGAATTATCATGCACATGATGATCAATAGAATCCTAGAAGTAGAGCACTTGTATGTCAATTATGCAATAACTTGAGACACATAGTAGAATGGATAGAAACTTTATAGACATAGGAAACAATGGAAGAAACTTCAAAAATAGAAGAAATGATAGAAGGAACCATGAAAGAAACTCTAGATCTAACAGTGAAGAACAAAGAAACATTGTAAGTGAACTTTGAGAAGAACTTAATGAAGCATTCATGAAAGAAACAAATATATCAAAAGAAAAGTTAAATGATGATGAGACAGAAAGATCGAAGGCAATTGTTGAGTTTGACTCAACTAAGTTGAATTAAGCCTATTTACAACATCAAAATTTGAGAACTTCAGTTAGAGACTGAATTAGAGGTAGTGAAGTTGGGAAAATATTTAGTTTGTTATGTTTAGATGGTACCTTAGCTCGCTTGTGATTTGGAGCTCATCTAAACAAGTTATGATGAAATTCAAAGTCATTGGTATTACAGTAAAGATTGATTTTGTAACAGAAGATGAAATGTAAGTTTTGCATAAAATTTTGTGATGTGAAGTCTTGAGGATGCTTTTCATGATGGAAGAAGGCTATGGTAAACCTCAGGTGGCATTTGAAGATCATATTGATGATTCTAGACAATTATCTAATTGCAGAATGCAAATAGTAGTTTTTCACATTTGCAAAGTGTGCAATTAATACAATCTCAAATTGAGGAATAAATGGAGTAAATAATTGATTTTACTTCATTACAAACACATTCGAAGTGAAGAGCATTCCAAAGCGACTTGTCAGAGTGATTTTGAAGCAAACCTTATTTTTGGAAAGAGATATTTTATCATTTTTCCACAAAAAAAAATTTTTCAAAAAAGATATTGCTAATAAAGAATCATGGATATGTTAGTTGTTCATAGTGTTGAAAATGAGGATAGACCTAAGTTTAAGATAATTTATGTAAAACCTAGTGATGGAAACCCTAACTCTGCATTGTTTGTCACTCCAAACAACGTAGTCTATCTAGAAGACATAGAAAATTATTTGAATTGCAAGTTTGAGTCGATTGGAAGTGAATATATGAATGAGGATATGGAATTGGTCTTTAACCTTGACATGACTATGAAGCCCATATTTGAGCACTTAAAAGAATTAAACTTGTTTAAGCATCATTTCTATCTTGAAATAGATACATATGAATGGAATCAAATCATACTGAGTAGAATACATGATGGAAAATTGTGGATGCAAGACAATGTAGTAGACATTTCTGCTGACCTTACTCATGAGGTAACTAGTCTTAGCAAACAAGGCAGTGTACCCATAAGAGAGAAGATGGTTAAGAAGAAAGTAGAAAGCTACACTAAGGTAGTATACAATGGAAAAGCTATGATAATCATCTCCATCAAGCAGGATGATGGTGAGATTTCTTATCAAAATTATTTCTTATTCAGTTTGTGCAAGTTCTACGATAGATGAACTTTCAGCTAGATTTATTTATGCATCTTACAAGATGTGTGTAGAGAAAGAGCAAGTTAATTTGAGTTAAATACTAAGAATGCAACTCTTGGAAAACCTTGAAAATATTAAGAGGAGAAACAGTGGTGTATTTAGATTCCAATAATTGATTAATCACATATTCTTTCATGTGCTGGAGAGATTTCCCTACTTATCAATAATAAATATTATGAGTAGTGATAGATGCACTATCGAAAAGATTATAGAAGTATGCAGAAGGTAGCCTAAAAAAAAGATATTGGAAAGTGGAAATTTAATTATGATAACTTTCCAAAATGAGATGAAAGAGAGATTTACGAACTCACCTGCAATTGTGGATAGGTTCAAGGAAGACATATGTATTCTAGTCGATACTGACTATACATACATTTAAGCAATGGAACCTCAGGAAACATTCTTGGATTCTTTGAGCTATGAGTTGAGTGATGATGTTGCAATTGGCTACATTGATTTATTGTTGAATTCAGAGAAAAGCTGAGTATAGATTTGGCACATATAATGAAATCACATAGCATGCTTATCAAGCAACCTTGGAGAAGGAATCTCACAAGAAGGTTGAATCAATTATGAAGAAGGCACTATCTAAGGCCAAAATGTCAAAGAGTGAATCTTAGGCCTTAAGAAAGACTATGAAACAAGGTGTATTGAATATACAACCCTTGTCAATTTTAGTTATTGAGACAACTTCGGGACAGAGCATACCTTATGCAACAATGTCTGATGTTTAGCCTAGTGAACATAAGAGAAAATTAGAGATATTAGTTGAAGCAGTGACTACAAAGGAAAAGTGAGTCAAATAGATCACTACAGGACTTGGCAAGAAGTAGAAAGCATTGTTGACAATTAAATCCAGTAGTGACAAAGAGGTTGAGGAACAAGAAATCAAACAAGCTAAAAAGGTGACTCCACCTAAACAAGCAACAAGAAAAGCTCGACAACCATGAAAGCCAAAGATTGAAAACATAAACACAATGATTGCAAATGGAGGAAAATTTATTTAGATGAACAAATTTTATGATCTTTATAATAATTTCAAGAAGGATTAGATTGATATATCCACTATAAGATATGTCATAACAAATAATCTTAGTATGAAAGATATCAAAGGAGTAGTGAACCAAAAAGTCTATGAGAGACTTATAAAGAAGAAGACTCCAGTAAGGGAAGAAGACCTTGAACTTTGAAAGTCTATGTTAAGGACAATCTACAAGACTGATAATGAAGATGAGATTAAGAGATTACTGAATAACCTCACTCCTTACTTGAGGAACAAATTAAGGTCATTCTTATTTATGGTTGGTGAGAAGGATAAGTTGAGAAAGGAGACAACAACAACTATTAGTCAGAGGTTGTCAAAATCTATGACAACATCTCCTCCAACTCCTAGAACCTCGGAAGTATTAATTAGTGGTGAGACTATGAAGATTGATCAAACCAGTGTTACTCTTAACATTGATGACACCAATCCATTTGGTGGTTCCAAACCAAATGTACCTAATACTGAAGATGTTGAGTAAAATTTGAAACAAATTGAGGAAGAGAAGAGGAAAATAGAAGTTGAAAAGAAAAAGATAGAGAAAGCCAAGTAATAATTGCTTGAGGAAGACAGGAAAAGAAAGAAGGAAGAAGATAATAGGAGAATTGCAGAAGAAGAAAAGAAAAGGAAAATAGAGGAGGAAGAAAAGAAAAGATTAGAAGAGAAGAAAGAAAGAGAAGGAAAGGAAAGGAAAGAAGAGGAAGAGAGGAAAGCTAAGGAAGCAAAAAAGAAATAGAGGGAGAATGAAACTAAACTATCTAGTTCATCTACTCTGCTCTCTCATGCAAGTTTGGCCACTGATGATGATGATCAAACTAATTTGATTTCATCCTTATCCAAACTTTTACAAAAAAATAAGATAGTTAAGAGTTTATAAAAATCATTAATGGAAGTGACTGATAGATTGCACAGTACTTTGACAGTACAACATATTGAGTTAGATCCTGAACTAAGAGCACATGCAGTGCTAAAGTCTTTTGATGAAGAGTTTACTAATTTTCTAAATGTTGCAGAGGCAAAAGCTTAAATTTCCCATGATGCTAACCTATTTAGCACCATCTACCAGAATATCAAGAATGACTTAGTCAATCTTGATACATGCATAGAAGATCTTCAAAAATGTCAGTAGGAAGGGAAAGCTTTGTATGTTAAGTGTACCTTACCATACAAATTGACTAAGGATTTGGACAATCAAATAGAGGCAAAGATGAATGAGCTAGAGGCTTTATCTAGCCTAATCCAACATCCATCTAGCAAAGTTGATGATATTGAGAGTTAAGTTGCCAGTGTTCACAACAATATCATGAAACTGGAACTTCAGAAAGAGAAGATATTGAAGAGAACATCTGATTTTAGAGAATCCATCACTCTAAAGTTATCATTTGTTGAGAAACAACTAGAAGAATGTGTCAAGGCCAAGGACACATATCCAAACTTTTTGTATTTAGATATCAATGCAATTGAGACTGCATCATATACATTATGTGCAATTTTCACATCAATAGAGTCTACCAAAGAAACATGGAACAAAGGTATGGACAATTTGAAGACTATTTTTGATGCTTGTGTGAAGATAATTTCAGCATAAAGGAAAGACAATAGTTACAATAGTTTTGACGATTTTTGACTAAATCTTGACATTTTGAATTTTGTCATTGATGTCAAAGGGGGAGAGATTCATGTGAAAATTGTATAAATGTCATTGTTGGGAAAGATACATGTGTAGTATGAAGCATATTGTAAGGGGGAGCATATATATTAAGTTGTAATAGATGTAATGTTTATTTTGATAGTTAAGTTTTGTCACTTAGCCAATTTTCCCTAGTTTGTTACCATCAATGACAAAGGGGGAGATTGTTGACAATCGGATAATAGTGATTTGTAATTGTTTTCATTAATGGCAACACATAATGTACATGTTGACAGGAAACCTCGAAACCAAAGATACTTAGTGTTTGGTTATCAGAAAATTGTTTGAGTATAGAATTTGGTTTACAATAGTGTATTGTTTTGTTTATAACATGTTGCAGACATCATATTATGACAATCAAAGTTACATGGAGGTAGTATACATGTTGGTGATAACATGTATAACCTTGGAAGTTTGTACAGACTATACGAAACATAGTTAATTGTGTTTTGATGAAACAAGATAGTGGAATTGAAGGAAATAATTGCTTTGTTTACAAAACAACTACTTGTCCAATTAGGGCTGACATCCTAGATGTTTACTCTAACTTGGAAAAGTGAATTATGGTCTTAGTCAACCCAGTAGTATTTTATGTAAAGGCATGGTATTTATGCAAAGGACTTTTTGTGATAAGAAGCATGTGAACTTGTGAGTTTATGTTATTGTACGTGAGTGAACTTTTGTGAAAGTGATATATGTGAAGTTTTGTAGGAATTATACGGTGATTTGAGATTGAGCTAAAGATAAAAGATCAGACAAGGAAGGAAAATAATAGTAGATTACTTATTTGAGCAGTGAGCTCTTCTTGTAGTTTAAATTGCATGTTTGGGCAGTGGGCTCTTCTTGCATACATTATTCTACAACTCCTAACATGGATTCAAAGTCTCCTAATAGGGACTGCTTATGCTGAATTTCCTCATTGACTCCTTAAAGGGTCCATCCTCTAACAAGGAACTTATATATCAGTATATTATCTTATGGGCATCATCCCCACTGGGGTTTTCCCTTGGCTAGGGTTTCACTAGTTAACAAAATATGGTGTTATAAGTTATCTTTGTGCATTGTTATTGTTACTATTCAACATTACTTTATTGGTTAGTTATGCATGGTTTAAAGTAAGTAATAATATCCAATTGGCAACCAAATTTTGTAGATTACTGATTCACCTGCTGCCCTCCCCCCCCCAATCATCCCTATTTCTAACAGTGTCAACTCACCATCTAATGCAGGACATAAGTAGATAATCACCACAAATGATTATTTCACTTGCTAGAATAAGAAAAAACACTAAAGGATTTTAGTGAAACTATTGTATTAAGCTTTTATGATGATACCATTCATAGATTTGAGACTCGTGATTCCATAATTTATGATAATGCACTTTCTTTCATTAGATTATGGGTAACTGAATGAGAAATGAAACATGGTGTTTATCTCAATAATAGTTCAAACTATTAGCCTTAGGGCAATGGATTAGTAGAATCCATGAACACGAATCTAATCATAATTATAAAGAGGAATCTACAAGAAAATTACCATGGTTAGTATTCTAAATCGAAGGCTTCATTGTGGGTAGACATGATAACTCCTAAGAATATCATTAAAAAATATCCATACATCTTAGTCTATGGAAAAGAAGCTTAGTCATCTATTTCAACAAAACTGTCAGCCCTAGATCTAGCTAGTCAGTTGGTTCTATTTGAGGAAGGAGACCCTATGCAAGTACACTAAGCCCAATTGATGGAGTTAGAAGAGAAAATATCAAGAGCAATGTGGGTTGGAGTTCTAGTAGATCCAAGTTAAAAGCAACTTTGATATAAAGGCAAGATGTAGAAGCTTTAGTGTGGGAGATATTGTAATTTAGTGGGATGAGCTCAAGAGTAGGCTTGGTAAGAATACCAAATTTGGGATGGTATGCTTTGATGATAGAGTGTAAGGAGCATAATGCATTTTAGCTATCTACCATGAAGGGTGATGTTCTTCCTATTCTAGTTAATGGAATATACCTCAAGCGTTGCTTTGAGGTTTGAGCTTTATATAAATTTATTTTTCAATTTTTAATAATGTGTTGTTGCACCATGTTTCATGTGATGTTCTTCTCTAAATGTTGCTATGCATAGTTTTCCTAGTATTTTCATGTTTTCAATAAAGAGTTTCCAAGATTTTTGAAGAGCTAAGAAAAATAGAACAATGGTACATATATGAAAATGTTTTTACCACCTAGGCACACTCATACCTATGCTCATGAAATTATACAAAAGAAGAGAGCTCACAACCTCTATGCAGCATATATACAAGCACAATTACCTAGCTAAGACACCTACACATACCTAACATTGCTCTATTTTACCCATCCATGATGTTGATGTGTTTCAGATATGAGAGAATATTACATCATTCCTTTCAACCCACTGCTATGTACACAACTAGTAATGACGAAGGGGAGCCTACCTCATCATTACCAATCATGCGAATTCCATATTACTAAGAGAAATAATGACTAATTTCTATGTACATAAATTGACTCCTAGCCCAATAGATTGTTAAAGCAACTAATTTTTGCGTCTAGCATGCATACACCCATCAAAGGTCGCCAAAATTGTTACCCATTTTTTACCTATTGGCTCTAATAGGTAGAGCCCTTCTTGCTAGGAACTTATTGATGATCTAAATGTTTATGATCAATGCATTTGGTAATGTAATTACTGGATTATTTCCATGCATATAAGCTACATTTTATGAAGAAAAGTAAAGTCATAGCATAGAACAAAAAGATATCACATATTAACTTTTCTAAAAATGTAAACAGTATTCATCAAATGTTATTAAATGTTCCAGACAAACTATGAAACTAACTAAGAAAAATAAAGAAAAGCCTAATCTATAAACATAAATACAAATGTGAAAAAAACATGAAAGTAAAAGGAGCTTCATAGGTTCCAACCATTTCTTGGAATGACTAGTCATGCTATTGGTTTCTTGCACACTTTGTATTGCTATTGTCTCACCTTTCCTCTTCCTATGCCAAGTTCTAACAAGTGAAGCAATAATTAGTTAGATCAAAATCATCTAAACAATGACTAGCTAACTCACCCCTTGTCTTGCATATGCATTCATATCCAAAATCCCAAGCCCTAATTTAGTTTTTCTAATCGATTTGTGTCATGTTCGAAAAAAGTAAATCAATGACACATAAACATAATATGTGTCTCCCACAAGGGTTCAAGCCAAATGTTCATTGATTGATAGTTACCAGATAAAAGAAGGAAAAAAACATATAATATCAAAGGGACATGTATTTATTATACAAGAAACCTTTTATTATTCACGTTGTAGATTGTGAGGAAAATAAATTAGCTAATTGTTTAAGGGATAAGTTATTATTAATTTGAAACCTTATAGTTAAATAATAATCAAATGATGTGTTTTTCTTTTTAGTAGTGTAGAAGTGATTAGTAGAAAGAGTGAGAGAATATTACATAAGGGGTTATGGGAGAAGTGAACTTTCAGCAATAAAAGGTTGAATATTAACAGGAAGATACTAGATAGTGTGTTTGCAATGAAAACAAGTGCGAGAAAAGAAGATAAAAATGCTATAGTTTCAAGAGTATGAGGGGCTCTATCATGGATAAACAAATATAGCATGGAAATCAAGATGTTTTAATGGATGCCAAGCTATTGTAAAGAGAGATCAATCTAAGTATCTTTATTTCAACAGGAGCAAAATGACAACCAAAGTGTCCAACAATAGGAAGCAAATATATTGAATTGCAAAAAATAATTCCTCAACAGTGCAACATAATAATAACAATAATCATAGTAGAAAAGTGTCATGAAGGCTCAAGAATGAGAATAGAAACAATATGAATTGCAAACTATAACATTAGACATGAAGAATGATGGAATAAGGTCTAGGAAATATTGACGCAATTGAACATAAAGAAATATTTTATCATTCTCTTTTAACAACATAAGAAATGAAATCATAGTAAAAGAAAAGTGCATATCTATTAGGATTAACGAGACATAAATAATAATTACATGCAAGTATAACCAATATCAGAAAATAATAAATCACACAAAAGAGAACACAATATACAAAGATTTAAAGTGGTTCACCCAATCCTTGGGCTACATCCATCAAAGAACAAGTCCAATATTCTTATTATCTAGTGATTATAACTCAATTACAATATTTAATCCCTTACAACTCAATACTGCTACAAGAAGCTACAATCTTATCACACATTGTGAAATCCATAACCCTATGCCATTTTATACAAATTTTTTTCTCACTTACAAATTAGGGCTAGAACTAACTAACCAATAGAAAAATATAACTCCTAATGCCTTTTTACAATAGGAAATTCATTTTTGGCTTTGTGGGTGCTACCCATCGACCTTGCCCTATATCACAATAGGGAGTGTGCTTGTGGCTACTAACCCTAAGACCCCACAAGGGGCACTGCCCCTTAATTGTTAGAGCTTGGGGGTGCTGCCCACAAACCCCTATAGTATAATATGGGGGGAAACTACATCGAATAAAGTGGGAAAACTTAACCTCTAAGTTTGATTAGGCTCCACATCACAACAATCTCTCACTTGGAGATTGGTCAGACTCCATAATAATAACCTCCCTCTTGGAGATTGATCATAACACCACTAAACCTATAGCTCCCACTGGAATGTAAAATTGCCCCGGACTATGTTGTTCTTTTATTCTATTCAATCTAGGAGACTAATCGAAGCTAAAGAGGAGTTTAAATTCTCCCTTGTCTCTGCTTTTGTAATCATATCTATTAGATTAACATATGTATGTATCTTTTTCAAATTTAACTTTCCATCATCCAAAACTGACCAAATGAAATGATACCGCAATTGTATGTGTTTTGTCTTTGAATGTAAAGCATAATTATTTGCAAGATGAATGACACTCTAGCTATCTTTAAACAAATAAATGTCCACCTAAGGGTGCCCCCCAACTCTTCCATGAAGAATTGAATCCATATCAGCTCCTTGGCTACCTTTGTAGCAGTAACATACTTTGCCTCTATTGTACTCAACTTAGTGTATGTTAGAAAGTAAAGTCCACCAAGATAACTAAGAGCGGGGGGGGAATCAATTATCATATCAATACAACTTTTATTAATCTTATTAAATATCAAACATGTGATCAATAACAACAACAACCATAAGAAAACACACACACACACAATAACACTAGATATGTTAATTAGGGAAACCCTTTATCAGAAGGAAAACCTTGGTGGGGATGGTACCTACAAAATAATATACTAATATATAAGTTCCTTGTGAGAGGATGGACACTGTTAGGAGCCAATGAAATATATTTAGTACATATCAGTCCTTGCTATGAGACTTTGAATCCCTGTGAGGAGATTCCAACCCTGTTAGGAGTTGTGCCAACCATGTTAGGAGTTGTTGAAGGTAGGACCCACTATCCAACTAGCTTCAGGAGCAAGATCATTGAACTCACTGTCCAACTAGCCTCTATATTATTCCTTTTAGAATATAAGAAATATAACTAGTCTCAACAACTTAACCTCTTGCTCTGTCCTCTTACCATACCTTTTCTGCACCAAACACTTCTTAGATCTCAATACCAAATCTGCAAACTTGCATCACAATAATTCCTTTGATCACTTACATTTATAAATCCTCTTTTCTTATCGCATACACATTTGATTAATTCACTTACTTACACCTCATCACAAGGAAAATAAATTTCCTTTATACCAAGTCCTCAAAATAATCCATTGAGTCGACCTTGAGGCTTTCCCAATTACAATTACAATAGGACCTCATTAAGATAACGCACTACATTAGATTTTCATAATTACATAATATTGTCAGCTCATAGTATATATAGCTTCTCACAAGTGTGACTTTAGAATTCACACACTCACTAATGTCATCATCACAATCTCTTTTTCCTATATCTAACCTCTCTCATCTAGATTCTATCCCTATTAGGAGATAATATCCAATCACTATAAACCACTTCTCAGGAACTCTGTTTGTAAACTGTCTTTAGTAAATCTCAAGTAACTACTACCAGTCTTTGACTTCCTACATACATACATAACCAAAAAATCAATACACTCTATAGAATATGTCTCAAACTGCACTTGACCTCATCTTCAATGCTAGATACATATGATCTTGATCTCTGTCTACTACCTTGTCAATCTTCTCAGTATGTTGACATCAATGACAAACATTGTCATGAATGCATCATATAGTCATGTTGTCAATCTCTCCAATGCTAGGATACTCTCCCATAGGAATATCATCAACATTCATGCTAAAAATATCCCCCCTTTGGTATTGATGGCAACATAGATGAAAAACATCAAAGTTCCAAGAATACCAAACATACAACTCATCTACTACTTTTGCTACTCTTATCTTTTCAAATCCTCTTCATCAATCAAATTTGAATCTCTCAAGAACAACTCTTTATTAGTGTTGTTGCTCCTCCATTGATATTCTTCTCTCCCTCATATTTATCATGCATTTCCCCCCATCAATATTTTCTTCATAACTCTCCCCCATTTTCAGGGGATAGTTTTCATGCACTCTTTCTCCCCCATTGATATCAATAACAAAGGTATCATTATTTCAATATTCTATTCAATATCTTCAACTTATTGAATTCTCCAAAGACACTGTTGAAATACCAACTACCAAGAGTCTTTCATGACTCTCCTTAAACACATATACTCCCCCATAAAGGAAGCATCAGAATTCAAACCAGATAAATAATAGTGCTCTATACCACTCAACAGATGCAATCTCTACATCATCTACTCTAAATTAGGAATGGGCATAACCTCAAGAATACCTCACAAATACTCAAATGTATCCTTGGGTGAAGGATTTGTAAATATATTTGCAATCTTTTCATTTGTATTAACATATTACAGTGTGATCTCTTACTCTACAACCTTCTCTCTCAAAACATGATACTTAATAGATATGTGCTTTTTCTTAGTAGTAACACAAGATTCTTAGACATACTCATTGTACTTGTGTTATCACAATGTATGATAATAGTCTCTGAAAACTTTATCCCGATATCCTTCAATATCCGTTTTACCCACATGATCTAATTACAACTATTTGTTGCTGCTACATACTCTACTTTTGTTGTTCTCTATAGAATAAAATCTTGTTTCTTACTTAGCTAAGAAACCAATATTCCTCCAAAGAAAATGTTCCACCACTTGTATCTAAACCCATATTGCCTTCCTAGTCTGCATCAATAAATGCACATAGAGTAAAGTCATTTTATCTATCATACCACAACCCAAAATCAGGTGTACCCTTCAAATATTTGAAAATTATCTTTACTTTTGCATAGTGTGATTCCTTAAGATCAGCTTGAAATATTGCTACTATACCAATTGCATTTTCTATAAATGGTCTTATGTGAGTCAAATGTTGCAAACCTCCAATCATGGATATGTACATATTTTGCTCAATAGTAGGTGTCTCATCTTTGCTTGATAATTTGTGACCAATTATCATAGGTGTACCAACAAGGTTACAAATTTACAAGCCAGATCTCTTCAATAAATCTTTTAAATACTTGGTCTAAGAAATGGAAATACCTTTACTATTTTGCATAATCTGCAAGCCTAAAAATTACTTTATCTCACCAATCATGCTCATCTCAAATTCTTTCTTAATTTCATTAGAAAATTGATCACTTGTATCATCATCACCACCAAAGATTATGTCATCCAAAATATCACAATAATCAACAAACCATTTTCAATTTCTTTCAAATACAAATTACTATCTGTAACACCTTTAGTGAATCCCAATTTTTCCAAATACTTTTCCAACCTTGCATACCAGATCCTAGGTGATTGCTTTAATCTATACAACGCTTTCAACTTACATAACATATCTCCTTATTCTATCAAAGGAAATCCTTTAGGCTACTCAATATCGACTTGTTCTTTAGGTTCTCTTTAAAAAATGTTGACTTCACATCCATCTGATACACATTGAATTTCTTGCTAGCTGAATAAGCTAGAACATTCTCACTGCTTTAATTATGGCAATAGGTGAAAATGTCTAGTTTTTTTTTTTTTTCTCACAACCTCACCTTGTTCATTCATCTTATTGTTGAAATCTCATTTAGTTCCTATAACATTTTTGTCCTTAGGTTTAGGGACAAATTCTCGTGTCTCATTCTTCATAGTATGATCTAGTTCTTCCTTCACTACTTGAATCCAATGATTATCCTTGTAGGCTTCATCTACACTCTAAGGCTCTACTTGAGAAATCAAACATAGCTCTTCATGTACTCTATTTATTGTTATAACTCCTCTATCTCTTCTTCCAATAATATGATCAACAGGGTGATTCTTTGTCAAATTCTAGTTTGGTATCACTGTCTGAACTCTTATGTCTACTCTAGGTTCAGATTTGGGTTCTTCTCTTTGCTCTATAATTTGAATGTCATTCTACAAATCATCATTAGTTTTATAAAACAATTCAACATTTTCTTGGTTAGCCTCAAGATTAGCTTCTTCATCATAGTTATAATCAACTATTATTTCTTTAGCTCCAAACTTCTCATCCACTTCTACATGTGCACTCTCAACAATAGTCTTAGTCCTCTAATTAAAACATCTATATGCTTTTAAGTTCAATAAATAACCAAGGGATATACCTTCATCACTTCTTGAATCAAAATTACCAATGTCATCATCTATCTCGATCTAACATTTTCTTCCAATTTTTTTGAAATACTTCACTAATGGTGCATGTCCAAACAATAATTCAAACCATAATTCATGAGGATTCTTGTTTGTACCTTTTCTAATCGACACTATGTTAATTGTATACATTGTTGTATTAACTCTTTCTCTTCAAAATGTCTTTGATGCATCATTCTCAGTCATCATCACTCTCGTTGCTTGTGTTATAGACCAGTTTCTTCTTACGACTATACCATTTTGCTGAGGTGTCTTAGGGGCTAATTGCTATCTTTGAAAACTATTCACTTCACAAAAACTATTAAACTCATTTGAGATAAACTCTCCTCCTCTATCAGATCCTAAACACTTAATCTTTAATCCATACCCATTCTCAACTCTATTATTGAACACTTTAAACTTCTCAAATGCTTCAGACTTTTCCTTAAGAAATGCTACCCACATCATCCTAGTAAAATCATCAATGAGAATCATAAAGTACCTTTCACTATAGAATCCTCTTTTCTTTGTAGGACTACTCAAATATGTGTGAAAAACCTCCAACTTTGATGTTGTTGTGAACTTCTTGCTAGGAAAGAATTTTTTCTTCTACTTAGCTATAACACATTCCTTACACATAATATTAGTAGGTTTTACAATTTTAGGCAAATCCCTAATATAAAATGTACTACTTTATTTCACAATATTATCAAAATTTATATGAAAAAACCTTTTATGCCACAATCAATTATTCTCAACTTTATTAACCAAGGATGTCATTTCTGTAGGATTCAACTGAAAAACATTACCTTTGAATCTTATGTCAATGCCAATCATCTTACCATTCTTATCCTTGATGATACATGTCTTCTATGTGAATTGTAATTAATATCCCTTGTCAACCAACTATCTAACACTTAGAATATTTTTAGTCCATCAACAAAATAAAAATTGTGTACTAAAATTTTGACGCCCTTCTACGAGTCATTATATCCAAGATTGCTCAAGAATGAGGTCTCACATAACAACTCATAGCTCTCTATTCATGGAGTGAAAGGGTTTGTAATGAAGGCCCTCAGTTTGATCTGTTTTTTGCCCATGCAAGTACACCATAAGATGAGAGATTTAAATATTAAAATATACATGCAAATGAAGATGCAAGCTAATCTAAATGATAACAATGCAAAGCAATGCAAGAAAGGAAATCTAATCTATAAAAGGAAATAACAATACAAGATTAATCTATGAAGAAAATATGACTCCAAGCTAATATGAAAATGCAAGGATGAAGCATGATAATGGAATCCATGGATGCATGAGAGAAGAAGAAAATAAGAGAGAAGTTGCAATAAAGCTACGATGTCCAAACCCCAAGGCTCAAACCCTAATGCTCAAATTCCTCCAAAATTGCTCTCCAAACCTGCAACATAACAATAAAATCATGATCTATAACAACTAACATCTCTACAAATGAGAAGGAGAGGGCTCCGTACATATTCAATTATGGAGGTGGGAGGCTTCTCACAACCAATATGGGATAATAAGGCTTGATCCGTGTGAGACAAAATTCCACCAATGAGAAAAGAGGAGTGTTCAACAAGAAAGTGAAAAGAGGAAATTGAGGGATCCCACTTAGAAATATGTGCATTTAAGTGTAGAAAACAAAGGATTTATTTATTTATTTTTATTTAATTTATTTCCTTTTTTTCATTGTAAAGAGAGATTTAAGTGGGGATTTTATTCAATTAAAAGGGAGCAAATTCTTTTAATTATATAGGAGCTATTTTATTTATTAAAAGAGAAGTTTTCTTTTAATTAAATAAGATTTAGAATAAAATAATCAAACCTTAGGAAATATTGAAATAATTAAATTAATTGCAATTTGATCAAGGAAAATGATTTGAATTGATTCAATAAAATATTACAATGCATTGATTCAGGAAATTAATAAATTGAAGAATGGGGGCCCATAGTCTAGATGACTATTTTAGGGTGCATATATTTGCCCCTCTTTGACTATTGTGTGATCATTTTGTTGACACATGTAGTCAAATAATGCAGCTGAAGTTTGAGGTAGATTTGGGATCACAAAACAACATAGATGTTTGGTCAACATAGGAACACATCAAGACAAATAATACAAATTTTGATAACAATTTTGTCTTGACAAAGACAAGGCTGTCCCAGGAGTTGAATCAGGGATTGAAGTTTGATAGGTACTTCCCCCTTGTGATCAAAATTGAAATGTAATGGAGGATAAACAACAAATTGATAAATTTGATCAAATCAAACTAAATATAAGGTTCTTGATGTAAGATGAAAAATATAAGGATCACAAAACCAAGGTAGATCATCAAGCATAAAATGTTAGAATTTGAAAAGATTAATAACCTAAAAAACTAGTGCAAAGAGTAAATATCTAAACTATGAATGCAAATGATACAAAATCAAAATAGCATCATAGAGTTAGTCTCCAAGAGAGTAATGCAAATGCTGGAAGCAAAATAACATTAAGAGGATGCAAAAATAAGAGATACAAATAAAAGCTAGGTAGCATGCTTATATAGGCTAGGAAGAGGGAGGAGGTGGCAACACCAACCAATAAGGAGCAACCATCTATCGGACTAAAGATAGCAAAGTATCTTCCCAAGATAGCTAATTGATGCTCACATGTAGGAAGGTGACACCTCACAACCATTCACCTAATAAGACATGCTTTATTAACCTAAGCGAGATTATTAAAAATGTAGGAAAAACCTAGCAAAATAGGAAAAATAAAAAACTACACTAACACCCCCCCATAAGCGAAGCTTAGGTGGATGTAGAAATGGGTCCCGGCAAGTCAAGCCTGATGAGGTACCCATGTACATAAAATTCCCCCAAAAGAGAGAGAAAAGAGACTCCCCAAAGAAAATTAGGACTCCAAGTGAGAGGAAGAGCCCCCCCCCCCAAAAGATGAAGCATCCCGCACCTCCAGCAAAGCTTGCAAATTTTGTCCAGTAGATCCACTTACATCGAACAAGTTTTCTTCCCTTAGGAAAAGGGACAAGATCCCAAGTGTGGTTCCTCATCAAGGAACTATACTCTTTCTGCATATTTGTATCCCACTCAAAAATACTAGAAGCCTCATGAAAGGACTGTGGATTTGAGGCAGTAGCAATGAAGATATGTAGAGCATCTTGGAATTGTGAACGAATCTGCTTGGTGTCGGATGGATCCCCAACCCAATCACCTGCAAACTGCAAGGTTTGTCTAGCCCAAAGTGGACCAGAAGATGGAGAATCTAGAGGAGAATCATCAACCTATAAATGATGACTAGGAGAGGAAGGAGGTGAGTCCTCTGAATTACTCTTTGCATCAGAAGTGGAGGTAGAAGACTGCTCAAGTGAATCTGACCCATTAGAAGATCTATCATGTATTCCAAGTGACTCCAATGTCAAAGTAGAAGGAAACCCTGTGACCATGCTCTGCTGGTTAAGCTGATGCAAGTAGTGAAAGTTAAGATGGCCAAACCGCGCATGCCATAATCTACTCACATCATTAAAGTGAGTGAGCAAAACAGTCAAAGGAGGATCAGAAACAAAGTGAGAAAACATATAGAGGCATGACTGGTGATCTGCTCTCCCAACTGCAACTGTAGAATCATTGTGCAACTCACGTATCTCCACTGAATCAGGAGTGAACTCAACCCACTTGCCTAAACCTATGTGAGTGATCTGGTGTACCGATAAGAGATTAGTTGACAATGAGGGTACATAAGGAACATCACGGAATGTGCCATCCCCCACATCAACAGACCCTCTCCCACACACCTCAACAAGAGTGTTATCACCCATCAAAATAGAAGGCATAGTACACGGCTCCAAGGATGCAATTTCTTCCTTAGATGAAGCCATGTGGTGTGAAGTACCCAAATCAAGAACCCAAGTGGATGGTGAGGAAGCAACTGCAAAAAGAGCCTTGCCCTTTCCTTTCCCCTTGCTATTTTCTTTTTCTTTGTTAGACCCTTCATTAGAACTTTGTTTGATAGACTCAGGAACACTGATATTATTCTTCTCAAGAATGTATGTTAAGTGATCAAGTTGTTTTTGCAAACATTTATGTTCATCATGACCAAGTCTTTTACAATAGGCACATTTGACCTTTTCTTTCTTAGGCTTATCACCCTTGGAAGATGGTGTATCAATAGTTGCTTTTGAATAAACCAACATCTGATCCTTCTTCTCCTCGCTATTCTTTTGTTTCTTGTCCCTACTATTGTTGTTACTACTTTGTCCTTGTTGTTCTTTTGTGCCTTGGTTGGCAGCCAAGGCATGCGACTTAGAGGACTTAAGAATGCCCATCTGGATTAGCTTGTCCTGTTCTCGACTGAGATTGACAGAAAAATCATCTAGAGATGGCATGGTGAATTGAGTACCAAGTGCACCCTTAGTAGCATAGAAGGTAGAGACAAACACAAAATATTCTGAACTTAGCGTAGAGAGAATACTGAGAATCAATTGTTCATATTTCTTTTCAATTCCACATTGTTTTAACTGCAGCCTTAGTGATTTCAATTTGGTGAAGAAATCTTGGATTGTGTTGAAATTGCCTGGACTCAAACTAATTAATTCATTTTCCAACATATGACCCCTCATTGAATCTTGTGTGCCAAATAGTGTTTTTAGCTTTGTCCATACTTCATTTGGTGTATCCAAAGACTCAATGTGAAATAGCAAGTTAGGAGAAACAGACAAACACAATGTTCCAAATGCCTCATCACATTTGTTAAACCACTTAGGCTTATCTTCATCTTTAGCAGGTTTAGTTTCAAGTCCCATAGTTATCCTATTTAATCCAACTTTTCTTAAGTGAATTGTCATGCGTGATTTCCACTTAAAGTAATTATATGGAGTTAGGATGGGCATATTTGTTTGATCCATGATGAAGAAATGCTAGAAAGAAGAGAACCCAGCCACGACAATGCCCCCCCCTTTTTACTCAATCAAAGAACACCACACCCCCCCCTGAAAGAAATATGATTTGGCACTTTATTTTAGTGCATTTACAACTACCACTAGAAAGAGATACTTAGTGGTCTTGATTTCAATGCATTACAAACCCTCATGAAGAACATATGCTAAAAGTGAAACTTGGGCACAATAATCAAGAAAACAAATAGTACCACTGCAATCTACTTGAAAAATCATGCACTTTCAAAAAAATAATCGCCTTGATATGAGGTCGTATGAGAAAGTTATGATCCTCCGAAGTTTCCAAAACGAGAACTGTGCACAGTCACGGCTGAGAATCTACAATTTTTGAAGAATTCATGCATGAAAATCAAAAAACAACTCCACTAGTGGATAGAGCACACAAAAATAGCCAAGTTCATAACAAGAATCATCTAAATCAGAGTCCGTATGAGCAAGAACGAGACATTTGAAAACTGCATTCAAATCTGCGACTGCCAATGGAGAGGGGTATGGCTGTAGCTTTGCATGCTTGATTCTGAAAAATATACAGCTTGCATGCAAAATCTAAAAGATACCCAGATGGTTTTTCGAGGCTGCGAACAAAACCCAAAAAGCGTTTTTCTTGCTAATGTACAGAAGATGTTGTTGTAGTGTAAATCAAACGCTTTTAACAATAAAAAATGGCTCCAAAAATTAAAAAACGACCACAGCAACCAGAATATGACATGAAAATGTTGGATCAGCTTTCTAAGTCCATCAATGGCATGCTGGAACCTGCAATACTAATTGAAAACTCCAAATATGCAAGTTGGTTGTCAGATTTGAGATTGAAACCCCAGAGAAAAATCGTTTTTGTCAAAACTTTTCTGATTCTCAGGATCATCCAAAGGTGCAAGAGAAGAGCATACTTCATTTTTCAAAAAACTATAATAAAGTTTATTTGCCCCCCCCCCCCGAATCTTCAAATAAGGAAACTAAAATCTACTCTTGCACATAGAAAAGCTCTGATACCATGTTAGAATCTGAAAAGATTAATAACCCAGAAAACTAGTGCAAAGAGTAAATATCTAAACTATGAATGCAAATGATACAAAATCAAAATTGCATCATAGAGTTAGTCTCCAAGAGAGTAATGCAAATGCTGGAAGCAAAATAGCATTAAGAGGATGCAAAAATAAGAGATACAAATACAAGCCAGGTAGCATGCTTATATAGGCTAGGAAGAGGGAGGAGGTGGCAACACCAACCAATAAGGAGCAACCATCTACGGACTAAAGATAGCAAAGTATCTTCCCAAGATAGCTAATTGATGCTCACATGTAGGAAGGTGACACCTCACAACCATTCACCTAATAAGACATGCTTTATTAACCTAAGAGAGATTATTAAAAGTGTAGGAAAAACTTAGCAAAATAGGAAAAATAAAAGACTACACTAACATAAAAGATTATGCCCCAAAGTTGAATTAGAAGAAAAGAAGTAGGGTGAAAGAAAATGGAAGATAAAATTTTGGAAGAGGTGGAAAGAAATAGAAAGAAGAAAGAGAAAGTGAGAAAGTTCTTTTAATTAAATAGGAGCTATTTTATTTAATTAAAAGATAAATTTTCTTTTAATTAAATATAATTTAGAATAAGATGATCAAACCTTAGGAAATATTAAAATAATTAAAATAATTGCAATTTGATCAAGGAAAATGATTTGAATTGATTCAATAAAATATTGGAATGCATTGATTTAGGAAATTGATAAATTGAAGAATGGGGGCCCATAGTCTAGGCGACCATTTTAGGGTGCATAGAAACATCATGTGTTAGTTTTACAATCAAGAGTAATAGATCTTATTCCCTTGATATGACAAGTTGCATTGTTCCCAACTCTAACAATTCCTCCATCACAACTATTGAACTCAACAAATTTATTCATGTCACTAGTCATATGATGTGAAAAACCAATGTCTATGATCCAATCAACTTTCTTTTCAACTTGTGATACTAGGGATTTTTCCTCTCTAGCTTCTTTTTAAGATTTTATTCTTTTATAGCAATAAATTCTAACTCATCATCCCTTTCACTCTAAACTCTTTCATCTAAATCATCATCATCATCATTTGCATACAAAGATTCTTTAGGCCTTCTAGACTTTAAATTCTTTTTGTACTTCTTTACTCTTTTAGGACACTTAGAAGAATAATGAACAAATTCATTACAAGTCCAACATTTAAAGATTATCTTACCATTTGGTTCTCTTCTCACAAGCAAGGAAATTCCTTCCTCGATATTTCTATCTTCCTCGGATCTTGATCTATTGTTGCTAGCATAATCTCCACTAGTACTTACTGTATATGAGCAATGTTAGTATGCTAATAGAAACCAAATTTAAATAAAGCTTCTACAAACTAAACAAAATTCATAAACTTCAAGATAGACTAAGATGAACTCTCAATTGAGAATATGAGCCATTAATGGGCCCTCTCAATGAGAAGCTCTCTTGTTGAGTAGCTTTGTCTAAATAGATAGGATTGCTCAAGCTTATGCTTCAAAAAGGGCTTCAAATGGAGTTGGAATTTGGGTGTGAGTGTATGGTTTTGATTTAAAATGGCTTCTCAAAATGGCATTATGACTTTACTTCATGGATTGTGTTATTTTTCAAAGGGGAAGGATCCAATTTATAGGCAAGAGGCTTGAGGGATTGAGGGCTAAGATGCAAGGATGGGAAAAAGCTCATGGAGGGCTCAGATTGCATGAGAGGAGAGCACATGGATTGTGCTTCCTTACAGCCAATCAGGGAGTGACACATGTCACATGGTGAGAGGATGGAGGAAAGGGGAAGGATGAGTCAAGAAAGGAGGCTCAAGGGATAAAATCTTCATAAAGACCCTCATAATGACTTGTAAGAGCAATAAAAGGGCTTGGAAGAGTCATTTATGGCCTAGTGGACTTCATAAAGTTTTATGGTTGAGATATTTTGAGGGAGATGAGAGCAATTTCGACTTGGACTTGATTAGGAAGGTTTAAAGCTTTCTTAGGCTTGTGCAAATGATTAGAGGATGGATTAGGATGGTTTAGGATTAGCTTAGGGATAGGCAAGTGTATGGCATTTAATGAGGGTGGGTGAAGGAGGAGATATTTGTTAACTTTGGCTTGGGTTAGTAAGTCTTAACCCATTTTTAGGGAATGTGACAAGGTTAGGAGGGGATTAGGATTAGGTTTAAATACATCTTCTAGAAGAGTCTAGACTTTGGATGAGGATAAAGACTTTCTAGAATAGTCTAGAATTTCCTAGGATGAGGATGAAGACTTTCTAGAAGAGTCTAGAACTTCTTAGGATGAGGATAAATTAGATTTTTAGGAAATAAATAAAGTTTTATTTATTTCAAGGGTTTGGGTTGAGGAGATATTTATTAAAACTTTTTTAATAAACATGAGGATTAATATTTAATCTTAATTAAATATTTTGAGTTGGGATTAGGGGTAGGAAATGATGGGATTAGCCTTTAATCAAAATTAAAGAAGGATTAGAAGATTTTGGAAGAGGTTAGTGGTCTTAAGGAAATTGGCCATGTTTTGGGCAAAAAATAATTTATTTATTTATTTTGGGTTTTTTAGTCAATTTATTAATTAAATAATTAATAAATAAGAAAATAATGTTTAAATAAGATTTAAACATTTTTGGGAGGGATTCCTTAATTAAATATTTTTAATTAAGATAAAGGGATTTAATGGCATAAAAACAAATTAATTAATTAATTAAATAATTAATTAATAAATGATGATGTCATCAGGAATTTTTCAGAAAATAAAAATACTTTATTTTCTAAAGGTTTTTAGGTGTCTACACTTACACTCCTTGATATAGTAGGACAAACACTCGGTGTGCTAAAGGAAGTCTCCACTCTAGGCAAATCTCCAACTTATTTCAAACATATTTTTGTTGCTTTCAATATTCTAAGAAGAGTATCTCTAGAGAACTTCTCTATATAGGGTATCACTTGCTCAATCATCTATATTGTCTGCTTGAATGGTGGTGTCAAAGTCTAAAAGATTTTCCATATAATCTTATATTCTTTATTAGTTCCTTCGCAAGCCTTGATTTATGCAATTTTTTTTGATAGTATGCCAATATAAATTCTTATAGATTCATCTTCAATCATTTTAGCTTCTTGAAATAGACACATTCAATTTTGCAATCTAACCCTTTTAGCATGTTTACCATCTTCAAAAGTAGATTCCAACGTTTTCCTAATTTCACTAGATAATCCCAAATTTTTTACCTAATTGTACTCATTTTTAGGGAGTGTTGACAAAAGTGTTTCTTTGGCAAGCATGTTACACATGAACAAAGCTCTTTCAACTTCAGTACATTCTTCAAGTTTTCTTCTTTCTATTCTTTGTATTAGCCAATATCTTGGACCCATGCATAATGGACGTGTCTTTTTCTTTTCTTTCTAGTTGTCATAGTTCACTCCATCAAACTTAGGACTTTCTTTTCTAAAATAATCTCGCATTGATCTCCTTAAGTTGTTAAGATTTTCTTTCAAGAACCTGATGCTTTGATATCAATTGATAGAAAGTAAAGTCCACCAAGATAACTGGGGGGGTGAATTAGTTATCAGATTAATACAACTTTTATCAACCTTATTAAATCTCAAACATGTTATCAATAACAACCATAAGAAGATACACATACACAATAACACCAAATATCTTAACTAGGGAATCCCTTGATCAGAGGGAAAACCCTAATGGGGATGTTACCCACAAAATGATGTACTAATATATAAGTTCCTTGTGAGAGGATGGACTTTATTAGGAGCTAGTGAAATACATTCAATACATATCAGTCCTTGTTTGGAGACTTTGAATCCATGTGAGGAGATTCCAACCCTATTAGGAGTTGTGACAACCCTGTTAGGAGTTGTAGAAGGCAGAAGGACCCACTATCCAAATAGCTTTGGGGGTGAGACTACTGAACTCACTTTCCAACCTACCTTTGTATTATTCCTTTCAAAATAGTAAAAATATAACTGATCTTAGCAACTCAAATTGTTGCTCTATCCTCTTATCTTTCCTTTTCCACACCAAACACTTCTTAGATCTCAATACCAAATTTATAAACTCACATCACAATAATCCCTTTGATCACTTACCTACATTTATAGATCCTCTTTCCTTATCACATAATCATTTGATCAATTTACTCACTTACAACTCATTACAAGGAAACTTACTTTCCTTTATACCAAGTCCTAAAAATAATCCATTGAGTCATCCTTGAGGATTTCCTAATTACAATTACAATAGAACCTCATTAAGATAATACACTACATTACATTTTTTATAATTACACAATATTGTTAGCTTGCAATATCTACAACTTCTCACACATTCAACTTTGGACTTCACACACTTGTTGATGTCATCATCACGATGTCTTCTTGCTCTGTCTAACTTTGCTCACCTAGATTCTATCCCTGTTAGGAGATATAACCCGATCAATTAAACCACTTCTTAGGAAATATGTTTATAAAATGTCTTATGTAAATCTCAAATAACTGCTACTAGTCTTTGACTTTTTGCATGCACACTTAACCTTTAATTTAGGAACTTTGTAGAACATGTCCCAAAATTGCACTTGACCTCATCTTCAATACTACATCCATATAATCTCGGTATCTATATGCTACTTTGCCAATCTTCTTAATGTATTGACATCAATGAAAAACATAGTCATGAATACAACACACAATTATGTTGTCAATCTCTCCAATGCTTCAACAATGTTAGGATACTCCCCCATAGGAATATCATTAGCATTCATGTTAATTGTATCAAGATCCCCTACCAAATCTAAGTCAACATTATCTTGTAAATCAAAACCTCTTATAATAAATGGAATGATATGAATGAAACCTAGTGTATCCATGCTCATGCATAAAACTATCAATTTTACGATACCATTGCCAAGGTGCTTACTTCTTCAAGCCTTATAACATTTTCTTCAATATACACACTAAATTCTCCTTACCTTTGACCTCAAATCCCTATGAGTATACCATGTATATATCTTCATCTAAATCACTATGAAGAAAAGTTATTTTAACCTCAAGTTGCTCCAAATGTAAATCTTCGATAGCCACAATACTTAAAATAGTGAGAATAGAAGTCATTTTAAGAACATGAGAAAATATCTCAACAAAATCAATGCCCTTTTTTGTGTAAATCCTCTTATAAGTAATACGCCTTTAAGTATTTTCTTACCTCGGTCATCTTCTTTCAACTTGTAAACCCATTTATTCTATAAAGCCCTTTTACCTGCAAATAACTTACATAAATCCCAAATTTGATTTTTTAGCAAGGAGTCAATTTCTTTTGTAATTGCAAACTCATGTTGAAGCTTTTTATCCACTTGAACAACTTCATCATAACATTTAGGTTCACTCAAATCTATTAATAAAATACTTTACATGGAGGGATAAATTTGTTTTGGTGGTCTACTTAGCCTTGTTGACCATCTAACATTTATTAGAGTGTGGTATTTGCTATTGTGATTGTTGCAGAGCATGAGAGACTACTGGAACATCATCCTTTTGAGCATCATCTAGAACTATAGAATCATTTCCTTTCTTCTCATGCTTTTGCAACCTATCTTTGTACAACACTTTCTCATTGAATAAGACACCTTAGCTTCTTACAATTTTATGATTTTCAAAATACCAAAGGCTATAACCAAATTCATTAATGCCATATCCAACAAATACATATTTCTTTGACTTTGCTTGCATCTTGGTTCTATTTTTCAGAATCTATATGTGCAAATGTTTCACAACGAATGGTTTTGAGAAAAGAATAACTCACCTTCTTACCAGTACGTGCTTATTTAGGAGTTCCACAACCCAAAGGAGTAGATATATCTCTATTGATCAAATATACAATAGTATTAATAGCTTCATCCCACATGTTTAAGGGCATCCCATCATGCAACCTCATGCTCCTTGCACACTCCATTATTGTCTTGTTCGTGCATTCAACCACTCAATTTCCTTAAGGAGTCCTTGGAATATTTTTATGCCTATGAATACCATTAGTGGAATAATAATCTTCAAATTCACTATTGCAATACTCACCACCATTATCAAATTTGAGACATTTTAATCTTTTACTAGTCTCAATCTCAACCAAACATGTCCATTTCTTAAAAGTTATAAATACATCAGATTTTTGTCTAAGGAAATAAACGCATACTTTTCTAGTTGCATCATCAATTAATATAACATAATATTGAGAGCCAACAAGTGAAGATACCTGAGCTGGCCCCATACATATGTATGCATAAGCTCCAATTTCATTTTTCTTTCCTTTCCCACTCTTCACGAAACTAACTCTCTTTTGTTTTCCATACACACAACTTTCACTTAAATCCAATTGACACATTTTAGACCCAATAAAAATTTCTTTGAATGAAGTAATTTCATCCCTTTGTTACTCATGTGCCCAAGTCTATTATGTCATAGTGTTGTTGCAAAACACATAGCAACAATTTGTTCTACTTGCTCAACTACAACAACTGATCTTGAACATTCACTTTTCTTTAAAATAATTAAAGTAGAATGAATAGTATGACCTATACAAGGATATAAGATGCCTACTTTCACACCCTTTTCTACTACTAAGGAACCTTTTGACACTTTCTAATTTTTATTATTAAAATTTTAAATATGCAACCTTCGTCACCCAATTGCCCTACTGAATTAAATTCCTACCCATCCTTTGAACATGTCTCACTTATTGTAGTAGCCAATGATTCCCATTTTGTAACTTAATCTTAATTTTCCCATTGCCAACAATCTAACAGGGTTCATTATCCTCCAAATAAAAAAGACCAAAATCCCGTTGGACATAATCAAGAAAATAACCTCTATGGGGAGTAGTATGAAATGAAGCCCCTAAATCTAAAACAATCATCAACACTTTATAAAGAAAGAAGAAAAGCATCCTCTTTATATTTTTTACTTACCACATTTGCCTTATTCTCTTATTGTTTGTCTCCTTCATTATTCTTTGGAGTTGTTAGTTCATGTTTTTCAGAGTCGCCATATTTACTCGTTATTTTTTATTTACTCTTGTTTTCATGTTTTTAGTTTGAACCATTGGTTTTGTCAATTGTCAAACTCAAAGATGAAGTTGTACTAACATTTTCATATCTATTCAACTTTGTTTTTGACTAACCTACACCCTCAAGCTAAATTGTTGACCAAGTCCTCCTTTATAACTAGCTTCAACTGAAAGCAAATTTATTTCAAAACATCATCTCGTTGCAATTTGGAAGGTTTCTTGGTATAATAGACAAGTTTTCTTGTACTCCTTGAACCTTTTGTACCCTTTATACCAAGTTCAAAGAGTGCTAAGCCACACTGAACCTTTTGTATAAAGGAACTAGTTCACGAGTTCAATGTTTCTTTTATTCCTCAAAGCAACTTTCCTTGGAGGGTCCACTTGACATGCCGCACAGACATGTGGCACATGAGACACACAACAAATAGTTGCCTTTTCATGGTTAACATGGTTGTAGGTGATGTCATGATCTAAAAAGTGAGTATAGGCAATCAATGGTCAAGTAAAATTGTCATTAATAGTCATGCCAGAGTTTTGATTTAAGGGTGCAAAAGCAAATATTTGGCACGTGTAGAGAGGAGTAATCATTTAAAGTACTTGCCTCCTAATTTAATGCCATTACCCATTCCACCCTATCATCTTTCCTTCACGACATGCCAAAAATTACTTCCGTCCTCTACACAATTAATGATCATGTCCTCCTTTTCAAAAATCATTTAAATGTTAGTTTTCTAGTTTAAAAAGAAAGATATTAATTTTCTTTTTCTACTCAAAAAAAGTAGTCACAAGAGAAAAATGGAGAAAACTAGCCTTCTTTCATAGTTGGAACAATCGTCATCTTCTGGGTGATCCCTCCATCTTTTGGTTATTTTCTCCTCTCGCCCGTGGGGTGAATCATATTTGTGGTTGTTTCCTTGCTTTTGCATTCAAAATTGAGCTCCTAAAATCATGAAGTCTACATTACACATATTTGGAAACACTCATAATTTGTAATGTAGGTCCCCTATAATAGCCGATACAGACTTGCTAGGGGTTGATTTGGGAGGGGTTTCAAAAAGACTAGCCCAACCTTTTTCCACTAAAGTGTTTTTATCATGGCTTCCGCTTTCCCTCCAGCTTATCCTTTCCTAGAGTTAATTCAAGAGTGCATACATATGTACAATGTGTCTAAAGGTCATATATTGAAGAAAGATGGAAGTGTTTTGTTGGATATCAATCGAGAAACTGTGTCTAGCTTGTTTCACTTGGAAGAGCAACAATTTACTAATCTTACCCTAGCCTTATCTACAACTAGATTTTTTGAGAAGGCAAGTGATTATAAGAATGTCATAGCAAGAAGTTGGACAGAATCTTTCTATAAGGGTGGTTTGAGGTTGCCTAAAATTTTGAAGAAAAGCCTAATAACTACTTAGGTCCAAGACATAATGGTTCTTTTACACAGAATTTTTGGTTCCCCTAATGTCTTTGTTTTTGAAAATTGGATGTACTTCTACATTCAAATTGTGTTAACAAGTTGACAATGTCTAGATTGGGTAGAATTAATTGCTAGTTCTCTCAGAGATCAGTTGAAAGGTGCTTTAAATATAAAGAAGGATTACTTCATGTCATCTTATTTAATGTACATGTTAGCTACTACTCAGGATTTGCAACATTTGCCACACAAACCATGGACTAAGGATATCACCATATACAACTATTGTCCTTTGTTACATAAGGATAAAGTCCTAGATGATTTTAGAAGGGTTCCTAATGTTTTCTCTAGGAGATTGTGTTTTGAGATGAAAAGTTCTTTGGAACACAGATTTTCACTCGAGTCTCAAAGACTCATCCAATCTTTTGGTAGCCTAGATATCCAATTCCCAAGGCTCACTTATTTGAGAATAGAAGGTTTTGATTAAGAATGTATGCATCTTCCCAGATTTTCCTTTGATTATTTTATCTTGGCAGAAGTAGTGTGATAATTAGTCTCTTCGATAAATAAGTTCTCAACCGAAGAAGCCTATGATATCATTTTCTTGCTTAAGCTAGGCAAATTAACATGTGGGAGCATGGAAAATGAAAAATGTATAAGCTCTAACTTGGTTAAGTTTGGTTTTAGTGCTTATCAAGCTAGGTCCAACTTTGATAGGAAAGGAATCATTCATAGCTTGTTTGACACTCAGGTGAAAATTACACATGTCCCCACTATGGAAGATTTCTAGGAAGATTGTACAGATGACTTAGAAGTGAAGAGAAGAGGGTTATCCAAGTTTACCATTTCCTAAATTCTCCTTTCTCAATTGAAGTTGGGAATATATATCATAGACATAGAAGAGGATAGGACCGAGATTTCAGCTTCCCAAGAAATCAAACCTGTAAACCTTGTAATAGATTGGAGTTCTAAATAAGAAGATGATATTTTTTTAAAAAAAGTGATTAAAAAATGAAGTCTTGGTTGAAATTGAAAAGGGCACCCGTGCTAATGTCAAAGTTGATTCTATTTCTAATGTTGGTCTAACCATTGCATGTAGTAGAAGGTCATCAATAATTTCTAAGAAAAAGGTTCACAACCCTCCCCTTGTGCAAAAAACTCGCTCCAGCAGAAAGGCTAAAATGTTGACACCAACAAGCTCTCATTAGGTTATTCAAGTTGACAATGAACATGACAAAGATCAAGGCAGGGAACTCATTGATAATAGCCAGAGAGTTCAAATGATTGTGGGTTCGTCTTCTCCAAGGGTGTAGATTGTAGCCACTCCAAAAAAGGTTGCTGAATCACAATGAGATGTTGTCACTCCTAATTGGCTTGTGGCCTTAGTGAATAAAAAAAGGAGTCTGGTTCTAGTTACTTTCCCTATTGATGTTATTGTGTGTAAATACACTAATAAGGATTCTAAACCCAAAAGAACCAAGAGCATCACTAGGATAACCTTTTATAGTGTGACTGGGAGGAGCATAGCCGAGGTAGCCACCTATAACCAAAAAGAGGGAGTTGACAAACTACATCTGAGTAACATTGAAGTTACACGCACAGATTTAGGGGTAATGAACCGTGAGACAAAAGAGTAGTGGGTAGAGGTGTCCACACAAAAATTGTACTGCAATCACAAAAAGATGGAATTGAGAAGAAAATTTTGAAAGCTAAAAATAACACAATGGTTGAATACATAAATTCATTGAAAGGACAAAGCACAGTTCATGGGAATCAGTCACAAACTGCCTTCAATTCCAATGCCCCTAAAAATCAGCAGTTGTTACAAGATTTGAAAAAAGGAAAAATGATGGTGTTTGTAGTATCTAGTTGGATTAGCCTAGTAACAAGTCAAGTTGCCAAACTCATGCAAAATTTGCATGAGATTGTTTCCTTAGTAGGGATTGCTCTTGATGAATCCTATGTTCTGTCTGGAACATGGAAAACATAAGTTAAAAAATTATTAGTCATGGTGTCTTAGTTAGTAGAAGTAGAAGAGTTTGGACCAAAAAAATTCCTCCAAGAGAACCCATTGCAACATGTAGACATAGGTCTAGTTCAGGTTCTAAGGAAAAACATAGCCTAGAGGGTGTCCAATTATACTTCTTCAATTTAAAGGATGTAATCATGTGAGAGGGATTTTAAGACATTACTAGAGCAGGTAGGCAATGACTTCCAATCTATTGGTTCACCTTTGCCTAATCCCCTTAAAGAAGGAGGCTTTGATGTAGAGACAATGGTCAAGTAGCATGAACAACATATGAAGTCTGTAAAAGAAAAAATGGATCTCACATCATTTGACTTCTCCAAAGTGGCCAAAAGTGAAGTGATGTTGGGAACCTATACCTTGTGGCTACCAAGTTACTTGGACACTCTGAACAAAATGAAGCTGGACAAATACATTTGGAAAAATAATCTTCAAAGCATCAAGAATCCAAACACGACCACCATGACTGAATTCATGAATGCATTTAGGATGTGGAAGCTGGTATGTGGGCAAGGTGATGCTGAAGTTGTTGAGGATGAAGAAGAGGAAGAAACTACTTGACCAATCAGTAGATGTTTAATTACTTTCTATTTAATTGCTTTAAAGAATTTTTAGTTGTGGTTTTTAAAAGTTAAACTCTAGGTTTGCATGCCCTGTTTTAATGTTGGTTTTCATAACTACTTTTAACTATTTGAGAATCGGGTTTTTAGGGAGACTCTCAGATAGCTTGCTATTTAAGTTTGAAACTCAGTAGTGCTAAGGGTTGGCATTTTTTGATGGATATCATATTATGACCATTTTATCTGAAACTTATGTTGATGCAAATTTTCTAAGTTTTTCCAGTATCATACTGGACAATATTGTTCTTTTTGAAAGGAAATGGTTGAGTGTTCAAAGATGCTTTGAATTCATTCATTATTGATTTAGTATTGAATTAGTATTGAATTTTTGAGATTCCTCATGTGTTGGATATTTCTTTTCTCGTGGTGATTATCTATCAAGTTTTTTTTATGTTGGAAATGATTGAAAAGATCATGAATGAAGAATAATGGAACTAGTAAAGAATGTTTTCAATCATTGTTTTGTCATTGATGTCAAACTTGCTACTTGCAGGAATGAAAATTGCTTAAGTGATCCAAATACTATCAATTGGTTGATTGACAAGGAGGAGGCAATCAATAAGATGTAACTAGTACACCTAGAGAAAGGTTGAAGTTATGATGTTGTAATGAAGTATAAGGATCAACTAAGCTATTGATGAAATAGTGTATTGATGACATACTCTAAGATGATGGACACACTAAGACACATCAAAGATGTAAGGTTTAACTAAGTCATTTGTAAAGCCTAACTAAGTTCATTAGAGAGAGCCGAGCAAATTCTTAGTTGAAGCCGAGCAAGTTCAACTTTAGTGTGTGCCAAGCAATCCTTCAGGTGTCGAGTAACACAAGAATGTTCAGGTGTCGAGTAATTGTTCAAGTGTTGAGTAATTGTTCAAGTGCCGAGTAACTCAGGAAAAGACTTTAGGTGCCGAGCATTAGTAAATGCAGTAGAAGCCGAGTAACACAGAAGGAGCCAAGCATCAGTAAACCAATGATGCCGAGTTGCTACATTATTTGTTAAGTCAAAAGATTCACCAAATCAGTAGCGATAAGTTTGTTACATTGAATTTTGTGAATTTTTTGGATGATAAGGATGATGAGTAGATGTCAGAGAATTTTATGTAAACCATGCAAACCAATTCAAGGTGCATGTTGATGGATTTATCATGAAGTTTCTGGAAGAAACAATTTGGAGGGAAAACAATATCATTTTCTCAGATTATATCAAATTAATGAGAGAGAATATTTGAGCGGGAAATGAAGAACAAAACTTCTTTATAAGGAGTTACAGGTCAGAGATCAAGTGTACATGTGAGAGGGAGTTGGTCATAAGAGTGGTCATGTGAAGAAGCCAAGAGAAGGTTAGTGTGAAGTGTCAAAAAGAGGACACAGTGAGGAGTAAGTACAGAGCATCAAGACTCTGAGTTGATCAAGTGACCATAGAGTGCATTGGCATAATGAGTGGAAGAACTCAAGGAGACAGATCTTGAAGGGTGGACAAGTTGTCAACATTGTAAGGAAGAAAAGCCAAGCAAAGAAAAGAACTGAAGAGTGATATGAAATCTGCAAGGTTAGAGTTGCAATCTTTATCAGGTCAAAACCTTTCTAATACTTTCTTACCATTGTATTAGACATTGAAATCCTACATTGCTAGGTTAGCTTAACAGCTAGGTGGATAAGCCTTAGGAAAAGGATAGAAGATCCCCAAGAGAAGGATAAGAGATCCTGAGGAGAAGGATAAGAGATCCTTAGGAGAAGGATAGGAAATCCTTAGAGAGGGATAAAATATTCTTTTGAGAAGGTGATTCTAAATCCCATGGACTTGGGTGGGCCTAACAGCTCTATGTAAATCCTTTAACAGGGCGACATTCTAAGTTGAATGTTCTTAAGTCCTCTAACAGGGCACACTCCTAACAGGGTGTAGAAATCCTTTAATAGGGTCACATTTGACGGTGTGTAAAGCCTTTAACAGGGCAAACCATCATAAGTGGTTGAAATCAATTGCGCAGTTATTTTGTGGGTATCATCCCCACCCCAATTTTACCTTCTTATTCCTGGAGGGTTTCTGGGTCATCAAAACCCTTTGTGTTATGTGGTGATGCATGTTTACTTTTCATGATTGTTTAATGTTCAATTGCATGAATGATAATTTCAATTATATGCCATTAAGGATTTGACAAGAAAGTAAAAAGGCTAGAAAGAAAAAGTTGTATTGGACATTATTGGAACTTGAATAACTGATTCAGCCCCCTCTTAGTTATTCTAAAGAATTCTAATAGTTTATTTCATGGAATGTGATTGATAGAGAAACTGTGTGTCCTCTCCTTTGTATGCTTTTGTTTTTATTATACAATTATTAATTAGATTGTTCCCCCTATCCAAGAATATATGGAAAGCCTTATTACTTTCGGGTTAAAAGTAATCTTCTTGTGAAAGGTGGTTTTGATTGAAAATCTAATAAGGGAGCTAAACCTTACCAAAATTCAGAGAGGAATCGTGACTATGAAAATTCCTCAACTGTTGGAAAATTGTATTTGTCTTATGAACTTGGGCATAGAATATTTCATTCTTTTTCTTTAATTTAAAAGACAAATTTATTCACCAACAAGAGTCCAACAATATTTATTTTTATGCCAAGGTTTCCCACGGCACCAACAATCTCTTGGTCCTTTAGATTCAGACCTCTTTCCTTTTGATTTTCATCTTGATTTTGCTATGATTTTGGTGGGTAGTCTTCACTAGCACCTCAAGGTTTTGGTGTAATGGTTCGTACCATGTGGTATGAGAGCAAGTGGCAATGTTGGCATTGCAGTGTTTATCTGTGGCTCATACGACCAAGGGAGGGCCCACCATATGGGCATACATCCAACCTAGAGTCTAGCTTGCAAAGAATGGTGGGATGTTATGATCTTGGTGGGCGACCTTCACTAGCACCTCGAGGTTTTGGTTTAATGGTTTAAACTAGATTTTCTATTTGAGAATTGTTTCCTTGTTCATTTGTTCCTGCTCTTCTATGTGTGTTTAAAAGACTTCCTAATGTAGATCCACTTGAGCTTTTCTATGAGTTTCCTCACTCATAATAACACCAATCACATCATCAAAATTTGGGGTATTAGATCCAAAAAAAAAAAAAAATCCATTACCAAGCCATTCTAGCTTTCAGACAAATAACACAAAATTAAGAGAGCTCTAATTTCTTCATCAAAATTAACATTTATAGAAGATAATTAACTGGTAACCATATGAAAATCATTTAAATGAATAACAACAGATCCACTTTCTGCCATCTTCATATTAAACAAATGCTTCATGAGAAATACCTTGTTTGAAGTGAAGGGCTTTTCATATAGCTTTGTTAGGGTTTGCATCAACTCTTTTATCATCTTGTATTTCATAATATTAAATGCCATAGATTACACTAGGCATAAACAAATACTTCCAAATGCCTTTCGATCCAAAATATCCCAGTCCTCATCTGTCATAATGGTTGCTTTCTTGGATTTTCCTTGCAATGGTCACCATAAATCGTTCTGATAAGATAGTCCTCCATTTGAATTTTTCATAAATGAAAGTTCTTCTCATTAAACTTCTCAACCTCTAACTTACCCTTGTCTTCCACAACTCTTACTCAACCACAAAAATTTCCCGAAGAGGATAATTGAAAAGAACCTTTCTTTGATACCACTTGTTAGGATTAATGACACATAAATAAAAATTACATGCAAATATAACCAATATCAGAAAATAATAAATCACACAAAAGAGAACAGAAGATACAGAGATTTAATGTGGTTCACCCATTCCCTGGGCTACGTCCACCAAATAGTGAGTCCAATATTCTTATTATCTAGTAGTTACAACCTAATTAATTACATCATGTAATCACTTACAACTCAATACCACCGTAAGAAGCTACAATCTCATTATGCATTATGAAATACTTAACCCTAAGCCATTTTATACAAGCTTTTTGCCACTTACAAATTAGGGCTAGAATAAGTTAAACAATAAATAAATAAAACTCTCGGTGCCTTTTACAATAGTAAATGCATTCTTGGCTTTAGGGGAGCTTCTCCTCTACCCCGCCCTATATTGTGACAAGGAGCACACCTGGGGTCGCTGACCCTAGGATGCCACAAGGGGCACTTCCCCTTGACCCCTAGATCTTGAAGGCATTGCCCCCAAACCCCCATAGTAAAATATGGGGGGGAATCACATTGAATAAAAGTATGGAAAAATTAACCTCTGAGATTGATTAGGTTCCATATCACAATAATATCATGTAAGTCCTATAACTGAGACATTCAACATTTAATTCCTGAAAAGGATTTGAAATCTAGTGCAATGATGATTTTAAACATTTACCGTAGTGAGGAAATAATAATCCTATAATATATGAATGCTGAAGAAAAATAAATGAAGACATTGTTTACTCAATATTCAAATCATGCAAGAGATGAAAAAAGTATATAACTCTGGTATGTTGCAACAAGCAAAGTTCTCTATAAAAAAATTGAGCTCAAAGGAAACATACATTACAACATCAATACAGATTTGTTCATGACAACATTGTTGTTTCTACCAATATTAATTTTTCCTATTAGTGTCAAAATGTGTATAACAACTAAGCTACTATATTGGTAGAGCAATGAAGGAGGAGATAAGTGAATATTACCAATATACCTAAGCCCAAGTACTCACCGATTAATTTAACTTATATCAAGTTGAAGAGAAGTTAGAACTGATCGAGCATAGAGTTTATCGAGGGCATAGAGGACACTAAGACAATGTTTGTCGAGTGTTAGTAACTAAGAATACTATATTTACCGAGTGACATAAGGATGACATCAAAGTTTGAATCATCTAATGTTACTATGTTAACCGAGTAATTATGAAAGTATGAAGTGACCAAGCAATAAATGGTAACCGAGTTCATTAAAGAACTGAGAATGTAGAGTACGATGCATTCAATGCACCCTAATGGTCAAAAAAGGTAATATTACAACATATATATTGGGTTTTCAATTTTTATTGTTTACCATGTATTTAGAAGTGCTAAGAGGGAATTCAAGCAATTTGAGAAAATAATCTTTTGATGAAGCTCTTGAAGTGAGATTTTATCAATAAATTTGAGAGCAAAGTGATTTGGAAGTAAACTGAGCTATTAGTCAAGTATTTTCTGAAACCTTATCAAGAAAAATGGCTTCAAGCTCCACTAGTGCAAATGATCGACCAAGGCTAAGTTGAATCATGTGAGATTTATTTGAAACCAATGCATACAAAAAGCCAAAGTATAAACTGTACCTAGAAATTACAATACAACTGGACAAGATGGGTGCCCTATTTATGATCCCACCTAGGGTTTTACTCATTAATGACGGTTGTTCATTTTATCAGTGTAAAATTAGAGAAGTCAGAGATCATGAACTTTGTGAGGTATATGGTCAAATGTGTGTGGATGGTGTTATTGACATCATCGATGTGTACTCCTCTCCTTTGGGATGTTTCAACAACATCAAGTCTAGCTTCCATTTATCTCAACATGTCCATACTGGCATTATCACCATATCCTCTACCATGAACCATTTTGATAATAGGTTTCTACAATAGAGTAACCCTCTCCAAGTTATAGGTCAAATCTTAAAACTACCACCCTAAAACCGAATTCACTTAGGGTTCTACATGATCCAAAGGCTCACATAACAATCAACTAACCCTTGTTGAGTTAACACAACAAAAGAAAATAACCAAGATACAACACTAGGAAGGAGTGAATAATAGATCTTTCATTCATTCATCAAATTTTATCATATACATGCCCTACTGTGAAACCTTCTAGGTTACAACCAATACAAACAAAATTTAATTTACATTCCAAATTCAAGAGCATATTTATAGATTTACATTACTTCGTATTAGATATATCACTACTACTTGCTAGCATTCAATTTCAATCATTTCAATTCAAGGTTAATTCCTAAACTAGGGTTCGACTAAGGAACCCCCCTCTGCCAAAAAAAAAAACAAAAAAAACAAAAAACAACAACAAATGAATCCCTTTGTTTTGTAGGTTTCGAATCTCGGATATACAAATAGGTTGTAGATCTAGATATCCTTTTCAACCTTCTACAAAATAACGAAAACATAATCAATGTCAGAGATAGTCAATCAGGGTCACAATGCACCCTTAATACACCAGTTCACCCCTAATAGATCATCGTAAGATTTATGAGTTTCGTCTGTCATAGAGATTTCAACCTAGATCTCGAATTCCAACCGCTTTGTACACTATTTGACAATAAATTTATGTTAAGTAACATGGATCATTTTCTACAAATGTACTAACATTGCTAATGTGATTGATGTCTTCTAAATGTAAATTTGAAGACTCATAAATATGAGAGGAGGAGACATGTCTTTATAGATGATCATCATTAATTAATATGTTAATAATATAAATAACCATATGTATAACTCATCTTTAAGGATATATACATATATGTATATATATACATACATATATATGTATGTATATACATATATATGTATGTATATACATATATATGTATGTATATACATATATATGTATGTATATACATATATATGTATGTATATACATACATATGTATGTATATATATATATATATATATATATATATATATCTACATATAATATATATGTATGTATGTATGTATGTATATACATACATACATACATACATACATACATATATATATTGTAGTGCCTACCCTCGTTCACATCTTTTCTGGACATTGTTGTTATTATCAGACTTTGATAGACTAGTTTTATGTTGATGGATTAGTGGTATTGTTTTGACACTATTAGACATTAAGTTATGAATTCAGTGGTTATATGATGAGATCATTTAGATTTTACATTTCATGCATACATGATGATCATTATATTGTTTTTAGTTATTATTGATGATTAGATGGATGGTTTATTATCTTATGTGTTTTATTATGGATACTTACCCCATACTTGCATGTGTATGGTGTGCGTGTTTTCTTATTGTATGGCATTTCTGATGTAGTTAAGGGAGTCGTAGTCACTTGCTTAGTCGGGATCTACACGATGCACCACTTCTTGCCATTGTCTGTTTAGCTTAGCATTATATATATATATATATATATATATATATATATATAGTATGTACATGCATGGTTTTTCTATAGGTTGCAGGTACCGGGTATCGACTTCCCTGAATTGCCAGGATGAGCGTACCCTATTATACTATCTCAATGATAAGAGAAGGGAGATAAATTCTCAAGTCCAAATCCCAAACCTTTAAACCAATTGTCCTAGTAAGGTAGGACAAGTATCTGGATATTTTACCTACCGAATGTGTCAGATGACATGATTCATGATTTTTAACCCTTTAGACTGATTTTGAGTGATTTGCTCTATGTTGGGTTTTCATATTTTATCTTGGAGGCCTATGGTGAATTTTCTATTAATTAAGTCTTAATAAATGGATTTAATTAATAAATTAATTATTTTAAAAAATTAATATAAAATATCATGCTATTTGATATTTTGATTGTAATTAATTAAATGTGAATTATTGAAGAAAATGAATTAAATAAAAGAAAATTAGAAATTAAAATTAATAATAATAATAAAGTAATAAATAAATAATAATAATAAAAGTTACAAAAGTTAAAATGAAAGTTATAAATATTTAAATAGAAATTATATAAAAAGTGAATTGGAGTTATAAGCTTGCATGGGAATTAACACACTTCTCTATTTCTCAAGTGTCAACAACACGGGGGTTAGTGCATCAATTAAGCACATGGTGTCTACAACCCTAAGGCTCATCTTGAAGGTTGGAAAAGACCCATGCTTAGTTGGTGACACCTTCCAGCTGTTTCTAGAAGCATTCTAGATGTTTCCTGAAAGCTCTTTATATTCAGGCATTCATAGAAGCTTAGATAGCGTTGGGAGAACAATTGGAGCATTGGAGGACTTGAGAATTCTGAAGAAGGGAGGAGCTTGCTCTGCGGATTTTTTGAGGAAGAGCGATTTAGCATCAGAATTCGAGTAGATTCTTGTGATTTTACTTATGCTATTTTCGCATCATGCGTTCCCTGTCTTCTTTGTGTCTTTCATATGTCTTCTGAGAAGTTTCATATTCATATGCATTCTCAATGTGGGTAGATTAATTTAATTGGAGAACTTTATATGCATTCTATAATGCAAATATCTTATTCTTAATTGTAGATATAATCTTTGTGAAAAAATAGAAAAAAAAAAACATACATGGTTATATATTCAGATCTGCATACATATACATATATATAAATATATATTTATATATATGCATATGTATACATTTATTATGGATCTATTATAAAATTCGAATACACACACACACACACACACACACACACACACACACACACACACACACACACACACACACACACACACACACACCTATGTATATTTATATATAATGCACCGAATTGAGCGATTAATAAAATCGCAGTGGAAAATTTATCGCGATTCGTATCACATGGAACAAAGTTTATATATTATATGCTATGGGCACGTTTCGTACCTCGCGCCGGCGGAAGGCAGAGACCTACTGTCGCAGGTCTGCGACGACAGGGGTACTACATACCTATTGTCGGTGCAGTGCCTATGACCGCAGGTACTGCGTACCGCAGCAAGAGTTGGGGGGGGGGGTTTAATTGATGTTTATGTTATGCAAAAAAAATAATAACGTTTATGTTAAAACGTTTATATAATCGATTCTCATATGGTGTCAATCGAAATTGTTAATTCAATTTTATGAAAACGTATTAATATATTTACATATGTATGTATGTGTGTGTGTGTGTGTGTGTGTATATATATATATATATATATATATATATATATATATATATATATATATATGTAAATATGTTATTTATAAATTTAAGTTATTTTTATTTGATATATGATTTATATTGAAGGTTTATTTTCATAAGGTGACTCTTTAATAATTTTCAACTATTTAATAATTTAAATGTTTTTAAATTATTAAATAACGAATTGATAGTTTGGAGGGGGATGTATCAAACGAATATTATAAATTGGAAAATGGATATTTTTAGTTCTATTAAGGAAAACTTTTATTTATCCAAAAACAATATATGTGTTCCTCCATTCATTCTTCAGACTTGGAAACTTAAACTGAGATCTCTACATTTAAATTCAAGTTGTAAAACCAAAACATGTGTCTACATTGTGTATTCTTTATGCTATTGTTTTGGGTTTTGGGTTGACTAGTGTTGACCAGTATAGGACGTCTACTAGAGGCTTGGGGGTTATGTGATTGTGGTGACATGATGATGTTTTAATCTCGATCTTTATAAACCCAACCATGGTTATGTGATGGAATGCTCTATGTATTGGTTGTGATTACTGATTGTTATAGTTGAGATTCTTATGTATGAGACACTTGACTTAACCATTATTTTTGGTCATGGATTAGTTATCCTTGGTTATTTTTTTTTAGTTGCCATGATGGGACTGTAATGTGGATTTATTTTGATGATGTCATGATGTGACATGTTTGACTCAACCATTTTTTGGAGTCTTCGATCAGTATGATTGAGATATATACATATTTTGGTTATTGAGAACCATTGGATATTTGATTATCAGTGATACTTTAGTTGCCAATAGAGAGCTGTTGTGTTCATGATTTTCTATGGATATTAGCTCATGGAGATTTGATGCTTTTATGCATATTTGATGATTTTTATGGATTATCTTTTGTGATTTTGAGATTTATGAGTCCATGAGCATTAGGGTAGGATATCTGCATGTAGTGACGGGAAGTGGCTTGCAATGGGGGTCGGGGCCCTAAGAGGCTACCAGGGTAACTCATTGTAAGTTGGATTAATAAGTGATAAAATTCACACCTAATACTAACGGAATGACCTAAAAAGATAAGTGTTTTGTTCTCGCCCATGCCTTGAGTGCTTGTACAGGCTAGCATGGGAGTAGTGAGACACATGGTTGCGACCTTGCATTCTGTAGTATGCCTTGTCAGTATGAGAGGATACTAGTGGCCGCATGAAATCAATGTGGACCTGTGGAGTTTAGCTAACTGCCAGGGTAACTTGTACGTGATAATTGCAATGACACTTTCCCGCTTGCATGGTAGGTTCCTACATATCATTGTGTGCCTCTGGGATTAGATGTCAGATTTTGTGTTTGGAACCTTTGAGTTAGTATACTTTTAGGATTCCTGGACTTATAGAGATATGTGCTATGTGATTTTGATAGCCTGTTTGGGACTTGAGATTATCTCCTTAGCACGGTGGAATGGTAGTGTATTTTTCCACTCTTATCATTTTGAGATTCATTGAGACATCGTGGCTAATGCGTCCTTCATGATGGTGGATATGTATCATTTTTCATTGATGATTAGCATATGTTAGATGATGTTATCTTATGCTTTTATTTGCATGTTAGATTACTTCTACATATGATGTTGTATTTATTAGGAGTGACATTCCTACTATGTAATACCAATGATCTCTTTGATGATTTGGAATGTTACGCATGGAGGGATGGCTAGGATCCACGATGGTCTAATGATGCTATTGACGGTTGGGAGGAATCGTGCACTTAGTTTATTATGTTTGATCTTTATGATGGATGTATATGTTTTCTATGATGTTGTATCATGTGATTATCTCTACTCTGATGTATCATGGATTAGAATAGGATGATGTACCTTATTCTATGTATGTATATTTTTGAGCTTGTCATACCCTGTGACATGTACAGTGGATGAATGAGCATTTGAAATGTAATGTATAAACATTGGACTTATCATTTCATGAGGATGTTGTACTAGATGGATTCATGTATGTAATTCAAAGTTAAGGGATCTTAAAGAATGTAATCTGTTATTTATGTTATGTTTACTTTCAGATGGACAATGCTATTGCTTTCGTTATTGTGCATAAGTTATATGTGATGTTTACTTTCATGAAAAAAAAAAATGCTACTAAACTTAGTGAAATTCTAGGTTAATTCTTTGGATCCCTTGGCGGAGCATTACATACATACATACATACATACATACATACATACATACATACATACATATATATATATATATATATATATATATGCATACATATACATACATACATACATACATACATATATATATGTATATATACATATGTATGTATGTATATATATATACATACATATACATACATATATATATATATACATACATATGTATATATACATATATATATGTATGTATGTATGTATGTATGTATATGTATGCATATATATATATATATATATATACATATACATATATATATATATATACATATACATGTATATATATATGTATATGTATATATATATGTATGTATGTATGTATGTATGTATATATGTATGTATTTATATATGTATATACGCATGTATATATGTATATATATGTATGTATTTATATATGTATATATATATACATATATAAATACATACATATATATACATATATACATACATACATACATACATACATATACATATATATATACATATATATACATATACATATATATGTATATATGTATGTATATATGTATATATGTATGTATATATATATATATATATATATATATATATCTCTTAAAGATGATTTACCATCAACAAGGTATCTCATGATAAAATCAATTTGACAGAAGCTACAACCTTAACAATTTCTAGGTGTGTATTCTTCGAGGTATCATCTTTCCCTTTCCATTTTCACACTTTCTATTTTCAACATTCCTTTACTTTCATATCCTTTCGAAAATACTCTTAAAGTGGGGGCGAGAGGGAAGTAAACCTGTGCTATCCATTCTTCTTTTGTCATTGAAGCTATTGGGTATCAACCTAATCTAATCTCAAAAAGGAGTGGATCTCGGTATTCCCCCTTCTTATTTGTTGATGTAGGATTGGCTTCCATTTTCCTACACTACATCTCTAACACCTACTTTTTAAAAATCTCAATGTTAATGCTTGAACACTCCTTGATATTTATGCTCCATTTGTTCAACCACTGGCATTTCTTCCACATTTTTTTTCTTCCATGGTCCAACTCTTCAACAACTGACCTCTTAGGCCAATGATGCTTATCTATGTTTCCCACTTTTTAAAGTAGCTTAGCAATCAAATAACAACATAGGCCTCAATTAGAAACATAACCACCTCTGCTAGGAGTATCTCGTAAGGGACCATATACTTGACCTTGAGGTTTCTAATAATAAGATGCTTTTGGATTATTTCTATTTGCCACCATTTGTGATTTGATATGTTATCCTCCAAAACTTCACATCAACAAAGAATAACCAAGACAACCAAAAAACTAAAGAAAGTCTTCCTAGTCTTCCAATCCCATAACTCAACTTTCGTATATCTATTCTAGAGAAGGTAAAAGACTTTCCATACCCCTTGAATTCTTTTTGATCTACATATCTCTCAAATTGGTAAATAATAGAAATCATTTTTCATATATATGTACTCATCCATCGACTCTAAAGAGCTACCCTAAAAAAAAAAGTATGTTGTTGCTTTTTCTTTTTCCAGAGAAAATATCACAACTTTAGTCTTAGAGGTATTGAATTACATCCCTACCTCCTAAAAAAAGAGTTCAAAAATTTTCAAGCATTCTCTCAAACCATGAACAATTTTAGCAATAATGATATGGTCATCGAGATATAAAAGCAACCTCACCACATAACCCACCAAATTTATCCCTTCTTGATTAGCCTTGTTTAACCACTCTTCCAACTTATCGATGTAAAGACCAAACAAAGTAGGGGATAAAGGACACCTTTGTTTGACACCAATGTTGCTCCCAAAGCATTCAAACATGCCCTCTTTAGTTATGATTTTAGCTTTGACACATTTTGACAACTTGTAAACAATAGCACTAAACTCTTTAGTGACCTCAGACACTTCCATTCTAAGCCACAACTTATCCCTAGGAACAATGTTAAAAGCTTTTTTGAAGTCCACAAAACAACAAAAAGATTCTTCCCCTTGTTTCTATCACACTTTTTCATTGAAAAGTCTTAGAGTCCTACAATGATCAATGATAGAGTGTTTCGGTCTAAAGCATGCTTGGCCTCTTGTTCTTTTCTCTTCTTTTTCTATCCATTTGCTAATTCTACGCTCTAACATATTCCCAAAAAGTTTACCAAGAAGGGCATTCACCCTAATGGTACGATAATTTTAGGGGTTGTTGATGTCACCACTCTTGTAGAGAGTTATAACAACATTGGCCATACAATCAATAGGGAAATCGTCTTGTGTGACCCTATTAAAGATGATCTTAATCTATGGAGCTAAAATATCTACTCCCCACTTAAAAAATTCTACCTACGAAGCATCAATATTTTGAGCTTTCCGATTGACCACTTCTTTACACTTAGTTGGATATCTTCAATAGAGAATAAGTTACCAAAATTATTAATTATAGGGGGAAAATATTCTCTATTTGACCTCTCATATAAAAGTTTCACATAATCCAACTACTAAATATTCATAATATTATTTTCCACTTGCTTTCTCTTGTGTTGTAGTTCCTTTCAAAAACTCTTTAGATTATGATTTCATAAAAAGATAAACTCTTTACTAGAAACAATCACATAACTTTATTCCTTTGTATTTTAGAAATAACAAGATATTATATGGAAGGGTTATGCTTTTTAAAAAAAAATAATCACATAACTTTCTTCCTTTGTATTTTAGAAATAACAAGATACTACATGGAAGTATTCCTCTTGGGTTATGTTTCACACCTGATGTCATTGCTAGGTAGTTACGCCATAGGCATTTATTATATGGAATGCATAACCTATTTTATTCAATCTATGGTCAAAATAACATAAAAGGAAATGGATGACCATGGGTATGATCTCGTCCATCCATAGACGCTCGCCTATAAGAGATGCCCGCTCCATAACTTTTCATTAACTACTAAGAACATATTACGTTTTTCAATGTTATATAGTGACTATCATGGTAGTTGAATTCGAGCTACAATTGGGTATATATAGATCATCATGAGCATTGGGTAGTCATGGTCCATTTTAGCATAGAGGAACATAAAAGGGGCCTCCATTACGTGGCCTTACGTTTTCATTGAGATTAAGTTCTTTCACTCACTTTATTGTTCAATTTTTTATAATCATTAATATTTAAATCCTTAAAACCTTATGGAGTGTGTTTGGTTGCTTTATTATTTAAATTGTAAAACTTTATTAATTTTAAATTTCTAATATAACTTATAAATCTTTTAAAATAAAATTTTGATTCTTGAATCACTTTTTTTTTTAATGCGACGATTTGATGTCTAAGTTCTGATATAAAAGTAAAATTGTAATATATTTTTGGTTTTTACTGTTTAACTAAAGATTATAACAAAAATAGATATAGATATTTCATTTTTTAATTAAATATATCTTTAAAATATTATCAATAATATCATTCTTGCAATGATTTGCAACATGCAGGGAGTGGTCTACAAGGAAAATAAGTTTTTAAAGGATTGTTAAGGATCAACTCAACTCTTCAATCTAGGTAATTAGGAGTAGTGCCATCTACATTCCTATTAGAAATTAGATCTCAAGTTGTTGATTTTTATTATTAGGCGATCAATTGTCATTGTTGAATAAAAACAATTTCCCCCAATTATCCTAAATGCCATGACTTTCACAACCTCTTCAAAAATCTTCTCAGCTCGGAGTCGACGTTGAAAATTGCTAGCCTACACTTCAATACATCATCTTTCAATCAATTCACGACAAATACAGTTTGGCAAGACGATGTAAATAGGTGGAGAAGTTTGTGGAATGGTGGAGAAGTTCCGCATCCCACTCCTTGCTAACGGGGTAGATAGGGGCACCACTATGGACATGTAGGCCCTGCTCTTGTGCTGCACATTTGATAACACACAATGCCATGTTTGGAAAGAACCCAGGGTTTTTGGCTATGAAGAGGTTATGCTACTTTGTGGATGTAATGTAAAGGCCTTCAATGTGATCATATTTGGGGAACTTAGCCTCAGAAACCCCATGACAAGATCCCACAAAAATTCAACAAATAAAAAAAATTCAATCGACAAAATAGGACAAAGACATTGAAGTCTAAGAAGAGGGAGAGAGAAAGCCTAGGTATTGGTGGACTACGTAAGATTAACCGACCCACACGAAGTGTTGACACTTCGGTGATCGAGCCCATTCTTAGCCTGTGACTTGACATATCTTGCTCGTACCATTTCCATTTTTAGATTTTTGCTTCCTCTCATTTCTATCACCTAACATTCATTCATTGCCATCCATTTGGTCTAACAGTCTGACTATTACTTAGACCAAACATATGACAATGAATGGATGCCAGGCAATAGAAATAGGAGAAAGCAAAAATCCAAAAATAGAAATGTTGCGAGCGAGATATGTCAAGTCAGACTATTACTTAGACCAAATAGACGAAAATGAATGGATGTCAGGCAATAAAAATAGGAGAAAGAAAAAACAAAAAAATAGAAATGCTATGAACGAGATATGTCATGTCATAAGCTAAGAATGGGCTCGGTCACTGAAGCGTCAACACTTTGAGTGTGTTGGTTGAGCCCGACCCTACATAAGGGAGAGTGGTCTTTTTATAACATCCAAATGAACCATGTCTAAGAAGAGGGATTTAAACAAAAACATTAAAGAACACAGGCTCTAAGAGGGGGTGAATTGGTAGTTAACAAACAAAATCCAATTTTTAATTAATTCAAAAGTTTATAAGATAATTCAATAAACAAAATATAGAATAAACTCCAAACTTCAAGGACATTACATAAGAGACAATGCACAACTATGTTGAGAGAGAGAGAGAGAGAGAGAGAGAGAGAGAGAGAGAGAGAGAGAGAGAGAGAGAGAAGAGTGTCATAGCTAATGAGACATATCATTAGATAAAGGAGTGAGGGGAGGAGAAAACTAATTTTTTTTGTTAATAATTATAAATTGAAAACTATTTTGATTATACAATTAATTTTGTATCATTATATATTTATGTGATACAATGGAAATATTAATATTATGCTTTATTATTTTCAATAAAACATTGATTTTGTCAAATATAGATTTTGCTACTTTGGTTATAATTTCTTTTTTGTGTTAGCTTGATCACTTGTTTCATTTGATAAATATGATATATATTCCACAAGAAGTCAAATTGTGATATTGCGATTTGAATTGTGTAACATTTTAGTCAAACTCATTGACCTATGTTTCATTAATAGTGGTTCACATGAATCCATCTTTCATAAGAATAAATGCAAGTCTTACCACTCACTTCATCTAGGTGACACTCATAGAAGTGAAGCTTACCCATCCAAGTAATATTCTAGCTTGAGTTGGCTAAACTATGGAAATTTCACCATAGTTAAATCTATGCTACTTGCAACCCTATTTGCAAATCATCCAATTGGATTGCAAAACTTTGAATATAACTACTCTACATTTTAAAATAATAAAGCTTGTTCACCACGGAAAGATCAATCTAGATGAAATTGAAGAGGTGGCAAAGACTAATAAAGGTATTTTTTTGGTCTTTTACATACAATGAGGTCAATTAGTAAGCTATTTAGCAAAACATCTCATGTATAAAACTTAAAATAGATTTCAAATGTAAATTTGTAAAAAATAAAAAAAAAACCAAAGAAAGTTAAAAATAATTTAAAATTAATATTAATAAAAATAAGTTATGAACCTTTCATTGGAAAGTCTTAAATTGAATATTTAAGAAATAATAATAATTAATCTAAATAAATAATAATGAAATAATAATAATTAATCTAAATAAATTATAATAATTAATCTCTAGGCAAATCGTGAAGATGAAATATTGATTGAAATTTTCAGAAAAATCTATGCCACGTCCATTTTTAACCTTTTCATATATCTACGGGGTACCCATTGCACAGTAAGGGTACCACTGCACACTAAGGTGCCATTGCTAGAAAATGGATATGATATGATATGATAGATTTTAATGACGTCCACGAGACTAAAGTAGTCTATGGCACCCATGCAATGACCCTCCCGAGTCAGGAGCCAAACTAGTTAGTTGCAAAGTTTTGGTTAACTTGTCTCTTCTTCTCTGAATTTTGATAATCAAATCCGCTGTTCTCTTCACTTGATCTTCCTCGAATAAATACTTGAAGTCCTTGTTCTGCAGAATTTTTGTGTAATCAGATCTGATGTCGTTGTAAGCCAGGCATTCCATGACAAAGTGTTGCTCTGTCTCCACTGTTCCCATATTGCAGAATAAACATGTTCTGTCTGCCCACTCTTCCTTTGGAACTTGCCATCTACCAGTTTCACATCGCAGCTGATGTGAACTAGTTCTAATTTGTGCTATCAACATTTTTGCTTTCCAGTTAATAGGTGCCCTTATATAGGCCTTTTCATCATGACTAGAAGTGGGATTAAATTCTTTAATGTAATAAGATTTTTTCCACCCTATGTGTCTTGTCCATAGAATATTGCAAAATTTTTCATTGACAAACTTTTTTATTTCTTTAATGTTATCCGGGTAAGTTTGGATGTTGATATTCCATTTTTGCATCCATTTTTCATTTTGTTTCATCCATGTGCTTTTCTGCCTCACAAGTTTTTCCTCTATTACCAACTTGGGCCAACGATGTGTTTCCAGACCTTGGGTTTTCTTTAAATAGCTTAGCATTCGGATCAATGCGACGGCTTCTAATGGAAAGGAACCCACCTCCGCCAAAAGGATTTCATACGGAACTGTGGTCTTGACTTTAAGATTGCATGTGATGAAGTGTTTTTGAATTCTTTCTACTTGCCACCATTTCTGTTTGGACATACTACCGCCCCACACTTTACATCCGTATAGAATAACCGGAGTGACCAACAAACCAAACAGAGTTTTTATGGTTGTCCAATCCCATAATTTTGCATTCCTACACTTGTTTTGTAAAGAGTATAACGGCTTCCAGCCCCGTTGGATCCTTTTCGATCTGCAAGTATCCCAGTTGAGTTTGTTATGAAAATCGATGCCCAAGTATTTGTACTCTTCCACAATCTCAAGGGGGCTATTTTCAAACAGAAACTTGTCTTGTATGCCCCTATTCTTCTTTAGTGAGAAGATCATAATTTTGGTTTTGCTAGTGTTAACTTGCATTCCTACATCATGACAAAAAATTTCTAGTGCTTTCAAGTGCTCTTTCAAACCTTTAGCTGTTCTAGCAAGAATTATGAGATCATCTGCATATAAGAGCAATCTTATCACAAAGTGGGCCAGCTGCACCCCCTCACCATTGGTCTTGTTTATCCACTCTTCTAACTTGTCAATATAGAGCCCGAATAGTGTTGGAGAAAGCGGACACCCTTGCTTAACTCCGATGTTGCTGTCAAAATCTTCTGATATCCCTTCTGTCGTTCTGATTTTAGCTTTGATCTGCTCATATAATCTGTAAACCGCTGACCTAAGTTCTTTAGGAACTTCCAGCTCTACCATTCTATCCTATAGTTTATTACGTGGCACTGTGTCGAAAGCTTTTTTAAAGTCCACGAAACAACAAAAAGCCTCGTTCCCCGGAGTGTCCCAAACTTTCTCTATCAAATGCCTGAGAGTGATGCCGTGATCTATAGTAGAGTGTTTCGGTCTAAAGCCTGCTTGCCCTTTTGCACGTTTGCCTTCTGTTTCAGCCCAGTTGCTGATTTTTTGTTCTACCAAACTACCAAATAACTTGCCAAATAGTGGATTGATCATGATGGTTCGGTAATTAGAAGGATTGTTTATATCTCCACTTTTGTGGAGTGGGATCACCACACTTGTAGTCCATTTTACAGGAAAACCTTCTCTATTGACACTGTTGAAAATTTTAGTAATGTGTGGTGTGAGGATTTCAACACCCCATTTTAAGTATTCCGCTTGTAGCCCATCTATATCTTGCGCTTTACCGGACATGGACCCTGTTTCATGACAGCTTACATACAATTACTATTACTGCGAGAAGGTGGGTCCATGAACTTGACATAAACCCTGCCTTTATCGTCCTCTCTCGCCTATTTGAAAGAGACCCGCACAAACTTTCTACGCCACTTCCACGCTCTTTCACTGCTCGTGGAACCAGCTGTTGTGCAATTTTATTTCTGGCTCAAATTGACAATTCATGAAAAATGAGCCATGGCCTATTGCCTATAATAAGCAGATCTGATAGAGAGGAATCACAATGAGATAAGCCCTTCTTATTCAGCTGGTTTGATCCTCTCTAACAATGAAGAAAGCAGCACACTGTTTTCATTCTTGTCTGTCCCTTTTTCTCACTTTTAAGACGGGCAACAATTTTTGATGTTCTTTATGCTTCTGCCCTTGCTGCGGATTACTCTCCTCTTCACCTCCACAATCTTTTCAACGACAACAATAACACAAGACTATCTCTTCACCCCTACCATCTCCTCACCAACAGACCTTCACCGCTTCGTCTTCACAACATTGTGAGCAAGAGCCCACTGCCAGCATGACTGATTTTAAGGTTTTTCTACTGAGATTCAATGATATAAGCCGGATTGAGGGTCTGATCCAGGTTTTAGAAGAGCTATTGAAGATCATAGTAAGTTATCTACAGTAGGTTTTAATTTTTAGAAATATAGTCTTTCATAATAAGAGTTTTGCAATTCTACGTTTTAGAATATCGTTGCCTAGATAACAATAAATTTAGGCTATACTGAGTATAAATATGCTGTTGCCCAGCAGTAAGTCAGGAGAGAAGAGTGATGGCGGATCTGATTTGGCGGCAGCTTCTTATATCCATGATGGCAAAAAGATCTTGGAGATACCAGCTACATGGATTGCCAAGCGCCCTGTAACGGTAAAATTTCAATTTCAGAACAATAAAGTCAACTGGTGACAATATTCCTCTCTGATTTACCTCTTGCCAGTTATAAATTTTTGGACGGCTTGTAAGAATTAAAATATATTTAATGGATATTGTTCACGGGTTAATTCTCCACAGGAAAATTCTAGTTATGGTGCAGTCGCAAAGATTGAAACAATTCGCATAGAAGTGCTGAAAGGTTCTGAGAAAATTGCTAAAGTAGGAATGCCAATTTGTTTGTTGGGTATCTGTATTGGAGAGATTTTGTAAGATGTGTGACAACAAGACCGAGTACCTTGAAGTCTTGAGGAGGATGCATAATCTTGCGAAACAAATTCTGCAGTCGAATGGGGGAATTCCAGAGCAGGAGCCAACGGTAAATGAGGAAATTCAGTGCATTATCGTAGGAACCAGCATGTGCATCTCCCACCTTGCAAGAGCCAATATATTCAGGTCAGTTCAATTTTTGTAGAAGACAACGTTTGTAGCTGCAAGTAATATTTGTGTTGAATTTTTCAGAAAAAAAGTAACTTTAAGAATCTGATTTTACTTTTTTCCTCCCTTCTGTGGGTGGTGTAGGATTGATTTTTCCTTGGTATGCTAGTGCATCAACTATCTGGATAAGAGTTTAGTATAGTTCTCACAAATTTGAGTTAGATGATAGAACAAGCCACAGTGATCCCTTCCACCAAATTAGATAGCTTTGCATATTGTTACATTGTTCCTTGCTTTACTTCCAACTACTTGCTGGTTGCCAATGCATTCGTCTAAACCACTTCTACTTGTTTCCCTCCATTGCTCATTGCTTGCTTTTTCTTTTAATAGAAAAAATAGCTACTCCATGTGTACTGCCATCATTTTAAGGATTTCTTCCCTTCCTAGTTTACCATGATGTTTATAAACCTTTAGTTGCTTGCAAAGGGGCTTTTCCTTTGTAGTCACTTCTTTTGTCGCACATCCCTTTACACTTGCAATAACAGTAGATTGAAAAATATGAGAAACAAACCTTCCCTTGATCATTCTTATTTCTTCTCCAAGGAAGAGATGGTGATCTTCTCTCCTTTGATTGCTTATGGGATTGTCAAGATTTTCTTTCATTTGCATCTTCTCTATTGCGTTTTCTAAAACTAATATGTATTCATCAAATATGGGCCCTCCCAAATATCTCAATTTCTGCTGTATCTTTATTCCCTAATGTAGATTGCTTATCTATTACAATGTCTTCTTTAACCATCTTTGGTGATATTTTACATTCCTCTTCTTTGCAATCTTTGATCTTTTCTATTCTTCCATTGTAACTACCGATATTTTACTCTTCTTCAAAGTAACATTTTTCTCAACATCTTTATCCCACTCATCCTTCTACTCTCTCTCAAATGCTTTTCTAATCGGATTTGAGGGCCTTCCTGATGCAGAGCCACACCTTGGAAAGCTCAGGAGGAATCAGACACTCAACTGAGTTGCATCAAGGGGCATCTACAACCTTCAGGATCACACACTAAAATCCAACATCACAATGTATTAATTGAGTTTCTTCATACACATTAAAAATGCATATACTCTCTAAATCTATTCTATATACTTTTCCATCCACTTAATCCATTAAACAAAAGTTTTAAAACAAATTGCCCAGAAAATACATTCTTGCTGCCTCTTGGATAGACCTGCACTTAGACATGAATAACTTTCGAACCAAAAAAGATTTACTCAATCCAACCGTTGAGATTTGACATAACTAGGTTTCAAACAACATATAAAAATTTGAGAGAAATCTAACGGTTCAAACTTGAGATATTGACCACGCATCAGAGTACATTTTTCTGCAAAATATTGCTTCTTGCTGTCTCTAGATAGACCTGCACTCAGACATGAATAACTTTTGAACCAGATCAAAACTCTTCGATCGCTCTGGTGAAGATGGGCGTAATTAGGCCTATAACAACATATCCAAAGCTCATCAAAATCCAATGGTGCATTTGGGAGATATTACAAACGCACTGAGACTGATTTCTGCAAACATATCGAATTCAACCCAAAAATAAAAACTTGTCTTCTTCCTCTCTCTTCCTCTCTAAAAACTGACTCCCTAAATAAGGAATATGAAACGTCCCTATCCAAGAATAGGAGACTGTTTCAAAAATTATGAATATTCCTGCTGCCAACTATCTGTCCTTTTTTAGGATATGATTAGATTCTTCCATTAAAACAAACACACATAGTCCTAAGTGGCTATATTTGGAGAGTTTATCATTTCACTCCTCCATTTATGCCACCACATCATAGGACATTATTTTTAAACATAAAACTCTAAACTCACACACACAAACATTTCAAAACTTTCTGATATTTGCTTTGTACCCTGCATTTTAGTCATATTGCAAGTTGTCTTCCTGTCGCCACCAAACTTCCTATCGCAAATGTGCTCCTACACCATACTCCCAAATTTCAAAAGTTTCCAAGTCCCTTGGAAACATCTACAAAACTAAGCATTAGAAAAACATATGTATCCCTTTATCTTGACTTTTGGTTTGTACTTTTCCTCCATTAGAAAACTTGGCCTTTCTTGAACTTGTATCATTTGAATTTTCTCTTTCTCTTTCATCTTTACCTTTGGTTTGTTTTCCATTGGTAAGATAAAAATTATTTGCTGCTCACTATGCATCCACTTCATCATATTCTGAATTTGTATGGCTGCTACATACACTTGTAACTTCATCACATTCTGAATTTTTATTATTGCTACATACACTTGAATTTTTATTCTGAAATTTATGTCCCAAAAATAATTTGTTGCCCTGTCATAAATATATCCAGCCTCATCTTCTTTGTCCATAACATCATCTGATACCTCTTCTTTGGAAACTTCTTCATGCTGAGTCTCCATACTACCACCATTCCTTTGCCATTCTCCCATGATGGCTGTAAACTCTTCTCATAAATCAGATTCTTCTTCAGAACTTGCTGCTACACAATCTTTATCTCCATCCTCATGCCATTGCTCTTGACATTTCACTACATCATGCATTTTGAAGGCTTCATTATTTTCCTCCAAACTCTCTTTCATAGGAGTACCTTTCAGCATTGTACTCATCTCTATTTTCAAAGGACACATTATTGTTCCAACCATAACTTTATCACACTCAAATCCCATAGGACTTTCCTCTTTATTCTTCTCATTTACTTGCTGCACTGCTTCTTGCTGCAATTTATCTTCTTTCTGCTATTCATGTTCTTTCCCTTCCAAAGGACAACTTACATCTATCATTGTTGAGATTTCTGTACCAACTTCACATACATCTGCACTCTTTATGGCTGCCTTCTTTGTAGTTTCATTTGCCTCTACCAAAACTTCTTTCACTTCCTCTTTCACTTCATCATGCATTGGAAATGCTATCCTATCAATAAAACCTATACTTCTTGATTCCTTCCATGTTGTATCATCCTTCAATGGAAATAAAAGCATCTTCTTCCCATTTTTGTTGACGATATATGTGTTTTCTCTACAATCATATATGGTTGACCTGTCATATTGCCATGCTCTTCCCAAAATCAAGTGACAATCTTTTAAAGGCATAATATCACATTCAATGGTATCAAAATATGGTCCAATATTAAAAGAAACATATGACTTTTCGAAGACATCAATCCATTGTTCATCTCCTAACCCATAAGCTCTGTAAGGTAAATCATGAGGTACTTTTGGAAGATTCAGTTTCTCAACCATTTCTACTGAGATTATATTTTCAAAGGAACCACTGTCAACTATAACTTTGCATACCTTATTCTTGCACTTGCACTTTGTTCGGAATATAGAATGTCTTTGGCTATAGCTTTGTCTTTTTGCTTCTTTTTCTTCCATTATGATGCAGAGCTACAATTTGGAAACCTGTCGTGGATATACTCAACTCGAAGGGTTGCTTCAAAGGCTCAAACTCATCAATCTGGAAACCTTCACAAAGGCTCTGATACCAAAAATGATGCAGAGCCACACCTTGGAAAACTCAAGAGGAAAAACTCACTCAACTGAGTTGCTTCAAGGGGCATCTACAACCTTCAGGATCACACACTAAAATCCAACATCACAATGTATTAATTGAGTTTCTTCATACACATTAAAAATGCATATATTCTCTAAATCTATTCTATATACTTTTCCATCCACTTAATCCATTAAACAAAATTTTTAAAACAAATTGCCTAGAAAATACATTCTTGCTGCCTCCTGGATAGACCTGCACTCAGACATGAATAACTTTCGAACCAAAAAAGATTTACTCAATCCAACCGTTGAGACTTGGCATAACTAGGTTTCAAACAACATATAAAAATTTGAGAGAAATCTAATGGTTCAAACTTGAGATATTGACCACGCATCAGAGTACATTTTTCTGCAAAATATTGCTTCTTGCTGTCTCTAGATAGACCTGCACTCAGACATGAATAACTTTTGAACCAGATCAAAACTCTTCGATCGCTCTGGTGAAGATGGGCGTAATAAGGCCTATAACAACATATCCAAAGCTCATCAAAATCCAATGGTGCATTTGGGAGAGATTACAAACGCACTAAGACTGATTTCTGCAAACATATCGAATTCAAACCAAAAATAAAAACTTGTCTTCTTCCTCTCTTTTCCTCTCTAAAAACTGACTCCCTAAATAAGGAATATGAAACGTCCCTATCCAAGAATAGGAGACTGTTTCAAAAATTATGAATATTCCTGCTGCCAACTATCTGTCCTTTTTTAGGATATGATTAGATTCTTCCATTAAAACAAACACACATGGTCCTAAGTGGCTATATTTGGAGAGTTTATCATTTCACTCCTCCATTTATGCCACCACATCATAGGACATTATTTTTAAACATAAAACTCTAAACTCACACACACAAACATTTCAAAATTTAAATTTTAAAATCAAAACTTTCTGATATTTGCTTTGTACCCTACATTTTAATCATATTGCAAGTTGTCTTCCTGTCGCCACCAAACTTCCTATCGCAGACGTGCTCCTGCACCACTTCCATCCATTGATGATTCTGTTAATTCATCAAGGAAGTTAGTTCTTCCCTATTTTAACAATTTTATTTGATAAGATTCTATCGCTTTCCTCTTTGAAATCAACTATTGCTCACAAGGTATGTATTCACCGTGACCATTCTTTTAGTCTCACTCCTTCATAGTACTTCATACTACCAGTCAAATTCTAATTTTTATAGCTTCCTTCGCTAGTCATCTATTTCTTTCTGCCTCTTCTTTTCTTATCCTTTCTTTCAACTTGTTAATCCTTTTATTCATATCCTAACACACATCCCTTGCATCCACAGCCATATCCACTATTGCCCTCTAAACCGTTTGGAACCCTTATTATGAATTCTCTACTCCCTATATCTTACACTGTTCTAATAACAAATTGATGAAAACGCTGTTTGCTGGTACAAGCTAGAATATATTCTAATTGTTTCTAGTTGAAAACATAACCTATGAATGAAGAAGAAACAACAGAAATTTAACATAACTATTTATATAAGCAATCATTTTATTTTCGACTGTGTTTAAACTTCTAATGTATATAAAATCTGATGTAGAACAATATATAATTATAGAAAAGAAGTAAACATGTCACACTTGCAATTAAGAAGTCTCCCATCCATCCCTTTTCCTCCAAAACTACCGTCATGTATTTATATGTACTCAAGACACTTGTGCCAAGTTCTCCTTTGCTAATACACTCTACTTCAATGGTGAATTCAGTTCGCATCATCATATGAATAGTTTTACTTAAACTGTTGCATGTGAAATTAATTAAATCTATAAAGTCAATTGTGTTTGAGTTGATGGCTTGAGTAGAAAATGGATAAATTCAGATAAAAGATTGCAACATCAGAGTGGTAAAAACTTTGAAGTCGGTGTAAAGGTGTTTTACAACCAATTTGGATTTTAGTTAGAACTGACCTAAATAATAGTCAGCCAAGCTAAAAGTTTCTTTGTATTTCTTTGGAATCATTTTCTTTTTAGCATTGAGGATACATGAAATTAACATTTTTAATAATCCAATGTCTGTATCGTGTGAAGGTTTCTTACCGCTGCAGCAAATGCCGATTCAGCTTTTCAACTCAAAATAGACCGCTTGTATACAGTCATCCAATTAACAGCTGCAATTGACATAGGGGAAAGGGCAACTGACATAAGGGAAACATTGCCAATGCTTGCTTCACAATCACAGAGAATCTATGTATACCGACCAATAGGTACCATAGTTTCTAACTTCAATAATATTTTCTTATCATATTTTGTGTTTGCCACAAATTTGATTAAGTTTTCCACAAACTGTACAGGTGGAATTCAGAAGGCACAGGAAAGTCTATTTCAGCTTCTTGATATGAATGCACAAGATGCAATACCCAATGTTGTGGCTGTCAATGGTTTTGGAGGGATTGGTAAAAATTTTCTCACACTTGCTGATGCCGTTTATGCACATCTTGGCCTCCAATCTTATAAGCATTGCAGAATTCACATGGGTCAAGATTGTACTATGAATGATCTTAAAGGCTTCAAACAACAGATTTTGCATGGATTGTTGGAAGTGAACATTCTATTGCAAAGATTGTTGGAACCTGTGCAAGAGGCTTTTCTAGATATTACATCCTATTTTTATGATTGGAGTAGTAAAAATGTGGCTGTAATAGTTGGAGAGGAGGAATTCAGAACTCTAGAAGCTGCCTCATTTGTCAAAATTGGAATATTATTTAGTAATTTCTCCCATTCCATAGCTTTACATTTTTTATTTTTTAGTTTTATCTATCATGACTATACAATAAAAACTGTTTTAGCTTTTAATAATGTCAATTTTTCAAGATAAGTTTATAGAAGTCTTTGAGCTTTTTATATAATAAGGCAATTGAATTCATTCATCATCAGTGAATTTGATTCTTGATCATTTGATCAAGCAGCTCCTATAATCTCTTGAATCAGTAGAAAAAAATAATTATGTTTCAATTTTGTATTACTTTCAGTCAAGACATCTGAGTACAGTAAGCTGATTGTTCATTGCATAGTACAAGCAAGAGGGAAAAAAAATATTGAAGCGATAGGGAAACCTAATCAGAGATCTTGAGATTTTATTGGAGTGTTTGAAAGATGAAGAGGTACGCCATACTTACAACGTTTGCCATAAATATTATGAAAATACATTTGTAATCCACAATGATAATGATGTTTATGGTTGATTTTTGTGCAGAAACTCAAAAATTCAAAAGGAATTTATTTTGATGAAGAATATGAGCAGCTTCCAGTCAAAATAAATCACCATCATCTTAATTGTATGAGCAATTCTTTAAAAGTGCTGCATTATGGAGGATCACAAATAGCATTTAGGGAGAAATGTCATAAACCATTTGAACAACTCAGATGTTATAAAATTACTGATGATATTCCCAATTTACCAATGGACTTTGACAAATTTGAGCATCTCACTTACTATGAGGGTCCATTGACAGAAGGCATGATTTCGTATGAGGTAAGATCTGTCTTCTTCAGAGCATATTTATCATTTCATTTAGCCTCCATTTGATGAATTTTTTTTTGTCAGAATTATTGTGCAAATGTGCAATTTCCTTCTAGCTTGCGCATTATATCCATTGAGGATTCTTCTGAGAAGAGTTGCATATTCCAAATTTGCTCCCAAAGTTTCTTAGCTTCTTCTATTATAACATTATCGTTAGATGGTTGAAAAACATGTGAAGGCTGCCAGATGGAGTGGAAAAGCTAACAAAGTTAGAATTGTTAGTTTTAGGGAATTGCCATTGGTTAAAGGATCTTCCTTCCAAATTGAGAGGTCTGAGTAATCTAAAAGAGTTGACAGTAATTCATTGCAATAAATTGAAAAGAGTTGCCTTCAAACTTTGGGCAACTTAGAAATTTGACAACTTTGTGAAAATGGGAATGTTCTGCATCAAGAACATAACCTTCAAACTTTGGACAACTTAAGACAGATTTGACAACTTTACAAACATGGGAATGTTCTACATTAAGTGCACTACCTTCAAATTTTGGCCAGCTGAAAAATTGAAGAGTTAACTTTGACAGGTTGTTCTAGATTAGCAGAGTTACCTTCAGACTCTAGTTTCACATTGTTCTGGGTTAAAAAACTGCCCATTAAGCTTTAGAGATCGCAGATATGAAGGAGATAGGTTTGACAGGCTGTTCTTCAAAATTGAAAGATTCATTGCCCGACTCTATTAATGAAATGATTATACCTATTTGGATTATGAAAAAGAGTTACAAAAATTGAGAGCAGAGATATAGAGGAATGTAATTAAACATTTCACCTCTTAATTGTTATTTTGACAAGGCTTTCCATTATTTACAAACTTTCTAATGTAAGGTTTGCGATTTTGAATAGTTTTTAACTTTGTTTAGTTAAATTGTCTTTTAAAAAAAATTAACTTAATATATTATCTACACCTAGGTTCTATATTGTTAGAAACACAGTCTTCCATAATAGAAATGTTTGCATTTCATTTAGAATATATTTTGCTTAGGTAAAAAGCAATTTTAGGCTATCCTGAGTATAAATATGCTGTTGCCTACCAGCTAGAAGAGAAGATTGATGGAGGATCTAATTCAGTGGTAGCTTCTTGTATCCATGATGGCCAAAAGACCTTGGAGATGCTAGATACATGCATTGGCAAGTACTTTGTAAGGATTAAATTTCCATTCTGATTTACCTCTAACCAATTACAAGTAATTGAATGGCTGTAATTGTAAACGTTTGAAAAACAAATAATAACAAACGGATGTTGATTGTCATACCTTATATATTCTTTGATAATTTTTCCACAGAAAAATTCTTGGGATGGTACAATTGCAGAGATTGAAAACGTTTGTACAGAAGTGCTCAAAGGCGCTGAAAGAATTCCTTAAGTAGGAATGACACATTGTTTGTTGGGATCTGTATTGGAGAGGTTTAGTGAGATGTGTGACAACAAGAGTGAGTGCCTTGAAGTCTCAAGGAGGATGCTTAATCTTGCAAAGCAAATTCATCAGTGGAATGAGTGAATTTCAGAGCAGAAGCTGAAATTAAATGAGGGAATTCAGTGCATTGTTGTAGGGACCAGCATGTGCATCTTCCGATTTGCAAGAGCCAATATTTTCAGGTCAGTTCAGTTATTTGACATAGACAACTTTTATTGCTGCAAGTAATATCTGAACTGAAGAACCTGAAGAATCTGTTTTTTCATTTTTTTGATTTCTCGGGTGATGTAGGATTGATCTTTCCTCAGGATGCTAATGCATCTTCTATCTAGATAAGAATTTGTGCATATAGTTTGCACAAATTTGGGTAAGGTTATAGAACAAGCCACAGTGATTCCTTCCACCAAATTAGATAGCATTGCAATTTGTTGCATTTTTCTTCTTTCATAAGAATCTGTTATCACAATTATTTAAATTTCTCTGGGTGATATAGGATTGATCTTTCCTTGGGATGCTAATGCATCATCTATCTAGATAAGAATTTGTGTGTATGGTTTGCACAAATTTGGGTTAGGTGATAGGACAAGCCACAGTGATCCCTTACACTAAATTAGATAGCATTGCAATTTGTTACAATTATTCTTCTTTCATTCCCAGCTACTTGGTGGTTTATAGATCATTATCCATTGCCAATGTATTCTTCTAAACCACTTCCACCTGTTCCCCCATGTTGCTCATTACTTGTTTTTTGTTTTAATGGAAAATAATAAGCTACTTCTTTTAGCGTTGCCATGATTTTTAAGATTTTCCATTTCTGGTTTTCCCTAATTTTCATAAAGCTTTAGTTTTTTTGCAAGGGAATTTTTCCTTTGTAATGACTTCCTTTGTTGTGCATCCTTTACACTTGCAACGGTAGTAGAATAAAAAAATATGAGAAACAAACCTTCCCTTGATCATTCTTATGTCTTCTCCTAGGAGGAGATGGTCATCTTCTCTCCTTTCATAATTTGTGGGATTGTCAAGATATTCTTTCACTTGCATCTTCTCTACTCTGTTTCTAAAACCAATATGAATTTATCAGGCTCTCCCAAAGATCTCAGTTTCTGCTATAGCTTAGCTTTATTTATTAATGTAAATTGTTTCTCTATCACAACATCATTTTGAACCACCTTTAGTGATAGTTACATTGCTCTTCATTGCAATCTTTGAACTTTTCTACACTCCTATAATTACCACTAATTTAGTCTTTTTCAAAGTAACAGTCTTCAACATCTTTATCTTGCTCATCCATCTCCTTTCACTTAAATGCTTTAATAATCACATTTAAAGGCCTCCAATAATTCTAGTAACTCATCAAGGAATATAGTTTTTCCTTCAACAATTCTATTCGTTGGCTAATCTTAGATTATATGGTTTTCCTCTTTGAGTACAACTCTTGCTCACAGGGTGTCTATTTATTGTGAACATTCTTTCTATCTCCTCACTCCTTCATCACCTCTTGAATTTTTTTCTTTTTCTCTTCTTTCTTATTATTGCTTGCATCATACTACTCCAATATCAACCACAACTCCTACTATTCAAATTCTAATTTTTATAGCTTCCTTTGCTAGTCTTCTATTTGCTTCTGCTGCCATCTTTGCCTTATCTATTCTTTCAACTTGTTCAACCTCTTTTTCATATCATAACACAACTCCTCTGCATCCACAGCCATAACCACTATTGCCCTCTAAACTATTTGGAGCCCTTAAAATGATTCTCTACTCTATATCTTACACTGTTCTAATATTTGAATCAATGACAACAATGTTTGCTGCTACAGGTAAGACTATTTCCTGATTGTTAATGGGTCAAAACACTACCCATAAATGAAAACGGAACAACATAAATCTAAAATAACCATTCTTCCAAACATACATTTATCAATTATCATCTATTCTTTTCTCTACTCAAACATCCAATGTACATAAAATCTGAGGTAGAACAATATATGATTGTAGTAAGAATAACATATCACACTTACAATAAAAAGTCTCTAATCCATCCCCTTTCCCTCCAAAACTATCCTTGTGAATTTATATGTACTAAAGACACTTCTGTTAAGTTCTCCTTTGCTAATCTGCTCTAATTCAATGGCGCATTCATCTGACATCATCATCTGAATAGTTTTATTTGAACTGTTGCATGTGAAATTAATCAAATACGAAAAGTCAATTGTGTTGGAGTTGATAATTTTACATCATCGTTTGAATAGTTTTACTTGAACTGTTGCTCATGGAATTAATCAAATTGAAAAGGTCAATCGTGTTTGAGTTGAGAGGTTAGGAAGTAGAAAATGGAAAAATTGAGACAAGGTTTCAACATGAGTGGCAAAATTTTAAGTTGGTGTAAAGGTGCTTTACAAGAAATTTGGATTTGAGTTGGAACTGATCTAAATAATAGTAAGCCAAGCTGAAAGTCTCTTTTTATCTGGAATCATTTTATTTCTAGCATTGGGGATACACGTAATCAACATATTTAATGGAAATGCTTTGTCTAGATTGTCTGAAGGTTTCTTACCGCTGCAGTGAATGCAGATACTTTAAAGGCTTTTCAACTCAAAATAGACAGCTTCTATACAGACATCCAATAGACAGCTGCAATTGACATAGGGGAAAGAGTTATTGACATAGGGAAAAGAGTGTCAATGGTTGCTTCACAATCACAGAAAATTTATGCATGCCAATCGACAGGTAATGTGTTTTCAACTTTAATGATATTTTCCTTTTATCTTTTGTGTTTGGCACAAACTTTTATTGAGTTTTTTTCCACAAATTTTACAGTTGGAATTGAGAAGGCACAGGGAAGTTAACTTCTGGATCTGAATGCACAAGATTCAATACCAATTGTTGTGGTTGTTTGTGGTTTTGGAGGGATTGGTAAAACTAAACTCACATTTGCTTATGGCGTTTATGCACGCCTTGGGCTCTTATCTCATAAGCATTGCAGAATTCATATGAATCAAGATCACACCATGGTCTTAAAGGCCTCTAGCTACAGATTTTGAATAGATTGTTCAAAGAGAACTCACATTTGAAAAACTGTGACTAGTTATTTTCAAAGAGAATCTTAATCAGTTTTATTTCTATATATTGACAATGGTCTCAAAAGTACAGATCTTAAGCAGCTTCTAAGTAAAGGCTTAAGTACTTGCCTTCCACTGAAGAGCAGAATGCTTTTCACTACTCAAAATTTCCATTAGAGGGACATTTTTGTTGTCAGAAATATTCAGCATTGATGGTATGATGTGAATCCTCTTCCAGAGACAGGCTGGAAAACTTTCGTTGCAGAATGTTTAACAACAATGATAAAAATTGAAAATATTATAGACAACCTCCTTAGGCTGTGTTGTGGCGTTCTGCTTGTGCCAGAATTAGCTGATTCAAAATTGGCTATAAACAGGGGTACTACATATAATGTAGTATTAGAGATGCTTAAAGGAGAGAAGGTCAAAGAGAAATATATAAGCAATTGTATGGTTTGTTTTGTAAATGATGTTGTTGAAACCTGTTCAAGAGACCTTTCTAGATTTCACATCCTACTTTATGATTGGAGTAGTAAAGAGGTGGCTGTGATTGTTGGAGAGAAAATTCAGAACTGTAGAAGTTGTCTCATTTGTCAATATTGGAATATTATATAGTAATTCAGTAATTCTTCCCACTACATAGTTTTAACTTATATATTTTTAGTTCTATTTAGCATGACTGCATTAAAAAAGAGTTTTTATGATAATGTAAAGTTTTCACGATAATCTAGAAGCCTTTGGATGTAGCTAAGACCTCTATTAGTGAGGCTATTGTATATCATTCATCATTAGTTCATCTGATTGTATTTCATTTATCATTAGTTCATCTGATCCTTGATCATATGATCAAGAAGCTCTTGTAATCAATATTTTTAAAAATGTGTTTGTTTCAATTTTGTATTTCTTTCAGTCAAGACTTCTGAATAGGATCATATGATGGTTCATGGCATAGCTTGAGCAAGAGGGAAACACCTATCAGAGAAAGAGGGAAACAAAATCACAACCTTTGGATGTATCTAAGACCTCTATATAACGAGGCAATTGTATTTCATTCATCATCAGTTAATATTTGTGAACGTTTGATCAAGAAGCTCTTGTAATCAATAATATTTTGTCAATATTTATTTCAATTTTGTATTTCTTTCAGTCAAGACTGTAAAGTTTGTTACCAGATTTTAAAATTTAATGTAGAGTTTTGTTGCAGGTACAAACAATAACACCAATGGACTAAATAGCTTCCAGAATCTACAAATGTTAGTGCAGTAATAATAGAAATAAAATGTTATCGAACTCAGAATTATCTTCGATCCTTTTGGAGTGCTTGCATTAATAGATTTCGATGCCAAGATTACATCAGGCAGATTGGATATATATCTATTGAAGGGGTGTGGGGATGAATGTCCATGTTTCCAAGTGGAGACATGGACATTCATTCTCACACCCGTTAACTAATGCTCAAGATTAGTTACTGTCTTAAACAAAGGGATTAAATGTATAACCAATCATTACATCCGTGACCCAATATAAAGGATAGATCAATCATGATCTAAACATCAAAGGAACCAAAAATAATCTTGATCAATGCCTTAATGATATCTGAACATATATGTCTCATCGGTTTCAGATTGTGGAAGATACAACAAAACGTGCATATGCATATATGTATAACAACGTATGCATCATGCTGTTTTACATATATACACATGTATGTGCTTACCACAATAATGTTAGACTGAAGTTACATGCATTAACACTCCCTCTTAGCTAGGAAAGACAAAGTGCATATATATAAGTTCTTTATATGAAAGGTAATATCTTCAATATATATATATATATATATATATATATATATATATATATATATATATATATAAAAGAAAATCAAGTCTTATGATATTCTTTTAGTTATGGTGTGTATAGATCAAGTCACATGATATCCACCATAAAAGATCATGGTACATCCATAGAGGTTAAGTCACATAATATCCACCATGAATTTGAACATATTGATCTTCAATAGATATCAAGTCACATGATATCCATCAACATGCTCTTTTCACTATCATGATTTTCTTTGAATATCAAGTCACATAATATTTAACATGATAGTAATTTAATAATTATAAAGTCGCCACCTTATATTATTAGAATCAATGTTTCATTATAAAAGATTGTCACCTTAAATAATGAACATAGGGTAGGCCTATGAGTCATAGTCACACATATGACAAAAGAGTTAACACCTTAAACATCTTTATTTAAATAATACAAATTTACAAAGTTGAGACTTAATCTCATAAACTTATATTTCAATCAAGTGAAGTTTCTTTCTAAAATGATCAACCTTCACTTTAGGAAGAGCTTTGGTGAGAATGTTAGTTGTTTGATCACCTGTATTAATATATTCTAATTAAATAGCTCTTTTTTCCACCATGTCTTTTACGTAGTGGTTAGGAATTTCTATATGCTTAGATCTATCACTGAATACCGGATTCATAGATAACTTGATACAACTTTGGTTATCATAGTGAATAGTGGTAGGTTTCACAGGCTCACCAAACAAGTTAGAAAGCAACTTTTGAAGCCACACGGCTTCTCTAGCTCCCATTGCTGTTGCAAAATACTTTGCCTCAGTAGAACTTTGAGCAATAGAAGCTTGCTTTCTATCGATCCAAAAAATCATAGCTGATTCTAAATTGAAACAACATCATGATGTGTTTTTTCAATCGTTTACACTTCTGGCTCAATCATAATCAATATATCCATGTAACTCCAAGTTGGTATTCTCATATTTAAGTTCATACCCAACAATACCTTGGAGATACCTCAATATATGCTTCAAAGCAACAAGATGAATCTCACGAGGTTCACACATGAATTGACTTAATGCATTCACTGCATAACAGATATTAGGTTGAATATTTACAAGATACATCAAGGACCCAATTATCTGTCTGTATAAGGTGGGATCAACTAGTTTGGATTCGACACCTGCTTCCTTTAGCTTGTGAAGGTTGGTTTCCATAGGTGTAAACATAGGTCAACATTCCTACATTCCAATTTTTTTAAAAATATCAATATTATACTTCTTTTGATGTAGAAAGATAATACTAGACTTGTGACGTACTTCAAAACCAAGAAAGTAATGAAGAATTCCTAAGTCCTTCATTTTGAATTTAGAAGCCAAATATTTCTTACACTGATTAATGAGATGTTCTTCCATTGTAATCAGAAGGTCATCAACATAAATATCACCTTTAGTTACCTTGAAGTAGAGGTTTGGATCAGCTATGTTCTTGGTGAATCCAAGACTTAAAAGGTATTTGCCAATCCTTTCATACCAGGCTTGAGGAGCCTATTTGAGTCCATATAGAGCCCTCTTCAATTCACATACATGAGAGACAACATCATGAGTTACAAACCTTTTTGGTTGTTCCAAGTATACTTCTTCCTCTATTTTTCGATTAAGAAAAGTAATTTTTACATCTATTTGATGGATTTTCCAACCTTTGGCTACTGTGATGGCTATTAGAGCTCTAACAAAAGTGTACTTGGAAACTGGTGCAAAGGTTTCTTCAAAGTCAATTCTTTTGAGAAAAACCTCAAGCCACAAAACAAGCTTTATGTTTTTCAATGCTACCATCAACAACATACTTAGCCTTGAAGAGCCATTTTGAAGACACAACAATTTTTTCCTTAGGTCTCGGAACTCTTCCTTGAAAAATCATCAACAAATATCACATAGTACAAAAACCCTCCTATAGAAGGTATAGACATGGGGCCACAGAGATAAGAATGTACTAGTTCTAACACTTCTTTAGTATTGCTCCAACTATGAGGAAAAGGCCTTTTAGTATTTTCCCCTAAGGCACAACCTTTACATGATTCATTGTGAATATGGTTTAAGTTGGGCATTCCGGTTACTAACTTCTCCATTGATGTTAGGAACAAAAGTTGATATGACCTAGTCTTCTATGCCATATTTCATTTGAATATGAGGTCTCATGTACAATTGCAAGGTTTGTCTTAGTGCATAGCTCATATAAAAGTCCTTGTTGTACTTCTATTGTTAGAACCTTCTTAATGGTTGAATTTTTAGGCTATGCTAGTACTTTCCCTCCCATGAATGTAATTTTATAAACGTCATCTTCAAGTGTGGATATAGATATTAAATTCCTCTTAATACTTGGTACATAAAGAACTCCAGAAAGTTGAATAGAACTTCTAGATTTTAATTTTATGATTTAGGTCCCAATTCCTTTTATGGAATGTGTAGAATCATCACCAATTGTAACTTCTTCATTTGTTTCTATTTGCATGCTTTCTAGGTTCTCCTAATATCTAGTGATGTGTCTTGAAGATCCACTGTCAACTATCCATGTATTTGTTTTGGTTGATATTTGGTTGGATAATGCTGAATATAGGACATATTTCTTAGATTCATTACCTTCATTTGACTTTTCAGATTTTGCAAAAGATGCTTGAGGCTTATATCTATCAGGTCAATTTATCACATAATGTCCATATAGATCACATCTGAAACATTGAATTTTGAACAAGTCTTTCTTCTATTTGGATCGTCCTTTTCCATGGGAATTTCTTTTCCTTTTGTTGTTTTTCTTCTTTCCCTTCTTATGAGCATTTGTACTAAGAACTTGAACATCTTCATCTAGGGTTTTGTGTTTTCCTTTAATCATTAATCTCGATTCTTCTTGAAGACAATCTAATCTTAAATGATCTAATTTAGACATTTTAGACCTAGCACTTATACCTTGTACAAAGGATTCCCAAAAATTTGGAAGTACTCCTAATGCTATTAAGGATAATTCTTGATTTTTAATCTCATAACCAAGTGCAGATAATTGATCTCTCAAATTTGTGATTCTCATAAAGAAGCATTTATAGTTTCCCCTTTATTCATGCTTACATTATTCATCTGCCTTTTAAGAGCAAGTTTTTTGCCTATATTTTTGATTATAAATGCATTTTCAAGAGTTTGAAACATATGATATGCTACTGTATGTTTTCCACAATAGGTACTATGTGGTCTCGAACAATATCCACAATCATCTTCATAGCCTTTTCATTTTTCTCGATCCATTATGATTTCTTAGGATCATCTTTAGGTTCCTCTTTGTCCTCTCTTACAAATGATTCCAATTTGCTTTCTTTTAACATCATTATTCAAAGTTTTTGGGATTCGAAGTTATCAACACTTCCAAGGTGATGTTCGAATCTCATTACATTTGTCATCTTTGTAGAGAGAGAGGAGTTGTTATCTAAAGTAAAAATCCGATCCTAATAAACTTAGTGTGATCTTTCCTTAGCCAAGCTCTGATACCATGTAAGGTTTATTACCAGATTTTAAAATTTAATGTAGAGTTTTGTTGCAGGTATGAACAATAACACCAACAGACTAAATAGCTTTCAAAATCTGCAAACATTAGTGCAGTAATAACATGAATAAAATTCTATCGAACCCATAATTATCTTCAATCCTTTTGGAGTGCTTGCATTAATAGATTTCGATACCAAGATTACATTGGGTAGATTAGATATATATCAAATGAAGGGATGTGGGGATGAATGGCCATGTCTGCAATTGGAGACATGGACATTCATTCTCACACTTGTTCATTGTTAACTAATGCCCAAGATTACTTATTGTCTTAAACAAAGTGATGAAATGTATAACTAATCATTACATCTACGGCCCAATATAAAGGATAGATAGATCATGATCTAAACATCAAAGGAACCAAAAATAATCTCGATCATGCCTTAATGATCTCTGAATATATATATATCATCGATTTTAGGCTATGGAAGATACAACAACATGTGTGCATGCATATATGTATACAAGTGTGTGCATCATGCTGTTGTACATATATACATACACATGTGCTTACCACAATAATGTCAGATTGAAGCTACATGCATTAACAAAGACTTCTGAATAGGATAATATAAATGTTCATGGCATACTTTGAGCAAGAGGGAAACAAAATCACAGATTCTAATACTTTGGAATATTGGAAGATAAAGAGATATGGCATACATATAATGTTTGTAATAAATATTTTGAAAATAGACTTGTTATTCACAATCATAATGATGGCTATGGTTTATTTTTGTGCAGAAATTAAAAAGTTCAAAAGCAATATATTTTGATGAAGAATATGAGTCGCCACTAGGGAAAATTAATTTCCATCATCTTAATTGCTGAGCAATTCATTAAAAGTGCTCTTTTGAGGACTGGAAATAACATCCAGAGATAAATTTTACAAACAATTTGAACAATCCAGATATCTTGAAATTAGTGGTGATGATCCTAGTTTACCAACATATTTTGAGAAACTTAGAGCATCTCACTTACTGTGATGGCCTAATGACCTAACCTTGAGGTATGATCTATCTTCTTCATAGCATATTTATCCTTTCAGTTAGCTTTCATTTGATGACATTTTTAATAATTATTGTGCAAATATGTTAGCTTCCTCCCAACCTACACACTATGTTTTGTTGTGGTTTTTTCTGAGAAGAGAGTTGCATATTCTAAAATTCCTCCAAAAGTCATTCCAAATTTTTCTCTTATGTCATTATGTTTAGATGGTTTTTAAAATATGAAAAGGTTGCTAGATGGAGTGGAAAAGCTAACAAACCTAATGATGTAGAGCATCCAACACATTGACTCGCCAATTATGGACAATTTATCCCAACTCACTTACAAGCCTCTCTCCATCTTTCAATCCATCAACGCCTTTCCTTAATAGGACTTCAAAAAACATCCCTATCTTCAATCCACTCATCCAACATCTTTGATCCACTCGCACCCCAAAACTAATCACATATTTCCTTGTGACAACCATGCTTCCCTTGATTCCTTACAATGTTGACTCCTTTCCCACTTGTTGAAAGTTTAGCATTAGTCAAAGTAATACTGAGTATCCGAATCTATTATGCTCTAATACATACATACATACATACATAATATGCATATGTATATATGTACATATATGTATGTATATAACTTAGACAACACATGACTCAAATCGGGCATTTATTACTGCTGCTATTGATTCACATCGAGTTACTGCCATTATTGATATTAAAAATAGTATTGACTCACATCCAATTACTTTCAGTTATTGATTGTCATCACCAATCAGGGATCGGGCTTCATTTGTATCACCTTTGATATACATTAAGAGTATTATCGAACATGTTGTTATCAGGCATGATTAATCACCGAGTGATTATGTTTAACAAACGGTTGGTTATGATCACACAGAGTCATGCTCCTATAGGGACATAACTCTTCACCTTTAAATATATAGTTACTCTCATCGGTGGACAAGGCAATATGAAAGACATAACATACTTGCAGTCCTAGAATCAACAAAATAACATTGCAGATTATAGACTACATCCCTATCTACATTTGGCATTCCAGTCACAACATATCAGAAGCATTTTGAAGGCATCTACCTGTTGCATTCAAGTAAACCAAAGTAAGTAAAGTTCGATATAAATCTATTATCATTTCTATTAGAGATCCTGTAAAATAAACATGGTATCAGAGCCATTTTGATATGAAATTTTATTTAGAACTCACATATATAAAACTTCAGACTTTACCATTTTTTGAATTCCATTTAAAAATAAAAAATAAAAAATGGTCAACCATGTAAGGCTAGAGGATAGATTGGAGGGGGCATCAAACTTTTCTTCATGGAAAAGTTGTGTCATGATAATTCTTAGAGAAATGGAATTAGAGGAGTATGTAGAATCAAATAAAACTATTCTAGATAATGATCCAGGCAAAATAACATGGAAAAGACACAACTATAAAGCTATGAAAATCATTATAGACTCTGTTAAGGATCATATTCTCCCATCTATTTCCAACCTTTCTACAACATTTGAAATGTTCTCTACTATCAAGAACACCTTTGAAATTAATAATACAAGTAGGTTGCTGACTTTAAAGCAAGATTTATTATAAATAAAAATGAACAATGGGGAAACTATCACTTCTTATTTTCTAAGAATCTCTGAACTAAAAGATCAACTTGCTACAATTGGAAACCTAGTTGATGATAAAGAACTTACCATGATTACCCTAAGGGGTCTTCCTCTATTATGGGAAACTTTTATTTGAGGACTAAGCTCTCGACCTGAGCTTCCTAAATTTGAGTTACTCAAGAATGAATGCACTCAAGAGGAATCAAGATTAGTCTTAAGAGGGATAAGCTTAAATCAAGAGGGAGACATTCATGCACTTTAAGTAAGCTCCAAAAAGAAATGAAAATTTAATTAAAATAAGAGAGAATCCAACAAACCATATAAGAAAAGGGATTGGTCAAAAGTGAGATGTTTAAAATGCAACAAAATTGGTCACTCTCATAAAGTTTGCCTTGAAATAAAAAGGATTCGAGCTGTACTAGTGGAAATCAAAGAAGAAAATGAGGAAGTAGAAGAAAATCATGCATTTTATCTAACACTCTCTAGTGACTCCAACAAAAACACTTGGATCATAGACAGTTGAGCATCTTGACATATAACAGGTTTTAAAGACAAATTTGAAAGCTTTTCAGAATACAATTCAAAAAAGGTAACCATCAGGGATAGCTACACTCATCCAATTAAAGGTATTGAGTCTTGCTCCATTTATCTAAATTCAAGTATTACTCTTTAACTCAACAATGTTCTATATGTACCTAGAATTAAAATAAATCTAGTCTCTATACCTGACTTTTTGATCAAGGATACAAAATTTCTTTTCAAGAAAACTAAGTTCTATCTTGGCCTAAAAATGCTAACATCAAGAAAGCTATCTCTATTGGAGTTAGAGATGAGAGTTTATATAAACTTTGTAATCAACACAATTTTTCTCTGAGTCATGAAATTTCAAAATCAATAGATATCTAGCATAGGAGAATAGGTCACCTTCATTTTCAAGCAGTATCATCTATAGGAAAAATTGTCAAAGGATTATCTAATCTAAAATCAGATCACTTAGGTGTTTGCAAAGTTTGTGCCCTAAGTAAAAATTTCAAAAAGTCCTTTCCCAAAAGTGTTCATAAATCAAAAGAAATTCTTGAACTCATTCATTCTGACCTATGTGGTCCTATGTTTGTACCCTCCCTAAATGAGTGCCTCTATTATGTAATCTTTGTTGATGATTATTCCAAAAGAACTTGGATCTATTTCTTGAAACAAAAAAATCTAGTGAAGTACTTTCAAAATTCAAAGAATTCAAAGCCCTAGTAGAAAATCAATCAGGAAAGAAAATAATTTTTTTAAGATTAGATAATGGAGGAGAGTACATCTCTAAAATTTTTAAATTTTTTTGCATTACTATTGGGATTAAGAGAGAGTTTTCTGTACCTTATTATCCTTAATAGAATGGAGTTGCATAATATAAGAATAGATCAATTATCAAATCAACCAAAGCTATGATGCATGATTAAAACCTTCATACTTCATTTTGGGCTAAAGCATCTAACATTGCAGTTTACATTCAAAATTGATGTCCGCACTCAGTTTTGGAAAGTACCATTCTAGAAGAAGTATTTACAGGCATCAAACTAGATCTAAGAAACCTAAGGATATTTGGGTATCCAGTCTATGTGCACATTCCTAAAGAAAAGAGAAAAAAGCTAGAACCATATGGGAAGACAGGAATTCTCATTGGGTATAGTGAAAATTCCAAAGGCTACGGGGCCTATATTCCAGGTTAGAGAACAATTGAAATTAGCAGGGATGTTAAATTTGAAGAATACGTTGCCTTTCAACCTTTCTAAAAATAATGATGAGACATTCATAGAACCTACCGCCGAGACAAATGAAGATCATCTGGTAGAGAATGAGAGGGAGAATGATATTTCATCTCCTGTAACTACTTCAGATGATGTTATAAATAATAACAATAAAAAGAGACCTACTTTGGGCTAGAAAATTCATAGAAGAAAATCATGTTGAACCTAATGAAGTATTAAAAGAAAGAAAGAAAACAAGAACTTAGTCTTGTTATGTTGCATTAGTAACATAATTTATCAAATCAGAACCTTCTAACACTAAAGAAGCCTTATCAAGTCAACCTTGGAAGGAAGCTAAGATTGAAGAATATAATTCAATATTAAAAAATGATGTATGAGATTTTGTACTTACACCTAAAAATAAATCAGAAGTTTCTTCCAAATGGCTGTACAAAATCAAGCATGCACCTGACGACAACATTGAGAAATACAAAGCTAGATTTGTAGCATAAGGTTTCTCATAGAAGGAAGGTATCAATTATGAGGAAAATTTTTCTCCAGTTGCTAGGTATACATCAGTTAGAACCATCTTGGCCATTGCAGCATCTAAATGATGGAAAGTTCATCAAATGGGTGTTAAGACAACTTTTCTAAATGGTGAAATTGAAGAAGTGTACATAACAACTTGAAGGGTTTATTACTCACAACAAGAATACTCATGTATGCAAGTTAAAGAAAGCACTATATGGGCTCAAACAAGCTCCAAGAGCGCGATATGAAAGAATAGACAGTTATCTTACAAAGCTAGGGTATTCTAAAAATGAAAATGACCCTAATCTATATTTCAAAATAGATGAAAATGACATGATTATTCTGGTATTATATGTTGATGACTTATTAATTACAAGTGAAGAACATCTAATAAGCAAATGCAAACAAGAATTGACAACTAAATTTGACATGAAAGCCTTAGGTCTTCTTCACCACTTCCTAGGATTGGAACTTTGGCAGAAAGGAAACTACATTTTTCTAAACCAAGGAAAATATACTATTGATATTCTAACTAAGTTTGGAATGATGGACTGCAGACCAACTTCTACTCCTATGGAACTTAATCTACATAAACTGAAAGAAAACATGGATAAATCTGAACCTACTGATCCTACTCTCTATAGACAAATCATTGGCTCATTGATGTATTTAGTGAATACTTGTCCTAACATATGCTATGCTACTAATACCTTGAGTCAGTTCATGGTTACTCTGAAGAAGATTCACTTGATGGCAACTAAACATTATTAGTGTAAATAATTATTATTTACACTTTACTTAAGTTTACTTAGGATAAATGCATTATTTTATCATTTATTAGGTTAGACACCTAGGAGTATATGTACTCATATGAATTGTCTTGTTGACAATACAGGAGTAAGCAACTCTAATTTAGCACATTGTGTCTACAACACTGGAGTTTGCATAATTAACTGAGTTTTAATGTTGACAACACAGTTATTCACACTCTTAATTAAGCACATGGTGTCTACAACATAATTTTATGTGACACACCTTTGTAGGCTTATCCTCTCATCATCACACAAACTCTTGTGCTTAATGAAGGATAATCCACTCTTGGTGGACATGTGCTTACTTGTGAGACTTATCATATTGCTAACTCCTAGTCATTCTAGAAGGATTCTAGAGGCCTTTATATTCAAGCACTCCTAGTGTACTTGTACATCAATTGAATTTCATATTGTTATTTTGATCATACTCTATTAGTCTATTTTTTGCTAGTTGTTGAGCTTCTTGGTCTTGGGTGACTTTTTTCGAAGGCAAATTCTTACATGGTATCAGAGCCATAGAAGCATCATTTCATAGCCATTGGAGACAATTCTTGTTTCACCTCTCTAAAGACACCTCAATTCGGATCCAAATTATCTGCAGTTATTGGGAGCATCTAGAGCCAAAGCAGACCTCACCATTACGTCTAGAGTGTCAATTTGATGAATTTTGACTATAAATTTTCTTATGTTGGGAAATAGTCAAAATCAAAGCAAATTTTTTTTGCAAATTGACACTTGAAAATCTGATTTGCAAATTCGGTATGGTCATTTTAGATCTCTAAATTTAATTTTCAGATCTATCCATTTTATTTTCTCTGCATCATTGTATTTTTTGGATTTGTATTTTCAAATTTTTTTTCGGCCTACCAAGCCTACAAAGAATTTTTTTGCAAGAATCAGGTGGTCAAATCCTGACCCCTGCAAAGGAATATTCCTTAGAATCCAACATCTATCCAAATTTAGGCATCATACTTCACATAATACTGACAATGACTCAACATGTGGCGGTCACATATCACACTAGAGGCACATAAAACCCAATGACATTACTTTGTTTTAATTCTCGTGGCCTTGATATTTTAAACACCCCACAAGTGTTCAATACACCACATGTGGGACTAAAAGTCCCACATCAACTTCCCCCTTGCCGAATTCCCTTCCACTGGTGACCACCTTCAAAGCTGGTCATCAGCCATAGGCCACCGCCGTTCATCAACAAATCCGGTGACGAATCTCTCGCTGGTAGCTTGCAACCTCCACCGAATTATCTGGCACGTCAATGCCACCAACACAACAACCTAGTTAGCAACCTTGATCTGTCATGTGGTGCTCATACTTGCCACATCCACCTTACAAATCAGCTTACATAGTGACATAGTCAGCATATCCATACATGACACGTCTTTTTTCGTACGATTTTGTACTATTGATGTCATTTGCCACATTAGCGAGGTGGACTTTCTTTCGTTGACGTCAGCCGGTCACTACAATAAATTTGATGGCCATTTGACCATCATTAGCAGGACAAATTACACTATCATGATGGTTGTTTGGATGTGAAATTTAATCTCGTAGTTTGCTGATCAGACCTCTTTCTAGATTCAATTTTGATTTGACAGTCCATCTTTGGGAGGCCATATCTCAATCATCCAAACTCCAAATTAGGTGCGATGTTTTTAAATTTTAGCTAGAATTTTCTAAAATTTTTAATGGTGCTATTATTTTCTTGTTTTGGTGCACGAAGATGTTAGAAATTGTAGTTTTTGGTGATTGTACTTGTCCAATCTTGCATTTTGCAACTTTAATTGCTCTATACAGGCTCATCTGGACTCCAAATCAGGTTCTATATTTTTAGAAAGTGAATAATTTTTTGCCTACTTTCTAGATCTACAATTAGATTATAGGATTATGTGGACAAGAATACCATTTTTAGAATTAGGTCCTTTTTTGCATTGTAATGCTTTGATAAAACTTCAGAATTGTTGTATATATGAGCTACATTGTAAAGTTCTAGATTTTAACTCCAAGAGGAGGTTGTAAACAATAAATCAAAAGACCACTACAGCCAAAATTGGCAAGTGGCTATTGTAAGCACACTAAGTATAAAGTGCCAAAATCTTTCATTTGGGGGGATTTTTAATTGAGTTAACGGGGGGGGGGGGGGGGGGGGTGTCTCTTGGTGTTGTGTTCCTCTTTTCTTGCTATTATCTTTTATTTTTTACATCATGGGAAATCTTAAGATTTCAAAATTAACACCAGATAACTATGCCACATGGTCTATTAAAAAATGGTGTGAATTGATGCATGACAAAGTTTCTCAATGTGTAGATGGTTCCTTTCCTATACCAATAGTTGATAAAATATCTCAAAGTGATATTGAAGCTTGGGAAAAGGTAGATAGGAAAGCCCTAAGTGCTCTTAGGTTAGGGGTTGAAGATAATATCCTCTTTCAAATCATGAAGTATGATACATCCAAGCAAACTTGGGATGCCCTTAAAAACCTATATGGTAAAGTGACTGAAGAGGATGTTTACAAAATTGAAGATGAGCTTATCTCCCTAGATCCTAATACCTTTGATTCTATTCAAGATCTTATCATTAAGCTGAATGAGTTGAGAACAAAACTAGATGATTGTGGTAGTCCTATTAAAGATGACAGGTTGATCTATCTCATTCATAATAAGCTACCATCTGAGTACTCCACATTTGTCTCTTCTTTCAACACCACAAAGACTACCTTAGGAGCTTGCTATAAGAAAATCACTTTCGATGATTATGCTCAACTATTAGAGGATGGACAAACTAAGTTGACAACAATGGGGATTCTCAAGTCTTCAAAGTCTAAGGCTGTAAGAATTTTCCTTAGGGAAAAATTCACCCAAGATCAAAGAACTTAGACACAAGCACAACAGTAGACCAAAAAGAATATGATCATAATAACAATATGTATTCAATTCAATGTGAAAGTACACTAGGAGTGCATGTATATAATGACCTCTGGAATGCTTCTAGAATGCATAGGAATCAACAACATGATAAGTCATATAACCGGGCACATGTCCACCAAAAGTGGATTATCCTCCATTAAGAACATGAGTAAGTGTGATGAGAGGATAAGCCTACAAAGGTGTAGCACGCAAAATTATGTTGTGGACACCATGTGATAAAATAGGAGTGCAAATAATTGTGTTGTCCACACAACAACTCAGTTAATTATGCAAACTCCAGTATTGTAGACACCATGAGCTAAATTAGAATTGCTTACTCTAGTGTTGTCAACATGACAACTCATAAAAGTATGCAAACTCCCAAGTGTCTCACTAATCAATACTAAAATACTGCATTGACCTAAGTAAACTTAAGTAAAGTGTAAATAGTAAATATATATTTACACCAACACCCCCTTAAGTGCAACTTAGGGGAATGCACTTAAGCTTACGAAAGCTAGGATGAAATGCATATGGGTCCTAGCTACTAGGCCATGTTAGGTACCCATGTACATAATGCAATACTATAAAATCTCTCATAAAGTGGAGAAAGAGGGAAAACCTCGTGGAAAAAACCCTCCCCCAAAAAGAGAGATGCAAAGACAAGATGCATGGATGGATGGAGTAATCAAGACCCCTCCATTATGACATACATCAAGTATATACAAAAGATAAGTAGAAGGAAAAAACCCCATTAGAAGAAAAAGTCCCCCCCATAAAAGAGAAGGAGACAAGGTAGTCCCCCCTCCAAATGTAGTGTGCCGCATAGTGATAGCTACTCCAATGTAGAAGCTGATCCATGAACGCTGAATAATGTTCCTCCCCTTTGGAAAAAAAACAATGGTAGAGGTACAGGTGAGATACTTTCCCTATGTGTAGAAAGAATCTCGATGATGAAAGGTGTCTTTGAAACCTGCTCAACTATCCCTGTGTCGATACTAATGGTTGCTCCTTCCAACATTGCTGAAAAGAAGAAGTGCAGATCTAGCAAGGATGGATGTAGAACCTTTTCCAAAGAAAAAAGTGTCTCCTCAAATGATAAAGAGACCTCCTACAACTGTTGCACATAAGGATCTACAATCACATCAACCTATGAAGATTGATCATGTAGAGAATGGACATGAGGGTTAGAGTGAGCCCTCGCAACAACTAGAGAAGGATCGTCTTTAGCAAAGAGAAGATATAAATCATCAAAGACATCTCCCAAATCTACTATGTGGGACTCCACAAACAAACCTTTAATGTTTGTCAATAAGTCATCTACAGATGCTGGAGTTGGAAGACAAAGTGTACCCTGTTGTGCTAAAGTACATGAATCAATCACTATGGCAATGGATGAAGTATTCGCCTCAACAAAGAGAAGATGGATATCATTGATGATGTCTCCCACATCTTCAATGTGAGACTCCACAAATAGATTGGCAATGTTTGGAAGGAAGTCATCCCATGAAGTTGAAATAGGAAGACATGATAAATCCTGCTACACTGAATCATAAGCATCTATGGCTAGAATTGGATCAATAGAAGCAACTGGAGCATTAGGAGGTGAGATCTCATCTGGAGAGGATGCAACTACGACTGGAGGTAAAAGATTTTTGGGGAATGGAGGAATGTGTGGATCTCCATACATCTCCCAAAGATAGATCCAAATATCATATGGATCAGTTGACATCATGTCATCAAATGATTCCATAACCTCCATATCCATATGTAGAAAGAGTGTATGAAAAAAGATGGAACCAGTGTCCTCATTGTATGAAAATCCTTTCGCATATGGCAATGCATTATGCTGACTAAGATAAGGGATAACCAATTGACTCCACTGCTGATAGTTATCTAGTGTCAAGGTAATTAAATCTTCCTCTTCCATGATGTACTAATCAATGTACCCCTCAAAATGCAAAAAATCAATCAACACCTCCCCCCCCCCCCACCCCCCCCAATGTATGATTTGGGCACTTTATAGGTAGTGCATGTACAATAAGCCATTTGTCAAAATATACAAAGTGGACTTCTAATTTTTCTTTTTACAACTACCTTTTGAGGCTCAAATCTATCACTAAGCACTGTATCTCAGAAGTACAACAAATTTAAAAAGTAATCAAAGCAATACAATGCAGAAAAGGCCCTAAGTCTGAAAGTGATATTTTTGTCCACAAAACCCTATAATTTGAATGTAGATCTAGAAAGTAGACAAAAAATTAAGTACTTTTGAAAAAAAATAAAACCTATTTTCAAGACCAGATAAGCTCGCACAAAGCATTTCAAGTTGCAAAATGCAGGATTAAACATGTATAGTCACCAAAAAATGCAATTTCTAACAAATTGGTGTACCAAAACCATAAAAGGATAACACCACTAAAAAGTTCAAGAAATTCTACCCAAAATAAAAAAAATCACACTTGATTTGGAGTCTGGATGACTGAGTTATGGCCTCCTAAAATCAGATTGTCAAATCAAAACAGAATTTGGAGAGGGGTCTGGGTAGAAAAATGCAATGTTAAATTTGACGATCAAACAACCATCATAGCAGTTCAAAAGTGCATGGGAATGAAGCTCAAATGACCATCAAATTTAGGTTCATGCCTAACGTCAGTGAAAAAATAGTCCTCTTGGTGACATGGTAGAGCCGTATTGTACAAAACATGTAGTTAGGTGAGGTGTCACTGATGTGTATTGACACGTGTCAAGTGACATGGAGCTTGGTCATTGGGACATGTGGCATGATTGGGCACCTAGGTGTCAGGGCCTGCATGCTAACGAGGTTTGGTCGTAGGTACCACGTGGCGACTGAAGTGGCTAGGCTGCGGTAGGATGTCATACCACATGGAGGGTTCAAAACTGTCACTGCCAGAGAATCAGCGCCAAAATATGTTGATCGATGAGGAGTTTTCAGATGGATGGGAGGCTCCACATTGAAAATCTAAATGCGTTGCTGGAGGTCAAATTCTAGTGCCAAGGTTTCCAAATCGCTAGACCAAAGATAGTGACTAGCAGGGTTGCCAGTATCGTGAAATCGTATTGGAAAGAATATATCAGTTGCCGAGAGTTAGGGAATGATCCCACATGCGTAGTGTAGTTGCCAAGCAATGTGTTTAAAAATAAAAAACCATGCCAATTAAAGCAAAGAACTTGGCCAGGCCATTGGATTAATGCTGTTGTTGTTGGTTGGTGGTGAAGTGCCCGTTGTGTATGACTTGGCCAGTGTTGTATGACATGTCGGTCAGAATTTGTAGACCACCTAAAAATTAAATGAAGGAATATTTCGATACACAGTGAATATTCCTTGTGGGAGCTGGGGTGTCACTGCTTGGTTCCTACAATTTTTTTTCTCTACAGGACCAACTAGCTAGGAAAAAATAATCGAAAAATTTGCAGAAATATTCTAACAAAAATACAGAGAAAAATAAATACCAATTTGAAATAAAATTTTCAGATCTAAAGAATGATAATACCAGTATTACAAATTGGGCCTTCAAGTGCCAGTTTGCAAAATTTTTTTGCCTCAAAATTGACTTTAGCCTAATATAGCTGAATTTATAGTCGATTTTCATCGAATCAATATTTTGGATGCAATGGCGAGGTTCACTTTAGCTCTAGACAGTCCTAATAACTGTGATACACTAGATCTAAGTTGATGTGGTGAAGCAACAATGGTCTCGAATGACTATGTGAAGAGAAATTCTCCAAATCAGATACCATGTAAGAATTTTCCTTAGGGAAAAATTCACCCAAGATCAAGGGACTCAAACACAAACACAATAGTAGATCAAAAAGAGTATGATTAGAATAACAATATGTATTCAATTCAATGTGAAAGTACATTAGGATTGTTTTTATATAAAGGCCTCTAGAATTCTTCTAGAATGCATATGAATCAAAACATGAAAAGTCATACAACCAGGCACATGTCCACCAGAAGTGGATTATCCTCCATTAAGAACATGAGTAAGTGCGATGATGAGAGGATAAGCCTACAAAGGTGTAGCACATAAAATTATGTTGTAGAGACCATGTGCTAAAATAGGAGTGCAAATAATTTTGTTGTCTACATGACAACTTAATTAATTATGCAAACTCTAGTGTTGTAGAAACTATGTGCTGAATTAGAGTTGCTTACTCCAGTGTTGTCAACATGAAAACTCATAAAAGTATGCAAACTCCTAAGTGTCTCACTAATAAACAATAAAATAATTCATTGACCTAAGTAAACTTAAGTATAAATAGTAAATACTTATTTACACCAACAAAGGCATTGGTGGCTAATAATGAGGGTTCTCAAAATTCAGCTGGTCAAAGTTCAAACAAAGGAAAGGGCAAAAAGAAGAAGTGGAAGAATAACAAACAAGAGGATACAAAAAATTCAACAAGAACATCGAATCAACAACAAGGCAGGTTTTCTCCTAATACAAATAAAAAGGGGGACACTAATCAGGAGGAGAAAAAGTGTGCCTATTGTAAGAAGATGAGTCATGATGAACATCAATGTTATCACAAGCAAATTGATGAGTTGAAAAACATCATGAAGAAACACAATTTTCCACTACCTAATGCTTATAAAGAGAAAGGATCTTCATCTTCAGATTCTAATGGAAAAGGGCATGCTTTACTCACAAACACTATTAGTCAGCGAGAATGGATCATTGGTCCAGGTGCCACCCATCATATGGGTGCATCAAAGAGAGATTTTTCTTCCATGACACGTTTAGAGGTACCACACACCTTTGTGGGAGATGATACTAAAGTGGAAGTTGAAGGTAAAGGTGAAGTTGAGATGGAAAATGGAGCATTCAAGGATGTTCTATATGTTCCTAATCTTACCTCCAACCTTCTTTCAGTCTACCAAATGACTCACTATGGAGATGGAAATAAAGTTGAATTTCTTCGAGATTTAGTGGTAGTGAAAAACATTAAGGATGACTCTATGATTGCAATAGGAGAAGCCAATCATGATTCAAGGATTTACACTTTCTTTTCCTTTGTGCTAAAATCAAATGCGCAAGCCTTGTTATTACATTGAAATGCAAAAAGCAAACTATGGCATGAGAGATTTGGACATCTCAACTTCAGATATCTTCATCAGCTTAGCAACAAGAAAATGGTTAATGGTCTACCTCAAGTCCAGTTTTTAGAAGGTGTTTGTTCAGGTTGTTCACTTGGGAAACATCCAAAAAATTTGTATGAAAAGGGGAAGTCTTGAAGAGCACAATATGTTCTTGAATTGGTTCATAGTGATATGGGGGGCCCACTTCCAGTGCGATCATTTGGGAAGTCTCGCTATGCACTCACCTTCATAGATGACTACTCTCACTTTACTTGGGTTTTATTCATGGCTCATAAGAGTGAAATGTTTGAAAAATTTCTTAGCTTGAAGGCTCAAGTGGAAATGTAGTCAAAAAAAGCCATCAAAGTTCTTCGAACAGATAATGGGGGAAGTATGTGAACTCAAGACTAATAGACTTTTGTACTCAAGAGGGAATTGACCTTCAACATTCAGTACCATACATGCCACAACAAAATGGTGTTGCTGAAAGGAAAAACATAACTCTCAAGGAGATGACCACTTGCATGCTACTAAATAAGTCTCTTGATCAAGTCTTTTCGGCTGAAGCAATGAATTGTGCTAACTATATACATAATAGAAGTCCTCATAAAGCTTTGGATGGCATAACTCTTTTTGAAGCATGGACTGGTAGGAAACCTATGGTTAAGCACTTCAGAGTCTTTGGTTATCTAGCATGGGCATAAATACCTCCATAGAAACACCAGGCATTGGCAGCTCAAAGAAAACTTTACATCTTTGTTGGATATGTGGACTCACATGAAGGCTACAAGTTGATGGATCCAGAAACACATGACATATTTTATGAGAGGAGTGTACATTTTGAAGAAATTTGTCCAAGCTTTACTTCTTCAAATCCTCCTTCTTCCTCCTTCATTGAAGAGAGTGATAGTGATAAAAGTGACTTGGAAGATGTGCATCCATGACCCAAATAGAGGCATCAACCAGCAGAGGTTGAGGATAATCCTACTACATCTTCTTCCAATATACCTAGATGGGCTAAGTAGACATTGGATGCTACATGATCATTGGTAGGGAATCCTTCAGATACTAGGAGGACAAGATCACAACATAATTCACTCCCACATGCTTATATTGCAGTTACTTTTGATCCACAATCATTCAAAGAAGCATCAGGTATTCTAGAATGGGATAGAGAAATGGAGGAAGAATATAATTCTCTTATGAGAAATGATACATGGGACTTAGTGTCTCTTCCTAAGGGAAGAAAATTGGTTCAGTGTAAGTGGATTTATCAGATCAAATTCGCAGCAGATGGAAATGTTGATAAACATAAGTCTAAACTTGTTGCAAAAGGTTTCTCTGAGGTACCTAGCATTGAATACACTAAGACCTTTGCACTAGTGGTAAAAATGAATTCCATTCATTTGACACTAGCTATAGCAGCAACTCAAAGATGGGTTGTTCATCAAATAGATGTGAAAAACACATTCTTGAATGGTGATCTTCGTGAGGAGATATATATGGAGCAGCCACAGAGATTCATACAGGATGCTACCTTGGTTTCCAAGTTGAATAAATCTATCTATGGACTTAAACAAGCTCTAAGAGCTTGGTATGCCAAGATGGATTCTTTTCTTCTCTTAGTAGGGTTCACCAGATGTCATTTTGATCTAAATGTTTACATTCTTCAGAGGGATGATCTACATTTTCTTCTTCTACTTTAAGTTGATGACTTGATCATTACAAGGAGCACAACATCCATTATTGAAAGTTTCAAGGCTACTTTGCAGGATAGGTTTTTGATGACAGACTTGAGTCTGCTACACTATTTCCTTAGTATTGAGATACATCAATCTTCACCAGGGATTACATTATCACCACCCAAGTATGCTCTTGATCTACTTGCTCAATTTTGCATGAGTGACTACAAGGATGTGCCTACTCCCTTTCTTTCAGGTGTTAAGTTAGAAACAAAGTGTTCCACTCCACTTTTTGATGCAACTTTGTATAGAGAGTTGGTTGGAAGCCTAATCTACTTGACACATACACGCCCTGACATCTCATTTGCAGTTGGTATGGTTTCTCGCTTCATGCAAGAGCCACATGAACTTCATTGGAAGGCAGCCAAACAAATCTTGCACTATATCCAAGGTACACATATACATGGGAAATACTATGCAACTGGTACAAGACTTCAGTTAGTGGGTTATATAGATAGACTATGCAGGGGACCTTGATTCTTGCAAGTCTACTTCAGGATATATGTTTCATCTTGGTTCCGACCCCATTTGTTAGTAGAGTAAAAAGAAAAACATGATTACTCTTTCATCGACTAAGGCTGAGTATGAAGGAGCTATGACTGCGGTGACATAAGCTATTTGGTTGCAACAGATTTTGAAGGATTTTGGTTTTAATCTACCCAGACCCACAGTCATCCATTGTGATGATCAAAGTGCCATTGATATCTCAAAACATCTAGTGCAACATCAACACACCAAACATATTGAGGTTCATATGCACTACATTAGAGTGTTAATTCATGAGCAGGTCATTTCATTGAAGTATTGTCCTACAGAGCAACAAATAGACATCTTCACCAAGACCTTCACAGAGGTCAAGTATCTTCATTTGCGAGGTCTCTTAGGGGTGAAGGATTTTTCTCCAGGGGGGTCACATAACTCTTCTCTTCTATATTGTACATATTTCTCTCTTTGGAGGAGGGTTTTTTGCATGAGGTTTTCCCTCTTTCTCTGTTTGTAGAGAGATTTCATTACATTTTAACATTGCATTTCTACTTGGGTAGTTAACATGGCCTAGTAGCCGGGACCCATTATGCATTTCATCATAACTTTTGTGAGTTTAAGTGCATTCCCCTAAGTTGCACGGGGGGGGGGGAGTGTTAGTGTAAATAATTATTATTTACACTTTACTTAAGTTTACTTAGGATAAATGCATTATTTTATTATTTATTAGGTTAGACACCTAGGAGTATGCATACTCATATGAGTTATCTTGTTGACAACACAGGAGTAAGCAACTCTAATTTAGCACATGGTGTCTACAACACTGGAGTTTTCATAATTAACTGAGTTGTCATGTTAACAACATAGTTATTTGTACTCTTAATTAAGCACATGGTGTCTACAACATAATTTTACGTGACACACTTTTGTAAGCTTATCCTCTCATCATCACACTAACTCCTGTGCTTAATGAAGGATAATCCACTCTTGGTGGATATGTGCTTAGTTGTGAGGATTATCATATTGCTAACTCCTATTCATTCTAGAAGCATTCTAGAGGCCTTTATATTCAGACACTCCTAGTGTACTTGTACATCAATTGAATTTCATATTGTTATTCTGATAATACTCTATTGGTCTATTTTGTGCTAGTTGTTGAGCTTCTTGGTCTTAGGTGACTTTTCCCTAAGGAAAATTCTTACAAACATATCCTAAGATATCTAAGATGAACTATTGGCATGGGAATCAGATAATGATCAAGTTGAGATAAATCTTCATGGTTTTTTAGATTCAAATTTGGTAGGCAGTTCTACTAAGCATAAGAGTACTTTAGGATGTTTCTTCAATCTTGGGTCTAGGATGATTTCTTGGTTCAGTAAGAAACAATCACCAGTTACACTAAGCTCTATAGAAGAATAATACATAGCCATCTCCTTTAGAGCCAGAGAAGCTGTATGTCTATGAAAGCTTTTATTTGATCTATTCAGAGAAACCTTGAAGCTTACTATCATTCATTATGATAACCAGAGTTGTATTAAACTATTAGCTAATCCAATGTTTCACAATTGGTCAAAACATATTGAAATTCCCTATCATTCCATCAGAGATATGCTAGATCGAGATATCATAAAACTTGAGTACATCAGTACTAATGAACAAGCAACTAATATTTTTACCAAGCCTCTTGCTAAAGTAAAGATGGTATACTTCAAAGAAAAACTTGGTCTGATTAAATTGTAATGTTTGAACATTGAATTTAATTTCAATTCATATGTGTTTATGCTTCTATGATTGTTGCTTCAGATATGTAATGAAAGGTGACGATCTTCCATGGACATATATATTCAAAAGGCAATCTTTGTAAGGTGACGATCTTACAAATGATAGGCCTGTTATTATGACATTTGATCCATATATTCTAAAAGTCATGAATAACAAATACATTATGATTACTCTAGATATTGTTTTAGACAATTAGAGATCATAATTTATGTTATGATATTGTTCATAGCATTGTCGTTTATGTTATTTGACGAGTCTCTATTTCTTAGAGTGGTAATGTCAAATAATGTATTATATGTAGATATTCTAATATCTGGATTATTTATTACTTCTCTCTTGCTAAAGGATTGTTGAAAGTTTAGCATCAGTCAAAGTAATAATGAGTATCTGAATCTATTATGCTTGATATATATACATATCTATATATATACATGTACACATATGATAATATGCATAAGTATATATGTACATATATGTATGTATATAACTTAGACAAGACATGATTTAGATCGGGCATTTATTACTATTGTTACTGATTCACATCGAGTTACTGCCATTATTTATATAACTACTGCTACCGATTCACATCGGATTACTTTCAGTTATTGATTGTCATCACCGATTAGGGATCAGGCTTCATTTATATCACCTTCGATATACATTAATAGTATTATCAAACATGTTGTTATCAGACATGATTAATCACTAAGTGATTATGTTTAACAAACAGTTGGTTATGACCATGTAGGGTCATGACCCTATGTGGCCTTTGGCCATGTAGGGTCATGACCCTTTGTGGCCTTTGGCCACGTAGAGTCATGCCCCTATGGGGACATAAATCTTTACCTCTATATATATAATTACTCTGATTGGCGAACAAGGCAATATGAAAGAAATAACATACTTGTAGTCCCAAAATCAACAAAATAACATTGTAGATTACAAACTACATTCTTGTCTGCATTCAACATTCTAGTCACAACATATTAGAAGCATTCTGAAGGCATCTACCTATTGCATTCAAGTAACCCAAAGTAACTGAAGTCTGATATAAATCTGTTATCATTTTTATCAGAGATCCTGTAAAAATAACACCACTAATTAGATTCATGACTTAAGAGGCATGTCCCATATCCTCACATGACCTTATGACATCCAAAAACCCTTTACACACTTTGCATAGTAAAATTGATAGTAGCTATCCTACCTATCTTCCCAATATGGAATACCCTTCAATAGACCTTAATAGGTGTTATGCCTTCCTATTGGGATTTCCTACTTCTTACAACCTTGGAGACCCTTACCAAACCACAATACCAATCCTTAACAAACTCAACCAATCCAACCTTTTGATTCCATCCTAAACACATAATATCAATTTATTGTTGAACTGTGATAGTCATGCATTTATCCTCTGAGACAGTCACAAAATAATCTAGATTATGTGTCCTTCCCTTCTGTTTAGTTGGACACATATGAGGCTTGTTCCCTACACATCATCAAACCCATAAATCCTCTTCAAACATGACTACATGGGCAAAACATGATCAAACCCTTCTGTCATTATTATACCATAGTCTATGACAACTTTTTTTTGACATTTTCCCTAGTAAAAAACATGTGTTCATGGATGTATGGATTCAAGCAAAGTGGACATAGAACAAACCCTTTCACATATTCCTACCAAATATGAGGCCAATATCAATGTGAAGGATCACACTTTTAAATTTTATTTCATTTACTAGTTACTTTAGGCAAGGGTTTGCCTGTTCAGACAAAAACTCAAATAACTTTATTAGGACTTGATGGAATTGTCTAGAACAAAAACCAATTTAAGGAGGATATAAACCTTCATGGATTCCAATGGATAAACAATAGAGTAGTTGACGAGTCCTTGATAAAAGGCATTGATATCAAACTATGTCGTGGAGCAAAAGTACAAGGATTGTGCAAAAATCCAATTCTTATCAATGTAAAAACTTGATATTTTCCATTGACTTTTCTTTTTGAGGACATTTATGTTTGGAAGGATGTAATGGGAAACAAGATACTGAGAGGGGGGTGGGGGGTGGGGAGTGAATCAGGATCTTTAAACTTTTTTTTCAAAAACAAATTACTAATTTCACACCTAATTCATCTCATATCCTAGACCTAACATTAAAACTCTAATGCTGAAATGTAAATAAAAAAATCACACCCATGAAAGATTTCAACACATAACACAAATGATTTGGTTACCTAGAAACACTTCAATATGAAGGTAAAATTGAGGTGGGTATGAAACCCACACATTATTGGAAAAATAGAACAACAGAAACAAAAGATATAAATAAATAACGTATAGCTTAATTTTATTGAATAATAGATACAAATTTATACAACAACTTGACCCAACAACATTCCTAAATGACTGCTAATTAGATTGACAACAATATACCTCATGATTGACAATAAACACAAAATTGATAGCTAACTAAAACTTATGGACACCTAACTCAAACAAATCTACAATAAGAACTTGATTCAAACTAAAACTCTTTGACTCACACTAAACTAAACTTGTGTTGCTAGCAACTCAACCAAGTTTGCCACATTTGCAACAATTATTATCGACTTCTATTGGAACATTAACTCCAACACCCACACTTAATGTGGCAACTAAATGAAACATTCTGTAGAAATTATACTTCAAAAATATGTCATACATGAGTAAGACTTTCTCATAGTTATGTAGCTATCATCTAGCTTCGAAACACCATTAGACACACCATCTCCACATGAAATGTCTCATAACCCTTGTAAATGTATGATGCCAAGCTTCCAAACTTTCAGATCTCCTCGAACTATTGGATACACCATCTTTACATGGAATGCCTCATAACCCTCATAAAGGTATCGTTTCTTTGATCCTATAGCATCCTAGACTATTTGAGCATACATCTAGCCTCTACCACATCTTTTACTATTTTTCAAAGCATTGGTCTCCTCAAAACCAAACAAAATTTTCAATGAAAACATAATCATTCAGTGGTTCTTCTCCCAACCTCATCTTCTTAACAACTTCTCTAACAAACATAACTTAATAGGAAGATAGCTCTGATACCATATTGGAAAAATAGAATGACAGAAACAAAATAGAGAAAGAAATAACCTATAGCTTAATTTTATTGAATAATAAATGCAAATTTATACAACAGCTTGACCCAACAACATTCCTAAATGACTACTACTTATATTGGCAATAAACTACTTCATGATTGACAACACACACAAACATAGATATTCACTTTTGCAACAATAAAGTTAACCTTACAAGGTTGATCGCAATATATGATCTACCCTATGAGGGGTTTGTTAGCATGAATATTGATGGTATTTCTTTGGGGGAGTACCCTAAGCATTGAAGAGAATGTGATAGTATTGACATGTTGCATTCATCAATGTGTTTGTCATTGATGTCAACATAATAGTAATTATGCAAAGACTAGCAGCGAAGTAGACAAAGATCGAGGTCGTGTAGAAGGAGGTTTGACAATCAAATTACACGAAGTTAAGGACGTGTTACCCACAATGTTTTGATAGCAAGGTTAAGTGCATGTAACCTAAGTCAAAGAGATACAAAAGTTATTTGTGATTTACAGAGACATAGTACCTGTTAAGCAATTTCTGATGATTGCATTATTTCTTGTAGCAAAGATATAATTTGGAGATGTGAAGTTAGACAATGATAGAAGACAATCTAATGGTGATGCCATCAAGTGTGCAAGCCCTAATGTCGCATGTGTGAAAATTTGTTTAGACCGTGAGCTAACAATGCTATTGTAATTACAAAATATTTAATTTTCATAATTTAATTAATTGGGAAAGCCTCAAGGCCGACTCAAGAAATTATTTTGAAGACAAGGTATAAAGGAAAGTATTTTCCTTGGTTGTAAAGTGTAATTGTGATTTGGAGTATTAAGTGTAAAATGTGAACAAGAGCAAAGTGTTTGGTGAATGTGAGTAAGTGATCCAAGGGATTATTGGATGCAAAGTTTGTGATCTGGTAACAAGATTAGAAGGAGGAGAAGTTCATTTGATAGGACATAGAAAGAGGAAGGAGTAGTACAATTATATTCTATTATTCTACAAGGAATAATACATAGATCATTTGGATGGTTCATTGGTCTTGCCCCTTAAACTGTTTGGACAATGGGTCCATCTGCCTTCTACAACTCCTAACAGGGTTGAGACAGCTCCTAATAGGTTTGGAATCTCCTAACTATTGGAAATTTGATTGAAAAGCTCATTATTGAAAATCAAAGAGGGAGATTGTTGCAAAGAAAGAAGACTATTATTTTCAATCATTGTTTTGTCATTGATGTCGAACCTGCTATTTGTAGGAATGCCATTTTCTTATAAGATCCAAGTACTATCACTTAGTTGATTGATGAAGAGGATTTTATCAACAAGATGTAACAAGAGCACCTAAGGGAAAGGTTGAGTTATGATGTTGTAATGAAGTGCAAGGATCGGTTAAGACAATGGTCAAATGATGTATTGATAGCATACTCAAAGATATAGAGGTTGGTCACACTTAAAAACATTGGAGGAAGAAGGTGTAACAAGGTTGACTGCAAAGCTTAAACTAAGATCATTAGTGGGTGCTGAGCAAGTTTACTTGCTTACATGCTTTACATGTTATTTTAGTTTGTACATTGAATTTATGAGATGGATGTGTGGTGAAAGTTTTATGGGTCTAAGTTTAAACTGCTGGTCCAAGTTTAAACTGCTGATTCACCCCCTCCCTCCCCCCTGCCTCTTAAAAGTTTACCTTTCCTATTGTAATTCCAACACTTTGGTTTTCACCTCTGCACTTTTATTTATTTTTACTCAATTCTTAGCAATTCCCTAGTCTTAGCTTGGAAATAATTTAAATTGTATGTTAATATATTTTAGAATATTGCTAGACTATTCTTGTTACATTTTAAATATAATAGAAAAAATATTATTATTGACCTTAGAAAATTAGTCATATTAAAATAAAATTAGTTTTACTCACACTATTTAAGTTTTAAGTTTAGACATATAGGTGGAGGTTTTTTGTAAAGTTACAATTACGTCACATTTTGATGAGAATAGGTGTGCTTAAGCGACATACTACGATTCTATTCTACAACGATTAGACAGTGTTGAAACTTTTATGTTACGCCATTTTACATGAGGAATTACAGATTTAATGCCATTACCATTGTGATTATACACAATAATAAATCATTTAGCTCCAATATTGACTTGAGTGGTTTGAAGTTTTTTTTAAACTTAAATAAAATTTAAATTTTATGTTGGAAATCTGATTGAAAAGATCATTGCTGAAGATTAAAGAGGGAGATTGTTGCAAAGAAGGAAGTTGGTTAATAAAGAATGTTTTCAATCATTATTTTGTCATTGATGTCAAACCTGCTATTTTTAGGGATGATAATTGCTTATAAGATCCAAGTACTATCACTTAGTTGATTGATGAAGAGGATTTAATCAACAAGATGTAACAAGAGCACCTAAAGGAAAGGTTGAGTTGTGGTTTTGTAATGAAGTACAAAGATCAGTTAAGACATTGGTAAGATGATGTATTGATAAGATACTTGAAGATATAGAGGTTGGCTACACTTAGAAACACTGAACGAATAAGTTAGAATAAGGTTGACTGCAAAGCTTAACTAAGTTCATTAGTGAGTGCCGAGCAAGCTACTTTAAGCCGAGCAAATTTTCAGTTGGAGCCAAGAAAATGAAAAATCTAATGTGTGCCAAGTGAACTTCAGGTGCTGAGTGAAGTTCAAGTTCTAAGTGATATAGAAGGAGCCAAGCAAACATAAAACCTAGTGGATACCGAGTGAATCCATAGTAGGTGCTGAGCATTAGTAAAACATAGTTGGTGCCAAGTAACACAGTGGGTGTCGAGCACCATAATTTCAATAGTGCCGAGTTGCTGCATTATTGGAAATGTCAAAGAATCGCCAAATTTGAGCTGACAGAGTTGTTACCTTGAATTTTGTGAACCAGTTGGAGGACAAGAATGATGAGTTGGTGGCACAAAATTCTATGTAAACTATTTTTGAGTGAATTCAAGAGGATTCTTCATGATGTTTCTAGAAGAAACAAAATGTGGGTTAGATTCAATGAATCCTACCTAATCCATTCGAACCAAAATTAAAAGAGGGAAGAATTGAGTGAGAAAAGAAATTCCATACTTCTATTCAAGGAGTCACAGTCCAAGAAGCTAGAGTTGCTAGTGTGCCAAAATGCAAAGTGGTTGAAGGGTGTCAAGGAGAAGACATCTAGGAGAAGAAAGAATAGAGTACATAGACTCTGCTTTAATTAGTGGTTAGAGAGAGATGATTGCACTGGTACATTGAGCATGGAGACTCAAGTAGACCAAGCTTGAAAGGAGGGCAAGCTGTTAGAGCTACAGAGACTGAAAGACAGATAATGTGAAGAGTTGAAGAGTGATTCGATATTTGCAAGATAAGTTGTCAATTGTAATCAGGTAAAAACTCCTTATTGTTACTCTAGCAATTGTATCAGTTAGGGTAAGCGAAAATCCTATGAACTTAGGTTGGTTTAATAGCCATTTGTAAATCCTTTAACAGGGTGACATTCCAAGTGAATGTTCTAAAGTCCTCTAACCAGGCCCACTTCTAACAAGGTGGTTAAATCCTTTAACCAGGTCACATTTAATAGTGGTTGTAGCCTTTAACAGGGCAGGCCTTTCATAGGGCATCACTTTAGAAGAGTGATAATTGAGTAGCATGTTACTGGTGATTTTTCCCAAATTGAGTTTCCACATAAATCACTGTGTTATGTGTTGATTTTTCATGTGTTATGATTGCATGTTGATTTATAGTAATGTTCAAGCTTGGATGAATGAATAGTTAGATGGGCACACTTTGTTTTATGAAAAAATTTGAATTAGACATTTATACCTTGAGTAATTGATTCACCCCCCCCTCAATTATTCTAAAAGAATTTCTAACATATGAAAGATTCTTACTTTTTATTATTGATAAAATAATGTAATAAAGGGTCTTGATAGATTACATATATTCTAAAATTACATAATTGTATTAATTATAATAATGTATTTTTACTATTGTAAATAACATTAGGTAATTAATTTATCTTCATTGAATAGGCTAGTAGCTTCAATTAGATATAAGAATGATGATTGGTTTGATTATGTATATATGCATGTGTACATGTATATCAACCCAATGTATGAACTAACATACATACATACATATTTATTTGTATTCAGTCAAATCATTATTTCATATGTTTTGAAAAATAATCACCACTCTTGAATCTAATTGAAACTCTATGTATTCTAATTATATGAGCTTATTGAAGATAGAATATCATCTATATCAGATCGTAATGGATCCAAGATATTCTAAATCTTCCCTTGTAGATCATACTTTTGATTACGATCATTTTTATGTTCCTCTTACCTAAATCGAGTAATGATCAAATGCTTGGCTAGATGCAATTATATTTAAGTCTAATTATTCTTTATTTCGGATCAACAGTATGTCATATTTACTGCTTAAATTCTAACTTTAAAAAATCCTGATTAGTGATTGAACTTTTATTTGGTAAATAAATAGTTGCATATGAAAAGGCAAGTCATGATTAGACATGCCTCCACTTTGTGGAGAATGTCCACTCATGGACACGTGTTTCCATCACATACATACACTCAAATTGATCGACCAAGAAGAACATCAAAATCAATGTATGCTTTGACCTTTGCAGTTGGTGACTACAAATATAAGATTTATAATTAGTAATTAATATTCAATATTTATCAATAATGAATTGTCTCTAGCATACACATTTTTCAAATATCAAATTCTGATTGCATCTTGCCAAGTAGAATTAAAAGATTAGTAATAATCAATTTCAAAAAATTAAAAGACATTCATAGTTCTAATTTGAGATAAATTTAATCATCATTTACATGGTATCAAATCCTTGTTAAAGAACCAATTGAATTTGATATATCAAATTAATCAAAACATATTATATCTTGAAATTAAGATACATTCTATTCTTCATAATGTCGAGTGTAATTAGATTTGAGGATCGATTTGAAGGAGCAAATAAATTTACATCATGGGAACTTAGAATTATGATGATACTAAAAGAAAATAATATAGACTCATTTATGAAATAAAATAAAGCAAAACTTGAGAATGATCCAGAGAAACTCAATAGATTGAAAACAATGAGAAAGCCATTAAACTCATAATAGATGCAGCCATACAACATATATCACCTATATTGTCAAAACATGAGAATGCACACCTAATGTTTAAATCCCTTGAAAGAACTTTTGAAATAAATAATACAAGTAGGACCCTCCCTCTAAAGAGGAAACTAAATCGTATAAGAATAAACAAGGGAGAATCCATCAATGCATACTTCACGAGAATCACTAAGCTAAAGGACCAACTGTCAGAAAATTGGATATCAAATTGATAGCAAGGAGTTAACACTTATAGCTTTAGGTTGCCTACAAAATTCATGGGAGTCATTTTTTCAAGGAAAAAGTGTAAGATCAAAACTCCCTAAATTTGGTAGGTTAAGATATGATTGCCTATAAGAAGAATTGAGACACATTACAAAAGGGAACAATATAAAATCTATAGATGAGGATATTCATGTAGTAAACACAAATTCTTGTAAGAAAGGTAAGAAGAAGAATTTCAAGAAAGCGAAATTCTCATGGAATGAGTTCATTCAAGAAGAGGAAAGATATTTTTCAAATTCAATGTTTTAGATGCAATTAGTATAGGCACTATGCAATCAAGTGTCCTAATTGAACAAATCAATACACACCATTTTTTAAGGTTGGAAAAATAAATATAGAACATGATTATGAGAAATTTGTTTTCTACTCAACATTATCAAGCCAAGTATCGAACAAACTTAACACCTGGATGATTGATAGTGGCTCATCAATACACATCACATGATTCAGAGAACACATAGATACAATGATAGAATAAAATGACAAAGAACTAACGATTGGGGATGATTCTGCACATCGAGTAAAAGGGGTCGGAACTTGCACCATAAAATTGAAATTTGAATTCTCTCTACAAATCACTAGGGTATTTTTTGTACCAGGAAATAAGAGGAACCTAATGCTTATTTCTTCTTGGAAGAAAATAGACTTAGGGTCACCTTTATAGATGGGAAAGTTTTGACATGGCCAAAGAAATCCTCCATAAAGAAAGCACAAGCTATAGGTATAAGACAAGGATATCTATACAAAATTTGCACTGATACAAATACAACCGTTATTCATGAGACTTATGACTCAAATGAAATTTGGCATCAAAGATTAGGACATATTCATCTTTGTGCCCTACCTTCAATGGAAAAAATTGTTGTAAGACTATCCAAACTAGATCAAAATTTTACATCCTACATAGTAGAATTCAAAGATAAGTAATAATCAGATTCTAAAACTTAAAAGACACTCATAGCTCTAATTTGAGATAATTTAATCATCATTTACAATTTTAATCAATTATTTCTTTTAAAAAGCTACATCTAGTACATATTGTTGCTATTGATAAATAAAGTTTTGTTAATTATTTTGTCCAATTTTAGTGTTAGCTCAATTACAATGTGACTTAAAATATTTCTTCATATATATATATATATATATATATATATATATATATGGTTATAATGAACAATATTACAAAAATAACATTGAACATATCGATACTATTTTATTCAAAGTTACTTAAACATAGGAAAAAATGCCTAAATAAAGTCATGTCGTTTCGTATTGGGTCATCCAATAGTTTAAGGAACACATACACCAAGTCAATTTTTGCATGGTTCCTTGTATTATTAACTTGGTTACCTTTTAAAAAAAAAATCCCAAACAAATTGGAGACCCTAATGTTCATTGTAATAAATGAAATAGAAATAAAAATCATGATTAATAGTTTGAGATTTGCAATATTGTTATTAGCCTATAATATTGAGCGATCAATTATTGGTCCTTTTAGTGAGAATGAGCTTTATAAAAATAGAAGGGATGTTAACTTCACTCCACCTATTGCACTATATTCCAAACATAAAGGTTACTATAGAAAAATATTATAAATATTTGATTGGAAATGACTAAATCCTAAGATGGTTAGTTAAAATGCAATTTTATTTAGTAGTAATTATCTCTTTGTATCATCTAATAATACATAATGTGGACCGACAGTTCCCCATTAAGAAGAGTCATTAAAGAATCCCTTGTCCTTTATTTTTCTAAGGGGCAGGCTCTTTTAACGTGCATCCCTAATTTCTTTCACTAGGGAAATGCCACTAGACTCATTTTTACCCAACTTTTAGGATTTTTGAGAATACCAATCATTTCAAGTTCCGTAAGGGCCTATTTGGTTGCTAGAATAGGAATAGGAAATTAAGAATATGTTTTCTATTTTTTGTTTGGTGTATCAATTGGAATAGGGAATAGGAATACATAATCCTAGTTTGCCTCCAAAATGAGCTTATATCCATTCCGAAAAATAGTTGTTATAAATAGTTGACCCTATTCCCAATATGCATTCCTATTCTCAATTCCTATGTTTGCAACCAAATGGACCCTAAAAACATGAAGCGAGATTGGGGATTCCCCTATATATTAGCCACTATTAGCTTGTCTCAAAGTAGGGTCCTTAAAATGAACACTATCATTAAACTTAGGGGACCTGAACCCCAGAAAGCATTTGATCTGCAAATCTCTAGCTCAAAGCTTAAAGTTATTATGTACACACATTTCTTGGTAGTAAGATCAATCTTTAATTGATATTGATTGTTATAGAGTTGATACTAAAATGCCTTCCATGTTGGTAGTCATGGCTTCCTTGGTTGAGCCAGAAAAATCAAGCATTAGTACCATGTGTAGGCGATTATTCAAAACAAATACTTAGGAGATCTAGAGAAAACCATTGCAAATATTAGTGAGAATCTTTCCATATCCAGGACATGTTACAATGACTTTCCCTGAGGGCCCATTTGGCAACAGGAATACAAGTAGAATAGGCATATGTAAATTCTTAAAATTTTGAATTCCTCGTTTGGATGCACCAAAACGGAATTGGAATACGAAGTAAAATAGGAATGTGTATTCCAAATTTTGGCCCAAAAATGGGGTTTTGCAATTCCACCCAAATAGGTGTTATTGGAATATGTATTCCTATTCCACTTTTTTTATTTTAGAAAACATAAATTTTGGGGTCCGCAAATTCCCATCAAATATTGGCTAAACCAAACAAAGAACATGAATACATAGCCCTATTTTCTATTCCAGAATACGTATTCCAGAATATGTATTCCTATTCCCCTATTCCTATTCCCGTAGTCAAATGGGCCCTAATATGGTGGACAATTTATTCCATTGTATCCAATTATCATGACTATGGACCCAGTTGGACTGATATAGTAGCTCCCTATTGTTTGAAGGAATTTAAGATTCCTTTTAAACTTTATACATGTTCATAGCCCAAGTGAAAGAGATTGGATTGATCGTAAATATGTTGTGGAGGATGGAATTGGAGCTTGAGAAAATGATTCAGAGGCTAATTTGGAGATTTTGGACATGACAATTTATGAGGAGGAGGAACCCTAATCCCCCTATTTTATTTCAGCGGACTGATTCAAGTTTACCCTTGCTATATATCTATATAATATTAATGTTTCTTAGATTTCTCTATTGATGGAAGCTAAAAATCTTAATGTATATATTTTGTCTGTCATATATATTAACCAGGACTCATTCAAAATTTTGACAAAATCATCATGACTGTATTCCTTCATCGATAAGACATTGATAATATTATTATGTTTTTTGTTCACATAACGTTTCTTTTGCTCCATCCTTTATGAATTTATGTAAGTCTATTCTGTATCTTTACCTTTATTTTTTAGAACCTTATCTGTGACAAGATTGCAAGACGTTTTGTTTCAATTTGAACACGTATCTCAATTTAGGGCAGATGGAGATTGAAGGCTAACAAACCTTACAGAAAGGCTAAGGATATTCAAAGATTTATCATTTATCGCTTCTACTTGGTGTCATCAGATGAGAAAATAAATGTTGGTGATTATAAGGCACAATAAACTCCCTCTTAATCCTAGCATTTTCACAAACTCTTTGCAAATGCTTAAAGTGTATTCTCACCCATTATCTATTCTTAATATTTTTATTTTCTTCTGAGACATTTTCCACAAGAGATTTGAATTCCTTACACCTCATAAGGATTTCTTAAGACTCTTTACATTTAAGAAAGTATATCCAAGTTTTCCTAGAGAAATCATCTACAAAAATTATATAGTATAACAATCTTTCAATAGAGGTTACAGACATGGGTCCACATAAATTAGAATGAACTAGTTCTAGTATATTTTTAGATTTTATTACACTTTTGAAAAGTTCCCTTTGTATTCTTTCTTAGGGCATAACCTTTGCATGCTCCTTCATGAGTTTAATTTAGTTTGGGCAACCCATCCACCATTTTTTTATAGAAGATAGGCACAAAAGTGAAGAAGCCCTAATCTTCCTTGCAAAATCTCATTTGAGTTAGAAGTCTCATGAATTCGGGCTTGGATTGGATTAGTACATAGTTTGTAAAGACATTCATGTCTTATTCCTATAGTATGTGCTTTCTTGATAGATAGTTCTTTGGCCATGCAAGAACTTTTCCATCTCTAAAGGTTATTCTATACCCCTTGTCTTCAAGTGTAGAAATGGAGACACATTTCTTTTAGCTCCTAGCACAAGTAATACTCCTATGAGTTAAAGTGATATTCTTGATTTCAAATTTATGGTGCATGATCCAATCCCTTTGACTGGGTAGTTAGAACCATCCCCAATAGTTAATTCCTCATTAGAATTTTCCACTAGAGTATCTGTGTACTCTCTGAATCCTATAATATGGCACAAGGATCCACTATTGATCACCCAGTGTTGAGTTTGTTTGAGATTTGACTTGATAAGGCTGAATACAAAACAAGTTTCTCTGAATAATTTTCTATGCTATCTTTTTCAACTTCAGCAAAGGAGGCTTTTTGTTTTTTCCTATCAAAATACTTTATGGCATAATGTCCATACTTATCACATCTAAAACATAATATATGTCCTTCCTCTTCTTGAAAGAGCCTTATCCATTCATGTTTTTCTTTCTTTTTCTTTCTTCTTTTTTCCTTTCTTATGAGTGTTAGTGTTCAATACATGACAATCTTCATTGATGGTTATTTGGTTGATCCATATTGTGATCAAATTGGATTCTTCTTGCAAGCAATCCATTTTTAACCAATCAAACTTAGGAAGTTTTGAACATGCACTTATTCATGAATTAATGATTCCCATGATGATGGGAGTCCATTGAGAGCAATCAATGTTAACTTCGTATTATAAATTTGATGACCAATTGTAGAAACTTGATCTCTCAATTTAGTGATCCTCATAAAATATGTTGTGAAAGTTTCTCCCTTATTCATCATTACATGATGTAGTTGTCTTTTCAATGTGAGAGCTCTGTTGGTTTTGTTTATTTCATATCTATCTTCAAGTGATTTGAACATGTGATATGCAATATGAAATTTTGATATAATTGGAACTATATGGTCCCTAACTACATCAACAATCATTTTCATAGCCTTTTCATTGTTCTTGATCCACTGAGTTTTCTCAAGATAATTTGCTTTAGAAATAGTCAATATAATAATTTATGGTTAAACATTTTGTGTGTGTGTGTGTGAAGATACCCAATGTATATTGATATGTATATCATAGAATCATAGATCATTGTATTGATAATTATCATTCATGTTTACTTGATCGAGGCTATGATTTTAACGATACTCAAAAGTATCTCTAGTTTGGATATAATTGGTATTTGTTCGATAATCCAAAAGGTAAGGTACAAGGCTTTGAAATTGGAGTTATACAAAACCTTGGTACAATAACAAGAGCATGCTATTATTTTTCTATGACTCAATCTACTCAGTTGGACTTGACAAGTCAAAGTTTTTGGCCAACAATTTATTATTATTGCCTATTTTAATAGGCTCATGTGAGCAATTAATTTGTCTATCATTTATTACATAATGAGCTAGTCTAAAATGACAATGATTTCTTAGCCATTCATATGGATAGGTAAACCCAATAGATAGAAAATTATGCTTTGGTTGTACACTTGTCTTATATTGGACAAGATAGCTTGAGTTGACTATTGTTTGATTTTCAAGTATTTTATCAATACTATTGAATATTAAACCAACTATTGATAATTATCAATAAAACAAGTTACTACTCATTTTTCTTTTTTATATAATCATTGTGCCATTTTCTTTTTGAACAAGTGGGTTATTTCATGTCCTTAGTCTAATATGCATGAATACATGTTATGATAAATTAGTTATCTCTATCCTATTTGGAGTGATGCATATTTTATTTGGGTAGATGTCCATCCCAATCATATGGATGCCTATCATGTATGGACAAAATATTGAACTAAAGTGGGAAAAAAAGGAAAAAATTAAAGATTTTAGAGTATGATTTTATGGTTGTTACAACTTCACAAAGACAACCTATTGATATGCCATTGCCATTTACCAAATGTAAAACCTTTTGACATAAAAGAATAAAATTTAATTTTAAATTATTAAAAATTAAAAATACGCTAACTAACAGTGAAAAATATACAAAAAATAAATATACAAAAAATAAATATACAAAAAATAAATAAATCTCTATAGATTTTATGTTTGTAGTTGTATCTTACAAACTATACATTTCATATGAAAACCTCATCATAATTTTTTTTGGCTCTATTCCCTTCATTTTTTTGAACATGAAAAGTTCATCTAAACATTTCTTACAATATTTTCTTGAGAAAAAAGAAATTGAGCCTACAATATGCTACAAAGAAATAATTATTGGCAAAATTTGTTAGCCCTAATCAAGCCATCCATGCATTCTTTCATCAAACCAAGGAACTGGGTATGGTTTTAGATAAATAAAGTGGCTTGTTTAGCATCTTCAATGATACTTGTGAGCCATCTAGTCTACCCATTGTCTTCATATATTAGTTCCAAACAGTGTGAAACACAAGAACTCTAGAAAATAAGGCACTTGTACATTTTACCTCTATTTTCAACCAACATTTTTGACCAAAGGCCATTTTGGCTTTTGAAATTCTTTTTTTTTCCATTTTTGATCCTGAAAAGGTTGAGATTTTGACAAAACTTAAAATTTAGTGTCAAAATTTTGACGAACAAGGGATATAAACAAAAAAAAGAAATGAAACTCACTTTATTTTCAATTGGGTGGATTGGGTGTGGGTAGGAGTAGAGCTTTGTTCAGCTGTGTGCACCGATTTCTTTTGATCTCTTTTGAGGTAAGTTAGTTTGTTACATTTTTTCAAGGTTTTGTTCTTGTACGAATGATTATGGCTACATTAACTCTTCTTTATTTGGGCCCTCTACCCCAACCAATCATTGTTGCTTGACCCTCTACCCCTCCAGGGTAAGAAACCAAATATTTTCCATAGCACGACTTCCAAAAGCAAGGCAATACTGTGATTAGGCCATGCTTGCCAAAATGCATAGACTATTCGATTAGAGCAAGTGAAAATGGTTTCCATTGTAAGGTACATGTCAAATTGCAAAAAAACACTTTGTTGTTTTTTTAACCTAGATAAGATCATTGGAGGAATTAATGTTTCTTAGCTTGGTACACTCTTTCTCCCCAATTCATCATGAATTCCATTCTATGAAAGGTTCTTTCATTAGTTTAACTTAGCACCCAAATGCACATATAGAGCTCATTCACGAACTCTCTTCTTGATGGCATAGTTTCACACTAGGGATTCTTATTCTCATCAAATTATTTCCTTCATGCAAGGATGTGTGTTCTAGGGTTTGTAATAGACTCTAAGTGTTTGTACTAAAAAACCATCTTCTTAAGTGAATGCCTCAATCATTAGTTCAAGTAAATGCTAGACTTTCAAATGCAAGTACTATTTTCCTTTCTCCCTATTATATGCAATGATCAACACTTGTTCCCATTTTTTTGGATTACATTGGATCAAATGGACAATTTCCTCATTCCATAACATTTTCCATTAATCTACACAAACTTCCCCTAGAGATGATTCTAGTATGTGGCTTTCTGCTTGGATGGGTATAAATTGTGTTTGTGCGTGCTTACAATGTAATGATGATAGGTACTTCAAGCTTCAATGCGATTCCACTCACAAGGGAGTTAGAGAGTGTGCATCTTTTGCAGGTTTCTTGCATATTTGTTTGAAGAATTAAACATTTTCCACATTGTCCATGAATTTATGTAGATAGGCAATAAAGGAAAACTTTGCATTTTTAGATTGTTTCTTGGTTGTGAATATTAAATTTTAACTTCCCGTTGCAGCTCCTCCATAAATCATTTATGTTGAGCACACATGACTACTAATTTGTCATAAGGGTGAATTAGATATTTTAAAAATGTCAACTTCTTTTTAAAATGAAGTCTAAAGCTTTTGAATATGCTCATTTGTATTTTATGTCATTACTTTTTAACAGTAAAAAGCTTTAGAATATGCTGATCTACATGATCATAGACACATGTTAGCAATTTATGTGGAAAAACCAAATAATGTCATGAATTTATATGTAATTTTATACAATATGAAAAGTAGGTACACCAATAATAATTAGCTGATAGAGACGCCCCTATAAATTGGGCAAGTGATAGTCACCCCCATGAGAAACATTACCATCACATATTTATACAATCTGGTAGGAAAGCATAATAGGAATAAACTAATGATTATCACAAGAAACATAGGTAAAAATAATAAGAAGAACAAAGAGCTATAGCTTTATTCAATCAATAAAAAAGAATAATAGGCTTATTCAATGATAGTGAGAGCAAGTTTTGTAAAACAAAATCAGATGTTTGTATTCAGCATGGTTGTGAGGTTGACAAGATACATATCAGAGGCCCCTCCATTGAAGAAACAATTGTTTATGATTTTGTTGACACTTTCTGTGGGATGATAGTCATCCCACCAAACATACCCATTTTTGTCACACTAGAGAAATAGGAGTGCATGTGCCTATGCCATTGAATTTCCCTTCCCCACAACATGCATACTGAGTTGTGTCAAACCCTACGATTTCCAATACCCAACAATGAGAGAAAAGTAGTTACTTTTGGTGCAAATATGAAAGATCAGAAATTATACACTTTATTATATTGAACAAAGAAAAAAGTTTATATAGAGGCAAGAGAAAGGAATTACATATCACTATACACTACAGTAGTGAAGTCAAGGACTTTCAACATAATCCAGACCATAGAATGACAAATTAAAGGACATTCCTTATAGAATCCTTTGAGGTAACTAAACATAAAAAAAATTAAATGACATCATAGGCTTGATTTAGGTTTTAATGGTGAGTTATCAAAATGAGCACGACAAAAGTTACTTCTTGTAAGCCATATAATATAAACAAAATTAAGAAAAAATGACAGAGGTAGACTTATGATTACTAGCATCATTGACCCATTTTGAATCAATGAAACCAACAACTTGAGAATATATAGTTCTAATAACTGTTAGTTTCTCCATTTGTTCGCCCAAATTAGAATGAAAAAATCTAAAAGTTTCATTGTAGTGAGGAGGTCCAAGAATGGGAAATATGCCTCGTTAGTTGCTACTAGCACTTTTTGACCCGTTGAACCTACAAAAACACAACACTACTCTCATGAGTTTAACTAATGGTACAAGTAGAATTCAAAGTTGTCTCCTTTTAGATATTGATCTTTATGTAGCTGATGGATTCATGGAAGACAGATTGGTAGCTCATTTATCTATGTAGATTAGAGATGATAAAGAATACCTAAAAGAAGTAGTATGCATATAACTCATCATATGTTGTAGTGGATGCATCATGATTAAGTAAACAAGATAATAATAAAATGAGCTAGCATTTGTGTAGTTAGTGCATTGATATTTGGATAACATTCCACTAACTTATGAATGACATCATACAAATCTTGGGTCATGGCTCTTTATTAGCAACTCTACCATTCTTGACGACAAATGGAATGACACTCTTGCAAAATATTTTGGTTTTCTTTTGGCCTTTGAATAGAAGATAAAAGAAGAAAATCCTATTGCCAAAATGAATTCATATCAACCTTTACTCTTCAATCTAACGTATCTAGAATTCAACTTTCTCTTTTTCAATCTAAACCATATAGATCACAAGGAAGATGGCTCCCGCTCCTGCTCCTGCTCACATTGCTCACGCTGCTTTTCAAACTGTCGTTTCTCCCATCCATCATCCTTAGGCTGTTGCTGTGGATGCTATTCATTCTTAGGCTGTTGTTGTAGATGCTCTTTGTCCTCCTGTTGTGACTTGGATCTCTGCTGCATTTCTTGCTCCAACTGCTCCCACCCAGGTGTGTCATCTTGCTACTATTGTGGATGCTCACCGTCCTCCTGATGCTTACCCTAGGTCTTGAGTTGCTGTGGGGCGATCTGCAATTTCTTATGCAAATGTGGCTGCTTTTGAGGCAGGTCTTGGTGGTCCTATTGAGAGAAGGGGAATCCGTTTGGCTGTGCTTGTCTTTGTAAGTAATCCACTTGTGATTTATCTAGATTTAGAAAATGTTGACGAGATTTCCAAATATGTGGAGGATTGCTCTTCTACTACCACTATTTTTCATTTTAGGGGTTTTTGGCCCTCTCTTTCAGATTTGCACGCTTGGATTTCCAAATATTAGGCACGAATAATTTCAGATTTAGTTCAAATTTACCTTCTAGCAAGGGCTTTCTTTATTGTGAAATTTGCAAATGCTACAGGTAGAAATTCTATCTCGTGTCATTTTTTCTTTTGGGAGGAGAGGTTCCTCTTGATGGCCAAACCTTGGTATTAGGAATTTGATCTGACTACTGAATCCTTTAATAAGATGCCCCTTCACTTTTGGCTGGTTCCAATCTTGGAGGCTGTGGGGAAGGCCATTGGGGATTTTAAGTTGGTTGATTTAGAGTCTTCTAATGTGTATAAGATGATGTATGCTCACATTCTTGTGGAGATTGATGTCTCCAAGGGTCTCCCTGAAAAGATTAAGTTGACTTCTCCAAATGGTTTTTGGATCCAACTTTTGGATTATCAGGGTATTACCTTCATATGTAGGAAATGTCATAAGACTGGCCATCTCACTACGCGATGCTCCTCTGACAAGGTTAGATCGAAGAAGTCACCTTCTTGGTGATTGGGGGTTTCAGATGATCACTATATGGTTTAAAAAGTATCCAAGGACGATGATGGGGTGGATAGCTATTCTCAGAATGATCTTTCTTTGGCTGAGGATTTTGTTGCTGTCTTTGATGATACAAATGTTGTCCCTAAGGCGGCTTTGATTTAGAATGTTGTACCTTCTTTTGCTACTGATTCTGTCTAGAACATTGTTGTTGGTCCTGATTCAGCTATTTTATCTCCTGTTGCTGTGGGTATAGAGGCCCATTTTTTCTTCTGCGAGGGTTTTGGGGGTTTGTAGTTGGGCTACCCCTTTTCCTGTAGTTTGCGTTGGTTCTTTGGATTGGTAGATGGCTGCTAGGAAGGTGGAAGATATCCATCTTCCACCTTAGTGGATGGACATTAGTTAAAGGAAAAAAAATCAAATCCTCGAAACCTTCATTTCATATGTCTTTACGCTCTCAAAAGACTGGACCAAAATGTAGATCTTGATGGTCTTTGGCTTTCTGGGCTGTTAGCCCTCTTGTTGGGAACTTTGATGTGTCCCTCTAATTTGCCGGGTGGTGTTCCACAGTTGTATTAAGATCCTTCATTGTTATATCTTTCTTGACAAGGTTTCAGGTTCTTTCAAAATCTATTTTTACTTAATCAAAGTGTATCTAGAGTATTGTAGCCTTCATCAAAGTAAAATATAGAGGAAATCGTATATGTTGTTGGCAATATAAGAAAATATGAATTCCTATCCTATTTGAAAATCTTGATAAGTGACCAGATCTATTTTATATATATATATATATATATATATATATATATATATATATATATATATATATATATATATATATATATATATATATGTATGTATATGTATATATATATATGTATGTATATATATATATATATGTATATATATATATATATATATCAATTCCACAAATAAGACCTATACAATTTATAAAGAACACGAATAGTTAACATTATACAATGTTTGATCATCAATCTAATTTTGCATTTGAAAAAGGCTTAAACTTTAAATAGAAAGAGATTCTTGGAGAAATATTCCCAAAACCTAAGACATTATATAAGGGGATATTACAATCAAAACCTATTCCATCACCTAACACATTTATAGAGGTTAATAAAGTCTTTTAGACTAATTAGTTGCATTTCCAATTACCCATATTTTATAAAATTATCCAAAATTATCCAGCAATGATCCAAGACTTAGTTCTGATATAAATTAATCTCTCCTAATCTACCAAGTGCTAGATGCATAGGTTTCTAATGTAATTTGCACCTAGAGTAAACACAATCATCTAGACAACCAATAATCTAGGTATACAAAGCCAAATATTTTCCAATAGCTTCCAACTATGCAATACAAAGATTTTACCTAGCTGGACATAAAATATAATTCTGAGTGCCACAATATGCCTAAAAATCTCACACCAAGGAATGCCTTTCTACACATCAACAATGGAAGAACCTCATTCATGCCATATTATTGCAAAGAATTGCATTTTTTGTTCACAGAGTCATATCAATCACAATTTTTCATGTCATAGATTATTAATTATATTCACGCTATAAAATATTAACCACTCAACCAGTTGGTATTATGTCCTCTTTCCTAAATCCATCATTATCTCATTAAATTGGGAGAAAAAATGTAACACACCAAAATGTTCATGAAAAAGAGGGATATTCATATAATCTGATCACTATTATTAGATGTATTGATTTATTAGAAACTCTCTCACCAAGTAGATTCATGCTCATACAATTGAGAGACATCAAACTATTGTCTTGAGAAGAATAGGTAATTGCCTCTACAAAACACGTGTGATTTGGAATTCCTTTAGACTCGCCTCTCACAATAATGTGCAAGCTCATGTAGATGGGCTTCACGATTTACAAGACACACATTGAAGCTTAAATTGCCTTTACCTCAAAATGCACCTAAGTTTTTGTAATGATCTCTATTGGATTGGCTCAGAAATGTTGAACTTTAACTACGAGAATTTTGTCAAACAGTTGTTATGAAATCAAGTCCTTAAGCAAAATTATTACTGACATGTTACTATACTGATTTATAATAGAGATGGTATGCAATAGTTTTATTAAACTATGAAAACTAGTGTTCTGTCAATCAATTTCCGAAATGGTGGTTAAATAACAATAATATTGTAAAATGGACTATAATCTTACTAGCACCCCACAACTATGGCACAGTGTACTAATGACAATTTTTCCCAACTTCAATTAGAAAGAAAATACAATGATTTGAGTGTGAACAATAATTAACATAGAATTTTGTTCTTGGAAGGAGTACCAACTAGAAGTCCGATGGAGTTCAGAATGTCCTCCCAGCGTCCGCGTCCTTGTATCTGATATCAAATACTATCTACAATCTATAACACACTAAACTGACTGTACCTTTTTCTTGTGCCTCCTTCTGGATTTACTGTGGTTGGGAGTTTTGATATACGACCAATCGGAAAGACAATGTTGTTTCACAATGCCCAATTGCTACCCTGTATTTCCTCCATGCCTATAACTGTCCTGGTAGACCCTTGACCTCTATTGGTTATTCCTGGTGTTACTCCCGACCTGCTACTTTTGAGTGATAACACTCACGTGAGGGAGTTATTATGAATGAGAATCGACTACCGTTCAGTACCTCATTTCTGCTACATGTCCCCTGTGTGTTATGGTATTTAATCATCACTGTTACAAACTAACTGAAGCTTGGAAACAATACTTACGTGGAACTGCTCTTCTATTATAGATGGACTCTTCACTCTCCTTGCCGCCCAACCCCAATTCTTCCAATTATCGTCCTGCATGTGGTATTAAGCACTGCAATCTTTAATCGCCTTTCTATCCTAGAGTTATAGTTATCTGAGATTAAGGTATCATTCCAATCCTTAGTTTTGAAAAGTGCAATGTGAGAACCAGGTTTGCATCTAGCCTCACCTTTTTTCCTTAAGGGGTTTCATCCTTAGGAAATATCCAGTCAAATTTAAGCAACCATTAGGATTTCGTAGAAATATCAAATATTCATTGTGTCAATCCCAATGTAAAAGCTTTCTTTTATCACCTCAAAGTGTGGGGAGAACAAATTTCTTAGCAATGTGGGATAAAAGACTTATTTCGTCTTTTAGTCACTTAAGTCATTTTGTCCTTAAGTGACTTTAAATAATAAAGTACTTTATACTTCAACTTAATAAAATAAAGTGACTTTAACCTTAGTTGATAAGTAGGAGTTAATTTCCATAGCTAGTCAAATTGTGATATTGCTATCAGGATTTAACTGTGTGATTTTTTAGTCAAACTCATTGACCCATGTTTCATAAGTAGTGATTGAACATGAATCCATCTCTCATGAGAATAAATGGAACATTTAGCACTCATTGGATCTAGGTGATGCTCACAGGGATGAAGCACTGGGACCTCTCGAGAGGTTAACCTTAGTGTTTCCAATTTACAAATCTCCTCATTGAAACCAAACTTCTATGACTAGTTGGCATCCTAAAACACATGCCATTAGCCTATCTAGATGGGAAGATAGACCAACTAAGCACCATTAATGCTAGTGTGGAGAAGGGGACTTTACAGTTTCTTAAAGAATCCAAGTGTGTAAAATTCTCTTCCAATCTTGTAGCATAGACCTGGACATATTGCAGAATATTTTCACAGCATGGTAGCCCTTAGCCCACCCAACTCTCTTCAATTTTATAGACTTTTAAGATTTTACATCATGTTAGCCCTTAGCCCTTAGCACTGTTTGATAAAGGGTTGGTGGATCAATGTTATATTACCGGTAAGTGCTATATAAGATAAGATAATTTTATTAATTTCCAAGAAAAGACCACAACGTGGATCTATGGGATTGGAAGCTTAAACCAAGAAGTAAGCAGACAAACGGAGCACCACGGTGTCCAAAAAAGAACAAGTGCAAAAGAATAAAATAGGAGACATCATGAAAAAGAATAGGTATCTGTCCTTACAGGGAAAAGGTCCAACAACGACTGATCTATGCGGCTACTAGAGGCCCTGTGATGAAGTTGAGAGCTATGAGAGGAGTGTCGCTAGTGAAGAGATCCCTTGTGGGGTCTCACAGATCTATAATGGCCCGTGTTAGGGAAACTGTATGGTTGCTTCACACCTCGAGTCAGAGCTAAGGGCAAGAAGAAGGTCATAATAAGCTGTGCCTGGGTCTCACTCCTGGGAAATGATAGCTGTAAAGTATGGTCATGAAGCTGTAAGGGCTCACAAAGATAAAGTGCAATGGAATGCTGATTTGTGCACCTAAAAAAATTTGAGAGGGATCTTCAATCTCTAAACAGACAATAAAATCTCCCTCTAATCTCATAGTATATGGGGCATTTGAAAAGGAAATGATCTCAGATTTTGCCTCTGCTAAGGTACAAAGTCTGCACACCCGATCCTCTCTAGCAATATAGTGATTGACCTAGATCTGGAGTTTGTGCGAGCCCACCTTGAAGGAGCCAAGGGAGATACCAGGGCGTGTGTCCAGTATCTGTGTAAGTACTCAGAGCATACAATAATCCCATCCCTAATATCTAAGAATTGCTCGGAGTAGAAAGCCATCCTCGGACGTAGTCCCCTTGGAGGATCCACCCAAGTCCGTATGATATATTGCTTGTAAATGTCAAGTTTGACATACTCGTTCAACTCTTGCCGAGAGGGGAGTAGATGAGGAGCATCCAATGAGAACTAGTAGGGAGGGAGATGGTCAATATCGATCCCAACTGAACTCAACAGGATAGCAGCTTGAGCATACCAACAATGGGCACTAGTAGCTAGATGAGAGACTGCAATAGAAACTAAGGAGCAATAGGCTAAGTAAGGGTATCTATGTTGGCCTTCAACCGAGTTTGCAAAGCCACGAAGATGGTGGAGAAACCAGATCAGGTCAAAAATGGCTACAAGCCTAAATGGGTGAGCTCCAAACTCAACCAAAATAATACTGTGGGGGGTAGATCTATGACATCTGATAATATGATAGAGGAGTAGATTTTGGGTACGCTCAATCATGGCCCAATCTGAGTCTAAAAGGAAAGGACCCCAAACCACCAAACCATAGAGCATTGTGGGTCTTACTAAGGAATCTAGGAGGGATAGCTTAGACGATGTGTCCTAAAAGTGGTGTTTGAAGCATTGTCTCTCAAGCATGGCAAGGGAACCCAACCCTTTACTGATCCAAGGCTGAATGGCTGGTCTCAATTTGAAACGAGATCCAGATAACTTAACCCCAAGGTATGTGTAAGATGATGTAATCCCAACTTATCGACCCTGGAAGTGAAAATGGAGATGTGAGGTCTTCAGACCATTGAAGACCATAACACGAGTCTTCTCAAGGTTCACGACTAGCTGTCTCATGTCGCAAAAAGATGCAAGTCTATCCAAAAGCCTCTAAAGACCCTCATGAGAAGAGGCAAGAAGAACCACATCATCAACAAAGAGAAGGATGGAGATTAATTCCTGGTGTAGATGACAACCATCACCCGGAAGTGAGGAGTCACTAAGAAAAGCCTCAAGCTCATCAATGTAGAAGGTAGGTAATTACTTTATGAAGTATCAAGGTGTCTTATTCAATAGTAACACAATGTTAAGCTCAAATCTATGATGGGCAAGTGGCACAATGTTAGATTATCAAACAATGCTATTTTGATAATTTTGTATTTGTTTTCAACTTTACCTTGTGAAACCATATTAAGTGGTGCAATTTATTGGGACATTCAATACTCCTTTGACCAAACAATGGTAGAAGCTAGACGATTGGTAGAACTTTAAAACTTTATCAAGGTGTCATATATAAAAATATCACTAGTAACTCATGGAATGATCCAAATTCTTCTTTGGCTCCCTTGAATCTTTTCCTTTTCATGTTTTACACTTTGTTCTTATTTTTCCATTTTCTACATCCAAACTTGTGTTTCTGAACAAGTTTTCTTTTGTCCATACCCTGCATCAAGACACCAACTACCTTCGTTCCAATTATGAATTGGGTATTTAGAATGCAAAGTAACACTTGAAGATCAATATCTAGACTAATCACTGACCAATATGTTGTCGATGATTAGTCTAGATATTTATCTTTAGGTGTTCTTTTTTATAAACAATTCATATTCGTCAAAATTTTGACCTACCTTGGCTGAAATTTTGACAAAAACACTAACCGGGATGTCATCGTGGGTTTGGCATCCTACTCGGACAGGCCAAGATTTTCAAACAACATTGGTTGAAGTTTTGACGAACACATTGGCCTTTTGTGGATGCCACTTTTGACCAAGACTTCGGTAGAAATTGTGACCTTAGCAAGGATTTGTCAAAATTTCAACAAAAAAATACCGATGAGACCATTTGTGGATCATTCGACCAATTTTTGTCAAAATAAGAGGCCAATTCTACTAGTGAGGGGATGTATCTCCTAAATAACTCCTCTAGTGGCTACAAATGTTGGTACATTGTATGTCATAGTTTAGACAATATTCTCCGCTCCAACAACTTCTACCTTGTTCTTTACTAAACTACCCAATCTTAACAAACTTGACTTTGTTTAAGACATCTACAAACTCCAAGATCACCAACGTGCGAGCTAAAGCCACTAAAATGTGTGCCAAAGTCCCATTTGTTTTGTTTATCCATCCACTTGATAAAAAGTTGACAACCTTTCTCACCATACTACTCTATTCTCAACTACAAGTATAATAATTTGTAAGGCTTTTTTAAGGAATGAACTATGAAAATCCTTAATTATTGAAGTATTAAACCTTAGACCAACTATTAATGCATTTATTAACCCTTCTCAATATAGGTTGTTTTCCATATTGAAGGTATACTATTGTAGTACCAATTACTTGTCATTGGCATCATAGCTCAATTTCAAGCTACTAAAATGTTTGGCAAAGTCCCATTCCTATCATATATACATCCACTTGATAAAATGTTGTCAACCTTTCTCTCCATACTTCTCTATTCATCAACTACAAGTAGAGTAATTTTTCAGTCTTTGCTTTTAGGAATGGACCGTTAAAATCCTTTAAGTGTTAAACCTTAGATCAACTATTAGTGTATATACCAATCCTTCTCAATATGGGGTGTTTGCTACTTTGAAGATATACATTGTAGTTCCAATAGCTTGTTATTTGCATCTTAGCTTAATGGTGCTTGTTTGACATTTTCTACTTAATATTTAGCTTCAACATTTAAAAGGGTAAAGCACAATTGTAGTAATAACCCTTCTTCTAGCATTCAATTTCTAATCACTTAGTACTTGACTTGCATTTGTGGAAGGTGCTTAAGTGTACTCCAAACTTGATTCTAAATATTCAATTTTGGTCTTAAAATTATTTCTAGTCACTCCTCTTTTCTCTACTCACATTTATGGAAGGTGTTTATTAGAGAAGAGAAGATTTCCATCGAGATTTAGGAGTCTAAGGGTGGGGTACCATGGTGGGGGGGAGGGGGTGTTCCTAAATCTATTGAGTGGGTGCTGCTAAGATTTTTTAAGCTTCAAATTGTATAGAAGTTGCTCATGGATAGTATTATTAAGCATATTGAGTAATAAATAGAAAATAGTAGAAAAATGGATGTTGTCAAAAGTGAGAAACTTAATATGATTGACAAGTGAACAAAAAACATGGGACAGTTTCTAGTCCCATTGTTTTCAACCTATTTAGATTTGTAGTCCTAGCAAGTAGGAGCTACTATTTTTGAAGACGTTCTAAATAATAGTGCAACAATTTTTTTTTCATTAAACTGGTTGATTCTTAAAAATAGATTCCGAAGACCTTAGATATGATCTCACCCTTAGTCATTACAGTTGTAAGTTTCATAGAGGGGAGTTAGGTACCAGTAGTATTGAAACAATTTTCACTTAACAATTTTGTAAACAAAGCATTTGATTGTTGGTTTCTGGTGCAATCATTTAAAAGCTATTGAAAGTAAATAAAATTTTATTATATGATCACAAAGTTTAAAGAAACATATCTATATAACGTTGGAAAAGGCAAGCAAAATTCTCCAGCAATATCACTAATTCTTAAAAATTTGAAGAAAAATAAACCATATCAATTGAAAGCACAAGATGGAAAAGTAATAAACTGAGATACTAATTTATGATCTACAATGATGGTCGAGAATAATTTTGAGTACAAAGAAAGTCGAGTACATATGGAAAATCAACGAACAACTGACAGATTGATCTCCCATACAATTAAGCTCTCAAAAACACATCTTAAGGAACTTGCCTTCATCCTGGAGGAAGATGTCAGCAGCAGTTATTAAGGTGATGCCAGAAGTGATAGCCTCTCGAGTGGACTCTACTTGGTTTTGCATGGCACTCGTCCAATTTGCTGGATCTGAGAGAGTACCATGTAGAAGATTGGACACGTTTGCTATCTGAAAAATGGCGATAGGGTAGGGATTTAAGTGGCAATCGCCAGTAGAGTGCATGAGTTATTAGAGATGGGAATACAATATTCTTTCCATATAAGACAGACATGAATAAATTATGTAGTAGAACCCAAGACCACTTTAGCATTAAATCAAACCCCCAACAAAGCAGGTTTTTGTGAAGTTTGCAGCCTTATGGAAGGTTGGTCTTCATGAATAGAGATCCAGGCACCTCTAGCAACAATATGGTCCCAGAAAATGTGTTTAACATGATCAGGTCCAGAGCAGTAGACGCATAAGATGAATCTGAACTTAAGAAAACAGAGTCTACTGCCAATGGTTTTCAAATGATGGACTTGGCACCAGCATCTGCCTTCCGCTGCCCAAGAGCAGCACTGAGTTTTTTATCATACTAGTTGTTCTAACTCACATTTCTTAAAAAACCATCATTTTCTATAGAGTATTAAAAATACAATCATTTTCAAATTACTAAATAGAGAAGATAAGAGCAAAAGAAAATCATTTGGTAAAGCAATATCCAATCTTAGCAAAGGTGAGATTATAACTTCCGGCAATGAGACAATGAAGTTACATTGTTGGCTTACTTTTCACTTGAAATAGATAAGTTATTTTCTCCCTTTGCAGCCTTCATGAGATTGACCCAAGCACATGCAAGGATAGTACACAGTAAGATAGAACTTATGGAGACTATCTTAAATGAGCTTCGATGGAAGCTGAAGCTCCTATATATCCTGTATCAAAGTATTTCTGAGCATTCTCTTCTATCTCATCCAACCTGAAGCACATACAAAGTTCAAAAGCTTTGCAATCGGTATAAGAAAATAAAACACATTCATTTATTAGCAAGCAATAAATATTACCTGTACAGATAGTTCACCATGATGCCAGCACTCTGGGAAAGACCCTTTTGCGATCTATCAGCCATCCAGTTTAATCTCTCAATAGTCTGCATAGATAAAGTTTCACGCAACCAAAGCAATTCAACATAATATTCACATTAATTATTTTAAACCCTTATTAGCATTATTGTGCAGGAAAAACAACAATTCCGATGGGAAACTGTCTGCATGACATTAAAAAAAACACGTCATGCTTAAGCCACTGAGAACTGTTTTATATATAGAAGCTTTAGCAGATCAGAGAGAAGCAACGCAAGGTAAAGGAAAAGAGCTTAAAAACTGATGCGAGATACCAAAGAGACTTGGATTTCGATAATCATCAAATAAATCATACCCAACACAAAGTTATTGATGCACAGCGAGCTACTCTTGCTGGTTATATCCTCTAGGTAACTCTAATAGACTGTGTGCAACAAGGATTTTCAAAGAGCCTGAACAAAATCTACAGCTATGCATACATTAAAATAACAAAAATAATGTCGAAAATGATAATAGGAACATTCTGGAAATTTATTATGTGGTGATAAATATCACATTGTTTTACGTTTGTTTTAATTTTCCATTCATTAAATACTAACATTAGAGATGGCGGGATGTCTTAAATGCGAGATACGTGCCACATAAATATTTATTAAAATTAAAGTAAGACTAGTCTTAGGATCGCATTAACACTTCTTATTATTGTGAGATCCTCCAATTTAGTTTTTGTTTCACCTACAAATTAACACACTCTATCTCTTGGTACTGATCAACCAATGTTGCTTCACATAGAAGCCCACCACTATATGATTTTGTGACATGAACAATGAACATTGTGCTAGCAACTCATCCCTTCTAGCTCTAATCATTTTATAGCTGTTATACAAGATAGGCACAGTCATGATTTTCTTAAGTACATCAACCCATTAAGCTCCACAATAAACTCAGTCAATGACTTCTATTGTATATAGAAAATCTACTCAAATGCTCAACACTAGTGCTAGCCACCCTTGTCAACTCATACAATCACCAATGATTGATTTAAAGCCAATACAAGTTCTCTGCAATCAAGTGAGTTGTTATTGTGGGATAAAAGTTTTGTGAGTCATAGTGACCACAACTTACAAAATTGTGACTTTAGGGAATGTATCATGAGATTTCTCTCTCCTCTCAGCAATAGGGGATGCTTCCTTCTTACTGTAGGTGGATTCAATAGGAATTTAACTGAAATTGAAAAAAGGGTGGTTCTCTAAATCAATTTCTCTTTTTACAGGAATGATTTGCATACAACTACAACTTCCCAACTTAAAAGTGTCTTATTGCCATGTACGAACAATACCAGGAGCAAAAATTTACTTTTTAAATTTTGTGGAATAAGTAGAGGAATCCAAAGTCTCATGCGATTATCCCAAATTAATATTCAAGTAGAATAAGCAGCAAGGCACAAAGTCTCTTATTGGATGCTCTTAAATTTAATTAAAAACTTACAATTGAAGGCAAAAGTCTTCAGCTCTAAGTAATTGCGGCCACTACCAACTTTAACAATTTGTCCTCCCACATCACAAAGTCTTCAAAAGTTCAAATTAGCTTTGACTGCAATAGGCAGCTCAAAGTTTACACAATTGAATTCAAATCCCTCTTGATAAAAGCTCTAAAACTCACAATCAATATCTAGAAAATGCCGCTACATAACATCTTGAATCAACACAGTTTGAAAGCAAGTTGCCCCTTCTATTGAAAACAATTCCATTTACATCTAAGCTCAAAGTCTTAGAATGCAAGCAAATACAAACTAGCAGAATTTTCTTGCATTTTCAAAAAAACCCTTATTTACAACGAGCTCCCTCTTTTATATAGGAAAAGAGTAGAGAGAGGCAAAGAAAGGCAAAGAAAGAAGGGGAAAATCCTTAACTGCCTTGACTTATTCTCTAACTAACTAACTTTGACTTATTCAATGCTATGCGACTTAAAGCACTTGTAACATGATTACATGAAACAACTTTGCATGTATAAAGAACCCCAACCGGTTCTAACTCTAACAAACCATCAACTGCTTCACTTTTAGATGTTTGACATTTTGTCAAACACTTTGCATAGAAGCTCTATCCCACTATATTTTATTTTCAGATTGCATTTGCTTGTTTGAAATGGTTTGAAATGATGTTAGAATGTTTGCAAAAGTCTACCAAGAAGTCTAGGCAAAGAACTAAGTTGCAACGCAATCCCTTTAACCCTTTCAAATGCATACATATGACTTCTATATGCACAATGTGCATCTACAACCAATAAATTTTTTCACAAACACTTGGCATGCAATCTAATTAATTGATTAGAGTAGTTCAGTTATGAAATTAGACCAATCACCAACTTTATTTTCTATGTGAGATATACAATGTTTACAATTGCAAAATAACAATGACGCACACACTTAATTTTCAGAATTATTATTGAATCTGGTAATGCTGAAGGTTGATGAAAGAAGACTCAGAAATGATGGATAAACAATGAATAAACATTCTCCATTTTTAATGCCAACTGGAGGAATGTGGTTGCATCCTTTAGTGATTGCACGTCGCCTTTCTACAATCAATTTGCAGGCTCAAAACTTGGATGTGGCCCTTCTAGAAATAATCGCATGTCTGGTATGAACCAATGTTGCTTAGAGATGATGAAAGACAAACCTTCTAAACTCCCAAACATGTCTCATAGCCCAAACCAATTCATTTACCAGTTGTCATGGCAGACATAGAAGCATCCAACGTAGCTTCCAATGGCAGATTTAACCCCAGGTTTGATAGCCATCCAAAAACCAATAATGTAGCCAGAATATGAAGACAATTCCTACACAATTTCCTCTTACAAACCTTGATGAATCTTTTGCAAAATCTTAATAATTTTGGTATACAACAACACTAAAATTACCATACGTACAATCAGAATTAATCACTAGATAATTAGAGCACAATTCACTATGTCTTTCAATGGCTCAAATTGCAAATCAGAAGAGGAATCAGTCCTCAAGAAACCCTTGTTGGAAACCTTCAACAACTTCACAAATAATAAAAAATAATAGTCAAGAGAATGAAATATTTTTTCTCCATGAAGTCTCTTTTATAATGCAACTTGGTTTCTTTCTCGCACTTTTCATTAATACACCTCTCAATTAGAAGCTCTCATTTAATAATTTAATAACAATTTGGCCACTATAATAACTCCCAAAATACTTATCCTTTAAATATGTCATCTAAAACACGAGTCACACCTATTTCCCCATATGACCAAATGCACTTTCTTAAAATAGAAAGGGTCCCTCTCAATCATCACCGAACTTGCCATAAATAGCTGGTACATGAAACTAAGACCAAATAAAGTCCAATCTAAGTCAAAAGAAGATCAAATTGGAACATACTGAGTTGTGAAGAAGACAAGACCCTTCCATAGAAAAGCCTTGCCTCAGAAGACTCTCTATCCACAATAATTAGCTTACGAGGATCACAATAATAGACTAATCTCTCAAACTTTGATGCTGACAAAAATGGAGACAGTACAATCCGCCCTCCCTAAGATTGCTTGTCCCCAAGCAATCTTAGAAACAAATATCACATTAGTCCACTCAGGTTCCAAGGGTAGAATTGTATAATGTCCCAGTGATCACCAACTAGCTCCTGTAGCATCATAACCAATCTAATTGACAAAACTTGGCAAACTGAAATGAATCTGAGTGCAGATGTCATAGGAAAGAATATCTCAAGAGAAACAACTTAGAAAGATGAAAAACCTTGCTTCCTTGAATTGCGTAAAGCAAGCTACCATACACACTATTTGACACATATGCAACTGAACTGTACACCAGAAAAAGATCATGCACATGAGAGGCGAAAGTAAAACCATATGTACTCTACACCATATATGCATCCCAAAACTTCTCTGTGACCCCTATCTGAAGTCCTAATGTACTAAAAGGATCCCAAACACTGAACAAAATCCCGCCAAGAAGAACATCCTCTAGTATTTGCTGCTCAACTCTGACCTCAACTTCACCAAGCCCTAAGTGGTGAAGCTAACCAATGAAACCCGACCAAACTTCAATGCTAACCATGTTAGCACTAGGTACCAAAAGCACACTATATGCACATCCATTTGTACTATGGAGATCAAAACATTAGAAAGTAGTTGTATTACTAGTACCATCTCTATCCTTTGCAAGGCTACCATGGATGTACTCACTTTGCAAGTAATCCAACTTGCGACCATTGATTCCATCTACTGCAAATGGAAAATACTAACCCCCAAAGGATAGTACACCCTTGAAACCAATGTATACTGATGCATCATCAAATCCCCTGTGTATGGATCTAAGAAGTCGCGATGATTACTCCATGTACAATCACGATAAAAATGCTCCCACCTCTGTCGAACACCGACTTTCACAGCTCTAAATGTAACCCCTGTCATCTAGCTCATCAATATCTGCTGTGGATGTAACCACAGGAGAACCCAATACAACGTGAGGGTTTTTGCTGCCCTTTACAGATGCACTCATCCCAATTGTATCATCTGCACTAGCAAGTGAGATGTGTGGCCACATCCTCAACCTATTCATAACCATAACTTGTGGACCAAATCATCACCAACCAGATCTATGTGTAGCTAAATCGGATCTGGGGCTGGTGTCGACTATACAAGCTCCAAATCTATGGTAACCTCATCCAAATGTGACTGACTCCTAAGAAGCCAACTGAGCATACTGCAGAGAGTCCACAACTACCTCAAGCTCTTGGATGGGCTCAACCATCTCCTCATTTTCCCCTAACAATACCTCATAGCAAGTGCTAACCCACTTAAGAAGGTAATCCTTGTTAGCTACCAATTGTAAATAATTATACTTTGAGATATTGATAGCCTCTCGAAGTGAATGAATCTCTGATTGAAAAAAAATATCACCATGCTCATTTGACATAGGAGCACCCCAACCAAATACAACTAACATCTGTCAGATAGGATCATAATGCTCAAGAGCTGAAAAGATGTCACTATCACTCACCTTCAACTTTCTGGTCATATGATGTCTTTGCATACCCTGACTCCTATAAGATCTTTGACTCACTAACAACATTGTTATAGGAGACTGTATCTACACTGCTCATCACAAGATCACTAACATGTGTACTATCATCCTCGTACACATCAACAACCAAGGTACTACTACTGTGTACCTCTACCAATATATCATCTAAAGAAGTGGAAGCCACTACTGTATCAAAATCCTCGGATGTCGCTGCTTCCCCCTCATGAGTAAGTCCCTGTACATCACAATCTTGGGACCTATTATCATCCAATGATTGATCTGAGCCATCACTCAAAATCTGATATGATATATGAGACTCACTGTAGCATGAATCATCCTCGTACAAATCATCAGAGGTTCCCATCACACTGGTATCTGCATCATCTAATTGAGATCCCTTTGACATTGTCTAGTGCTACATACGTGAATCAATGTCAACATATAGATTAGCATCACTAGGGCATAAATCTATATCACCTAACTTCTCTGCAACATTCAAATCATGAGTGTCATAACTTGGTAGCTCCATGACCTTATCCATCACGCTTGAGAAGAATGTTGTCTCCTACACAAACTCAACACTATGATATTTACTTTGATGTTCTTGAGTATTTCCATAAGTTGCAAATGGCAAGTGGAAGTGGTCGTACGGCTTGATTAGGTAGCCACATAGGGGGTCAGGATACCGTCTTGATGTATTTGACAAGTGTAAGGTGAATTGTTGGTGACCGTACAATGAGGAGGAAGGAGGGATGGTCATACACGATCAATTGGAATGGTCGTACGGTATAAGAATACGTCCGTAGGGTACTGTGGAGTGTACGAAAATGTCCGTACGGTGATGCCTTGAACATAGGGTGATTGATATGGAAGCTGTCGACAAGAGGGACAATGGTCGTATGGTGATGTGTAGTACAGTAATAGGCCGTACGGTGAAACAGCCAGGCAATATGGTGGTACTGTATGGCTGTATGGTGTGGACAGGAAGATGTATGGTGAAGTGATTATGCAAGTAGGTATGCAAAGACGTTCGGCAATGCCATTTGAAATACAATGCAATATATTGAACACAATGACTTGCAGAAATCCAGAGATCAACCAGATACACACTTGCACCAAAATAACAATGGTATTTCATATACAAATGATGCTCCGATTTGTCGAATTCGAGCCAAGAAGTACATAGACAGAATAGGGTGCGGGTTAAATCCCACCGTTTTCACTTCCGAAATGGCAAATAATAGAGCATCCCAATGGGAATTTGCAGTACAAAAGAAATAATCCAAATCGCATACCTAACAACTACCTACAAGCCGTGCTTAAATACCTGTCGGGGAAAACTTTCCGAAGGTGTACAAAGATAGCTGACGGCTACAAAAACCTATGGAAACAAAACAAAAATGGGTCTGAGTTATACTAAATCAATCGGCCCATTAACAATAGTTTGATTAATAATTTATTTTTATGATGGGAATGTTATAGTCCTCCTATCCCAAATTTTGCTTGTCCTCAAGAAAATGCAATGCCGGATGCTATAGAATGTACTTTCCCTCGCACATCGTGTCATCCAACGACAAGTGCCTCTAGCGTACCAAATATTCCTTCATCGTGCGGTTCCGCAAAGTCTTCTCACGTACTTCGATGATCTCGACCGGTTCCAATATGAGCTTTCCTTCTTCATTGAGCAGCGGAAGGTCTGTAGCTATAGTGACGTTCTATCCCATGACTTTCTTCAAGCAGGAAACATGGAAAACGTTATGAATACGGCTCCCCTCCGAAAGTTCCAGCTCATAAGCGACTTCACCGATGCGGCAAACTACACGATATGGGCCATAAAATTGTGATTTCAGTTTTTCTTTCCCCTTTTCCTTCAATGAGGATTGCCGGTATGGCTGGAGCCTAAGATAGACCGAATCTCCCACTTCAAAACTCCTTTGTATTTGGTGTCTGACAACTTACATTTTTGTTGATTTTGAGCCTGTTGTAAGTTTTCCCCCAAGCATCTTAGGATGTCTTGTCCCTCTTGAAGCTAGTCCTTCGCCCTTGGTGCGCATTTGTCACCCAGAATTGTGTCGATGAAGGAAAGGGGTTTGTACTTGTATAGTGCTTTGAATGGTGCCATCTCGATGGACATTTGGTATGTGGTATTGTAACAATATTCCTTGAGGTGCATCCATTTGACCCACGCACATTGTTGTGCCGAAATGTAATTCCGAAGGTAACCTTTGAGCCACTTATTCACAATCTCCGTTTGTTCGTTTGTCTGAGGGTGTTAACTAGTACTTGGTGACAATTCTGTCCCTATGAGCTGAAACAGTCATGTCGAGAAGATACTGATAAATCGTCCATCCTGATCACTAACAATGTTTCGAGGTAACCAATGTAGATGAAAGACTTCTCTAAAAAACAAATCGACTACTTGTGCGGCTTGAAATTCTAAGGGGATGGTGAAGAAATGTGTGTACTTTCTTAGTCTATCAACCACCACGAAGATACAATCCTTTCCATTCACCTTGGGAAGTCCAGTAATGAAATCCATCGAGATGCTTTCCCGCTTCTGCTCTTGAATAGGCAAAGGTTGCAATAACTTGACAGGTAGAGTATGTTTGGATTTGTTTTGCTAGTAGACCGCACACTCCCTTACATACTGCAATATGTCTCCTTTAAGAACTTTCCATGAAAACCTCTCCCCGAGACGTCTGTAAGTTTTGAGGAAGCTTGGGTGTCCTGTCAAGGGTGAGTCATGAACCTCTAAGATTTTCTGCTTCAACTTGGATTTTGACACTAAATATATCCGATTCTTATAGTAAATGATGTCATCCACCACTTTGTACTGATCATCCTGGGTGTTGCCATCCATTAGCTCATAGGAAAATGTGTTTTTAGAATATTCCACCAACAAATGCACTTTCCAATCAATGAAAATTTGGGTCAGTAAGCAGATTGTGGGTTTCCTGGATAAAGCATCTGCAATCTCATTGTTCTTTCCTTTCACATATTCAATGCCAAAATCAAAAGCCTAAACCTTGCTTACCCATTTTTGTTGCCTCTCATTCAAGTCCCGTTGCTCCAGAAAATATCTCAAACTATTGTGATTCATACAAACGACAAACTTGGCACCCACTAGATATTGCCAGAACTTGGTCAGTGCATGTACAATGACCAACATCTCTTTGTCATAAATGGAGTATAAGCACTCTGTTTGTGTAAGCTTCCGACTCTCATAGGCTATGGGTTGTCTATCTTGCAACAATACCGCGCCAATGCCCTCTCCAGATGCGTCACGCTCCAAAATGAAAGGTCGAGTGAAATTAGGTAAGGCGAGTACGAGACAAGTGCTCATTACTTTTTTCAATTTATCAAATTTGAGTTGCGCCTTTTCATTCCATTGGAAGGAGCCCTTTTTTGTTAGATCTATTAATGGTGCACCGAACTGAGAGAATCCTTTTACAATCCTCCGGTAATAATTGCATAGTCCAAAAAATCCTTGCAACTTCGAGAGTGATTTTGGGGGGGGACCAGTCAAAGATAGCTTGAATCTTCTCCTGATGAACCTGTACTCCATATTTACTGACAATGTGCCCCAAGTACAAATTTTTTGTCATACCGAATTTACACTTGGATCGTTTGGCAAACAAAGATTGATCCTTCATGATCCTTAGGACTTCATCCAGATGCTTCAGGTGCTCTTCCCATGTCTTGCTATAAATAAGGATATCATCAAAGAATACCAGTAAGTACTTACGCAATTGTTTGTTGAAGATGCGATTCGGGCACAACTGGAATGTAGCAGGTGCATACATTAATCTCAATGACATGACCAAGAACTCATAATGCTCATAGTGACAATGAAAAGCTGCCTTCATGTTTTCTTCCCTCATGCGGATCTGATGTTATTCGGAACAAAGATCAATTTTTGAAAAATAAACTGCAACATGTAATTCATCCAACAACTCATTGATCCTCGGAATAGGATATCTATTCTTTAATGTCTTTTTATTCAATGCATGGTAATCCACACATGCGCATCATTCAGTCCTTTTTAACCAATACCACTAATGATGCAAAAGGGCTAGAACTAGAATGAATCCATCCTTTCTCAAGTAGTTCCTAAATCATTTTTTTGATCTCATCTTTGAATTTCTTGAGATGGCAGTAGGGTGTGGTTATGACCGTCTTGGCGCCTGCTTCCAACTCGATAGTATGTTCAAACCCTCGATGGGGAGGTATGCCAGGAGGAGTGTCTATAAAAACTTCATCATGATTACTCAAGATATTTTGGAGATCATCATCCTTGGGAGGTGTCCGTTGCCCTTTTATGGTTTCTGCCAAGACAAAATAGTGTGCAGCCCAAGCAACGTCATCACGCAAAAAAATTGTCTCCATCCGATATGCAGAAACTTCCTTCGGTCCCTCATTGGCTATTCTGCGAAGAACAACCTTCTTCCCATCGACAACAAAAGTGAAGTCCATTCATTTGAAGCTCTGGGTGTATTCATCAAGTGTCTCCATCCACTGTATGCCTAGAATAATCTCCATATCATCTAGGTCCACTATGAAGAAATCCTCTGTCATCGTGTGATTCACCATTGTGATACTTAACTAAGGAACAAGGTGTGTGCAGGGTAGCAAGGTCCCCCCTAACAACCTTGACTTGGAATCCTACGTGTAACTCAGTAGGTAGACCTCTTCGTTTCATCAAGGATGAGTTTATGAAGTTGAGAGTGGCTCCACTATCGAGCATCACCAAGACTCTTTGTCCTTGAAGGGTTCCCCATACATGAAACACTGTACACCTCAGGCTTTCGGATAAGGCGATAGTTCCTCCGCTGTACTAATGCTGCAATTCTCTCTGTACGATTCAAACTAACCATTTTGGTATCTTCATGGGGATGGTTGTCTTCGGAGGGTAAATCTTCTTGTTCGTCCTCATCACCAGACACAACTTCAATGTAGTGAATTTTTCCTTTCCCAAGGCATCTGTGCCCAGGTTCCCATGGTCCCTTCCAGTTGAAACACAGTTTCTTCCTTCGGAGCTCCTGTCTGGTAGCTTCGTCCAACGATAGCTTCCTTGGTGGAGGTTTATTATCTCTGTCTCTTGGAAGCACTGGCGGTTTGCAATGTGAGTAACCTCAAGAGGATGACACCGATGATGATGTCATACTTCGTGCCTTCTTAATAGCCTCCAACAAGGTGGCAAGATCGAACCCTTTTACCCAACCTTTCAGTGGTTCTATCAGTCCATGCATGAAGAACACTATCCGTCTTCTTTCAGAAATGTCCGTGACAAAAACAGAGAGTTTTTGAAATTCCGCAATGTACTGGTCAACCAATGCAGTTTGCCTCAGCTATGCCAAATCTTTGAAATTGAGTTCCGGATCTTTACCATCAAATTGATCTATCAATCTCTTAGTGAATTCTGCATAGATATTTATTTGATCATGCCCTAGTGTGATGGTGTCATGATGCCACCATTCATGCATTACTCCCTCCAGGTGTAAGGTTGCAAATTTAATTGCTTCTTCTGGCATGGGATTAAGCTGGAAGTAAGTATCCACCTCCATTACCTATTGCCCCACTTTTTGTTCTCTAACCGATTAGCAAAAGTGAATACTTGCGTTTAAATGAGAGGAGTGAATTGTTGGTTTTGTTTGAGTCTAGGTCTAAGCCCTCTTAGGTTGGACGAGTCTCCGTCGGATTTTCCCTTTTCTTCCTCTCCTCATTCCTAGCTGGGTGTTTTTTAATTTTGTTGAGTGATCTTACGGGTAGGTTAGTGCCTAGTCCGATGGAGATTTATGTTACTCATTCAATGATCAACTACAAGTTATATCCATTTACGACCTACCACTATTTGAAAAACTGATGCTTGTGGAAATTTGGAAATTGTCTTCTCCTCGACGGGTTTTCTATCCATCAGGATGATTTCTTGTGAAAGAAACTAAATGATGCACTTAGATCAAAAACATGTGAATAACAAGGCATCCCGCAGTGAATCAATGTTTCCTCTGCAATTATGACTTCGGAAAATGGTTCAAATTCGTTATGGCTCTCATAATCATCCCCGACGGAAAACTGAGAACTGACTTCTCCTGGGCGGGTTTTCAACCCATGAAGTTGGTTTTCTAAAAAGGCAGTTTAGAATGAAAAGGAACAATAAGCGGCCCTCGAGGAGGTCTTTGCATCTCATTTAGACATTTCCGAATTCAAGAGGGGCGATTGTCTAAAGTTTGACTAAGAAAGGCCCAACCCATGAAGACAATTTCTTGAATTCCATAGAAAATCAAGCTGATGATCAGGTTTGATTCACAATTTGTGTTTAGAACACCTCCATATGATAATAAAGAGAACCTAACCATTATGGAAAAGAGATAATGATCAAGATCTGACTTAGTGGACACTCTCCCACAGAGTATTCTAATGGTAACTTCCCGAAACTTAAAAGAAAATGGGAAAGTAAGTTATGGAGATATATAAAGTTACTGTTGAGCCCAACGGAATAGTGAAAAGACCTCTAGATACCTGTTAAACTCCTGTATTTACTATTCAACAGGTATCTCCTTCAATTCATTCGTGTGGCGCGAATTCTGAAGATCAACAGATTCAACGGATGAATCGAGGCTCCCCATATATATGGAAACATAAACAGTTGAAAAAACTACCGCTCTTCTTTGAACTGCTATTCTGTTAATGTGCATAACTTTTGAAAAAGCCAATAATTGTTGCATTCCCCATTCCTTTCACTTTCTCAATTCAAATCTTGCTCTCAAAGTCATGGCAACCAGATTTGTAGGTTTTGACAGATTGACTGGGATCAAATCCCAATTGTAGAATTTCACAGACACCTCTCTTCGTTTCTACGACATGAAGGATTTTCAAAAGAGAGTGAAGTCTTAGCAGATTCACCCCATCACTGAGAAACTCCAAGGATGTGGGTTGGTCAAGGCTGCTGGTTCTCCGGTTGCAGTTCAGGCCCAGGAGTTAATCTACGAAGGTATACATCATTACAACCCGGAGACAAGGCAGATTGTGCTACCCGATGACATAGTGTTGATTTCAATCGATAAGCAAACTGTGGTGAATTGCCTTCGAGTGCCGAAACGGGAAGAATTCTCAGACTTGACCTTCGGAGGAGCCGATTCTGAGTTCTCCACAAAGAAGATGATCTGGAGGAAAAAAATCGTGTAGACATGGTTCCAGAAACCACAGAGTGCTAAGAGTAAGATTCCTATGACCTTGTTTGGGACCAACCTCAAACTAGAGATTATTGATATGCTGGTTCTCCTACATAGATTGAAAGGTGAGGTAGAAGTTTTGAATTTTGTTGAGCAGTATTTCTTTTTAGTACAAGTCATTTGCTCTGATACTCAATACATTGATTGTGCTCATGAGGTAAGTGAAATTCTGTCCAATGCTCTCCGTGCAGCAAAATTTTATAATACATTCTATATGTCCTCTTTCCTCATCTATATGTTGGCCTCATTGCAACTATGGCCAGGCCTCCCAAGAGTGAAGAATTTTCCTAATGATGTGAAATCTTATGAGTTTTATCCGTGCTTATAGTTGCAAAATAGCTATGTCGAGTATGTAAAAGTAAATGATGCATTCACTATGAGGATTTGCAAGGAACTACAGGGATGTCCAGGAAGGAGATTCAGTCCTGAAGCCATGGCAGCCATTAGCCAGTTTGGGAAATATTTCATTCAATTCTCATCCTTCTCTTATTTGCGTCTTGCAACTTTTGATGGTTTCCCCTTGAAGCTACCAAGGTATCCTAGTGACATGCTCGTGCTGATCGAGATTGTGTGACAGGCCATTGAAGTGAATGTGTTGAGCGGGAGCTTGAAGAAGAAAGGATACAAATTCCCCACGAAGGTGGGGACGTTCAATTGGGACACCCGCTCTGATGCCAAGAACATGTTGAAGGTGTTTGAGATGAAATATAAGTTGGACATTGTCATGTCCCCATTTTGGAGGCAATTTGATTTAATTAATTTAATTAATTAGGTTGTCCAAAATAATGAATATTTTATGAGGATGACTAATTAATTATTTTAATTAAATAAATAAGTGGTATTAAATTAATTATTTATAAAGTTATCAAATAAATAAATATTAAAAGGTAACTTTATATTTAATTAATTTAATAAAGTGACTTGAATTATAAAATATTTTTTATAAAGTCACTTAATAGATAAAATAAAATAATGTTCTAGAAGTTTCTGGAGAAAGTGGAGAAAAAGAATAAATAGGCACCCCGGGCTTCATTCTAATCATCCAATTGTTTATTTCTCTCTTGACATCAAATTGTGATTCAGTAACATAGTCTATTGTGGAGCCAAGTGGTTTCAGATAGTCAGTTGATCTTTGGGAACGAAAACTCCCTTGGATTAGCATAACTAAGGAAGTGAAATATCTTCTGAAGGGTTGCACATTTGGAGGTGATACTTCAGTCACTTCAGCTAGGGCATCATTGGGCCTAAGGCCATTTTCAGCATTTCAGCATTTCAGGAGGCAATTTTAGCAAGGCCGAAATTATTGGAGGTCATTTCTAGCAGGTCTGCAGGCTGAAAAAGCAGTTCGAAAAAAAGCAGGCCGAAAAAGGAAAACCGAAAAAAAAGCAGTCCGAAAAAAGCAGGCCGAAAAAGCAAAACCGAAAAAAAAGCAGGCCAAAAAGGCAGTCCGAAAAAGCAGCTCCGAAAAAAGCAATCCGAAAAAGCAGTGCGAAAAAGCAAAACGAAAAAAGCAAATCCGGAAAAAGTAGATCGGAAAAAAAGCAAACAGAAGGGGCAGCATTGAGGGAAAATATTACAGCCATCCACAATCAGGTTCTTCACTTTTCATTTGGCATATTTTCTGAGAAATATAGGTTTTTAGCTGAATACAAAATATAGCTTCAGCACTTCACTATTTTCATATTGTACTTGTCTTTGTTTGCCATTTGGCATTATTGGTATCAAAGGAAGGCTAGGATTTTGCAATTGAAAGAGCATTGTAATTTTTAGACTATCTATATTGCAAACCTAGGGTTTGATGATCAGCTTATTAGTTTGCATGCCAATTGTTTGACAAAATGTCAATTAGCTGTAAGTTCTCTCTTTGGCATAAATAATGTTATAATTTTGCATACTAAGTGTTTATATTAATGACACTTGGTTGTAAATGCATTAATGCCATCTTAGGTTGCATCCAAAGTATTTGTCATAATCACTAGTTGCTGTAGCTGCATATTGCAAGTAGTTAAGTCTCATATTTGTATTGAATATTGTCAAAATTAGTTGCACATTCATGTTAGGTCATTGTTTAGACATTCTGGAGTTTTTTTTGTAAGCATTCTCTTTGATGCGAATCGAAACAAGAGTCATTGCAGCAATTTGAAAAGTTATATCAGTCATATGACCCCTTGTATGCAAAGTGTTTGACAAAATTCTTCGAGCCTTCAATCAGCATTTTAAGGTCGGAATTGAGCAGGATTATTACAGTGGTATCAGAAATTGCTTGCAAAGTGTTTGATGGAGTGTCAAACAACTGAAATATAAAGATTTTTGGTGTTCGAAGAAGTTATAACCTATTGGGGTTATTACAGTGGTATCAGAGCTATTGACCTGCCATCCTGTTGGGTAGATTGGACATTGAATCAGTTAGTTAATCATGTTTACTTCAAGTACCCAGAAGCAGTGGGACAAGGATATAAAGAAGCTTAAACAAAATTTGAAAAGGTTGGATGAAAGTCAGAAAAGGATGAATGAATTGATGGTTTCCATGTTTAAGAGGACTACATCACAGAACAAAGAGAAAGAGGAACAAGGGGTCTCTACAAGTGAGGTATCTAGAAACCTCTACAAGGAGTTTGCAGCAGTTGGTGACCAGCATATAGATGAATCTAGGGAGGACAAAAATCAGACTAGCTTGGAGGAAGATGTTGGGCACACAATACTTCAGAAGGTAGTGGGAATGGATATTACGCAGATTGATAGTAACGGTCAACTTGATACTCAAGTTGAGACAATTGTATACAAGTCGTGAGAGGGTGATGTCACAGGTACTCGGGATGGTTTAGTTCCAACAGGCAGTGACTACAACGTAGTGGGTTCAAATGATGATTATGAGGATGTTGTTGTGCATGATGGTGAGATACTTGGTAGAGATGAGCAGACATTGAGCATTCATGACTTTGCTGAGAGAGAGTACCAGGCACAGATAGATGCTTTGTCACATGAGGTTGAGGCTGGTAGTACTTCACATGATTTGTCCAGCCAGCTGAAGGTGAGCGAAGACAGTATTATGACTTCATTATCTCATCATGACAGGATGCGGGATATGATAGAGGATCACATTCGGATGATTCAATTACAGGGTAGACATAAGTGAGTTCAAGCAAAGTCTCTTGTGTTGACTTACAGGCGATTAGGGAAGGAATGGGAACGATGAAGTTGAGTTATTTACATCTTCTATCAGATCGTGACCATCTTCTTAGCCTTGTCGGAGACTATTCAGATGCCTTGAGGAGGAAGGAAGTTGACAAGCTTTCTCGTGAGCTTGAGGATACTCAAGCTTCTTTGGTAAATACTCCATTGGCATTACAGGACTGGGAGAAGCATGGCATGGAGTTGAGTTTAGTTTCATCTTGCACTCCTGATACTCAGCTTTTTGCGGCAGGCATATCATATGTGGTCGCTGATAATGTTGCGAGTTCATCTTGCATTCACATCCAGGATACAAGGACAATGTCAGACAGGTATGTGGATTTAGTTGGTATTGGTCATATTACTCAGGCGAAGAGTTTGCTTGAGTTACCAGTTGATTCTAGTTTACGGATATGGACTCGAGATTGTTATATTAGCGTTTGGGATTCAGTTGACTGGAGATCTTTAACACTTTTTGGTAGCAGTGATTGTTTGGGTGCTATCATGGATTTGATTAGCAGATTGCACGGTGTTGTCTTTTCTTGTGCCAGTAGCTTGTCCGATGTTGGTATTAGTTTTTATACACCGGTGTTGGGCTTGGTTCATATATCCAGTCGACCATTCTTGCTAGAATGTGTTGATGATCTTTCATATTTGGCAGTGTATACAGATGAGTCCCAAGATCATATTGGCATTGATGACATCTAGGAGGATGCAGTGGACAGTTTTGAAGACTTAGTTCCCTTGGCAGTTTCTTTTGGTACAGAGGAGTTGGACAGCAGTGCTACAGTTTTTGATACTTCGTATGTTGATATGAGCTTTGGAGTTGATTCGCAGGATATGGATGGTAATACTCTAGAGACCAGTAACTTTGAGGATACTCCTTTAGACAGTGTGTCAGAGGAGGTTGGTAGGAGACAGTCTAGCCAGTGCCATCATGTGTCTAGTCAGTTGAGAGTTAGTGAGTGAGACATTGCTATAGCTTGCCAGCATTTCGATGCTGCTCGTCAGTTGTTAGCAGTTTATGGATGGGGTTCTCCTACTAGTGATGAGTAGGGAGGCAGTTATCTTTCCTTGATAGAGTTCCACTCTTTATGGGAGGCTATCCGAATTCTGAGACAGAATTATATGCAGTTGGTAGCCGACATAGATTATCTTATGGAGTGGGGGAGTACAGCATACGATGCATTATTGGCCAAGGAAGATGAGGTGAGTGAGCTTACTCAGCAGCTCGAGGTGACTTCTGAGTTTCTTGAGAGTACACAGTTGGCTTTCGAGGAGTCACAGTTTCATTTGGCTAAGGTGACCATGGAGTTAGAGCGACTGCAGTCTTTACCAGATTCTGTACAGTCACAGGCTGTGGTGTCTTGTGATCCAAGGATGTCCATGGTCGAGATTGTTAGAGATAGTGGAGATAGGGATGCATCCATCCTTGATACTAGCATTGGCATATCGGGTCCGTTCCCACTAGAGTCAGGTTCAGTTGAGTTGGGTGCTATAGCAGATTGTTGTGGTATGCCTAACATGGTGGTGGCCTCTAGTACTGATGGCACAAAGACTAGAGATGTTGTATCAAAGATCACGGGTGATGTTGGTGAGTCGACAGTTGGCATGGTTCCTGCTAGTGATACTACTCCCTTGGCGATGTCTTCGGAGGTAGTAGTCAGTTCCAACTTGGTTAGTGATCGATTGTAGTTAGTTACATCTAGATTGCAGTCTGAGCCACTGACTGAGATTGGCGCATTCTATCGGCATTACATTGTGAGGTATGCTCATCAATTTACCTTTGATGACCATGTTGATGAGACGATGATACAGAGATGTACTTTGGTTCCTAGTGCTTGTCATCAGTTATGGGATGGTTTGATGCCTCGGGATGAGAGTTGTGATAGGCATGACATGGCAATAGGTTCTGCGGTTGACAGCTTGATAATACATGACTTAGAGCAAGAGTTTGGGAGTGATGCTTCAGCGGTTGTTGTTATTGATTCTACTCCTTTGGCTATGACATCTCCTGACTTAGCTGGTGATTAGTCACAGTGGGTTGTATCACTTGTTCATGGTGAGCTGTTGACTGCGGTTGGTTCTCTTTATCAACATTATACTGCAGGGTATGTACATCAGTTAGCATTTGATCCTTGTGTTGAGGAGTTGATGGCGGGTAAATTTGGTTTGGGTTCCATTTCTTGCTGTTTATCTTGTGATGTCTTTTCACCATCAGCAGTGCATGGGAGTTATGGTTATGAGACAGTGGCCGGTGATCTGCAGAGTTGTGTTGACTGCAGGAGTTGTACAGTGTGTGGATTCTCGATACTTGGTACAGTTTCATTCGGGAGCATTCACCATTGTTGCAGAGTTGGATTGTACATTCCGTATAGGCCAGTGGGATGCGTTGATGGTATTTATTGTGTTGGCAGTTGTGATTTTGGAGTTTGCTTGAGCTGTAATTGTCAGTTTGATTATGGATTCCTCTTGGTTATATTGCAGAGGATATTACAGGAGCCTATGTTAATTGACAGTAGTATAGTTCATGACGACATTTGGGATCCAGGCGGATTGATTGGTTTATTGTTCAGCCATTGCTTGGGGACAAGCAATTTCAGGAAGGGCGGACTGTCATGTCCCCATTTTGGAGGCAATTTGATTTAATTAATTTAATTAATTAGGTTGTCCAAAATAATGAATATTTTATGAGGATGACTAATTAATTATTTTAATTAAATAAATAAGTGGTATTAAGTTAATTATTTATAAAGTTATAAATAAATAAATATTAAAAGGTAACTTTATATTTAATTAATTTAATAAAGTGACTTGAATTATAAAATATTTTTTATAAGGTCACTTAATAGATAAAATAAAATAATGTTCTAGAAGTTTCTGGAGAAAGTGGAGAAAAAGAATAAATAGGCACCCCGGGCTTCATTCTAATCCTCTAGTTGTTTATTTCTCTCTTGACATCAAATTGTGATTCAGTCACATAGTCTATTGTGGAGCGAAGTGGTTTCAGATAGTCAGTTGATCTTTGGGAACGAAAACTCCCTTGGATTACATAACTGAGGAAGTGAAATATCTTCTGAAGGGTTGCACATTTGGAGGTGATACTTTAGTCACTTCAGCTAGGGCATCATTGGGCCTAAGGGCATTTTCAGCATTTCAGCATTTCAGGAGTCAATTTTAGCAGGGCCGAAATTATTGGAGGTCATTTCTAGCAGGTCTACAGGCTGAAAAAGCAGTCCGAAAAAAGCAAGCTGAAAAAGCAAAACCGAAAAAAAAGTAGTCCAAAAAAAGCAAGCCGAAAAAGCAAAACCGAAAAAAAAAGCAGGCCGAGAAGGCAATTCGAAAAAGTAGCTCCGAAAAAAGCAATATGAAAAAGCAGTGCGAAAAAGCAAAACGAAAAAAGCAAATCCGGAAAAAGCAAGTGGAAAAAGCAGATCGGAAAAAAAACAAGCACAAGGGGCAGCATTGAGGAAAAATATTACAGCCATCCACAATCAGGTTCTTCACTTCTCATTTGGCATATTTTCTGAGAAATATAAGTTTTCAGCTGAATACAAAATATAGCTTCAACACTTCACTATTTTCATATTGTACTTGTCTTTGTTTGCCATTTGGCATTATTGGTATCAAAGGAAGGCTAGTATTTTGCAATTGAAAGAGCATTGTAATTTTTAGACTATCTATATTGCAAACCTAGAGTTTGATGATCAGCTTATTAGTTTGCATGCCAATTGTTTGACAAAATGTCAATTAGCTGTAAGTTCTCTTTTTGGCATAAATAATGTTATAATTTTGCATACTAAGTGTTTATATTAATGACACTTGGTTGTAAGTGCATTAATGCCATCTTAGGTTGCATCCAAAGTATTTGTCATAATCACTAGTTGCTGTAGCTGCATATTGCAAGTAGTTAAGTCTCATATTTGTATTAAATATTGTCAAAATTAGTTGCACATTCATGTTAGGTCATTGTTTAGACAATCTGGAGTTTTTTTTGTAAGCATTCTCTTTGATGCAAATCGAAACAAGAGTCATTGCAGCAATTTGAAAAGTTATATCAGTCATATGACCCCTTGTATGCAAAGTGTTTGACAAAATTCTTCGAGCCTTCAATCAGCATTTTAAGGTTGGAATTGAGCAGGATTATTATAGTGGTATCAGAGATTGCTTGCAAAGTGTTTGATGGAATGTCAAACAACTAAAATATAAAGATTTTTGGTGTTCGAAGAAGTTATAACCTATTGAGGTTATTACAGACATGTACAAAGTCCTGAGACCCATGTTCAACCCAAATGGGTATGCCAAAGATGTTTTACAAATAGGAAGTGTAATTAAGCATATCACCACCATTGAGGATTATTGGGCCGATTGCAAGGATGAGTTCGAGAGCTGAGATTGAGCCTTCGCTAGATTAACAGTCGATTAGGTGAAAATGTACAAAGTCAACATTAATGTAGGAGTAGAGGATGATGGGAAGAACATGTATAGCAACACTTACCTGACCAAGCTCAGAGGCACTCCAATAAGCTTAGAGCCTTAAGAAGACAACGGGGAAGAGCTAGATATAATGATGGCTCAAATCTACAAGAAGATTGGAAAATGGGTTGAATAGACCACAACTCAGAGAAGTCGGAGCATAGGCACATCTGCTCAAGCTTTCCCAAAAGTTGTCGCGGCTTCCTCTTCCCAGGGTGGTACATCAAGTGTAACCTTGGCTATTACCCAAGGCCGGCACAACCATTAGGTGGAGGTGATCAACCTCCCGACAAGAGCATTCCTCTTGCCAAAACTTGCTAGGATGGTTCTCTGCCGGTGATCAAAATTGCAATAGAACCTAAGAAGAAGGCAGAGGAATTGAAAGATGGTGCAGTCATAGTGGCTCTCTCACCCCAGAGCAGTCTGATCCCATCTGTGAGTGCTGCACTACTCCTACCGAGTAGTCCTCAAGCTCAAGTGGTGGATCTTGGAGATGGTGGAAGCGGTGAAAGTGAATCTACCGAGTTCGATGAAGTGGTGAAGAAGACAATAGAAGCAGAGAAAGGCCTTGAATCTTCAAAGCTTATTTTGTAGGTCCCGAAGAATCCCTTCTCTTTAGCAATGAAGACATTGACCTTGGTTAAAAGAAAGATGTTTAGTATAGACACACTCAAGACTGCGTCCAAGGTGATTGACACAGAATCATGGCTTGAGGACACCTTGAATAGAACAAGGAAGAGAAAAGAAGTGGGAGTTCCTAACAAAGAGACTTTGTCTTTGGCTGTCCACTTTGGATCAGCATTGAGTAAAATCAAGAAGCAGAAGACCCTGTCAATTCTTGGACAAGATCCTGACACAGGGCATCTGACTATGGAGATTGCCAAGCACACTAAAGAAGGGAGAATTGAAGATATGTTTGCAGATGATTTCACCTTGCATTCTATGGCTCTCGGAGAGGTTAGGCATGACACCAAGGTTGGCCTGTGGAAGTCAACAAATGATGTGATAGAGGGACAACTTGAAAGCCTTAACTTATAAGTCAGAATGAAGGTGGAGATTCATGAACTTAATGGCTTCATCAGGCAACTAGTCACCCCATTGGCAAGCGTCTCTGGAATGTCAATCACTAGTGATCCTATTGCTACTAATGTTCAATCATTAAGAAGCAAATGATGTGATAGAGGGACAACTTGAAAGCCTTAACTTATAAGTCAGAATGAAGGTGGAGATTCATGAACTTAATGGCTTCATCAGGCAACTAGTCACCCCATTGGCAAGCGTCTCTGGAATGTCAATCACTAGTGATCCTATTGCTACTTTGGATCAGCATTGAGTAAAATCAAGAAGCAGAAGACCCTGTCAATTCTTGGACAAGATCTTGACACAGGGCATCTGACTATGGAGATTGCCAAGCACACTAAAGAAGGGAGAATTGAAGATATGTTTGCAGATGATTTCACCTTGCATTCTATGGCTCTCGGAGAGGTTAGGGATGACACCAAGGTTGGCCTGTGGAAGTCAACAAATGATGTGATAGAGGGACAACTTGAAAGCCTTAACTTATAAGTCAGAATGAAGGTGGAGATTCATGAACTTAATGGCTTCATCAGGCAACTAGTCACCCCATTGGCAAGCGTCTCTGGAATGTCAATCACTAGTGATCCTGACACAGGGCATCTGACTATGGAGATTGCCAAGCACACTAAAGAAGGGAGAATTGAAGATATGTTTGTAGATGATTTCACCTTGCATTCTATGGCTCTCGGAGAGGTTAGGCATGACACCAAGGTTGGCCTGTGGAAGTCAACAAATGATGTGATAGAGGGACAACTTGAAAGCCTTAACTTATAAGTCAGAATGAAGGTGGAGATTCATGAACTTAATGGCTTCATCAGGCAACTAGTCACCCCATTGGCGTGCGTCTCTGGAATGTCAATCACTAGTGATCCTATTGCTACTAATGTTCAAGCTCTCATCTCCCAGCTACAAGAAGACAAGCATTTTGGGCAGATTGGGTAAAGAGTCGAGTGGGAAACTCAAGTTAGGAATTGCAATTATAGAGCAAATAGGCAATGCAATATTGAGGCTCGAAACAAAAAAGGACAATATCTCAGCCAATCGAGCCACCCTGGCAGTAGAGAAAGTTAAGAGTGAAGATTGTATTTCTTTACTAAATATGATTATTCATATGAAGGCTAAGGAAGTTGTGGAAGTAAACATTCTGCCTAGGGGAGATGAGCCTCTATTTGAATGGCTCCAGAGCATGCAATTCAAATTTGAAATGATCCCGGTGGCCAAGGAAGGACTGAAGGAAACATAAGCTAAAGTGAAAAAGGATCAAGATAGAGACTATGAACTATTAAGAGGTTTGCATACAGATTCCCAGGCTAGTGGACAAGGAAAAGGGATCATCGGAGTGGCCGTCATGCAGAAGAACTTCTCTAGTTATCTAGATAGCTTGACCGAGATATTTTCCGGTCACTAGAATAGAGTGTCTGAGCTCCAGAAACTTGGCGGATGTGTACACATGGCTATGGAGGAAATGCAGGAGCAGCTGAATGTCGTCAAGGATTTAGCCAGAAAGCATTCCAAGTGATTCTTGAGATACACTAATGTCCATGTTCATAGACATGAGGAATTGATTCCAATCATTGTTGCCGCCAAGGCCTATAAGGAAAAGTTAGAAAAAGGAAAGAAGGCGAAGTGATTCATATCCTGTCTTTTCTCATTTTGATCTAATGACTGTAACTGACAAATTGGGTGCTTGCCATTTGTAAATTTTGAGGAGGTTGACTGATTTGAGTACCATTTTGTAATGGTCATCTCAGAATCCTATATATACTAAATCAAAAGATTAATAAAAGGTCGGATAATTTTTGGTGTGAAATATTAGATGTTGTAGAGACAATTTGAGGGTATTTTGTGTCAATTATTTTCTGTTCCATTCATTTCTACATTAGTTTTATGTTTTCTCTTTTCGTATTGAATCAAGGAATGAACAGAGTTTTGCTCCCCTAGTTGAAAACTGTGAACTGAAGATAATAGTATTGTTGTTGGAAGTTCAAGAGAAATCCCTTACCATGCTTTCTTTCAAGTCAAGTCTTTTCCATCTCTAGAGTTAGTTTCTTGCTGATATCAATTTAGTTGTAGATAGCATACATTGCTGAGTTGTTAAACTTTGCGGGTTCACAAGATGTGCGAATCCACAAGCTTGACTAATCCTAAAATTCAAACTCTTGCTTGAGTTAGTTCCTGTTTAGGCCTAACTTGGTTCACCTTTCTCGGGTTAAGAACATACCCCATTTTAAAGCTAGAGATAAAACATAATTCATTGCAAATTCCAAACACAAAAGGGAGTTGTACCTAAGAATTCAGAGGGAAGTTAGTCACTTAGTAAGAACTTTCCAACTGTTGTAATCAGTTGTTGTTCACAAACATTGGGCATCCAAAAGAGTAAAAGGAAAGAACAATCTATTTATCAACATTACCCACACTTGCACAGATATGGATCCAGATCCGTCAAATGGTGACAAATTTACTTTACTTAACTTCCTCCTGAGATCATTGTTAAAAAATCCTTAGTTTTGGCCTCCTGAATATCTCATTCTCAAATCTGTGTAATCTTCGTAGGATATATCTTCCTCGAAATTCGCATTCTTCCAGTCTTCTTTCAGTTGTTCTTGCATTTCTTCAAAGGTTGGTTGCTTCCCTCTATGTGGTGCCTCCATTTGTGGGGGAAAAGACAATATGGAAGGTCGAGAGTGTGCTAGACAAGGGTTTTCTTTACTCGACACTGAGTCCATGTTGTGACAATTTTGTTCTCTGGATATTTTATTGTTTTCCAATTTCTTGAGTCTCTTCCATGAGTCGCTGAGTATTATTGATCTGTGCTTGATTCCTTGCAAGTTCTCTTAGTAGTGCCACAAGTTCGACAGCTGTGGGTTTTGGTTCTGCAGCCATTCTATCAACCAAATGGGTTCTTCTTCTCTTCTGACTATAAACTCTCATTTACTGTCCACAGGTTGGCAAGATCGAAGCTCTGGTACTACTGTGATGTTCCTAAGTATTTCTGTAAGTTGCAAATGACAAGTGGAAGTGGCTGTACGGCTTAATTGGGTAACCATATAGGGGGTCAGGATACCGTCCTGATGAATTTGACAAGTGTAAGGTGAATTGCAGGTGATCGTACAATGAGGAAGGAGGGATGGCCATATAGGATTAGTTGGAATGGTTGTACGGTATAAGAATACGTTCGTACGGTACTATGGAGTGGTGTACAACATTGTCTGTATGATGATGCCTTGAACGTATGGTGGGTGATATTGCAGCCGTTGACATGAGGGACAATGGCCGTATGGTGGAGTGATGTGCAGTACGGTAGGAGGCCGTATGGTAAAGTGATGTGCAGTACAATAGGATGTCGTACGGTGGAACAACTAGGTAGTACAATGGTACTAGGTGGCCGTACGGTGTGGACAAGAAGATGTATGGTGAAGTGATTACAGCAAGGAGGGATGCAGAGATGTTTGGCAACGCCGTTCGAAATACAATGCAATATATTGAACACAATGACTTGCAGAAAACCAGAGATAAACCAAATACACACTTGCACCAAATAATAATGGTATTTCATATACAAAGTACACAGACAGAATAGGGTGAGGGTTGAATCCCACTGAAACCGAATGATCCAGATAGGGAAGATCTTTCACTTCCGAAATGGCAAACAACAGAGAATCCCAACGGGAATTCGCAATACAAAAGAAATAATCCAAATCCCATACCTAACGACTACCTACAAGCTGTGCTTAAGTACCCATCAGGGAAAACTTTCCGAGGGTGTACAAAGATAGCCGATGGCTACACAAACCTATGGAAACAAAACAAAAATGGGTCCAAGACATACTAAATCAATTGGCCCATTAACAATAGTTTGATTAATAATTTATTTTATGATGGGAACATTACAGTTACCATAAAAACTAGAACTACCAATGTTCATATCCTCTAGATAGTCTTCGAAAACAAAACCCTTATCAATAGCATAAACTAATAGTGGTAACAATTGCATCATTTGCACTCGCACTATCTACAACATCATTAACATACTCAAATAAGAGACCACTGTCCTAGAAAACGAACCTTGTATCACTCATATCCCCACTGCTACTAATTGATGTAAGATTACCACCAATGGTAGTTAACATGTCCTAAACATTTTTCAAAGCACTAACTCTAGAATCTTCAAACTATTGGAACTCAATGCCACTGTCCTCTAATGAAATAGATACATCCACATGTCCCTGTGTAGAATCTCCAATATCATAACTGCGGATAGGAATAGTGGCTGCCCCACTAAGTATAGGGACATGTCTCTCCACATGGAGAGACATGTCTATCCACTGATAGGTCTAGTCAAACATATATAAATATTTCAATGCAGATTGAATCATGACAAGTACTGAAATCCAGAAGTGCAAGTCATAAGCATTCAATCTATATATTCAGATCTGCAACATAATAATCAGAATTTGGTATTCGTGTTTCAGAATTATTACAATACTTGTGAAAGATAAGTACATCTCCATTCTGATTATAACCTGCAAAGAATTATTAGTAAATAAGGATATTGTTCAAGAGATAAGAAAAATTAAAAGACATCTATATTCTAATCTGTAATAGATCTAATCTACATTAACATAATAACTCGCAAAATACTTATCTTTTAAATATGTCGCCTGAAATAGGAGTTACATCTATTATTTCCTCATGTGATCAAATATACTTTCCTAAAATAGAAAGGATCCCTCTCAATCATCACCAAACTTGCCATAAATAGTAGGCACATGAAACTAATCCCAAATGTTCAATTTGAGTCAAACGAAGACCAAACCAGAACACACTAAATTGTGAAGAAGACAAGACCCTTCCATAGCCAATGTCATGTTCCCTCTTTAACTCCGTCTAGCAAAGACTTGTGAGTTAGCTTATTATGGGGTCTTGTAGGCTGACAAGGTTGGATAGAGACCCAGTATGGTTATACAGTGTTGGGAATTTGGTGTTCTGGCAGTTGTTGTTCAGTTTGGAGACGTTCCTTGTTTTTAGGAGGCAGTTCCTAAAATTATGGGGTTATTCCCACTTTTTAGGAGGGATGATCATACCTATGGTTGGATCTCCATGAGATGATTCCTTGAGTTTAGTTTCAATGGAATAGGGCCTGTTTCCTAAGTATTAGGAGCATCCCTAGATTTTAGGGATGAGATTGCCAGTGGATCCTTGATTTCCGACTTCAGTCACAGACAGGCTACAGGATGATTTCATGGTTTGTGGTGTCATTGGGGCATTTTGTAGCTACTTGGGTTATATTTTTTATATTTTCTAAGTTAGCGTTTAATAATTAAATAAGGCTAAGTTATGGCCATTTTGGAGTAATACGAGGTTTTTGGCCACATCTGGATGCATATCCCTTGGTGTAATAGCTCGTTGGAAAGGTCTTGAACTTTTCTAAATATTTCTCTTTTGACTCAGAGCATTTCAGTGAACGGATTTCTTTCTATTGGGAAAAAGGTCATTTTTTGGATACTTGTCCACTTAAAAAATGAGAAATATATTATTTTATAACCCAATGCCACATGGAGACACTTTTAAGGTTTGAGCTAAGTATGGTGGGTTATAAGGAGGTAAAGAAAAAGTTCTAGGGCATTATTGACATATTACATCTTGGGTTTGTGATTTGGGCTCTGATTGAGCTTTCAGCACTTGGGATGCCAACCCCACCTGCTTTGCCTATTTGGGACGTAGCCCCCAAAACAGTGGTTTGGATTCATTGCAATCAGAAACATCTTGGAGATTGTGCATTGTTCCTTCTGGGGAACGCAGTATTGAGTCAGAGTTTGTAATGTCCCCCATTTCTAGGGTTGAACTTAATAAATAATAATAAATAAATACAACAATATTGTAATCTATTATTAAATATATTTATCAAATTGATATAATATAAGATTATATCAATTAATATATCATGGTACTATGAAAATAGTATGATATAATATAGCTAATTGTATTAGTAAAACAATATAGAAGAATTCCTAAATAAATATATTATTCATAATAATAAATCTATTATTATTATAATCTGATTATTATAAACATATTAGTATTTAATATAATGCATAACATATATATTTAGTGCTAAATCTTATTAGCCTATCTTAAATATTTATTATAATTAAAATATACTAAGCAAACATTTTAATATAAACAATATGCTAAGTGTAGACTTATAAATAGTCACAACTTTTAGCCCAGACTTGTATATTAGAGGAGAATGATTACTTATTGGGGGATATGGAAGGAGGAACATATTATATATATGCCACGGAAGATATAGAAAAGACTTTGGCAAAGATAAGAATCTACAGTTTTTTTATATTAACAAATATTGGCATCTGATAAATGGAACTCTACGGTATCAAAGGAAAGGACAGAAATGACGGGGAAGAAATAAGTACATCAGCATTGACAAGTTTATAGTCATGCATAGAATAATCATGGTTGATATATTGCACTTCCTCTAAAATTACTCAGTGATGCGAGAATTTTGGTTTCTATATATGCTCTTAAAGCTTAATAAACAGCATGTTTACATATTTCAGAGCACCATTGAATCCTTTATGCTGGGAAACTATCAAGGTTTTCATTGCAGAGTGCATTGAAGAAGAAAGTAAGCAGAGCCATAGCATATCATAAACTGAGCATACATAAAGATGAACTTGCTCAGATTTTCCCAGTAATAAATTAGATCATGCTAGCGCTTTATGAGCCACGAAACTTTATTACTAAATCAACCACTTTATAATTGTTTTAAATTTAACAATTAGCACAAACTTTGGAACTTGCTTTCTCCTGATGTTCTAGCTTTGATCTTCTTCAGATTAAGCTCTTCAAATGTAGAGCAGCAAAAAACCTTTCCTCGTTGAGTGTATACATTCAGTTTGGCTATTGGGATACTCAAAGACATATTTTATTTCTAGGATCTTTAAAACTGGCCACCAGTTTGTACGTCATTAAAACTCATACAGAAATCAACTCTCCATATCAAAGGTAAAAACAACATGATTGGAAAGTGATATTTGGAAATCTAAGTTTTAAAGGGATTGTCCAGATTGTCCTCATTTTCCGCATTAGTCAGGACTGGGGACACTACAGAGTTTTAGCTGGAGTTTGGGCATTCTATCCACGTGTGGGCACTTTGCAGCTGTACGACAGCACCAGGCAGCCATATTCTTTGCCACGTACAGCATTTGAGAGTTGGAACTTGGCCGTAGCTTCTTTTTGGGCTCATATTTCTCCTTTACGCCTTCAGGTTGGGTTTATCCTTGGTTGTAATCATCTGAATATTATTGTAAATCTTCATTTGGTTACAAAATAGGCTTTATATTCAAAAATCTGCTTGAAGCAAAATTGCTTTGGTTGTATTTGGAATACATTTTCAGAACTGGTTCATGTTATTGTACTTCTGTTATTACTTATTGCAAAATCATCAAAAACATAAAACAATCAAACCCTTCTGCAACTTCCGTCTAGCTCTGTAAGAAATTTTTAATAAACAAGGAAAACAAATTTAAATATAATAAAATTACAGCAGATCAGCAGAAGAGATACATCAGGGATCTTTTAGTGGTATCAGAGCTATGCTTCTTGCTAGCCTGTTGGGTTAAACAGATTTTATTTCTATGCATCCAGGAAGAGCTAATGTTAAACATATATTATACACGCAAAAGAGTTCAGAATGAGTGTGAGTTTGGAATAGACCAAGAACCTATTATGGCAGAAGAAGAGGTGGGCGACAGAGGGAATCTGGATGATGAAGAGAGAGAGAGATGGTGCGGAACCTATTCACTACTCAGCCCAGGATTGCCCAGGCTTTAGACAGATTACAGGATACCTTAGAGCGTTTGGAGATGGGTGGACATAGAGGCAGGCGAAGTAGATCAATTTTAGTGGCTGGTTGTTAGCGCAACCATCAGTCCAGTTCTTCGGTTGGGAGCTCCCTTCATTCCTCTAGGCAGCATCACCATCGTACACCTGCTACAAATAGACCATTGCTTCCTCAGTTCATACTAGGTGAACAGTAGGCATAGGTGGAACCACCAGAGGTGGGGTTCTAGGAGTCAGTTTTGGCAGCGACAGCTGAGTGGAGAGCTCTATCGCCTAAGGTTAGGGATGTCTTCCCTCTTCCCCAATATTGTGCACAGCATAGAGATACAACTAGGTTCAGGGGAGATCGTGGTTATAGACCACCACAGTAGCAACAGAATTATGACCTCAATAGAGCTATTGGGAAGATCACATTGACTACATATAATGGCTCAGGAGATAGGAGTGCACGAGCTTAGGTTCACAAGTTGGATATATATCTTTCATTATGGCCCATGCTTGAGCGTGAGGCTATTCAGTTTGTTGTGTTGCATCTAGAGGGGATTGCCTATGATTGGTGGCACCATGGATTGGTCACTCAAGATCACGCCTTAGTACATTCCTATGCTGAGTTCACTGAGCGACTCATTACATGGTTTGACCGTAAGGATACAGAACTTTACTATAGAGAGTTGGCTCATCCGAGACAAACTGGTCATGCAGAAGCTTATATTAATGAGTTCCAGCAGATTCTGCTTAAGGGATTGGTCCGTGCTTTCTAGCCGGCCACTCTTAAGGATGCTATTGATGTGATATTGAGACTGGAAACCACTCCTACTTATCCATCGAATAAAAGGACATTCAGAGATTCACAGTATCCACAGAAGGCCAACACCTCACAGCTTAGGGATGGTCAGTCAGCTAGACCTCCTAGGATGGACCTAGAGACACATAATGATTTGAGGAGGAAGAAACTATGCTTCTCATGCAAAGAACCTTGGGAGCCCAGGCACCGTTGCATGGGTAAAGGAAAGGTTCATTTGATTGAGGTGACTTTTGAGATAGGAGATGAGGATATGCCCAACACTGATGTTGAGGATAGTATGGAGGATGTTGAGCAGGTACAAACACAGTTGGAGTTAGATACCCCTGAGCCCATGGTGTCAGCCAAAGTGGCTATGGCTACCCTCTCCAGCTATCCTAAGTTTCATGCCTTCCGATTGAGAGGTACACTAAAGGGCGAGCGGGTCACAAGCTTGGTAGACATAGGTGCTATGCATAACTTTATTGATCGGAAGTTGCTTGAGACGTGTGGGTTACAGTATGAGGAGTTTGGTGGTTTCAGAGTGAAGGTGGTAGATGGTGCAGTTTTGGTTTGCACCAAACGGATTCCAAAGCTTAGTATTTAGATTGGGGATTATACTCTGACCAATGATTTTTATGTGCTTCCTATAGAGGATTATGATGTGGTTTTGGGCATGCAGTGGTTACAGGGTATTGGGCGTTACATTATTGATCACCACCGTATGCAATTAGAGTTCCTTTTTGGGGGTAAGAAGATTATTTTGAGGGCAGCTTCAGATGGTGGACCTAGAGAGGTGACTTCTCGCAAGATGGAGACTATCCTTAGACATAATGATGTGCTTTGGGCTGCACATTGTTTGGTTAATTTCAAAACACCCACACCTCAAGATGATTGTGTATTTTATGTTGACATTCAGTCAGTGATGGATCGTCATGGAAGAGTTTTTGGTGACATACCTCCTGGAGAGGTTTTGAGCATGGTATAGAGTTGAAGGATGGAGCAAAGCCAGTAATGACTACACCATATCGTCATCCTAGGGCCTATAAGGATGAAATTGAGAAGACTATTCATGAATTGTTGGATATGGGTTTCATTCGGCCAAGTTTTAGCCCCTTTGCTTCTTCAGTAGTGCTTGTTAAGAAGGATGAGACTCTACGGATGTGTGTAGATTACAGAGCATTGAACAAAAGGACAATCGAGAATAGATATTCTATTCCACGCATTGATGAGTTGTTGGATAAGCTTCATGGAGCTATTTTTGCTCAGGCTACCATCAGATATGTGTATGAGCAGAGGATATACACAAGACTGCCTTCCGTTGTCACTATTGACACTACGAGTTTCTGGTAATGCCCTTTGGCCTTAGCAACGCACCAGCTACTTTCCAATCCTGTATGAACCATATCTTCAACAAGCAGTTGAGGAAGTCGGTTCTAGTATTTTTTGACGACATATTGATTTATAGTTGTACTTGGGAGGATCATATCAAACATGTTAAGGAGGTACTTAGCATAATGGAGAGTCAGTCTCTATTTGCTAAGCTATCCAAATGTGAGTTTGGATTGAGGGAGGTATTATATTTGGGTCATGTGATCAGTGCTGATGGGGAAAAGGTGAATGGGGAGAAGATTCAGGTGATTCAAAATTGGCCTAGCTCTCAGAACATTATTGGGTTACGTGGATTCCTTGGTTTGTGTGCTTACTACAGAAGATTTGTGAAAGGTTTCTCTCAATTGGTAGCACCTTTGATAGATCTCACAAAGAAAGGGGCGTTCAGATGGACAAAACTAGCACAGGGGGTCTTTGATAGACTCAAGGAGGTTATGAGTACTTGTCCCATTTTCGCACTACCTGATTTCTCGCAGCCATTTGTCCTAGAGTGTGATGCTTCAAGCTTGGGTATAGGAGTACTGTTGATGCAGAATAGACACCCCATTGCCTATGAGAGCAGGAAGTTGCAAAACAATGAAAGGTTGTACTCTACCTATGATAAGGAAATGTTGGCTATTATGCATGCGCTAACAATCTGAAATATTTCCTAAATCAAATAGAGCTCAATGATCGACAACAAAAATGGGTTAGTGAAATTCAAGCTTATGACTTCGATATCGAATTCATAAAGGGGAAGAATAATACTGTGGCTGATGCACTCTCTAGGAAACCCTCATTGGCTGCCCTATGTTCATTGAGCGAGATTTCAGTAGATTGGAAGGCTCAACTTTTAGTTGAGTACTTCAAGAATCAGCATGCTTGTGAGATCATGGAGGGTTTGATAGTGGATGACAGATATAGCGTGGTAGATGATATTATCTACTACAAGGGTACGGTTTATCTTGTTCCGGGTTCTTAGTTGAAGGAACAAATTTTGCATGCTCTCCATGATACTCCTACAGTAGGACATCCAAGATATGGTAAGACTTACAGGGAGGTTCGTGAGAGATTCTCTTGGAAGGGTCTCAAAGATAATGTTTTACTCCATGTTCATGAGTGCATGACTTGTCAGCAGAACAAGTCTGAGCATACCTACCCAACAGGTTTATTGCAGCCCTTACCTATACCAGATAGAAGTGGATAGGGATCTCTATGAATTTCATTATAGGTCTTCCTCGAGTTCAAGGGAAAGATTGTATTTATGTTGTTGTGGATAGGCTAACCAAGTATACCCACTTCTTTCCCATTGCATTAGATTTTACAACATCACAGGTGGCTGAGTTATTCTTCAAAGAAGTGTTTAGACTCCATGGTCTTCCCAAGACCATTGTGAGTGACAGGGACAGTAAGTTCATGAGTTCCTTTTGGTAGGAACTTTTTAGGCTAACAGGCACTGTGTTGACACCTAGTACTAGTTACCACCCTCAAAGTGATGGATAGACCGAAATAGTTAACAAGTGGGTTGAGGGTTATTTGCGTAACTATGTGTTAGGGCAGCAAAAAGCATGAGTACGTTGGTTGTATTTGGGCGAGTATTGTTATAATACCACACACCATATATTCATTGGCATGACGCCTTATAGAGCTCTCTATGGATACGAGGCATTATCTTTCATTGATTTGGCACTTAGTGATAGCAGAGTACCCTTGGCTTAGGATTGGTTATAGGAGAGCCAGGATATCATGAGATCTTTCAGGGAGAATTTACAACAGACTTAGAATCAGCAAAAGATATACACTAACAAGCACAAAATTGAGAGAGCATTTGAGGTGGATGATATGGTCTTTTTGTGCTTACAACCATATTGACAAAGCACCCTAAAAAGGGGGGAGCTGAAAAGGTCCAACCACGTTTTTATGGTCCATACCGAGTCATCAGGCAAGTGGGGGAGGTTGTATATGGGGTTGAGTTACCACCTGGCAGTAGAATTCATAATGTATTCCATGTATCTTGCCTGAAAAAGGCATTTGAAGAACAACAAATTACAGTTTCACCTGAGTTACCTCCCATGGATGAGGAAGGTAAATTGATTTTGGTTCCTGATGAGATTTTGGAGGTAAGGGAACGACGGTTGAGAGGCATGGTGATTCGAGAGTATTTGGTACGATGGAGAGATCTTCCCATAGAGGATGCCACATTGGAGGGTGAGAGCATTTTACAACATCCAACATTACAGTTGCTCGTGGGCAAGCATCTTCGAGAGGGGAGGACTGTCATGTTCCCTCTTTAACTCCGTCTAGCACAGACTTGTGAGTCAGCTTATTATGAGGTCTTGTAGGCTGATAGGGTTGGATAGAGACCTAGTATGGTTATATAGTGTTGAGAATTTGGTGTTCTGGCAGTTGTTTAGTTTGGAGACGTTCCTTGTTTTTAGGAGGCAGTTCCTAAAATTATGGGGTTATTCCCACTTTTTAGGAGGGATGATCATGCCCAGGGTTGAATCTCCATGAGATGATTCCTTGAGTTTAGTTTCAGAGGAATAGGGTTTGTTTCCTAAGTTTTAGGAGCATCCCTATATTTTAGGGATGAGATTGCCAGTGGATCCTTGATTTCTGACTTTAGTCACAAACAGGTGATAGGATGATTTCATGGTTTGTGGTGTCATTGGGGCATTTTGTAGCTACTTGGTTTATATTTTTAATATTTCCTAAGTTAGTGTTTAATAATTAAATAAGGTTAAGTTATGGCCATTTTGGAGTAATAAGGGGTTTTTGGCCCCATCTAGATGCATATCCCTTGGTGTAATAGCTCATTGGAAAGGTCTTGAACTTTTCTAAATATTTCTCTTTTGACTCAGAGTATTTCGGTGAACAAATTTCTTTCTATTGGGAAAAAGGTCATTTTCTGGATACTTGTCCACTTATAAAATGAGAAATATATTATTTTATAACCCAACGCCACATGGAGACACTTTTGGGGTTAAAGCTAAGTATGGTGGGTTATAAGGAGGTAAAGAAAAATTTCTAGGGCATTATTGACATATTACATCTTCGATTTGTGATTTGGGTTTTAATTCAACTTTCAGCACTCGGGACACCAACCCCACTTGCTTTGCCTGTTTGGGACGTAGCCCCCAAAACAGTGGTTTGGATTTGTTGCAGTTAGAAGCATCTTGGAGATTGTGCATTGTTTCTTCTCGGGAACGTAGTATTGAGTCAGACTTTTAGCTGGGGTTTGGGCACTCTATCCACGTGTGGGCACTTTGCAGCTGTACCGCAACACCTGGCAGCCATATTCTTTCCCACGTGAAACATTTGAGAGCTAGAACCTGGCCGTAGCTTCTTTTTGGGCTCATATTTCTCTTTCACGCCTTCAAGTTGGGTTTATCCTTAGTTCTAATCATCTGGATATTATTGCAAATCTTCATCTGGTTACAAATTAGGCTTTATATTCAAAAATCTTCTTGAAGCAAAATTGCTTTGGTTGTATTTGGAATACATTTTCAGAATTGGTTCATGTTATTGTACTTCTGTTATTACTTATTGCAAAATCATCAAAAACATAAAATAATCAAACCCTTCTGCAACTTCCATGTAGCTCTGCAAGAAAATTTTAATAAATAGGGAAAACAAATTCAAAAATAATAAAATTATAGCAAATCGGCAGAAGTGATCCATCAGGGATCCACAATAATTAGCTTATGAGGATCACCACAATAGGCTAATCCCTCAAACTTTGATGCTAGCAAAAATGGAGACATTACAGCATGTGATACCATCACATGCAATTAACCTTGTTTTTACATTACATGTAATTTGTCAAATACAAGTTACAAATATATAGTGAAAATATTCTAACTCCTTGACAAGACACAACTACTATTACATCATACTTTATTGGTCTTTGTGCTGCTATAAGGATGCTTTATGATTGATGTGGTTAGGTTTGGTGGAAGCATCTTGATTTGGAACATGAGCTTGCATCGTTGGCCGTTTTGCAGTATAATGGTGGTTGTTTTTTGGAAAGCACATTTGTTTCTTTCCATCTCTGTCTTGAAAATGTTCTATGCCTGCAATTATTCCATATTTCATCCCTTTCTTTATATGTTGTTGTTCTTTAGTCACTGGAAATAGTCATAACATGGTCTTTCAAGCTTGAACTTTGCATATTTGGAGAAGCATGCATATAGGATATAAGTGGAAGGCCTTTGAGCAACAAAGGGTGAAGGATTTTAGGCTAAACCAACTCTTCAAATGAGGGAAAAACTCAAAAATGAGATTTTTTGAAGGCACTGCATATGAGTGGACAACAAGCTTAGAGGAAGGTAATGGGGTGCATATTCATGTATATAAAAATGGGAAGATTATTTACTCATAAGTGGGGTTTTCATGTCCCATTACAAGTTAAGAGATAGACACTTAAAGCTCACAAATGTGAATTTTACGTCCATTTTGAGCCTTGACAAGAGCATGGAAAGAGTATGTAATGCACTTGAAGGTGGGCTTTTTTCTTGCACTTGCATGCAAGACACATAACTTGCTTGTGATGTCCCAATTTAGTAGGTTGTAGGAATTTGGTTATGCTAGCTCATGATTGCAACCCTCATAATTTGACAATTGGATTTGAGGGTCTTTGATTGGGTGACTTACTATTTATAGTATGTTAGTCGGGCGAGTTACTTTTTTTGGTAGTGCATTTGTTGATGCTTTGGGTTAGGCCATAATTGCCTCTGGTTAAATCAAAGTAACGAGACTCGGACTCGGCTCAGACTCGGCAAGGGTAACTTGACTCGTGACCCAGCTCTAACTCGTGACCCGGCTCGGCAGTGACTCGGCGGTGACTTGGCAAAGTGAAAAAACTTTAAAATTTTGAGATTTTTTAGGATTTAAAGAACATTCCATGCACCCATTATTGAATAAAGCGTAAAGACACAATAACATCATTAAATAGAAGATAATTTGATCATAATGCACATACTTAAAACTTCAAAGTCAAACATCGATTACATAAGTACAATACTACAAAGGTAAATTGCTAAATACTATATTACTAGTAATTAAAGTTTAAAGTTTAACTTTAAAGTTTAAATAGTAGCTGAAGCCTAAAGGAAATATTATAAAAGTAAAAGTGTTAAACATAGAATCATATATAAAATGATAAATCCATGCAAACCATCAAAATGTATATGTATTATGTATTATGAAATCCAACACATCAAGATTCAATAGTCATCATCAAATTCAAATGTTCCAAATTCTGATCATATATTAAGTTAAACAAAAAGTTAAAACAAGACTATAAGTCTACAGCTATGGCTCCTAGTCGGAGTCCTCATCATCATCCTCATCCTCATCCTCATCGTCATCCTCATCGTCATCATCATCCTCATCCTCATCCTCAACCTCAAGCTCAGTATAATCTATAAAATGCCTCTTAGTAAGGCGGCTAAGGTAGGTCCTGAATGTCTCAGTAGCCATAGCATCAACCTGTGAGGTGCCTCTAGGATCAATTGTAGTCTCTGCCTCTGGCTTTGCCAATGTCTGTGAGGTGCCACTAGGAACAATTGGAGCTCTTTGGTTCTCTGCTGCCATAGCCACAGCCTCAGCCTGGCCCTCTCTATCTGCCTGATCAAGCCACCGTAGGTCCTCATCATCAAAGATAGGATCAGAAGCCTCAGTGATCCACTCAGACTCTGGATCAACCTCCTCTAGAGCAATTGGAGAGGTGTCACTATCCAAAATCTCCCTGATCCTAATGTGCAGGTTGTAGTGCACAAAGACTAGCCTATTCATTTTCTCCACAGACAACCTGTTACGCCTTTTCGAGTGGATGTGCTTGAATATGCTCCAGCTGCGCTCACATCCAGAAGCGCTACTTGGTTGGCTCAAAATGCGGATGGCAATTTGCTGAAGGTTTTTGGTTGAAGGCCCAAACATTTGCTACCATCTATCTGAATTTTGAAAAAAAGAAAACAAAAAAATATTAGTCTCATTTCAAAATTTGAACTTTAAGTTTAAAGCTAGAAATTTAGAAACTAGATTGTATAAGGCTTAAGCTGCAATTTTTACCTGGCTGCAATTTTATACGACCTTCTTTGCAAATTTGACTTGAAAAAATGGCCCCTGATGCATTATTATAGGCATCCATCTCAAGCAATATATCTGTGGGATTAGGGGACATCTTCAATATTACTGTGTATAGGCCACTAAGAACCTCCTCATCCGCCTTGAAATCATCACGGAAGCGGTATGCCGGATTGAGGTAATAGGCTACTGCATGGATGGGCTTATAAAGCTGATTTTGCCATCTCCTATCAATTATCTCCCAAATAGGGCCATGGTTTTCCTCAACTCCTACATATTTGGCCTTAATAGCCTCCTTGGCCCTATCTATGCCCTAATAAATGTAGCCCATAGAGGGCTTCTCGCCATCAGCAACTCGTAAGAGAGATACAAGGGGCTCAGTGATCTACAAAACAATTAAATAAAAAAATAATTTAGTGAATGATGAAACTTTGTAAAGTTGCACAATGAAAATAAAACAAAAATATGTATGAGATAAATTAATTTAGAAAATTTTAAGACTTAAGCTTTTAAAATTTAAAATTTAAATTACCTCCACAATCTTCGAACACGGCTCCCAAAAACCTTCATTATCATAAATGCATTTTGTTGCATCTATCCCTGTAGGGCTGGTGGCAAAGGAGGAGGAACTCCATTCTGGACCAACAAACATGCACCTCAACTCTAACCTTGAAGTCAACAAGGATTTTAGTGTGATAAAGTTAGAGGTAAATCTTGTGATACCAGGAGGAGCCAACTCTTTTCCCTTCATGTATTGCCTCATAGTGCTGAGGACCAAGGCATGATTGTAGATGAACTTGCAAAGATTTTTGGCCTTGGTAACACATGATTTCACCCATACAAGCTTGCCAATATCCTCTTAACATGAGGTCGATGCGATGGGCCGCACATGGAGTCCAAAAGATTTTTGGGTGTCTCTCCATCAAAAGTTTTCTTGCAGCAATTTTAAATTAATTAGTAAACCATGAAAATTTTTGATGTATTAAAAGACTTTTAATTTCCAAAATTTACTGAAAAACTAAAACAAATTTTTTAGGAGTAGAACTTAGAAAGTTAGAAATTCAAATTTTACCTGTAGCAACATAATTAGCTGCATTATTAGTCACCACTTGGACAACATTCTCTTCCCCCACCTCCCTTATGACCTTCTCAATAGTCTCACATAAGAATGTTGCATTTTTAACACGTGAGGAAGCATCTATGGACCTCAAAAACATGGTGGATCCTGAAAGTGAAAATTAAACAAAATAATTATCATTCAAGAATCAATAGTCAGTAAAACAAAAATTTTCGTTATTCAGTAATAGTAGACATTAAATTTTAGACTTCAAGAAGTAAAGCATGATGAGTTACCTCACTAGAAACAAGAAAATTTAGAAGGGTTCTATTCCTCCTATCTGTCCATCCATCCGTCATAATGGTACACCCCTTTTGGCTCCAAATCTTTTTATGGTCCTCCAACTCAAGTTTCATCTCCTCAACCATATCTAGTAAGAGGGGGCCACTCAACTCATCTTCAGTGGGGGCTTTAAACCCCGCACCACAGATGGAAACTGCATCAATCATCCCCTGCCAATAAGGAGTCCTGTTACATTTATAAAAACATTTTAATTAGCATATTTCAAATTTTCAACATCAAATTAAAAGTATAAAATTGAATATAAATTTTAAAACTTAAAACGTAAAACAATCAAATATCAATGAAGTTGAAGTACTTGGCTGCTATAAATGGAATGTTGCAGAAAAACCAAAACTTGCAAATTGCTCTTACTCTAGCTTCATATATCTCCCTATTCCAGCCCATGCTCTCAAGTGAGGGTTGTGCACCAGGAGTGGTACGCAGTACAAAAAAATTGTCCAACCTACTAGATCTTCTGACTCTAGGATGAAAGGCAAAGCCAATACCACTAGAAGGGGCAGCAACCGTAGCACCACTAGAAGTGCAAGGAATAGATGAAGAAGAAGAATGAGCAACAAAAGCACTACGACGATAGGGGGGACGAGAAGAACCTTCTCCAACACAGCCTACTGACTCAGAAACATTTGCAAATGAGCGTGGAAGGGAACTAGAATCAATCTGAGCTAACTCTTCTAATTGTTTTCTTTTTAATTCTTTTTCTTGTTCATATTTTTCCAAGGCTACATAACAAAAACGTTTAGCCTCAACAGTTGCAGCTCCACAAGGCTCAGTATCATGACCATGTATGCCAGCAATATGGTATTTTAATCTATTTATCCCCCCACTATTAATGAATTTGCAAAATAGGCATTTTGTTTGAGTTCTCTTTCTACCCGGAAAGTCTATGGTGAACTTCCAACACTCATCTTTTTTATTGCCTTTAGAGAGCTTGGGTTTTTTACCTCCAGAAGCCATTATGAGTAAGGAAAAATGTAAAGGTTTCTACAATAAGACATTTTAGACCAAATATTACCATTTTAGCATTGTATTTTATGAAGATCTAAAGTAACAAAAAAATCATAAACAAACAAAAAAAATTCATGCAAAAAACCCATAAGCATAGAGAAAAAAATCATCAAAATCTAAACAATCAACTCTTACCTCTTTCAAATGCTTTGGGAAGTGTTGAGAAGAGCTCCTATAAACTCCTTGATGATCTAAATGCAAGCTCCACTGTCACAAATGCAAGCTTTTCTCCTCTTTGTTTTAGCTGGTTGCAAAATAAGAAAACTCTATTTCTCTTCTACCTCTCTCTCTCTTTCTTCTTTTCACTATAGAGTGTTATAGGAGTCCTTTTAGGGTTATAAGAGTGAGAAAGATTAAAAAAAAACATTAAAAAAATTTGCAAAAAAATTATATTTTAATGGTTGAATTTTTGTCTGCTGCGGCTGGGTCAAGCTCAGCCGAGTCAGGCGAGTCACTCTGTGACTTGCGAGTTACGCGAATCAGGCCACGTGACTTGCCGCTCACGAGTCACAGGTCATTGTGACTCAGCGGGGTCAACGTGGCTCGTTGATTCGCGTGACTCGCCGCGAGTCACGTTAGTTTGGGTTAAATACTTGATAATTCTTGTTCTTGGAGTATAAAGAGAAGCAATTTACTAAGTTTTACTTAATCAATTAGTTATAAGCCTAAAGCATAGTAACAAGAATCGCGACGATTCATGCGATTTGGCGATTCAATTCAAGCCAAACAATTTTTTGTGAATCGGTGAATCAAATTAGTGATAAAGGGTTTATGAAATAAGTTACTAAATTTCAAGGGTTTTTTTAATTTGTTGATTTGTGGCCGATTCGATTCCGATTCATGGCTGATTTGTGATTTGATTTGGCCTTGCCGATTCTGATTCTCCCTACTTTGGCCTAAAGTCAAGTATTAAATACAAAAGTGCATGAAATTATTTAAATTTAAAGGGTTGAATATGTATCCAAATGCAAATTCACAAGTAAGTGAAAACTTTAAGTATGAAGTTTCTTAAGTGAAAAGTGTGAATTTGAAGCCTTAGCTATTAGGTGTGATAAAGAACTTTTTGAATTAAAATGTTATAAATACAACTCCTTGCAAAAGTTTGATTCATTCTTATGGCAATTGATATTTTTTTCTGAGTGGGGTTTTCAAGGGTTTGAGTGTTGCTTTTAAGAGAAAGGTGATTTCTTTTGGTGGATTGTGCTTTGAATTGGTCATTGTTGTCCTAATTGTGTCATAGACTGATTACTAAACTGCAGATTGATCAGGGGTTTAAAAGTATTATTTGTTCAAGGAATTAATTCAATATCACAGCTGTGCGTTTGGCATAAGAACAACTCTCAAGATGGGTTATAATTCTTCCATTAAGAGCTACATTTGATGCCTGTATGTATTCCGAATTGGGTGGCATTGGGATTTTCTATGGCAGCATGGAGTCTACTACTAGGTGTGCTCAATTACTAGGAACAGCGTTAGATTTCTCAAGGGCTGCTTTGTCTTTCTAGGCCTATTGACAAGTCACACAATTGTGCACATATTGCAGGACATCATCCTTGAGGCCCTTCTATGAGAACCTCTCTTTGATCTGTGTGTAAGCCTCGAAAATAGCCCCGATGCTTTGCAAGCGGTGCATCAAAGGGACTAAGAAGATCCTATTTTTATAATATATCACATCACCACAAACTGTGTACTTGTCATCCTATATCAACCCATTTGCGATCTCACAAGCAAAATTTTTTTTGGTATATTCAACCTATAGTTGAGATTTCCAATCTGTTATAATCTCACTTAGGGAACATATGGACACAATTGTAGGTCTCCTTGATAATGCATCAACAACAATGTTTTTCTTCCCCTTAGACATACTTGATGTCAAAATCATATGTCTATATTCTACTGACCCGTTCTTGCTAGTGTTCATTTAGTTCGTTCTATTCCACGAAGTATCTTAGGCTATTGTGGTCTATAATGTCCCCTTTTTAGCATTCATAGCATGATGTTGTCGTTAGCATATTTCCCCACGGTCTCATAGGCTAACCAAGACATTAAAGGGACTTAGAGGCCATTTGGCCTAGATAGTTTCAGTTGCAGGTCTTTCTGAGGGGTTTTGAGGCAACTTTGGGCATACTTACTATTTATAGTAAGTCATCTTGGATATGGTCGGACATCTAGTGGCAGCGGTATGTTGATGGTAATTGTTTAAAATCGACAAGAAGACTTGTTTATCATTGATAAGATTTGTTATGCATTGATAAAGTTATTTTATAAAGTTAAATTTAAATATTTAATTTTATTAATGCATAGACTATAGTTTGTGGAAAATATTTAAATTAAAAGAGTCCCCTTTATTTTATAACACATTGGAGACATAAGTTACATAAAGGGAGTTATCTTTTATCCCACATTGAGAAAACGAAAGATGGAGCTCTTGTGAGAACACTATAAAAGAAATGGAAGAGCTTCTATTTTAGCATGGTTGGCAATATCAAAGAAATTGGAGAATTTGCTGGAGATTATGTCTCAATAGTTTGGAGGACGAAATCCCTTCAAGCTGAAAATCTTGACGCCATTGAAAGATATGGTCTTGAGATTCAACATAGTAGCAATCTGAAAAAACGGGTACGAAAAAGCAGTCCGAGAAAGCGGAATCGAAAAAGCAGGCTAAAAAAGTGGATACGAAAAAGCAGTCCGAAAAAAATGGAACCGAAAAAGCAGGCCGAAAAAGCAGTCCGAAAAAGCAGAACCGAAAAAGCAGAACCGAAAAAGCAGGTCGAAAAAAGCAGATACGAAAAAGCAGGCTGAAAAAGCGGGTACGAAAAAGCAGGCCGAAAAAGCAGTTCGAAAAAAGCAAAGCAGAAGGGGCAGCATAGAAGGAAATTATTTCAGCCATCTACAACCAGGTTCTTTTGTTAGTATTGTTTTTAGGGTGTTATAAGCTTTCAGCTGTAAGTGTGCATTATACCAGCATAATCATTTTATAATCCATGTAAATGCCAAAGTCTTGGCCATATTTCATGAGCATTGTAATTTTCATTGCAATTAAGATGATAATAGTTGTTGGTGTCATTTAAGCAATTTAATATCATTATTTATCAGCTAGTTAGTTTGCATACCAACTGTTTGTAAAAATGCCAGTTGGCTGTAGGTGTTCATTTCTCATGCTCAGATCATATATATGCACTGAATATTGTCAAATTTAGTAGCACACTCATGTTAGGTCATTTGTGTAGTCCATTGTAGTCTTCTAGCACAAGATTTTCATTGATGCAAATTGTTAAAAGGTCAATTGAAGCTAGCTGAAATACTATATCAGTCATACGTCCCTTGCATGTGAATTGTTTGATGAAATTCTTTGAGCTTTCATCAGCATTTTTGAGGGCAGATTTGAGGAGGGTTATTATATTGGTATCAGAGCTTGCTTGCAAAGTGTTTGACGAAATGTCAAACAACTGAAGTATAAAGATTTTTGGTGTTTGAAGAAGTTATAACCTATTGGGGTTATTACAGTGGTATCAGAGCTTGCTTGCAAAGTGTTTGACGAAATGTCAAACAACTGAAGTATAAAGATTTTTGGTGTTTGAAGAAGTTATAACCGATTGGGGTTATTACATGGTCTGCCCTCACCACAAACTTACCACCCACCAAATATTGTTTGATTTTCACCAACACATGCATGATTGTGAGCATCGCCTTATCATACGTAGAGTCAAGTATCTCATTGTATCTCAATTTTCTACTCTCATAAGCTATAGGATGGTGATTCTAAATGAGAACCACTCCAAAACCCTCTCCTGAAGCATTACACTCCAACACAAAGGTTCGAGGGAAATCTGGAAGGGCCAAGTCTGGACAACTTGTTATGTCCATCAAGCATTGCCCATGCCTCCTTTGACCATCTAAATTCTCCCTTCTGAGTAAGATCTGTCGGGGGGGCTGCAAAGTGTTAATACCTCTTAACAAATATCCTATAATAAGTACATAAACCAAGGAATGCTCATAGCTCAGAGATGTTCCTGCAAGGTGGCCTGTCTCAAACCGCCTAAATCTTCTCCTCATGCACCTTAACCCCATCTTGTCCAATCACGTGTCCCAGATGCAATATTTCAATAACTCAAAACTCACATTTGGATAACTTGGTAAACAATGATTGGGTCTCCATATTCCTGAGCACGTCATGCAAATGTCTCAAGTGGTCCTCCCATGTCCTGCTGTAGATCAAGATGTCATAAGAAACCAAAACATATTTTCTAAACTACTTATGAATGATGTGGTTCATACATGACTAGAAGGTGGTAGGTGCATTAGTGAGGCCAGAAGGCATCACTAAAAACTCATAATGACCACAGTGACATCTGAAACCTATTTTGTATGTCCTCCTCTTGACTGGGATCGGGTGATATCTTGAGCAAAGATCAACCTTTGAGAAGAAGATTACCCCATGTAGCTCATCTAGCAGCTCCTCTATGTGTGGAATAGGATACCTACTTCTAATTGTTTTCTTGTTAAGTGCACAATAATCAATGTATATGTGCATACTGTCGTCCTTCTTCACTAACACCACAAACGAAGCAAAGGGGCTTAAGCTAGGTGTGGTGTGCTTCATATCCAATAACTCCTTGATGGTCTTCTCTATCTCTCTTTGAATTTCTCAGGATGACAACAGGGAGTTGTAATGGCAAGCTTAGAGACCTCTAGCTCAATCACATTCTCAAACCACTGACCAAGAGCTACCCCAAGAGAAATATCACCAAAAAAAAGGTTGTGCTTATCTAGAATTCTTGAACATCCACATGAAAAGACCAATCATCCTGTGATGCTGACTTGGATGAGATGAAACACTGTGCTGCCCAAGCCACATCATCATGTCTAAACAATGACTACATCCTGAAACTACCACCAGTCCCCCATCAAAGAGTGCCTTGAGCATAACCTTCCTGCCATTTTCCATGAACTCAAGTTGTATCTTCTTGAAATCTTGAACATATCTCTTTAGGGATTGCAACCATTGGATACCCAAAAGTGTATCGATCTCCCCAAGCCCCACTACATAAAAATTATCTAGCAAAGTATAGACACTCATCTAAATACTCAACTATATCTCCCAATCACCAAAGAGTGAATCAATCTACCATTGTCACATTGAACCCAAGGAAGTTTGCTACCTATAGCCCGTGTTTGGCAACTAGACCAGAACTACCAAAGAGAATCACAACACACTTAGCGTCTCAGGTACCATAACTACCACACAATGAAACTCATTAATATATGCCTCTACATGACCTCTCTGCTTTAGCAGTGCGGGATACCTATAATACAACTCCACATCCTTCCTATCAAACCTAGCATGAGTCTCTTGATGAAATATGCATAGGAGTGTACATGACCATGATTTTGAGTTAGTGAACAATGGTGCTACCAATCATAAGCAACACCCTCATGTAGTACTACAAACTATGTCACCTCTCTCCAACATAGGCTTAAGTAATAAATAAATATCCAACTTGTACACATGTGCTCCTACATTGATACTACCATTGCCATTGAAGGGGGGCAATGTGAGCTTGCTAGTAGTTCTCTTAAGGTCATTATACTATTTTTGACTAGGGCCCTTGTCTCCCTTGAACCTCATACTATCTCTACAGTGAGCACAATATTGCGGCAATGGAAATGCCTCTTTGAGCTCCAAGGGAAGAGCCCTCCACACATCTGTAACTGCTAGTACGACCTCTTGGAATCCAACTCCCTCCAACGGGTTTACCTGCACCAACTCCTCTTTAGGAAGAAAGCGAGGCTATAATGGCCCATTTGTTGTGTTACTGCATCATCTAGGAGACCCAAATGTACCCCATCCAATGATAGGGATATGCTCCCCCTATTGGTACTAGCAACTAAAATGAAACTTCTACCCGTACCATGTCTACCATGTTGGCCTCTATGATGATCCAATTTCATCTGATCCAGCATATCAAGTAATTTGTCCAAGGTATTGGCTATCTAGGGTTGTGTGTTTATCAGTGTCCTCATAAGCTCTTTGACAACGTCCTTCGACTAAGCCTGTATAGTACCATCTTGCTCATCGTCCATGTTTGTTGGCCTTCTTGAACCTGTCTCTATCTATTCCTGTGCACTACATGCAATTGTAGTGTCTAAATACTTTAGCTCTGCTTGATGCGTAGAAATAAATTCCCAACCCTATAGGCAGGCAAAACCTCTGCTCTGATACCACTAAAAGATCCTTGCTAGGTGATTGATGCCAATGCTAGTGTTTGTTCATAAAAAAATCTTTGACAATGTATGGTGATAATTTGTTTTTGTTTTATTTTGACATTAAGATTTTGTTTTTTTTGTATTTTTTTATAAAAAAATTTCAAGGTTGCATGGGGATGGGTGGGTACTTGGGTACTTAGGGTTTAGGTACAACTATTTTTCAAAATAGGGTATAGAGGTACTTGGGTACATCAAATTTTTAAATATAATTTAATATTTTAAGAAAATCTGAAAATATGAGTCATGATAATGCTTTTTCAAAAAAGGAACTGTTATAAATTTTGGATATGTAATGTATTGTTTTTAGTTTTAGATTTGCAATGTGTTTGTACCATGGTAATGGGGAGACTTGTCTCCCCCCTAAAAGACACATCTTGGAGACTTGTCGCATCTCCAGAGACCTCAAAAAAGGTTGGAGACTTCATGAATAAGTCTCCTGAAGTCTCCCAATCTCCTAATCCAAAAAGTGAAGTCTCCTCAAAGTCTCCTCAAAGTCTCCTGTTAAAAAAAAAATGTAAAATGTATTATTAAATTATTTATGTATTTTAGCCCTCATTTTAATGTTTTTAATGCAAAAATTAAGACCAATGACAATTTAAATGATTTTTTGGAGAGCATGATAGTTGAAGACCTTGAGATGGATGATCACAACCTTGTGGAGTAGATGATAGTACCATCAACATACTAGTACTAAATAGATTCTGGTTTTTGTTTCCTGTACTAAGTTTGTTCGTTTTTTTACATATCGACAATTTAGTACTTAGCATCAAACTATACTTTTTTGAATTTCAAATTTGAATATGTAATGATAATCTCAGCGATTATCAATTTGATATGATAACGATCATATGCAATATTCGGAAAACAGGTATGACTATGAGATATACTAATGTGATTATGTGAGTTTTGAAATATTTGACTTTATCTAAATGTGCCATTACTATTATTATTTTCCTTACTCTTTTAGTTTTATAGTATTAGTATTTTGTATTTAGAATTAACCTCTTTAAACTATAAAAAAAATTGTTGTCTCCAAGTATCCCCCATCTCCTAGTTTTGAAAAGTTGCCATACCGGTACCAGTACCGAAGACCTACAAGTCTCCTCATCTCTTGGTGACCTTGGTTTGTACTAATAATATATGCTAAATGTTTAGATGCAAAATAGAGAAGGCAGACTTTAAACATGAACAAGAAGAACATAAATCATATAACAATGATGAAATATCTCAAATAGATATTTACTCTACTGCTTCTATAATGTTTAATTATATAAATTATATTTTCTTGTAGATTTGTTTTGATCTTATAGAGCTAGACAGAAGTTGCAGAAGAATGTTGCTTCTTTTTGTATTATCAGAATATAAGTATTACACTGAATAAACAACAATAACTGATAAAATAGTAGTGATAGAAATCATATGCAATAATACATACTAATTTGGAAATGATTCTAAAACTGTACCAGCAGAGTCTGATTTATTTTAGAATAGTCCCAATAAGGATGTACTTCAAACAAGGTTGAAGCCAGCTAAAGATGGGAACCAGTTACAGCCAAACAAGTTCGAATGATAAAGCCCAAGCTGCTGCAATAAAACAACTCTAGTCTGCTGCAATTAAACACCTCAGAATTCCTCACGTGAGTTATTGCAAAAAAACGCCAGGCTGAACCAAAGTGGCCACCTTCCCTAAAATTCCATTGCTTGCAATACCAGAAATCAATCCTCTGCCTTGGTCAAACTATATGCATAAGAACCTTTGAATATAATCTTGTTGAGGGTTACGTCCCAACAAATCCACTTTCAGCACTAGGGTTTGCGTCCTAGGTGAGGAATGCTCTTCTAGAGCAATGGCATCCAAAATAGGTCGACAAAATGATAAAAGATACTCACCTTTAGGTTGCCTTTTTCTTATATCCCCTCTCCAAGGCAATTCGAACCCTAAAAGAACCCTAAAGTGGAATTCATTTGAACTTTATAATATAACATTATTTTCCCCAATAAAGTTGTCCAAATAGAAAGAAATAATTACTTTATTAATGACAAATAGCTCCAAGAATCAAATAGGTCCCAATAAGTGATAATCAATTAGCAGAGACTAAGCTCTTTCCAACGAGCTATCACACATAGGAAAATTGATCCAGATGGAGCCATAAAACTCCTTATTGCTCCAAAATGGCTAAAAACTTAGCTTTATTTAAATTATTAAAATGCTTAGGAGAATATTTAAATATATTAAAATATTTCCCAAGTAGCCAAGGAACAACCCAGACACCTCCAAAACATGAAACTGAGTTTGTCACTTGCCTGTGACTGATGCTAGACAACCTGGGCCAACTAGCAGTCTCACTCTCAAATCTATGGATACTCCTAAAAAATAGGGAACACACCCAAATCTCTTGAAGTTGATACCAAGGGGTGATCTCATAGAACCTCAACTTTGGAAAACATCACAACCTCCTAAATGGTAGGAATCTCCTACAATCAAGGAACTGCTCTCAACTGATCTACTACTGCCTGTAATACCAAATCAAGACGTTGAAAACCCCGACTGAGTCCTTGATTACCACTGCCAGCCTACGAGACTGCATAATAGGCTAACTTATGTCACTGCTAGATAGAGCTAAAGAGGGGACATGACAATCCTCTCCTCTCGGAGATGCTTGCCCAAAAGCAACTGCATAGCTGGATGCTGTAAAATAGTCTCGCACTCCCAAGTGGCATCCTTTATAGGGAGACCTCTCGAATGAATCAAATACTCTTGAATCACCCTGCTTCTTAGCTGGCGTTCCCTCTCTTTCAAGATCTCCTTAGGAACCAATGTCTGCTTACCTTCCTCATCCAAGGGAGGTAGATCTGGAGATGGTATAATATGTTGTCCCAGTGCCATTTTTAGACATGACACGTGGAACACATCATGAATCCTACTGCCAGATGGTAACTCAATCTCATACGCAACCTCTCCAACATGCCTGATAATCCTGTATTGTCCATAAAAACGAGGTTTGAACTTCTCAGCTCCACCCCTTTTAAGGGTGCTTTACCGGTCAAGCTACAATCGTAGGTACACCATATCTGCCACCTCAAATATCCTCTCAATCTTGTGTCGATCAGCGTAGACCTTCTGCTAATTCTGTGCCTATTGATGATTCTCTCTGAGAAATCTCATGATGTCCTGGTTCTCCTGTACCCAATCCTGTGCCAGAGGAACCCTATTATCACTAATCGCCAGATCAACAAAAGATAGAGCATCATAACCATAGAGGGCTCTAAATGGAGTCATAGCAATCAACATATGATACGTAGTATTATAACAATACTCCCCCAAGTGCAACCAACACACCCATGTCCTCTGCTACGCTACTCTGATATAAACATCAAGATCTTTAAAGTGTAGCATCTCACCATGAATCCACTGGAGGAATGTATTATCCATGTCGATTCTTGGATTCCAAACCAATTTCAAAAAAATTGCAACATATTCATATTGCACCTTTCTGAATAGATATGCAAACCCATATTGCCAATGCCTCTTCATGAGGTCCCTACTAACAATCTTTGAACCTGATGCAATCCGGGGAAATTGACAAAATAATATGCTCAACCACAGCATGCAACGCTCCGTATCTCTCAAACATACAAACAGCTGTTCCATTCTGACAAAAATGCCCAAACACTCCAAACGATGAAGCAATATATGGAAGTCTGTGTAAAGTGATGTATCTCGCAAATCAATACCTGGGTCCCATAACAAAACATATGTTGTACTGTGTGTGATGTAGAAGAACTTCATATTATCACCATCACTATCAAGTAACCCTTTGTGTATGCAGGACATCATATCTATGGGTGAGTAATATCTTGCATGCTCAAAAACTATCAACAATGGCCACCCTATTTCACTGCCATAACTCTAATCAACAACACAAGTGATATCAAACATGCTATCAAACCAATTCCAATCAACAACAAACACTCCCCACTCCATCGCTAACTTATAGGGGCACCTCCCAACACTCCCATACTATTGAAAACCTAATGTAGACAGTGAAAAGCTCAGATGAGTCATAAGATCCCCACTAGGATAGTCACTATTCCTCAATGGATTGAAGAGTATAAAGTCACCAATCAGAAAGCTTATTTCTGCCCCGTCAAGGAAACCGTGAGGCCACCTCTTAACAGAAGTATATGTGTCATCCATGCCCATAAGGACAACTCTTTGAGTGGCCGGCCCCCCAAGTGTTCACAATCATACTCCAAGATTGAGCTCCTCATATCATTGGTGTCATCAAGATCAAGAGCCTCCTTATCATCCAATTCAAAGAGTGCGTTATCTAAAATCAAATCAGCACTCATCTCGGAAAAGGGGTCATCAACAATGACTAAATGTATGTCATCAACTTCTTCAAGACTATAGGCAACAAACTTATGAGAATGGGAAGTAAAATTGCTATCCTTTGTATATCCTTAGTATTAATGGAACTACTGGTATCATTGGATAATGTATCATCAAGTGATTCCTTTTCCTCATTCATCTCATGAATATGTTGTCTATTTGAACAAGCTGTTGCAAGAGGCAGGTCTTATGATTGAGCTGAAGTAATATGTAGTAGACTCAGCTCCACACAATGTTTTTGTAGGTAAAGCATAGATTAAATTCAACTCCCTACTCAGTTCTTCAATCTGATTTTTTGCCATGAGGAGAGCTACTTGAGAATTTCTCAAAGTTTTGAAATATGCTGATCAATCTCCTCTTCTTTCCCCCTCAAAGAAATAGAGTAAATAATACCAAGGTCAAGAAGTTGATCTCTATCTGAAAGGAGGTTTAAGTAATCATTCTTCATTACCTCCATGGCTGTCTTAAGCACATGCAAATCAGAGATTGATGAAGCCTCTTCTTTACATTTATGTCTTCCCTCAAGTTGGACCTTCCAAATGTAGCTCTTTACTAATTTGTGGGAACTGTCAAAATGTGACAAGGCTGCAATGAGCTTTTCTTCACCAACCTTTAGTTGGCTCTCCAAAACAAGCTTATGGACATGTGTAAATCCATAAGCAAAGGATGTGGACTGCCATTGAAGAGCAGGGCTCTCTTCAATATCCTCTTTTGATACCCCCTCAAGATCTTCATCTGGTAATTCCTCTTGCTGGTTATTGCTGGTCCTTGTTTCCCTTGTTAACTTATCTTCTCTCCCAATACTTTCTTTTCTATCCTTTGATTCTTCTTTCCTTCCTTGCTGCTGCTATGAACTTTTGGATACCAAATCATCCTCGGCATCTTGTATACCCATAAATTGTGTGAATGGAAGCATGTCTTGTATCTCCTTAGGAAGAGAACGATACTGATGGTAGCTGTCCATTATTGCATCATTAAAAGCCTTAGCAAGAGGCATCTTACTTGTACCTGTTGACGGGGATGAAACCTTAGAGCGCCCATTTCTAATTCTAGCCATGGTATTGACTTGCAACTAACCCAACAAGCTGGCAGGTTAGAGGCTTTGATACCCCTAAAATATCCCAAATGGATATCTACTCTGTTGCTGCTATAATGTTTAATTATATAAATTATATTTTACTGTAGATTTGTTTTGATCTTATAGAGCTAGACAGAAGTTGCAAAAGAATGTTGTTTCTTTTTGTATTTTTCAGAATATAGGTGTAAGTTATAACAATGAATAAATAACAGTAACTGATAAAATAGTAGTGATAGAAATCATATGTAGCAATACATAATAATCTGGAAATGATTCTAAAACTGTACCAGTAGAGTCTAATTTATTTCAGAATAGTCCCAATACAGATGTACTTCAAACAAGGTTGACGCTAGTTGAAGATGGGAACTAGCTACAGCCAAACAAGTTCGAATGATAAAGCCTAATCTGCTGCAATTAAACACCACAAAATTCCTCACATGAGCTGCTACAAGAAAACGCCAGGCTGAACCAAAGTGACCGCCTTCCCTAAAATTCCACTACCTGCAAAGTGTGACTGCAATACTAGAAATCGATCCTCTACCTTGATCAAACTGTATGCATAAGAACCTTTGAATCTGATCTTGTTGAAGGCTACGTCCCAACAAACCTGCTCTCAGCACTAGGGTTTGCGTCCTAGGTGAGGAATGCTCTTCCAGACAAATGGCATCCGAAATAGGTTGACAAAATGATAAAAGATACTCACCTTTAGGTTGCCTTCTCCTTATATCTCCTCTCCAAGGCAATTTGAACCCTAAAGTGGAATTCATTTGAACTTTATAATATAATATTATTTTCTCCAATAAAGTCATCCAAATAGAAAGAAATCATTACTTTATTAATAACAAACAGCTTCAAGCATCAAATAAGTGTCGGTAAGCGATAATCAAATAGTAGAGACTGAGCTCTTGGTCCCGGTAAGTGATAATAAAATAGTAGACACTGAGCTCTCTCCAACGAGCTATCACACAGAAAAATCGATCTAGATGGAGCTAGAAAACTCCTTATTACTCCAAAATGGCTAAACACTTAGCCTTATTTAAATTATTAAAATGCTAAGTTAGGAGAATATTTAAATATATTAAAATATTTGAGGATATGGGCTATATAGATTAACATTAGACTTGTAAAGGTGGAAAGTGAATGATTTTTTAATGCTGTGGTGGCATTTCCTTCTAAACTTACTAAAAAAATCAACTTGTGAACTTATAATAGTAGTACGTTGCACAAAATTTTACAATGTAAAATATTTTTTTAATAATAAAAAGTACTGATTATTATGTGTGAAATCATCACTGGAATAATTATCAGAAATTATCAATATATTGTATGAATTGGAATGTCAAATCCTAGCCAAAATTGCAACTTTCCTTAAATGGTATTGTTACCTAATTTTCAACCACTAGCTCAATTAGGATGATATGCTACAAGAGACAAATTCTGCTATAGTAGGCTGCATTCAATGATAAATATAAGTATTTTTGCTACAAGAAAGTATAAATAAACAGGAAATACATGCTGTAGGGGAAAGCTTAATGCAAGCTGCTACAAGAAGTAAAGTGTGGCAGTAAGAAGTAAAGTGTAGCTACAGGAAGTAACAATGGAGAAATAGGAAACATACATGATATACCAAATATACAACTTCAGGAATGGATAAGTAATGATCATTGTCATCAAGAAATCTGAAGTTATATGTTGTTGGAGGAAGTGTACAGTTTTACTAGTTTTCTGAATTTTTATTTTTATAGCCGCTTTGCATGCATGGTACAGACACATGGATATATGAATATGGGAAACCATGCTCAAATGAAAGGTATCTGAGTATTCTTCCATTTAAATCAAGTTTGAGGCATTGTCATGACGAAATGAAAGAATTATGTCCATTTTAGTGACAATAGCTGTGCCCAGAAATGTTTCCAGAATTCATAGCCAAAAAGGAAAAATTGTTACAGCCGGACTTGTATGACCCTATAAATTGGTGAGGAGGAAGATATTGATGTAAGGAATAAACTTTGATCTTACCAGAAAATGTTCTGTTGACGTTTAAGGGATTGTTTAATTCATTTTCTGAAAACTATCTTGTTAAAATGGGCACTAAAGCATATATTTGAATGGTTGAATAGATGATTTGTAAATACCAGATATGAAAAATGAAAGAACATGTCTATATTGGTGATCAACAACCATTAATCAGACATAGAAAACTCAGAAATGTAATATTTCTCCAAAATTGTTTATACCAAAACTTCAAAGTATAAGCAGAAAATGCCCAGAATTCAGCATCTTCAAATGCCCAGATTTTAAGAGTTCTCATGCTCCATTGTTGTATTTTAATAATTATTAACTGGTTGATATTTTAAATCAGTTAATAAATTATTAATGTTCTGAAAAAGGAGAGCAAGTAATGACATTAATTGGAATGGATAAGATGCATTAATGAGCTGGAGGACTTCTTCTCAAGAAGTTGAGTTATTTTGCAGGCAAGAGGAGAGTATATAGGGGAGTTGGAGAAGACATAGGGTTGAGTTTGACTTTTCCTTAGAATTTGGAAGGCATTTATAGTCGGAGCATTTTTAGGGGCAGTTTTAGTAAGTCATATGGTTGTGTATGAGTTGGAGAGATTTTTTCATGCATATGACATAATTTTTAGTGAGTGGAGTGCCCTATTTTTGGGGCTATTTTCTTGCATTCGACCCTAGTTGGTTGAAAAGTTGTATTTAGTGAGTTTCTCACTCACTTTGTAATCAGTTCATGCTTTTGGCAGGAAGACATTTAAGAGATTTTTGTTCAATCCTAGTTCTTCACTGTTTTTTAGTATTGTATCTCACTTGTTGCATATGCAAATATTTATATTGGGAACCATTAGTTTGCATTTCAGACCACCTCATGCATTGCAGAATTAGTGTACTGAATAAATGATTGATAGACATTGTTAGTGAACTTATTTTCCTTTCATTTCTGTCTCATAAAAGTGTCTATTCTGTGGTTTTTAAGTGCCTTGTTGCAAGTTACAGATAGTGCCAAAAGCATAGTTCAAAATCTCTTTCTCTGCCACTTCTCGGTGAGGCAAAAAAAAAAGTTCTCAGCAAATATCAGAGATCAATCAGCAACTTCTCGGGAAAATATTGGGAACTTGAAAAACTGACTTAAATTTAATTAGAAATGCATTTTTTTGCGAAATTCAATAAAGATATGCATCTAATGAGTTACTAAATGAGTAAACAAACTTAGCAAGCTAATCTAGATATATATGAACGCAATTTGTAACAAAATTGCATCCTTATGTGGAATGTTAATGTCATAACCCCAACAAAATAAGGCAAACACTTGTAAATTAAACAAGCATTTTTTTTCGAAAATAAAATTCAATATTAAAAAAAATAAAAATAAATAAATATATATATATATATTCCAATAACAAACATTATTAAATACCTTGATATTTATTAGAATTAATTAACAAAGGGATAAGTAATAATAATATTATTGACCCTTTTATAACGTAATCCATGCAAATTATAACCCGATACTTAAACATTCAAAATGTTCAAATCCAATGCATTATTAAAAACACCAAACGACATGATCCGTCAGAATGATATATGTATCGAGCCGAGCAAAGGAAGAGGCATTGAATGAGAGGGAAGAGAAGGTAGATAGCGGCAAAACCATATAGTATTAAACAAAAAGAGTGTCAACAAAGGAGGGAAAAAACATATAGCAAAGCACGTTAGAGATTGCAGCCACAAGCATCACTTGTGAAACGTCTTTCACGTAGAATTTAAAACCCCGCAAGGAAGCCGAGGACAGAATATAACTAGAGATATCGAGCATCATCCGGAAATTAATGTGCAGGAGAAAGCAAGGAATAAAATGTGGAATTGAATCCGTGTGATATCTAGGACAATTGTCATTCAGGACTAGAAAAGCAGTAACCGCAGGAAAACTGGTAGCAAGAGTCTTACTTCCAACAGGATCCTCAGCTGTACATTGGACTAATAGTACTATCAAGCCACACAATACAACATCAAAACCGAGAAGAAAGGCAACACTCCTCAAGGATCACTAATGATTAAAGGAATAAGGTGAATCTACATCTGATAGATCCCCAGGCTTAGGAGGGAAATTCTCTCCTAAGAAGGATGGATGCCTTGATCAAGCATCCATAAGGCTTATTGAGAAGATTGCGAAATGAAGATGCTTAGTAGAGAGTTGTTCCCTTTTGGGAGCCCTAGGAAGCTAAGCATCTGATTGCAAAACACTCATTAAGAAAGATATATATATTAATTTATGAGATAGAACCTATATTTTAGACTTACTATGAATAATGTGTTACATAATGATCCTTATGAGTATTGAGAATTAGTACAATTGCAGGTTGTCAGCTTGAAATTCGGAAACCCACAACCAGGGACACTATAGTTGATGGCTAACAACCATATTAAGAGACTCTAAATTCTAAAACAACCTACAAATAGTGAATTGTCTTTGTAAAAAGATAAGGAAATACAAATGTCAAGTACAATATGAAACAAATCTACATCTTCCTCTTTCCCATCCCACTAGAAAGAAAAAGAATTCAAAAAACTTACTTGTTAATTTGGCTTTGCTTGAAAAATCTTTTCGCTTCATCCACTTCAAATCCACTTGTAATTGATCTACAAAGCTTCCAAAGACTATTTCTCTCCACCAAAACCCTTCTCCTCTCCTCCAAACACTCGAAATTGAAAAATAAACAATGAACATGCAAGTCATTGGGTGTCCTAGTTTTATTGGTGCTGCCCGAGAGAAGTAGTTGTTAAGTAATTGCATTTGCAATTTATCGAAAAGAAGTGTTCAACTTATCAGCGAGAATTTAAGGTATTCTTGGCTTGAATTCTCCCAAGAAAACGTTAAGTTTTCTTGTTTGGTAAAAGTTCTTGTGCAAAGTAGAGATCTGCCACTTCTCGGAGAGATTTTAATCTATGGTCAAAAGAATTCATTTTAATTTAATGTAGTGAAGGGTTGATTTCTTCCTCTCTTTTTCATGAATTCTTAGGCCTTTCTGTGAAATATTTATGCACCGACATGATGGTGTGATTAGTGTCATTTCTAAATGTACGTGAGAGTTATCTAAGTAATTACTGATTCTTTGCAACTTTAAGTTTTGGCATATCACCTTCTATAGAAAAAGGTTGCAGTTTGAAGTTGCTTGAAGTTCAAGTTTGTTTCTTACCCTTTTCCCTTCAAAAAAGTTTTAGTTTTAGGTGATACTTAAGGAAGTCAGCCTTCTCTAGAGGTTTATTTCAGCTATAAGTCACCCAAAGCCTTGAAATAATCTCATGTTTCTCCATATTATGTCTAGTTTTGTGAAGATTAGCATAGGGTGCAAATCTGAGAGATAACAGGTATAGCTAATTCAGCATTGATAATTTAGCAACTTTAAGGCTACAAATAGTTTTTTCCTAGTACAAATATTGTTTAGAAAACCTTCAAACATAATATTAACTTCATTAAAAGTGAATAACCACCTCCTTTTCACTAGTACATTAACCTAGAAATAAAGATAAAAGGCAGAGACAATGCTGCGATCACTTGAAAGGAAGCCACATTAATATTATTCACTTTCAAACTTGATTGCTGACCTTGTACGAGGCATTCAACATGATGCAAATAGACATTAATATTACTTTATAGAGTGAAAATCCTTCCCAAAGGTTGCACTTAGATTTTGTTGCTAGTAAGGCTAGTGCATCAGCTAAATAATTTATATTTGCTTCCCAACAAGAAATGCAATAATATATCAACAATAACGAAATATTTACACCAAAATACATAAAATTCAAAATTCCATGGACAAACAATTTCGGCAAGAGTAAAATTCTTCACACCGGTTAAACATGTTGACAAATCTACAACTACTCGGCTCAATGGCAATATTTGAATGGAACCAAGGACATGAATAGGGGAGTTTTAGTCTTGGAACCCATTCTTTTCCAAAGGGTTTTCATCCTAGGGCAGAAAAGATGAACACTAGTCACTTTCATTCCTTAATTCCCCTTATATCGGCTTTTGAAGGTATGTTAGTTACTATTTTCTTCTAGTGTTTTCCCTTTTGATTTTGAATTTGGATCACGCTGCTAACATCACTTTTGGTTCCTTTTCAAAACAACTTTGTTTTTTAAATAATAAAACATTAGTTTCCTTGTTGACAAAAAAAAAACTCACAGCCCCATTTTGCACATGAAAATTTGCGACAGGATCAAGAGCCTTGCCTCGCTTCTTTTCCTTAAGTAAATATCTGCAATCATAAAAATAGGATATAGATCATTATATAAGGATAAAAAGTTCAATTGCTTCCTGTGATATTCAGCAACAATGCTTGTGCTACAATGAAGCCACTTACAAGAAATGTATCGTAAATCATATTCATTTTCCACACTCCATTTGAAAAATAGTTTATCCTAGGCTCATCTATTTAAAAAAAACTAATAAATCATCGAGTCACCTAAATGTTGAACATGGCACATGAACTATGCTAAAACATTTCATTTCTCTTTGCAAATTATAAATGAATAAAAACAATTGTGTTGAAACACTAAGTTGTTTGTATTATTCAGTTAGTCTTTATAGAATAGTCTCATAAATTCTAACAAATTTGTACATTTTCTCAAGACATTTGGCAACAACTTTTCATAACAAAAATATTTGTTGGGTATCCAATATAATTAGACTTTTAACCTGACCTAATTTATAATTAACCACAATGATATTATATGCAATTATTAAAACAATATTCTAATCTTAAGTACTTTATTTAAAGCCTACATATTACATGAATATATCATAAAAAATAAATAAAAGATAATAACAGTCAACAATATGTAATAAATAAATTTTTATACCATTAATGTGCACAAATAAATTTAGCCACTGAGCATCATTAGCTACGTAAATATATTTATAACTCAATACATATTAGTGTAATCAAGAAGTCTGCCATCTGGCATAGAAAGATGGTTAGAAGTCCAAGCTCTTCACGGTAAGGAGGCACCCTTGGAGGAAACTAGTTCCTTTACAAAACCCACCAGTTCTTATAGAAGCCAAACCTGCCTCTATGGCACAAATAACACATCCTTGACCAGGACACTGCCTAGCTTACATTGTACCCCGAGTTCGACACACGTTTTGTGCCCCTTCTCCAAATGTCTCAATGCCAATCAATGATCTTAACTTGCACTTCTTTGTGCCTTTTGATCTTGCTGAGCATCTCTCTTTGTATTTCTCTCTATTAATTTATGACTTTCAATAATGCCCTAAGGGTGGTTACAAAAACTTACACCCTTTCATAACAATAACAATGTAGCATAATTACATTTTACTTTAATTCATTCATTATATTTATTTTTTTCGGGAAAAAGTCCATTAACATCCAGACTACATTTTAAATGGTATACATGCTGATGTGGGATTGGAATTGTACTATTTTTCATTTTCTAAAAGATTTCTTAATAATTTATAATACACTGTGAAAGATATACATGCTAATATGCTGCTTTGTTTGCCTATTTTATTTTTGTTTTGAATTGTCTCAAATGCTTTTGAGATGACAAAAAAAGTGCAGATAATAAAGTAACTTGCAGCCAATAAAGAACATAGATATATGCCAATATTTAGAAATGCATGTAGAAAATTCCAGATTTATTTGATCTTAAATTTACAAAAATTTTCAACTATAGGAACTGTTGAAGATGTAGCATCAGTCAGATATGGTTGTGATTGACATAATCACGCACGCGCGAGCGCACACATATATCTGCTTTATTATATAATATAATTAGATCAATTGCTCATATGTTAAACACCAAATCAGAATCGATTAAAGCTTTCATTTATGTTACCATTATCTTATGATAATCACCAATTATTCCTACATATGAATTGACACCCTTGTCTTATTATAATCACCGAATCATCCTGTGTTTGGAGTGACATGTTATCTGCCTTGGCTCACAATATCATAGTCTATGTTACTACCATCGAGCATGTTTTGTCGTGTCTTGTATTTGTTAAGTCAAGTCAAAGCAACTATGACTATCAAGGGTATGATTATAATTGGAAAGGGTCACCTTCCATGTAGGGTCATGACCCTACATGGCCCAAGCCATGTAGAGTCATGACTCTACGTGAAGGGTGACCATTCAGACATATTTATGTTGGGTATAGATCACTGCCGGGTAATAATCAATAACAACGGATATTAGACTACCTGCAGTTGATCGCTTTTGCATTTACAAAGATCAGACACCATCAACATTGTCATCTCAATACAAGGAATTCTCACTGTATATACAAAGCAGAAATTATATTGCTTCTTAATTGCTTAAATAGTAAACAGTATTGGTACTATTTGAAATCTAAATCTCTATCTCAGATCCAATTTTTCTTAACAGGATATCAGAGCCTCATTGATAGATATCAAATAAGACAGTGAAATTACCATTAAAATTTCAGACCTACACAAAATCTATTCAACAAGAGAAATCATGGTGAATGGTGTCAGACTTGAGGACAGACTTGAAGGTGTTTCAAACTTTGTACTATGGAGAATACGGATAGTGATCATCCTTCAAGAACTTGAACTGGAATCATATGTAGAAGAAAACAAATCGATGCCTGATAATGAACTAGATAAAACAATATGGAAAAGACATAACGATAAGACCATCAAAATTATTATTGATTCTGTAAAGGATCATATCCTTTCAACTATATCAAGATGAACAACTGCTTATGCTATGTTCATAACTATTCAAAATACATATGAGATCAATAATACGAACAGACTTCTTACCATGAAACAACAACTTCTGCATATCAAGATGAACAAAGGAGAAACAATTACAACTTATTTTATGAGAATTGAAAGATCAACATTCAACTATTGGAAATAATGTAGATGCTCTGGAACTATCCTTAATAGCCCTTAAAGGGTTACCAACTACTTGGGAATCTTTTATTCAAGGTATTAGTGCATAACTTATTCTACCAAATCTTGATCAGCTTAAGAATGACTACACTCAGGAAGAATCAAAATTAATTACGAGAGGGATTAGTCGAAATAAAGAGGGAGAAATACAAGCCCTCCATGCAAACACAAACAATAAAGGAAAGAAAAGAAATTTCAAATTGGAAAGAGGGAAGAGTAATAAAACCTACAAGAACAGAGATTTGTCTAAAATACAATGCTACAAGTGTGATAAGTTTGGACACACTCACAGGTACTATCCGGAAAGGAAGAAACCTCAAGCCTTTATAGCTAAAGTCAAGGAAGCTGAAAATTCACTATTCTTCTTAGCCTTATCAAGTGAACTAAACACAAACAAGAATTCTTGGATAATTTATAGCGGAGCATCTCGACACATAACTGGATTCAGAGAGACTGAAGAAGTCACAAATGGGGATAAATCCACCTACCCAGTGAAAGGAATTGGGACCTACTCAATAAAATTAAAAAACCAGAGTAACCCTGCAATTGATAAATGTTCTATTTGTACCAAGCATCAAAAGAAATTTGGTCTCCATTTCTGGCCTAACAGACCTAGGATATCGTGTCACTTTTTAGGAAGATAAAGTTCTTATCTTGGCCTAAAAGTTCTAACGTCAAGAATGTAATCACTATAGGATTTAGAGATGGAAGTTTATATAAACTAGTGTTCCACAAGGACGCATCCCCTATGGTTTTGGGCTCGTACCCGTACCGGGGACGGATTCTGGCCATCCCCTAAGTTGTCTCCTTTTTGGAAAATTTGGAAAATCCTTGAAACGACCATTTTTTTTGGCAAGAAACTTGGGGATGGCCAGTAGTACCGGGGACGGTTTTTTCGTCCCCTATCCGTCCTGAAACTGGTGGCTGTCCCCTTTTTTCCAGCCAATCTGGTAAAGGCAAAACACCCCCAAAAAATCATTCTTTTATAATTTTTGTTGTTAGCGTCGCCCCTAGTTGTCTTAAAGACATAATAAAAATATGCAACCCATATTTGGTCCATTAAAACACTAACTCTTCTTGTCATTTTTAGAATTGACATACTTGCTAAGAGGAAGAAAAGAAACATAAAAGCAGTAGTAGCAATGAGGAAAGATTGTGTTTATTGAGGAAAGATTGCGTTTAGTATTTACTAACTATTTTAGTTGACCTTCTCTTTATTTCATTCTGATTTCAGCATGATACTTGGAGCCTTTAGGCATTTTGATTTTTCCTATATTTGTATGTGATATTGTTATAATGGAAGCACTTAGTATTTTCCATTTGATAATATTCTATGTATTCATCATCTAAAATGTCTATGGTAAATGGTTTATCAATGTTATGATATGCATATTTGAATATTGTCTCTATATATAAAAAAATCCCCTATGTATTTAATCGTCGTCCCCTAAATTTTGGCTTTGACCCTTACTCGTACCAGAAACACGTCCCTGTCCCGGAAACTTGGTGGAGCATAGATATAAACTCTATAATGCTCAAAACCAAGCATTAAATCATGAAGTTTCCAAAACAAATGAAATTTGGCATAAAAGGTTAGGTGATCTCCATTTTTGTGCCCTACCCTCTATAAAAACAATTGTGACAGGATTACCAAATCTAAAATCTAAATCATATGATTTTATGATACTCGATGCCTCTAGGCTTCATAAATATGTATATATATATATATATATATATATATATTTTTTTTTTTTTAATAATTTTTACATGTTTTTGTACAAATGAACCCAAAGCCCTTTCCAAAATTTTGCCGTACCAGCAAACCGGTTCTTTGAAACCGTATTTTGAATCGAACTCAAATTGATAACTAAGATTTAAATCATAATTCAAGTTTAAAAACACATTAATGGACTTTTAGAATGCAATAACATGTTTTTTTTGGGTTGAAATTCCCCACTTATAAGCTTTTTAAGTTATAAAAGGTCTAATACTAATAAGACATAAATATACAGAAGTACATTAAAAACCCCACTTACACATAAAAATGTGTTATTGCATATAAAAGCCCACCTATATGTATTTAGGACATATATTTTATTGGTAGAGGGTTTTTATAATGATTTGCATGCGGATGAAATGCAATGAGTGATAAAAACCCACGTTTGTGCATTTTAAGTGTCTCATGTGATTAAATTTAATAAATAACTATAGTTTTCAATAAAGTAACATGAAAAATAGACTAGAAAAAGCCAGTTTCATTAAAACATTAAAAACTATGGTCAAATCAACTTAGAATGAGCTGAAATTTTAAAATGGATGTCAAAATCCACTTAAGATATAAAAAAACAAATTATTTCATGTAATTGTCAATTAAAAGTCCACTTTTGGAAGATTTTTTAATAAAAGGTGTTGTCGTGCTGAAAAACCTCATCTTTTCCTTTATAACTTCAGGTAGACAATTCCGTTTGAGGCCTAAGTTAGCTCGAAACAAGCAGAATTCTAAGGGCTATTATTCAAAGGAAAAAATAAGATTGAAAAATACTAACAAGAAAGGTAAAAATGAAGTAAAGACACAAAAGTTCCAAAAAATCAAGTGCTTCAAATCAAAGAAGAAAAGCTTATCTTGAGAAGCATTTATGGGGATTAACTTGACAAAAACCTTCAAAAAGAACACACAAACAAGAATACATAAAGTACAATTCGACGATGACAAACAACCTTTATGACACCTTATCAATGGATTAAAACATAGAGCATACACCTATGAATCCATGAGAAAAAGTCGTAGGGTTGCCACAATCTTGTGATATCAAAATTGAAGAGAGCAAAATAATATTTCACTTATCTCTCCTTTAGTGGACATCCATCTTTTCTTTTTAAAATGTTACTTTAAATCTTTTATTTTCTTTTACTTTAGTTGGCCACAAAAAGTGATATTAAACTATTAGTTTACCTGAACTTTAGTGCCCACTTTATTTCACTTAAGAGAGAGTCACTTTATTAAAACATTTTAGTGAAATAGTAAAATAGCATTTCCCAACCTTAGGAAATTTGCCAAGTAACTAAAGACTTTACACTTTGAAGCTAAAGGAAGGAAGAGGCTAAGATCAATTACCCAGGATAACATTTATAAATTATAATATGCTAAAAGATAGCCCAAACTAATGAAAACCTGAAATTGATATCACAAATTGAAGCTATGACTAGTTAACAAAAATAGATGGCACCCAAAACAACACATACTAAAAAGGGTAATCCATCCAAAATTCCTAATTGACTAATTGGTGTGCAAACCAACAATTACAAAAACTACTTACTAAAAAAAGAAAGTCTGAAACAAGCTGTCCAAAGTTACTCTAGAAAGTGTCATTCATCTCCCACTAATCCATCTAAACACAATTGTGACACCAAATATTCATCTTGCTGACACCAACCCAGGAATCCAACACAAGCTACGATATAAGAGAACCCATAAATGGGAACGTTATGGTCCACCGTTCCTAAAGACTGCTTGTCGTCAAACAATGCCAAAGCAACTACACAATCAGCAGACTGATCTAGACTATAAACAAGAATGATCTTGAGGTCCCAAGTCAACCTAGGAGATTTATAGTACTATCTTCTGAAAACATCATCCTACCCAAACAAATGACCTCCTAAAAACCCTTTGAAAGAAGAAAAGTCAAATATTGCACCAACTTTGTTAACTCCATAATGAAGGAGACTCCTCTTATTAACACTAATACATACACCGCAATAGAAAAATAAACAAAAAATTGCAAAAACCAAACAATTGCAAATGCATAAACACTTTCTTTTTATTATCTTCAATGAAATTACAATTAAAAAAATATAACATGCTACAGCTACATGGGCATTTTCATTACAATAATCTACAAGCTAGAGCCACCTTATGCATCATCAAAAATCCCCTAGATAACCCTAATTATCTTCTTATATTAATAAGTTTAACCACCCTAGAAGGTTTTTGGTGGTTGGCCAACCATTATATTATTATTACTTATTTTTCTTTGCATTGGAATATGCCCCAAAGGGTTTTCGGAACTCAAATGAGTGTTTGAAGGATTTTTTTTCCTTCCCAAAGTAGCGTGCCTTCCAGAGGCTATATCTTGTGAACAATTAACCCAATTGTCTATTATAATCACTTTTCAAAAACCTCTCAAAGCACTCTATAGTTTAGGGTGGTGAAGCACTACTTGATTAAATTTTTACCCCCTTTTCAAAGCCTCTAAACCCTTCAAAACTGGTAGTACAAAGTTTTTGTACCACCTCGCCAAAATAAAAAATTCAATAGTTTCAAAACTAGACTTGATTTTGCCAGGAAACTTTATTGGCGGGCTTATATATACAAAGTGAACCTTCAGGAAAGCAATTAGAATAATATGTGCTCAAATGAGAAACTTACTAAAAATAGTAAACTTGCTAAAACAGATAGAAATCCTTCCTAGAGATAGTGCTTATAGAAAAACTAGACAATATTTTTGGGTGATGCAAGATTTCTCTTACACATTAGATGCTGCTGCATCAGACAAATGGAGTAATTTGAGAAGTGACCTCATCAAATCTCAAGTGTATAGAGAAAAAGAAAGGGGGTCATCCTCTTCCTTTGATAGCCATAATGAATTTTCAACAAGCTTTCCTTTACATTTGATTAGATAATCTTTATATGTCTCTTTTCTTGTGCTTTTGCCAACACAACTATCCAATGTCTTTTATCTCCTCTATAGCTAAAGTAGGTGTTGGGATATTCCATGCTGCTTTTGTTATCTCCCTTCAATACTTCCTGCATGATATCATATCAAATCTAAAATATTGAACAATGATAAAATATTGAGTTCACTGGGCAACTTTACTTCACAAACATTCCTGAATGATGCTTCCTCAAAATTTTGCATTGTCCAAACTTCTTCATTTTCAACTTATTGTATGTTCCCACTAGAAACCTTTCCTTCCTCAAACAAACCATGACTTCATCTCCAATCTAAAATTCCTTGTCTCATTTTTTTTATTTTCCTTAGCCTCGTATTGAATATTCATTATATTAATATAATTTCTAATATCCTCTTTTTTAACAGGTTCCTGTAGTTGGCTTGGTCAGTTCACCCTTCTGAGCTAACAGTGGGATTTGAGGGTCTCAGTTGTGGGGTTATAGGTTTTTCAGCAGCCTATGGTGTGTTTTGGCTCCATTTGAGGGACTTACTATTTATAGTAAGTCAAACTGTTGGTTCCAATGAGCTCAGTTGAGTTAAAGGAGTTGTGTGATGCTCTCAATTTTTATTTCGAGCTTCCAGTTTAGGGTCCAAGAATCTTGGAGTGAGCGTCTATTTATAATAAGTCACCCTGTCAGGTTCATTCATCGTCTTTCACCATTAGGATTACTTTGGCGTCGTCAGATTTTGCTTCTAATGCTTCTTCAGTTGTTTTCGCATGACGGGTGAATTATTATTATTATTCATCTAACTATGCCGAGGTTGCTATTTTTGTTGGTGTTGTTGGTTGGTCACCTCAGTATCATAGCTCATTGGAACTAGAATGAAAAGTTTTAAATTGTGGGAACAAGAAACAGTGGCCTTGCGTGACAAAATATTAAGTTATGGTGGAAAAGGTCATTTTTGGAGCCAAAAGCAATTAAGAAACTATATTAATGACAATTATATTTTAATGTTGTGTAAGTGGAGTTCTTTTGGGAAACTGGCGTCATTTGGAGATTATAAATATGAGGACATTTGATGAGACAAGCATCCAATTATTTGATTATCTTATTTTGCTCTTGTTCTCTTTGTGACATTTCTAAGTTTGAAGTTTGTGCCCTTGCTGAAGTATAAGGGTTTGGGATCTACAGCTGAAGTATTGTAGATTTAATTCTAAGAATCCATAGCTGAGGTATTGTGGATTTTTGAGTTTTATTATTGTCTCCTCTTTCTGTATTAACTGTGGCTAAGGAGTATTTATACAATTGAATATTATAATTTCTTTGTTGTGAGGCAAGGGCTTAGTTTGCAAATTGGAGTTTGGTAATTCTGGATATCCCAGTTTGTTCGATTTGCATCAAGCTTAGTGTGTTAGATTTGAATGACAAGGGTTCTTGTGTTTCGCGTGATTTCTATATCAGTTTTGGGCATCATTTGTAAGGATAGACTGTGAATGCCAGATTGAAATTGGATTAGGTGGCTTTCAGTTTGACTTTGCTATTACATTCAATGGCAAAGACCAGGTTCTTAATTTGTAAAATCTACTTTATATTACATAGTTTGAAAGTATAACAAGCTGGCTTCAAATTATGATTTATAGCAATTAGTCAACAACTAAATTCCCTTTGCATTATATTGCTGTATGGCTTGTCAATGAATGAATTTAGAGGCTGATGTGAATCATTTCAGAATTGTTTATTGGCATTTGGTATTTATTTATGCAAAACTTATTAGGCAAAAATTAAATAAATTTGTGATCAGTTTGTGATACATCTTGATATTGTGTTTGAAAATTTAAGACATCATATATTCAGTGGTAATTGGGTTGCTTGCCAAGTGTTTGACAAATGTCAAACCATTGAAAAGTGAATGAAATTGATGCTTGATTTAGCTATAACCAAACAGGGTTATTACAGTGGTATCAGAGTTTGCTTACAAAGTGTTTGACGAAATGTCAAACAATTGAACTATAAGAGAAATTGGTATTTGACGAAGTTATAACCGGTTGGGGTTATTACATACTTCCTCAATTCATCAGGTAAGTTCTTCATGTGCTCTGCAAAGTCTACCTTTGACACTGTCGTCTCTCCTTTGTCCAAGTACCTTAATTCTAGAGCATTTCTATGACTATTTCCATATATGATTTGGAATGGTGATTTACTAGAGCCCCTTTGATAGAATTATTGTATGCAAATTTTGCTTGTAGTAATATCAAATCCCACCCTTTTGGTTTATCTCCAACTAAGGCTCTTAACCAATTCCCCAATCTCCTCTTCATCACTTTGTTTTTCTTTTAGTTTGTGGATGATGTACTAAGATGAACTACAAATCCATCGTTAGATTTTTCCACAAATTCCTCCAAAAGTACCCAACAAACTTAGTGTCTTGATCTGAAACTTTGCTCTTTGATATTATGTTGTCTCACCACTTCTCAAAAAAATAATTCTGCCCCATGAACATCATTAATCTTTTTACAAGAAATGAAATATGCCATCTTTGAGAATCTATCCACTACCACAAAAATAGAGTCACGCCCTCTCTTAGTCCTTGGAAAAACAAGAACAAAGTCCATATTAATATCCTCTGGTAGCCTCTATGGTACAAGTACGGTTGATATAACCCTCTAGTCTTCTTGGTTCCTTTTGCCATTTGATATATTCTACAACTTTGCACAACCTTCTCAACACCTTATTGCAACCGTGGCTAATAATAATGCTCACTAACTAGAGCAATGGTTTTATTTCAACCAAATATCCAACTAATCCTCCACTAAGCTTCTTAGTGATTAGGTTCTCCCTCATGGAACTCTTCGAAATGCACAATTGGCTACCTTTGAATAAAATCCAATCTTGGATTATAAAAGACAACCATCTTGTCCTATCTAGAGTAATAGGTTGTATGCAAGCTCTCTAGGCCTTGAAAAAATTAAGATCCTAATAATCTTGATTATCTCATAAGGATCATAATGATCTTCAACTGATATCAAGTCTCGTGATAGCTATCAAAATGTCCAAGCAATACTATGATGACATATCTATGGATATCAAGTCACATGATATCCTTCATGATAGTGATACTAATCATTGTAAAGTCATCACCTTACAATGTCAAATACAAGTGTTCATTATCAAAAAGATCACCTCTCAATAATGTACACAGGGGGCCCATAAAGTCACAGAGTCACACATATGACAAAAGAGTTTACACATTATATATATGTATATTAGTACAAATAAACAATTTGACACTCAATCTCAATAATAATTTACATTTCAACCATACCAAGTTTCTTCTTGAAGTGTCCAACTTTAACTCTCTAGAGAGGTTTGATGAGAATGTCTATTGTTTGATCACTTGTACTAATATTCTCCAACTGGATCACATTCCTTTCTACAATGTCTCTCACAGAGTGGTAAGAAAACTCTATATGCTTTGATCTATCATTGAACACTGGGTTCACTGAAAGCTTATTACAACTTTTATTGTCATAGTGGATAACAGTAGGATTTTGGGTCTCACCAAATAGCCCTACATGCAATTTCTGAAGCCAAACTACTTTTCTTGCTCCCATAGAGGCTGCAATGTACTTGGCTTTTGTTGAACTTTGTGCCACTGAGGACTATTTCTTGCTGATCCAAGAGATCATAGTTGATCCTAAACTGAACCAACATCTTGATGTCTTTTCCAATCAGCTAGACTTCCAACCCTATCTGAATCAGAGTATCCATGTAGATCTAGGTCTACATTTTTGTAATTTAGAACATATCCAATAACACCTTGAAGATATCTCAATATATGCTTCGCAATAACAAGATATATCTCCTTTGGTTCGCACATAAACAAACTTAGAGCATTTACTGCATAACAAATGTCAGGTCTTGTGTTAACCAAGTACATCAATGATCCAATAATCTATCTGCAGAGAGTAAGATCTGCAAATTTTGACTCTGTTTCTCCCTCCTTTAATTTATGTAAGTTGATTTCAATAAGTGTAGACATCAATAGTATACTTCTCTTGATTTAGAATGATACTATGTCTTTTTTGCTAGACTTCCAAACCAAGTAATGTAAAATGTGTAATGTTCTTGACCTTCGGATGCTAGTTGGATGCAACTCAAACAATACTGTGTAGTCTGCAATATGTGTATGGCAATGGATGTACAACAGAAGAGTGATACTAGTATTGTTCGGTGACCACAAACAGTTGCTACCCAAGCTGTACAGTATACTTGATGGTTGTATGGTGAGAGTGAAGGGAGATGCCGTACATGAAAGCAAGGTCATACAGTATACTTGATAGCCATACGGTAGGATGAATGGGAGAGGTCGTATGGACTCTACCTAGTGGCCGTATGGTGTAAGGAAGGAAAAATACAAGGAGTTGATGGTGTAGATGACTCGCGGAAGGGTAATGGAAGGTTGTACGGAAGGGCCGTACGGTCTATGGAGAGCCGTACAGAATGAAGTTTGCTGCCGAGTGGAAGCCATACGGTGAGTGTGGGGAGGTGTTCAGATTGAATGTATAGATGGTGTGTTAACAGACTCGATGCCAAAAGAAACACAAATTGTTGCAAAAGATTGAATTTTCCCAACACAAGAGAGTAGATTAAATTAATCACAGTGATCCCTTCAATTCACAATATGATGGTGCTCCAACTTGCCAGATCCGAACAAAGTATTACAGGGGACAGAATAGGGTGAGGGTTGAATCCCACTGAAATCAGACAAGGCCAATAGGGAAGGTCTTTTCACTTCTGAAATGACGAACAACAAAGAACTCCAACAGGAATTCCAAGTACAAGAAGTATAATTCAAATTGCATACCTAAAGACTACCTACAAGCTGTGCTTAAATACCTGTCGAGAAAAATTTGTGAGGGTGTACAAAGATAGCCGACAGTGACACAAACTACGGAGACAAAACAAAAATGGGTCCACAATATATTAAATCAATCGGCCCATTAACAATAGTTTGATAAATGATTTATTCATAACGAGAACATTACAGTCCTCCCATCCCAAATTTTGCTTTTTCTCAAGCAAATGCATATATTTTTCAATATACTATTATATATAATTAATATAATAGTAATTTATTATATAATTATTATCACACTAATAATATTGTATTTGTTTATTTCAAATAACATACAAATCATAATATTGATTTAATATACTATATAATATACTTTATTAATTAATTTATTATATTCTTAAATTATATCATAATTTATTATTTGTTCTTTTATTGTTGAATTCTTTTATTGAAGAAGTGGGGATATTACACTCCACCTCTGCAAGCAGATAGGATATTGGACTCCAGGGTTTATAAAAAGACTAGGAACAAGGACTACTTGGAACATCTTGTCAAATGGTTGGGCAAGGATGATGCTGATGCTACCTGGCTTAAAGAGACAAACATCAGAAGATTGAGCATTGATCCCAACCTACTCAATCCAAGGATGGATTAACTTCTTTTTGTTTGGGGGAGTATGGTGCAGGGGCAACTAGTCAAAGTCCTCATTTTGGTTTCTTGTTGGTTTGGATTTTTGGCATGTACTGAATTTAGCCAAGCTAGGGGTGTGAGTGAGTTTGGACCTTTGCAAGGTCATCTTTTTGAGTTGCAGTTGTTTCTAGGTAGGTGGTGTTGGTATGTTTGTGAGTGTAGCTTGTGTTAGGAGGCTTTGGTCTAGAACCTTGAAGGTATGAGGAAAGTGTGGTTTTAACCCATCTTGTCGTCCATGATGTGTTTTCATCCTTTGACATGGATTTGAACACCTAACATGTCATTTGGAAGCTAGAAAGGGAAAAGATGTCAATTATGCAACAATTGTGCAAAAGTTGTCAAGTAGGCAAAAATGGCTTAAATCATGTAAAGTGATGCCCTGGAGGCTAAATCATGCCTAGACATCATTTATGGGTCAATCTGGACAGGTTTGGAAGTTCCCAAGTGAAGGAGGGCAAAGATGCTCAAAGATGCAAAAAAGTTGTCAAGGTTGTGCAACTTTTTGGCAAAAAGTTGCAAAATGCAAAGAGGTTGGTGGTTTTTCCAACTGCCTGCAACCTCTTTGGGAAGGTATAAAATCACCAAATAAACACATCCCAAGGGTTGGGTGTTCTAGTTAGCAATCTTGTGCAATTAAATTTACGATTTGCAGTGCAACTTTGGCAATTTTTAGAGCTTTATTGATTGCCTGTACAGAATAATGGATTGAAGCATTCAATTTGGTGTTGGATCTTATCATTACAATACTTTTCTATTTAGGTTGCAAGTTTGTAGTTGTTTAGTTAAATAGGTTTTAAAATTCATTTGTAGATACCCTGTGTGCTGATCCAGTTTTGGCTCTCTGACCAATAATGGCTCCTCCATGAGTTCCTACAGTGAGTTCTTCATGGCTTTAGGGGACATGGGAGTAGAGCTAATGTACATATTGTATATAAGTTTTGGGGCCCTGGAAAGCATGGCAAGCTTTTCAGAAGTGATGCCCTAGGCAAGTCTATTGTACTTGGTTAGGTGATCACAGCATTGGGAGAGTGTTTTTGGGGTTTGAATGTATTGGAGAGTTCAACCAAGTGTTGTAGAATGAGGAGGGGTGAGTAGCGTCAGCATTTGCCAAAGGAAAAGGTTTCATGACAAGTTTTGTAGGGGGAAAGATCATGCCCTAGTTAGACCTGTTGCATAAAAGTTGCTTTCTGGTGTACGGACATACCCACAAAATCTTTGAGATTTTTCAAAAGTGTTTGTTTGCCACCTCTTTTGGGAAAAATTAAGACTAAAGCCCAAAAACTCAAGTTGGAGGGCTAATTCTAGTAGCCCTATTTGTGGCAATTTTGGCTTAGGAGTAAAGAACTTGATGCTGACTTGTCAGATTGATGTCCAGAAGACTAGGAGAAGTCTTACACCACTTGTAAGAGCCCCTCCCTATACAAGATTTTGAAAATGGGTCAAGAAAGACCAAGGAAGAAGGTTAGCAAGTGAGCTTAAAGAGATATTTGGAGAAAGAACTAAAATCATTGGTGTAACTAGGTAGTGAGTGGTGTGAGGATAGGATAGAGATCCTCTAGGGATTAGGGTAAGGACGGAACCCTAATAGGCTGAGAAAAAGCCTAAGGAAATCCTAGTAAGTAAGGACTAAAAGAGCAAACTAACCTAGCATTATATCAATTTGTTAATGGATATTCACGGCATGTAGCATCACTTGCAGATCTAGCCAAGAAGAGAGCTTTCATTTGGACTCAATATGTACAAGACTAGTTTGAGATGTTCAAACATCATATGAGCAATTGTCCAGAACTTGCATTACCAAAATTTTCGAAACCCTTTCAACTACAATGTGATACTTCAGGTGATAGAATTGAAGTAGTCCTTATGTAAGACAGACATTTGATTGCATTTGAAAGTAGAAAGTTGAAAGGTCCTCAGAGGAGCTACAGTATATATGACAAGGAGATGTTGGCTATTATGCATGCATTTTCCAAGTTCAAGCAACACTTGTGTGCACTAAATTTGTTCCTAAAACAAACCATTATAGCTTGAGACATTTGCTAGGGCAGACATTTCTTAATGACCTCCAAAAGAAATGGGTGAGCAAGTTGCAATCTTATGACTTTGATATTTCCTTAGTCAAAGGAATACAAAATGTACTTGTTGATGCTTTATCTTGCCATCTTCATTTGAGCTCCAAGGATGAGATCTCAAAAGGATTGGAAACATTTGATTATAGCATAGTATGCCAAGGACTGTTGAGCTTCAGGTATAATTGAGGATTTGGTACAGGATGAAAAATATCCAATTGTAAATGATCTTATAACTTATAGAGAGGATCATTTTGACTCCATGATCTAAGGTGAAAAAAATAATGCTAAGACCTTTTCATGATACACCTATGATTGGACGTCACGAGTACTTCAAAACTTATAAACAGATATGAGACAGGTTTACTTGGAAGGGGCTGAATCGGATGTTCTTCTCTATGTCAAAAAATGTCTTCTTTTCCAGCAAAATAAATAGGATCATACATACCTTGTTGGCTTACTGCAACCACTTCCAATTCCTAACAAAAAGTGGGAATGCATATCTATGGATTTCATTATAATATTGCTAAAAGCCCAGGACAAAGATTGTATTAATGTGACGCTTGATCATTTAACTAAATATGCCTCACAAGTCACAAAAGTGTTTTCCCGTGAGATATTCTGATTGCATGGGCTGCCATTGAGCATTGTTAGTGATAAAGACCATTGGTTCATGAGTCATTTTTGGTAGGAGGTCTTTAAATTATTGGGGAATGATCTCACTCCGAGTACTAGTTACCACCCACAAATTGATGGTCAGATAGAAATAGTCAACAAATGGGTGAAGGATATCTTAGGAACTACATTGCAGGACAACAAAAGGGGTGAGTTAAGTGGATATGCCTTAACAGGTACTACTACAACACCGCCTACCATCTTACTTTTCAAAGGACACCATTTATGATCTTGTATGGTTATGCGACACCCAACTTTCTGGATTTATTGATGACTAATAGTAGAATGCCAAGTTCTAGAAATATGCCATAGGAAAATAAATATATTAAGAGGGCTCTCAAGGAGAATATTCAAAAATCACAAAACCAACAGAAGCAATATGCAAATCAGAAAAGAGTTGAGCATTCATTCGAGGTAGGGGATATGGTGTACTTGATGCTGCAGCCTTATGGCTAATCCACACTCAAAACGAATGGTGCATAGAAGCTCAAGCCATGATACCACAAACCTTTCAAGATCATTAGAATATAGGTGAGGTACCTTATGAATTGGAGTTACCAACTGATAGTAAGGTCCATAATGTTTTTCATGTGTCACGCCTCAAGAAGGCATTAGGACATTGTGTGGTTCCTTCCACAACTCTACCGCCCTTAGATGAAGAGGGTAAGTTGATTTTGGTACCTAAGGCTATATTGGATGTCATGGAGAAACGGTCAAGGATACGATTTATTAGGGAATATTTGATCAAATGGAAGGACTTGTCGAGTGAGGATGCTTTTGGGAAGGTGAGGAGATTTTGCAGCATCTAGAGTTGAGGTTGCTTGGGGACAAGTGATTTCAGGGAGGATAGACTATAATGTCCCCTTCTCACCAATGCTCAAATTTAATGGAGTTTGGCCTATCATTGGACCCTCGAAGGCTAAAGTGTTGAGGAGAGGGTTGTGTGGACAGTTTCATACAGTAGCCACAGTCTCCCTACAACCACAAACTTTCTGGAACCACGGACGTCTTGTAGCCTATGATATTATTTGCACTTGATATTAATTATATTTTAATATTACTTTAAAGTGCAATTAAATATTATTAGGAAAAAAGGCGAATCTTCTATAAAGTGAAATTGAATCTTATTTTTATTTCTTCTAGGAGGCTAACCTCTTGGAAGAAAAGAATAAATAGGGAAGGAAGCCTCATTGTTGGATATCAAAAGTGTTGCTATCTACTTTTCTTGATAACTTGTGGAGCCAAGGGTTTCTATAGTTTGCTACATTGGTCATTGGTAACAAACACTCCCATTGACTCACATAACAAAGGGTGAAAGATCTTCTGAAAGGTCGCAACTATTGGAGAAGACAAATCAATCTTTTCATTGTGACAAGTTTGTGGCTTAGGGCCAGATTGTGGAGAAAGATTGAAGAAATAAGTCTGATATTAATTTCAGACATATTGCGGTAGTGCTAGGATATTTGGGGTAATGATTTTGGAAGAGTTTGGAAGACTTTCCTATAGTTAAAGGTGAACAGTGTTGTTGATTCATGTGTCGTCACTATAGTGCTACAGTTACAGTACCATTGCTATAGTGACAACTAGATAATTTGGGCAGTTTCCAGGTTCCCATTTCTTTATATCTTGCATTGTTCCCAAGGTTAGATATGAATACTTTTAGGGCATTTGTAGACATTTAGTAGTCAGTTGTGGAAGCACTGTAATCTGATTTATATCATAATTTTATATCATAAAGCTGTCATTTTAAAAGGGTTAGAACATCATTGATCCTAATGTCATGTTATTGTAGATGCATACTTTCTCCTTTAAACCAATGCTTATACACTTTAAATTACATTGGCATATTTTTTGTGATATATTTTGGAGTTTTTGCAAGCGCATCTATTGTTATCAATTGAAGTTTGGTATTTAGGAAGAATGAGATCAACAATATATTCCTTGCATGCAAAGTGTTTGACAAAATTCTCAAATGAAGAAATCTGAAAAATTAAATTCAGAATTGCAAGGGATCTTGAATTAATAGGCAAGTCAATATCAATATGATGATATATTGTTTCTTCAAATTTGTCTACATTTTTCTCGACTACATCAAATTCTATTTGTTTTATTTGATGATTTGATCAACATCGACTCCTTAAGAAATCTATTATCTAATCATTTTATTGCTATGTTGATTCTAACTAGGTGAATAAGAGTAAAAATGACCCAAAAAAACAAAATTTCAGTTTAAGAACTGAGGCTGTTATGCCCAAGCATCGCATAGAAAAGCCTGAGCTCAAGAATCGAGACTCCAAGACTAAGACACAATCAGTCTTGGTGTAAGACTCACCTATGTACTCTCCAGCTGGCCAGACTTGGCATGAGGTCTGGTCGACTTGGCTCGACCAGCTCAAGCACTAGGGAGTTTGCAAAGTTTTTCAAAGTGCTCAAAGGGTCTTCATACTGTGTTATTTATAGACAATGAAGCACATACATATCATGAAAAGGAAATACAGATATAATCCAAACATTTTTGCTAGCTCAGTAAAACAAGTTCTAATCATTAAAATAACCACAAACATTAGAAACTTGAAGCTTCTTTTTAAGTTATGCTTGGATACTTAAAATGAAAGAGGAGTAGTTGACCTCCCTGGTAAGTGGCCTTTTTAAACAATTAAACTATATTTTTATGATTCTCACATTATGTCTTTTTAAAGTGGGATGAGCCAAGTAAGCTACAACTCTACCAAGCTTACTGCAATAGATAGCCTGAGTAATTACCATTTATAGATCAGATGGTGAAAACAAACTAGTACAAAATTATATGGAATGCTGAAAACTGCATGCAAGAACAGCAACATGTAGTTATTTTTAACTCAGTAGAACAACCAATGATCTGTGAAATGCATTAATTATCTTTATTTACCCTTTATTTCTATCTACCATTTATCATCAAGTTGGAAGTAGATCAAATTTTAAACGCTCTGTCAGCATGTATATTAGTTTGAAGATGGGATTTGACAGTGCTGACAGTTTTAAAATGTTGAAACCATCAAGTGTGCACAAGCTTTATCAATATTAACTCCAAGTGTACAATTATCTTAGCAATCTCACATATCATATCAAGATTATGTTTACCTTGTACATAATCGCATCATAGGAGTTTGCAATGCTGCTAACAGCATCTCAGAATTGGTCCAATTGTCTCCATTTGAGGTTAGGATCTTTAATAAGACTTCCATGCCACTTACGCTTTCATCTAATTTCCTGCATTTCCTTTACAATTAAATATTAGCAAGATTTGCCAAACTAATCAGCTAATAATTACTAGATGCAATAAAACAAATATAGAATGCAAAATATATGAAGCTTGAAGGGAGAGAGATACACATGTTCTGAGTGTAGATTATTGATATAGAAATTCAGTGTGTTCTTTTATCCAGTTAAAATCATAGATTGTGTTTCGGATTAATGATCTTACAAAATAGCACACACTCTTTAGCCAGAGGATTGGGATATTATCATGAAGAAAAAGAGAGACTGTTCACAATGAAGGTCAAGAGAATTAAAAAACTTTAAATAATTTTTATATATTCTATATTCCTGTCATCTCCCCTTTCTAGAGTGGACATTAGAGACGATAGAGTTGGTCTATCATTAGAGTCTCGTAGGCTGGCAGTGGTGTTTAGGGACTTAGTCAGGGTACATAGTGTTCGGATCTAGAGTTTCAGATAGTAGGAGAGTAGTTGAGAGCAGTTCCTTAATTGTAGGAGTTTCCTACATTTTAGGAGGTGGAGATGGGTTACATTCTTGAGTCTCTACGAGATTATTCTATGGTTTCAGTTTCGGGAGATTCAGAGACATTCCTATTTTTGAGGAGTATCCCTAATTTTGAGGAATGAGACTGTCAGTTATTTCAGATTATCTGGCATCAGTCACAGGAGGTGAAAATTTTAGTTTCACCTTGTAGAGGTGTTTTGGCTATTAGTTCGCTATTTGGGAAATATTTTAATATTCTCCTAAGTTAGCATTTTAATAATTTAAATAAGGCTAAGTTATAGCCATTTTGGAGTAATAAGGGGTGTTTTGGCCTCATTTGGGTGAATATCCCTTGGTGTAATAGCTCGTTGGAAAGGTCTTGAACTTTTCTAAATATTTCTCTTTTGACTCAGAGCATTTCGGTGAACGGATTTCATTCTATTGGGAAAAAAGGTCATTTTCTGGATACTTGACCACTTAAAAAATGAGAAATATATTATTTTATAACCCAATGCCACATGGGGACACTTTTAGGGTTCGAGCTAAGTTTGGTGGGTTATAAGGAGGTAAAGACAAAGTTTGAAGGCATTATTGACATATTACATTTTGGATTTGGGTTTTGGGCTTTGATTGAGTTTTCAGCATTTGGGACGCCAAACCCTCTTGCTTTGTGTGTTTGAGACATAGCCCCCAAAACAATGGTTTGGATTCTTTGCAGTTAGAAGCATCTTGGAGATTGTGCATTGTTTTTTTAGGGGAACACAGTATTGAGTCAGAGTTTTAGTTGGGGCTTGGACATTTTATCCACGTGTGGGCACTTTGCAGTTGTACAGCCGTGCCTCGCAGCCATATTCTTTCCCATGTGCAGCACTTGAAGAGCTGGAATCTGGCCATAACTTCTTTCTGGGCTCATATTTCTCATTCACGACTTCAAGTTGGCTTTGTCCTTGGTTGTATTCATCTGGATATGATTATAAATCTTCATTTTGTTACTTATTAGGCGTATATTCAGGAAAATTTGCTTGAAGTGACTTTGTTTTAAATATATTTTGAATACATTTTTAGAACTGGTTCATGTTATTGTACTTCTGTTATTACTTATTGAAAATCATCAAAAATACAAAACAATCAAACCCTTATGCAACTTCTGTCTAGTTCTACAAGAAAATTTTAATAAACAGGGAAAACAAATTTAAAAATATAAATTTACAACGAATCAGCAGAAGAGATCCATCAGGGATCTTTCAGTGGTATCAAAGCTTACATCCTACCAACCTGTAGGGTTTGTGAGAAATTGTTACAACAGATTTCAGAAAAAGTCTCAATAATTCATTTCAGCATCTGGGTACTGGCTAAAAAGTTTTGATAATTCATTTTGGTGTCTGGGTATTGGATAAAAAGTTTTGATAATTCATTTCAACATCTGGGTATTGGCTAAAAAGTTTTGATAATTCATTTTGGCCTCTAGGTATTGGATAAAAAGTTTTGATAATTCATTTTGACATCTAGGTGCTGGCCAGAAAGTTTTGATAATTCATTTGGCAAGGGTTTGGAATAGACCAGAGACCTATCATGGCTAGAAATAAAAATGGGTGCTCTAAGGTTTCATGTTCGTTAACAAGCACAAGTAAGATGCCTCTTGCCAAGACATCCAATGTTGCAGTTATGAGCAGCTACCATCAGTATTGTTCTCTTCCTAAAGAGATACGCAACCTCCTCTTTTACAGAATTTATGAGTGTACCTGAAGCAGATGATAACTGGGTATCTACAAGCTCCTTTTAGCACCAAAAAGTCAAAGAATGCCATAATCAGATAGATGATGCAAAGAAACAAAGGGAATCATCCATTACATCTTTATTTCTTCCAACAGAAGAGGAGGCCAGCATTGATTTGGATGGAACAACAAGTAATACAGAGGGTCAAGATTATTTTGGTGAGTTTGCACAAGAGAGTAATCTAGACATAGGCATTTCAGAGGCAGTGAGTGATGAGACTTCATGTCATGATGAGTCTGATTTCTTAGACCATACCGTAGAAATTAGAGTAGTGTGTACTCATAGTGACATTGAATCCCAAGATTGTGATTCGGTTGTATGTGCAGACACATGGGGAGCTAATGAGAGTGAGCATAGTGTAGTGACAACAGTTTCATCATTGACAGAGGAGGTGGTCTCAGAGGTACAAAGTTGCAGTACTATAAATGAGGATACATGCATTAGTGAATGCATACTGGATACTCCTTACAATGATGTACATGACTCCGACATAGTATTCTACCATCGCGCAGATTCAGAGGTAGTATACATGCCTGAGAACTATCATTTTCAAACTCCTCATCGCTTGATTAGACAACTCAGGGTTGATGATAGGAGGGTAGACATAGTGGTTGAGCACTTTGATGTCACTCGACCGATGTTATCTACACTCGGAGTGCTCTTATGACTAATGAGCAGGATAGTGGAGAATTTTCCATGGCAGATTTTCATGCTCTTCATAAGGCTATGGGGATATTGAAGTAGGACTTATACTATCCATGTTGTGATAGTGCACTCCCATCTTCAGAGGATACAGTTATTGACTGTAGGCACCTGACTCAGCAGTTTGGGAGGATTGGTTGGTGGGACGAGCAAACGATCCAACATTATGTCAAGCAGTTTCCGATATGGGCTATCACATCTATATCACAGAGACTTCATCCAGGATCATAGTTACAGGATGATGTGGGTATTAGCAAACATGATGCTTTGGACGATTATTACTTTTGTGGTGGTATCACAGTGGTTGTCGAGAGATATGGTATGATAGAGGTTTCCAGTTATCCCTATTTATACCTGATGGATGGGTGCTAGTTCAGATGGTGTTGGAATCTGGGTGTTGTTTTGTTTGATGCCCCGTCTCATAGGGATTCCAATATGTTACCACCTCGGTTGTGGGAACACGCTCATCTAGTGTGGGATCCTGGTATTATCCTATGCAGTGCATTTGATTGGGCAATCCTTGATGTGTTGCATCATATCACACACCCAGGAGTGTATATCAGAGTGGCGCAACAGGAGTTTGTTCATTGCTTGTGGACAAGAAATCTCCGGGAAGGGACGATTGTCATGTCCCCTTTCTAGAGTGGACGTTAGAGACGATAGAGTTGGCCTATCATTAGAGTCTCATAGGTTGGCAGTGGTGTCTAGGGACTCAGTCAAGGTACATTGTGTTCGGATCTAGAGTTTCAGACAGTAGGAGAGCAGTTGAGAGTAGTTTCTTAATTGTAGGAGTTTCCTACATTTTAGGAGGTGGAGATGGGTTATATTCTTGAGTCTCTACGAGATCATTCTATGATTTCAAATTCAGGAGATTCGAAGACATTCCTATTTTTTAGGAGTATCCCTAATTTTGAGGGATGAGACTGTCAGTTATTTCAGATTATCCGACATCAGTCACAGGAGGTGACGAGTTTAGTTTCAACTTGTAGAGGTGTTTTGGCTATCAGTTTGCTATTTGGGAAATATTTTAATATATTTAAATATTCTCCTAAGTTAGCATTTTAATAATTTAAATAAGGCTAAGTTATAGCCATTTTGGAGTAATAAGGGGTTTTCTGGCCTCATCTGAGTGAATATCCCTTGGTGCAATAGCTTGTTGGAAAGGTCTTGAACTTTTCTAAATATTTCTCTTTTGACTCAGAGCATTTCGGTGAACAAATTTCTTTCTATTGGGAAAAAGGTCATTTTTTGGATACTTGACCACTTTAAAAATGAGAAATATATTATTTTATAACCCAACGCCGCATGGGGACACTTTTAGGGTTCGAGTTAAGTTTGGTGGGTTATAAGGAGGTAAAGACAAAGTTTGAAGGCATTATTGACATATTACATTTTGGATTTGGGTTTTGGGCTCTGATTGAGCTTTTAGCATTTGGGATGCCAAACCCTCTTTCTTTGCCTGTTTGGGGCGTAGCCCCCAAAAATAGTGGTTTGGATTCTTAGCAGTCAGAAGCATCTTGGAGATCGTGCATTGTTTCTTCGGGGGAACATAGTATTGAGTCAAAGTTTTAGTTGGGGCTTGGACATTTCATCCACGTGTGGGCACTTTGCCGCTGTACAGCCATGCCTGGTAGCCATAATTTTTCCCACGTGCAACACTTGAAGAGCTAGAATCTGGCCGTAACTTCTTTCTGGGCTCATATTTCTCATTCACGCCTTCAGGTTGGCTTTTTCGTTGGTTGTATTCATCTGGATATGATTATAAATCTTCATTTGGTTACTTATTAGGCGTATATTCAGGAAAATCTGCTTGAAGCGACTTTGTTTTAAATATATTTGGAATACATTTTCAGAACTGGTTCATGTTATTGTACTTCTGTTATTACTTATTGAAAATCATCAAAAATACAAAACAATCAAACCCTTCTGCAACTTCTGTCTGGCTCTGCAAGAAGATTTTAGTAAACAGGGAAAACAAATTTAAAAATATAAATTTACAGCAGATCAGCAGAAGAGATCCATCAGGGATCTTTCAATTCCACAACATAATAAGATGTCCCCTTTTTTGCCAGTGTGAGAGGACGAGTTGTTATCCTATTATTGCCTCGTAGGCTAATTATTGTGGATAGAGGGACTTTTGAGGCAAAGGCTCGATCATGGGAGGGTCTTGTCTCCTCCACAATTCAGTATGTCCCAGTTTGTTCTATGTTTGGCTCAATTTGGACTTTGTTTGGGCTTAGTTTCATGTTCTTACTATTTATGGTAAGTTTGGTGATGATTGAGAGGGATCCTTTTTACTCTTGGAAAGTGCATTTGATCATGTGGGAAATAATAGGTTTGACTCACATTTCAGATGACATATTAAAAGGATAAGTATTTTGGGAGTTATTATTATTTTAGTGGGCAAATTATTATTAAAACATTGAATGGATTATTATAAAATTATAATTTGACTTTATACTTTCCCTTGCATTGAGGGCTGAGTCATCATTGTAAGGGGCTAATTATTCAATTAATTCATAGAAGTTTAAGCCAAGACATAAATTGAAGTATTGAAGTAGATGAATTATTAAAGGGGAAACGTATATCTATTTATCCCAAATTGGCTGGAAAAGCATATGAGTTCTCTCACAAAAGTTATAAAAGACACGAGTTCTTTTTCATTATGTTGTTTATGCCTTTTGAAATTGGTGAAATTTATTCAAAGGAGAAACTAGGGCTTCAGCTTCAACCATTGGAGAGAAGGGATTCTTTAATTGTGCAATCATTTGAGGAAGTGAAATAACTTCTAAATTTGATCTTCTAAGAGAGCTTTAAGACGGAGAATCTAAGTGTGGTTTAAATGGTGATTAAAATGTGAGGTGGATTTAAATCAGAATCCACCTATGGATTAAATGGAAGATATTGGTGAGTAAATATTATTTTGGTAGCAAATAATGGTCATATTATGGCAACAGATCATTCACAGGGCAGAATTACACGGTGTTGGGTGTGAGTTTTGTTTGGGCATCAATATTATATCTCAGTTTGGACATCTACAAAAGTGGTCCACTCTCAAACTGATTTGTGAATGTTGGGACAGAATCTACGGTATATAACTGTTATCTCCAAAATCTGCACCCTGAAATTTGCTTTGAGTCCTAAAACTTGCAGCGATTTTGGAGAAACATGGGATCAGCGAAAAGTTGTGGGTAACTTATAACTTGGCTGAACCTCCGGATCTTAGGCCGGTTCCTGTATAATATATCTAATACCTTACTTATACTAATGGAAATGTGAAAAAAACTTTCAGAGGGAAAAGGGTAAAAAGATGACCTAAAACACGGAAAACTTAAAGAAGTAAGGTGATACACCAAAATTGATAACACAGATTACTGTTATACTTGAGACACAATGAAAGATTTGACAAGACATTCACAAGAAACTTTATTTGAAAATCTGCTAATTCACATCAATAATTTAAGAGAAGGTCTATGAACTTTGAAAATATACGAAAGGAATTTGATCACAATCAAATACATCAATAATTTAAACACAACTCAAAACATATGAATAGCTGTTTATAAAGAAGGTACAAGATAAGACATCATTCAGAAAGGACTATAATTAAAACACAATTTGAATAACATCAATCACCTTAACGCACACAACTAAATCTGTCAACTCCAAAATTGGTTCCAATGAAAACTCTATTTTCATCAAAGGTCCTCAAAACAGTACATCTGCATAATGGATCAGAATCATAAAAAATTACACTTAAGGATCAAATCACATAAGCGTCCTCCCTCAAAATCTGAACCTCTTCCTCCAAAATAAGAGGAGTATAAATAAATAATACAACTGCCTTCCAGCAGAAAAACTGGGTCGAAATAATGAGTTAAATCCTTATTAAGCACCTCTGAAAAGTCTAAAGACATGCTCAAGATATCCCGAACTGAAGTTCTACCAACCATGCATGAGAAAAACTAAGAAAAACTCCCCAAATCGCCCACAATTACTCCATAATGCAACTCTGAAACCTTCCGTCTAAACTGTGCCTCTGAACTCAACTGCAGCTGCCCCCTTGAATTTTGGCATTTTCTCGACCAACTTCTTCTTAAACTCGTCTTGACTTTTGACTTTTAAATATTTTTAACTGCATGAAAATTATTATTAAATAATTGATTTGAAGAATATCAATTATTTAATAATTATTACAATTTGATATTATGCAGTTAAAAGTATTTAAAAGAATGCAAGAGTAAAAAATGACATTATTATTAAATTGCAATTAAAATTTATTATTTTTTATTAGTTGATTTATATATTATCAACTAAAAACAAATAATATTACAATATTTATGTTGATGCAATTTAATAATAATTATATAGACATTATATTATAAATCTATAGCACTATCTCAAAGTGCATAAAAAAAAACTCCATATTACCTGGACCCGAAATTTTCTAAAATGTAATTGAGGAAAGGTTAAAAGAATAGATTGCGATTTTATTTATTCATTTGGAGCTCTCGGGAATGAGCAGGAAATACGTTAGGGTTAGAAGAAACCCTTATCCGCCATGAAGCGTTCAGATCTTGGTATGCAATAAAGGGGTTTTGCTGCATCTGATCTTTGGACGTCATTATCACTTTTAGATCTGTGATTTTTCTGCTCTTTATGTTGTCACAACCAGCCACGGCCCTTGATAGCGGACTGGGTAAGTATGAAGACGACTTCAGCTTTTCCTTTTTCTACCTCAGATCTTAAGCATTGGAATCGTTGTTTATAACTGAACGTGGCAATTTTTTCTGGTGACGTCTTTGTTCTTGCATGAGTTTTTTTTTTTGAAATTTTCTTTACTTCCTCTCGTTATGCCTTTCTGCCCACAAATTTCTTCCTCTTCCCGCTGCTTCTTTTGCTGTCTGCAATCTTACCATACCGATCATCATTGACAATGCCCACAGCAGATTTGCTTCCACTACCCACAAAACGTGGTAACATCTTTGTTTCTGTAAATGCTGGTTTGCGTGTTTCATGAGGCCCGCTCGCTTCTAATTCAAAGAATCTGTCATGACGCCAAACTCTATCTCTATTTTCCTCTTTTGCCAACAAAAATCCCTTGTTATCTCTTCCTTGTGAATCTACATGGTTGGCTGTCTCTGAAACGGTCACTAGGATGACCCTTAGTGGAGTCATTCCAACCCCCATGCTTACTGAATCTTCACCTCACATTTCGAATATTTTGTGTTGCACTCCTGTCATCGTGCTGAAAAAAGGATCCTGCATTTGGCACATGTTTTGATTTGGAATCCTCATGAAATTTTGGATCAGAGCCCTTTTTGCTACTCTCCTGTTCAAACCTAGTATCTCTTTCTTGCAATAAATCCTTAATTGGCACTGCATCTTGAGTCTGCCTGCGACGCTTTGAATCCTGAATCATGACATTGTGAATTCCATCTGTGTTTCCAATTGGTGGTCCCTCTACTGTTTGCTTCACATCTCTATTAGACCTCCCCAAGCCTTATTCGCCATGAAGCGTTCAGATCTTGGTATGCGGTGCCAATTGGTGTTGAGTAGTTGTATTCTACAGCTGACTCCACATTCCTTTTGACGGCGTCTCTCCTTTTATTAGACTATCTTATCTCTTAATGATTATTTGCATACTATCTGATCAAAATCTTGGCATGGCATATTAGGACAGCTTCTCTTTCCAGTTTCCATATTTAGATTTGTTTTTGGAAATAAACTAACACCTTCATCAGTATTGCTTCTGCATCTTCCTAGTGCTTCTCGTTATTATATCATATTGATCATATGCTGTGCTTTCCTTGTTAGCTGAAAATGGTTATTTTTATTGCAATATGTAGCCTCTTACTGTAGCTTTCATTCTTGCTATATGAGTGAAACAAAAGGTTTTCAAAACTTTTGACAGTCTATCCCTTTAATACTTTTATACTTCATGATTGACGTCTCTGTTTGCTGGCGTATGTCTATATCTTACTGAGATGAATAGCCTATAGGTTGGTAAAAGCGAGATTTGAGTGAGTCATCAGCATTGCTTAGATCCATTGGATCTAACCCATTTTCTTCTTTGCAAATACAGGGATTGGAAGCACGGAACGAGCAATGTTTGGAGCAGCGAGAGGATGGATGCAGCTGGATGCTACATCACCAGTCATTACAGGCAATGACTGGTGCCCATGAACCTTTCTCCTTTTACTCTTCTATTCAGTTATTGATTTCAGTAGGGTGTAGATGTATGTCAGCATGTATAGACTACTCTCACAGTCAGATGTGTGGGAGAAATTTACTTTCAGCATTTAATTCCTGTCATGACTTGCTCCATCATACAAATATTGAACATTCTTTAAAAAATGAATAAAATACTTTTCTTTGATGCATTTTTTTGAAAATCACTTGGAAGTAATAAGCATGTATTCCTTCATTTGAACATGTGTGAAAAATGAACAACATTTTTGGCGACCTTTGCTGACTGTCTGCCTGCTAGACACTTGATCAGTTGCCTTTGACATCCATTGGGCATTAGAGTTTGAAAATATGAACTCCTTGGACCTAAACCAGACCTGACACGACCCCTAAAGTTGCTGGTATGGGCTAGGATGTATGCAAATGAGTCTAATGATAACTGACAGGTTATTATTAGACTCATTTTTATGCATGATCAGACTTTAGCATCAACTTTAGAAGTCGAATTCATAGTTATCCATCTCAATCATGCATAAAAATGTGTGAATTGGATGGGTGCAGGTGATTAGTATACGTGTGTGTGTGTGTATGGTTATGGCTGCCAGGTATGTATGAAAGTGGGACTGAAAATGTCATGGAAAATGCAGCCCTAGGCGTATGCATATGCATGTGTGTACTAACCTATATGTATGTATTCAATCCATGGATTAGTGTGTATGAATGAGGTGGGTGAGTATGATATGAAACAACCAGACCAGCAACTTAACACTCCTAAAACCTAAAGCACAAAAACAGGAAACTATTCTAGGAAAGGAAACTAAAACGACATCTGCTTGGACAGCACTTAGGGAAGACTTTTAAACTAATATGTAGATGCATTTATTGAAAGCATGAAACCTAACCTAGAAAACAAACAGAAATAGAATCATACCTCAAAGCAAGCCTTGAGGTGAATCTCGTTAACAGGAATCGGTAGAACATCTCCTTGAATAGTGACAAGCTGGAAAGCATTGTGTTCCTTGCACTTAACAATCTGAAAAGGGCCTTCCCAAAAGTGATCAAACTTAGCATGCTGCCCTGGTCTTGTCTTAAGTACATCCCACTTCAGCACCATATCTCCTTCTTTGAAATGACGATCTTTTGCCTTTTTATCAAATGTTCTCTTCACCTGTAGCTGCTGGTATTCCATTTCTTGCAGTGCCTTGCTCCTTTTCTCCTCTAACTCCATTAATTTGGCAAACCTTAGCTTAAGAGGATCCTGTTCTTCAAACAATATCAGCTGATCAACAAGCTGTAACACAGGAAACTCAGTAGTAATAGGTAACTTGGCCTCCTTCCCGTATACTAGAACGTAAGGAGATGTTCCAATGATTCGCTTAAGAGTAATCCTATCCAACCATAAGGCAGATTTTAACTTTGCATGCCAATCTCTCTTATTCTCCTCTAACGTTCTTTTAATAATCCTTAAAAGGTTCTTATTTGTACTTTCAGCCAAACCATTACCTTGAGGGTAATAGTTTGATGAGGTATTCAGATATATACCTTTCTTTAGCGCCCATTCAGACACTCTTGCTCCCATAAAGGCTAATGCGTTATCAGAAATGATCGAATCGGGAACACCGAACCTTGTAGTCAAATCATCATAAAAATTAAGTACAGCTGATTCATTTGCCTCTCTTAACGCTACTGCTTCAGTCCATCTTGTAAAATAATCCGTAGCTGTAAGAATCCACTTGTGACCTGAACTAGAGTTTGGATTAATTGGGCCTATGAAATCAATACCCCACTTCATGAATGGCTGCTCAACCAAAATCGGTTTCAAGGGTAAGGCTGCCAGCCTTTCCTTGCCAGCAAATAATGCACATTTTTGACATTTTCTTGACCAACTATGGGCATCTTTGAACAGATCAGGCCAATAGAATCTTGCCCTCAACACTTTATAAGCTGTTGTCTTTGGGGAAAAGTGACCCCCTTCATCATGAAACTGTTCCAGGATTTTGCTGGTCTGATCAGCACTTATACAACGTAATAACATGCCACTATGGTCTTTTCTAAACAAAACATCATGAACCAAGACATAAGGAATTGATTGAAGTCTGAAATACCTGCGTTTCGCTCTATCCAACCTCAAAGGACACTCCCCTGTTTGTAGAAAATGTGTCATTTCAGTCAACCAGCAGTCTGATTGATTACCTTTAACTTGATTATTATCAACCAGCAACAGATTTTGGTTGATTTCTACCTCTTGAAAGCTGTTTTCTGCCAACTGTTCGCATAATCCCTTGCTCCTAACCAATCTGGTGATATGGATATCAACATCATACTCCATCACCCGAGTAATCCAGCCTGCCCTTTTTTCATTTAAATCTTTGCTTAACAAAAATTCTTTCACGCTTGGATGAAAAACCATTAGATGAATTTTGCGTTGGAAACCAGGGGTCTGAATTTTTTTAGACTTTTAATGACAGCAAAAACATGTTTTTCAACAAAGCTGTACCTTTGTTCGAAATCTTGCAAACCTTTTCTGAAAAACGTGATAGGTTGCTCCAAACCTTCATCATTTTTTTGTACCAGCATTGCTAAAATGGCGTCAAAACTGTCATAGGCATACAATATAAAATCCTTAGTAAAATCTGGATTAATCAAGGCAGGGGCAGCGGACAAAGACTCTTTAATTGCTTCAAAACAACGCTTTCCTTCTTTTGTCCAGCTGAAAACTGTATTTTTCTTTAACATTTCTGTTAAAGGCTTCAAAAGATTAGCAACATCAGGTATGAAACGTCTCACAAAATTTATCCTACCAAGAAAACTTTGTAAACCCTTCTTGTGGCTGGGTAGTGGTAATTCTACAATCGCTTGAACTCTCTCGGGATCTATAGTAGTACCATGCTTTGAAACAATATAACCGAAAAGTTTACCTTCATGAACAACAAATACAGATTTCTTTGGATTAAGAGAAATACCGAACTCCCTGCATCTTTCTAACACTTGTCTAAGATGAAAAATGTGATCCTTAGCCTCCTTGCTGAAAACAGTAATGTCATCTAGATATACCAGCACTATTTTGTACATTAAATTTCGAAAAGCCATGTCCATAGCCTTTTGGAACATAGCTTCAGCATTTGCTAATCCAAAAGGCATTCTTCTGTAAGCCATGGTTCCCCATTTTGTGGTGAATGCTGTTTTAAACTGATCTTCATCTTTTACCAGCACTTGATTATAACCAGAATAACCATCTAACAAAGAAAACCTTTCAAAACCTGAAACATATTGTAAAATCTGTTCCATAGATGGTAAGGGATGCCTGTCTTTTAATGAAGCCTTGTTTAAATCTCTAAAATCTATGCACAAGCGTATTTCTCCATTTTTCTTTCTTACAGGTACTAAGTTAGAGACCCAAGAAGTATGTTTGATAGGAAAGACAATCCCTCCTTCTAAAAGTTTGTTTAATTCTTTCAGCATTAGAGGTTCTAGCTTAGGATTGACAGGTCTTTGTTTTTGCCTTATAGGTTTGGCGTTAGGTTCAAGCTCAATAGTATGCTGGGTTAATTTAGGGTCAAAGCCTTTTAAATCAGAATAATCCCACGCAAAAACATCATTAAACTTTTGAAATAATTCAATAAACAACTGTTTTTCTTGCGGTGAATTTATCTTACCAACTTTCAGCCTTTTTCCTTCAGAAATTTCCAGCTCCTCGTAATGCTCTTCTTTTACCAGCAAACTAGTTTTATCTTTTTTCACCTGATCATCTGGATCAAAGATAGTTTCTAAAGTGACCAAACCTTTAGGCAACTTGTTTGACTTTAGCTGAATCACCTGATCATCGAATTGCTGATTGAACCTATCTTGGTTAGCAGCTGAAAACACATCTTCCTGTAACAAAAAGCTTAAAATCTGCTCATCCGAGTCAAAAACTTGCCAATTAATGTTGTTATCTGGTATTGAAGGTCTGACCACTATCTTTACATGATGCTGATCATTCTTTTTTGTGACGTTATCAACAATATCAAACTGTGCACCCACTGCTGCCAGCCTATCAACAAAATGATTCTTTGCTCTAGGTATAGATATTATGTTAAAAGCTTCAAATTCTTCTATAATATCCCAAACTCTGTTTTTGTACAGCTTTAAAGTATCATTTTTAACAGAAATCAGACCTCTAACCTGATTTACAATGAGTTTACTGTCCCCAAAAACTTGCAAGCAGGTTATGTTTCTCTTCCTTGCCCATTCCAAACCTTGCACCAACCCTTCATATTCACCCACGTTGTTAGAACATGCAAATGAAAAACGAAAAGCAGCAAAATACTTATCCTCCTGAGGTGATATCAGCATAACTCCCCCACCAGCATCATTCTTGCTTCGTGAGCCATCAAAATACATCTTCCAAACCTGATTTTCTTGTTTGCTGAATTGATTTATATCTTTTACCAAATTTGGAATTCTTGCAGTTTGATCTAAAATCATGTAGTTTCCAAAACCAACCTCATGAACAACGCTGCTTTGACAGTTAGAAGCATTTTCAGCAGCCCATTCATCTAGTAAAATATCCGGTATGCCACTGATAGGTGTGCTGAAATCTATTACTTCAGGTTTATCACTATCAAATGACATCAGATTTGCATTTATAGCAGTAGGAACGTAAGGCTCTATATGGTCCTTTGCTAACTTTTCAGACTTAATAGTGATCTTTGTGCCATATCTTGACCTGAAGAGCATATGAGACCAATCTGATGAAAAATAACCACCAATCTTTGCAGTGAAATCTCTAGATAAGCATAATGCAAAATATGGCGAAAGATCTATGACATAAACACCCTGAGGTATAGAAAAATTTGGGCATGCATGTAGGGTGAGGTTAGCATCCTTAATGACACCTATTGTGTTGACAGCTGATCCATCTAACTGCACTACACCTTTCTTGAGAGGCTGATATTTCAGTCCTAGCTGATCTGCTACCTTTTTAGGCATGACTGAACTAGTGGCTCCACTATTTATCATACAATTATGAACCAAATTATTGCCTATGATCAAAGACACATAAAAAGGGGGAGGTTTGATAGTTGGAGCTGCCGGTTTGCTATTACCTTCATCATTATTAGCAAATGCAGCACTTGGAACGTTTTCACCAGCATTACCTCTTTTTGATAATTCAGACTGCAATATATCAACTTGACCAGGTATTGCTAACGAATCCCACATATTGATAGATACATTCATCTTCTTCATATTTTCAACAACATTAAACGGAATTGATGGATGTACCTTAGGCTCCAATTTTGCAACAGTAGGGTGTACTTGCTGTTCTGCGTTGGCATGTGGAAGACTTGCTGATGAAACCTGCTAATTGGTTGGCTTAACTGACCCAGCAGTGGCTGTATTGCTAATATTGTTGTTGTTACTGACTTTCTGGTCATCTAAATCTCTCTTTTTATTTCTGGAATAAACAGCAAAATTAGGATCAGTACCATTTATACCACAAAAATCGTCTACCTGCCAATTAAGGAAGGAAGCATCCACAGGGGGTACATCTTGCTGCTGTTCTATTTCAGCCTCAGGTGCATGCTGCATACACGTAGCGTTTTGTACTATCAAAGCTTGATGAATAACACCATTTGAACAGGTGGACTGATTATGAGGTTGATTACATGGGAAACACCACTCATATTCAACAGCCATATTATTTTGCATAGGTACGAGTACTATATCTCTTACCGGATTTGCAGCATTTAAGGGAGCCGGATTATAAGGCCTATAAGGCCTCTGATTTATGCTCTGTTTATTTTCAGCATTGTACCCTTGAAAATTTGGCCTATTTTGGGGCTGTCTTTGGTTTTGTTGCTGATATCCCTGATTATTCTGCTGCTGGTAACCTTGATTTGCAGCGAAATTTTGAGACTGAAAAGGTTGCCTTGGCTGGAACTGCTGCTTCTTGAGATTAACCAATTCATTCCCAAAAGTTTGCATTAAGCTTTCAATTTTTTGCTGACCTTTCTTAATCTCTTGCAGCTCCTGAGAAGGTGCTGCAACAGCTATCTCTTGGCTGGAAACAGCTGGTAATGGGCTGAAAGATGGTATCTGCAAAGACATATTTGACTGTATATTCGGAAAGATAGGCAAAGGAGGTCTAGGAGCGATTTTACCTGCCTGTATGAGGCTATTCTCTGCCCTTACTGATATAGCAAATGCTTGTGGCAGCGTATTGCCACCCATAGACTGAATCATGACAGTAATGTCGCTGTTCAAACTCCTAAGATAGTACAAAAATGCATGATCTGCACTTGGTCTAACAGCAGCAGGTATCCTATCCCACGTCCTTTGAAAACGTGTATTGAAATCAGTCATCTGCTCTTGTGGGGCCCTTTTTATGGTTGTTAGCTGCTCTACCAATGACAAATGATCAGATTTGTCTTCAAAAAATTTGATGAATGCATCACCCAATTCATCCCATGTGCCTATTGAAGCTACTGGTAAACTTCTGAACCATTCCAACGCTTTCCCCTTGAATGAAGCGGCCAGTAACCTGATTGCTACATTTTCTTGCGTCACATGATGAACATTGCATAAAGTTGCTATATCCCTAACATGTTCAAAAGCTGTAGTTTGGCTTTCTCCGGTGAAATATGGCACTCCTTTCAAAGCTGCTAAAGGGATGTCATTATGCTGTTGTAGATTCAAAGGACTCCCTTGATCAAAGGGAACAAAAGCGAAATTTCTTGGCTGAGCCATTACTGGTAGCTGATAACTTATCTGTTGTTGATGTATTAATGATACAGCTGGTCCAGAAAGTAAATTTGCAGCCGAACTTGATCTTGTTGTTGTATCTGCAAAAAATGTAGAAAATTTTGATTCCAAAGGCTCGATTCTCCAATTGGGACTTACTGAAAACGTGCTACGAGTCTTTCTTTGATAAACTCGAGTACCCTGTGCTGATTTGTGATTTCTTTTTGCTGGCTTTGTCCTAGCAAGGGTTCTCCCACGCCTTTTAGGTGTTTCAAGTTGTAAATATTCAAATGTATTTGAACTTCTAGTTTGTACCTTTCTCATTAACAACACTGATCTATACCTTTCTTCCTCACAGAGTCGCCAAATATGCAGAAAAAATTATAACTCTGCTGTTTGCACATCAAAAACAGCAGCAACTTCCTTAAAAACTAAGGCAAACGTCCCACCGGGCGTGCCAAAAACTGTTATCTCCAAAATCTGCACCCTGAAATTTGCTTTGAGTCCTAAAACTTGTAGCGATTTTGGAGAAACATGGGATCAGCCAAAAGTTGTGGGTAACTTATAACTTGGCTGAACCTCCGGATCCTAGGCCGGTTCCTGTATAATATATCTAATACCTTACTTATACTAATGGAAATGTGAAAAAAACTTTCAGAGGGAAAAGGGTAAAAAGATGACCTAAAACACAGAAAACTTAAAGAAGTAAGGTGATACACCAAAATTGATAACACAGATTACTGTTATACTTGAGACACAATGAAAGATTTGACAAGACATTCACAAGAAACCTTATTTGAAAATCTGCTAATTCACATCAATAATTTAAGAGAAGGTCTATGAACTTTGAAAATATACGAAAGGAATTTGATCACAATCGAATACATCAATAATTTAAACACAACTCAAAACATATGAATAGCTGTTTATAAAGAAGGTACAAGATAAGACATCATTCAGAAAGGACTATAATTAAAACACAATTTGAATAACATCAATCACCTTAACGCACACAACTAAATCTGTCAACTCCAAAATTGGTTCCAATGAAAACTCTATTTTCATCAAAGGTCCTCAAAACAGTACATCTGCATAATGGATCAGAATCATAAAAAATTACACTTAAGGATCAAATCACATAAGCGTCCTCCCTCAAAATCTGAACCTCTTCCTCCAAAATAAGAGGAGTATAAATAAATAATACAACTGCCTCCCAGCAGAAAAACTGGGTCGAAATAATGAGTTAAATCCTTATTAAGCACCTCTGAAAAGTCTAAAGACATGCTCAAGAAATCCCGAACTGAAGTTCTGCCAACCATGCATGAGAAAAACCAAGAAAAACTCCCCAAATCGCCCACAATTACTCCATAATGCAACTCTGAAACCTTCCGTCTAAACTGTGCCTCTGAACTCAACTGCAGCTGCCCCCTTGAATTTTGGCATTTTCTCGACCAACTTCTTCTTAAACTCGTCTTCACTTTTGACTTTTAAATATTTTTAATTGCATGAAAATTATTATTAAATAATTGATTTGAAGAATATCAATTATTTAATAATTATTACAATTTGATATTATGCAGTTAAAAGTATTTAAAAGAATGCAAGAGTAAAAAATGACATTATTATTAAATTGCAATTAAAATTTATTATTTTTTATTAGTTGATTTATATATTATCAACTAAAAACAAATAATATTACAATATTTATGTTGATGCAATTTAATAATAATTATATAGACATTATATTATAAATCTATAGCACTATCTCAAAGTGCATAAAAAAAAACTCCATATTACCTGGACCCGAAATTTTCTAAAATGTAATTGAGGAAAGGTTAAAAGAATAGATTGCGATTTTATTTATTCATTTGGAGCTCTCGGGAACGAGCAGGAAATACGTTAGGGTTAGAAGAAACCCTTATCCGCCATGAAGCGTTCAGATCTTGGTATGCAATAAAGGGGTTTTGCTGCATCTGATCTTTGGACATCATTATCACTTTCAGATCTGTGATTTTTCTGCTCTTTATGCTGTCACAACCAGCCACGGCCCTTGATAGCGGACTGGGTAAGTATGAAGACGACTTCAGCTTTTCCTTTTTCTACCTCAAATCTTAAGCATTGGAATCGTTGTTTATAACTGAACGTGGCAATTTTTTCTTGTGACGTCTTTGTTCTTGCATGAGTTTTTTTTTTTGAAATTTTCTTTACTTCCTCTCGTTATGCCTTTCTGCCCACAAATTTCTTCCTCTTCCCGCTGCTTCTTTTGCTGTCTGCAATCTTACCATACCGATCATCATTGACAATGCCCACAGCAGATTTGCTTCCACTACCCACAAAACGTGGTAACATCTTTGTTTCTGTAAATGTTGGTTTGCGTGTTTCATGAGGCCCGCTCGCTTCTAATTCAAAGAATCTGTCATGACGCCAAACTCTATCTCTATTTTCCTCTTTTGCCAACAAAAATCCCTTGTTATCTCTTCCTTGTGAATCTACATGGTTGGCTGTGTCTCTGAAATAGTCACTAGGATGACCCTTAGTGGAGTCATTCCAACCCCCATGCTTACTGAATCTTCGCCTCACATTTCGACTATTTTGTGCTGCACTCCTGTCATCATGCTGAAAAAAGGATCCTGCATTTGGCACATGTTTTGATTTGGATGCCTCATGAAATTTTGGATCAGAGCCCTTTTTGCTACTCTCCTGTTCAAACCTAGTATCTCTTTCTTGCAATAAATCCTTAATTGGCACTGCATCTTGAGTCCGCCTGCGATGCTTTGAATCCTGAATCATGACATTGTGAATTCCATCTGTGTTTCCAATTGGTGGTCCCTCTACTGTTTGCTTCACATCTCTATTAGACCTCCCCAAGCCTTATTCGCCATGAAGCGTTCAGATCTTGGTATGCGGTGCCAATTGGTGTTGAGTAGTTGTATTCTACAACTGACTCCACATTCCTTTTGACGGCGTCTCTCCTTTTATTAGACTGTCTTATCTCTTAATGATTATTTGCATACTATCTGATCAAAATCTTGGCATGGCATATTAGGACAGCTTCTCTTTCCAGTTTCCATATTTAGATCTGTTTTTGGAAATAAACTAACACCTTCATCAGTATTGCTTCTGCATCTTCCTATTGCTTCTCGCTATTATATCATATTGATCATATGCTGTGCTTTCCTTGTTAGCTGAAAATGGTTATTTTTATTGCAATAGGTAGACTCTTACTGTAGCTTTCATTCTTGCTGTATGAGTGAAACAAAAGGTTTTCAAAACTTTTGACAGTCTGTCCCTTTAATACTTTTATACTTCATGATTGACGTCTCTGTTTGCTGGCGTATGTCTGTATCTTACTGAGATGAATAGCCTGTAGGTTGGTAAAAGCGAGATTTGAGTGAGTCATCAGCATTGCTTGGATCCATTGGATCTAACCCATTTTCTTCTTTGCAAATACAGGGATTGGAAGCACGGAACGAGCAATGTCTGGAGCAGCGAGAGGATGGATGCAGCTGGATGCTACATCACCAGTCATTACAGGCAATGACTGGTGCCCATGAACCTTTCTCCTTTACTCTTCTATTCAGTTATTGATTTCAGTAGGGTGTAGATGTATGTCAGCATGTATAGACTACTCTCACAGTCAGATGTGTGGGAGAAATTTACTTTCAGCATTTACTTCCTGTCATGACTTGCTCCATCATACAAATATTGAACATTCTTTAAAAAATGAATAAAATACTTTTCTTTGATGCATATTTTTTGAAAATCACTTGGAAGTAATAAGCATGTATTCCTTCATTTGAACATGTGTGAAAAATGAACAACAATAACCAGGCATCTAACTCCATCAAACGGCTATGAATTCTGGGCATGGTCTCATTTAAATTTGGCTACAGCTGCATCTTTTCATTGTGTGAAATAAAATGTGTATCTGACCCTTGAGCGCCTAGTTTGCTGGTTAGTTTGTTAGGTGTTTCATGCTATTGAATCTACTTGGCCAAGTTATCAGATTTTGTATTTGGTTTAAATCTGAAGTGTCATTCTTAATCATGGTGTTTCACAGCAATAAATATAATTTTTAGTTTGTACAATTATTGGACAAGTATTTGTCATTATGTCTTGACTCTTGAGTGATGCCATAACTATCATCATCATATAGTGACTGCAAATTTTTGTTTGATGTTAATATCTCATAGTTATCAATTTCAGACTTTCTCTATATTGCAAATATATATCCTATGACAAGCGTTTGGCAATATTCCTTGAGATCAAGTTTCTACTAAATAAGCATAAAAAACAGAATTTACAGAGTTGTTCAAGTAAAAACCAGCAGGGGGATCAAAGCAGTTTTGAAAATATTTTTGTACTGATCACATAGTCGATATTTGAGTGATCAAAATTTTTGCAATTGTTTCAATCATGGAAACAATGAAGATATTATTTAAAAAGGGAAGTACAAAGAAGGTTACACCACAAGATATAACGGTGACATGAGTAAAGCAGTGTTTAGCATGTTTGAGGAATATAACTCTCTTCGTCAATATGTTAAGAAAGATTTATGTTCCTACCATTTTATGGACTTTCATCCAAAGTTATATGGCATGGCTGGTTTTGCGAAGAAACAATATCACAGGATACCTCGTGACTTATTTGCATGAAGAGTTGGCTCACGCAGTGACAGGCAAATCGTGTCTGGCGGTAGGAAGGTGAGAACTGAATAGGAAGTGGACATTAGCAGCATCCAAGAAGATGTTTTCAGCATGGATAACAATTCTGATTTTTATGGCAGCAGAGTTAGTATTGAGCCTCCTCATGAAATACCAGCCATCCCAGATGTGAAAAGTGTTTGTATGGAGTCCTCTCATGTAGACGCTCAAGATTTGAGTGTCAGAGATGAGTGAAAGAGGTGTTGATGCTGGCCACAACAATTTTGATTTTTCATATCATACCTTTGAGTGTGATGTCCCCAACATCATTAAATAAATTAGTATAATTAAATTTTGTATATGTGGCCCCGACAATTACTTTATTTACCTCTTGGGTCCATTTTTTAATTTTATTTCTTGTAGCATGTTGGCCACTCAGCTCCTTTGTAATCCTTCGGGAAGCTTCCCCTAAGCCCTTTATAAGGTCATTTTGTAGGTTGTTGTAAGCATACAATTTGGATTATTTTATTGTACTGTGATTTCCTATTGGAGTTTAGTGTTGTTTGTCATTTCAGAAGTGAAAGATCTTCCCTACTTCACTATTTCCGATTTCAGCAGCATCCAACCCTCACCCAATTTTGTTCTTTGTATCAATTTTCTTTGGATATAGCACATCTAAATCACCATCTTTGTCTGCAAATTTATATTCATGGATTAAATTACAAGCACTTGTCTTGGCATCTATCTGTCTCTTTGGCGAAGTCACTATTTACATTATTGTCTCAATTTGCATTAGATTTGGTGTCGTCGTGATCACACTATATTACTTACTTTCGGCAAAAGCACATCTTCCTTTTGTACAACTGCTCACTGTACAACTTGTATGCCTCCCAGTTCCTTTACTATACGGCTTCCCACACTCCAACCGTATGCCAACTTCAACTCCTTCTGGCAAACATTTTATTCCACCACTATACGTCTACCATTCATCGTATAACATATCTATTATCTCCAAAATTTGCACCTTGATGCTAATTTCCCAAGAGTTTAGCAATTTTGAAGCAACATGGGATCAATCAGAGGTTGTGGGTAACCTATAACCTAACTGAACCTCTGGATTCTAGGTCGGTTCCTATATGATAGATTTGATGATCTCACCTATACTAATAAAAGGTGGATAAACTTATATGGAAAAAAAGGATAAAAAGAGAGACTTGTAAATGAAAAACTTAAAATAATGAAAAATAAGGTGATACATCAAAATAGTAATGCAAATTACTGTTAGATTATGACACAATGAACATTCTCAACAGATAACCTCTAGACACACCTTGAAGAAAATGTTCATGCATACAAATATTTCAAGAGAAGGCAAAAAGTGAATATTATGAAAGAAAATATATCATCAAGGAAACAAAACTTGAGACTTATGAATAACAGATATTAGACATGGAAGATACAAAAATGAGACATTACCCAAAAGGTTTCTGAATGAAACACAGCCTAAATACCATCAATCACCAAAGACATACAACCAATCTTACTCCAAAAAGATGAGTGAAATGAAAACTGCATTATGCTCAAAAGCCTTAAGAACAATACATCTGCATGAATAGCTCAGAAAAATTGAGAAAAAAATGCTAAGGACAATATCTCACATATACATCCCTCTCCTCTCAAAATTTGAACCCCTTCTCTATCAAAAAGAGAAGTATATAACAATAATCAAACCCAACCATCTTTCCACAAAATCAGGAAGTGAGGGTCAGATATTAGAGAAATCTCCTCAAAAAAGGAGTCCCCAATCTAAAAAATGATGCCAACTGTGCCTCAACTATAGGTCTTTGACGACCACTCAAGAATCCCCAAGAATCTCTCTAAGAATGACTCAACAGTCATCAGTGAGGACTTTTGATCAAATACAACCACTAAGACACATGGTAACTCCAAACTGCCCATCACTACCAAGTCATCACAACTGTCTTCACTTTCCAATTTGAATTGAACTTCTAATCCTCCAATTTAGGCAATCAAATGCCACATCTCCTTTTAATGCCTGGTCCACCAAAAATAACTACGACTCTCAAAGTCAAACTCCCTCTAGACAATTATTTTATTGCATCTTAATATTTATTATTATGTAGTTGATTTATAATAAATCTCAACTAAAAAAACATTATGATAGTCAAATTAGATACAACTAAAATAATTGTAATAAAAAATTAACTAACATAATAACATAGACTTCAAGAAATAAAGTCATACACTATTATTTTAATAGCAAAGAAAATTAAAATTTGCCCTTAACAAAAAGGTGCAGACCGGAACTCATTTTACAATGTGATTGAGGGATGAATAAAGGTAAAAACATAAGTCTTTTGGAACCATTCGAATGCTATGACATTTGGAGGAAGGAAGAAGCGGACTTGGTTGGCAAACCCTAGCCGCTAGTTATAGAGGAAGTCTGGAGTTTTACAGCCTCTTTTGGTTGCACTTTCTGTTGCCGTGACTGGACCTCACTGTAATAACCCCAACAGGTTATAACTTCTTCAAACACCAAAAATCTTTATACTTCAGTTGTTTGACATTTCGTCAAACACTTTGCAAACAAGCTCTGATACCACTGTAATAACCCTCCTCAAATCTGCCCTCAAAAAAATGTTGATGAAAGCTCAAAGAATTTCATCAAACAATTCACATGCAAGGGAAGTATGACTGATATAGTATTTCAGCTAGCTTCAAATGACTTTTTCTTCAATTTGCATCAATGAGAATCTTGTGCTAGAAGACTACAATGGACTACACAATGACCTAACATGAGTGTGCTACTAATTTTGGCAATATTCAGTGCATATATATGATCTAAGCATGAGAAATGAACACCTACAGCCAATTGGCATTTTGACAAACAGTTGGTATGCAAACTAACTAGCTGATAAATAATGATATTAAATTGCTTAAATGACACTAGCAACTATTATCTTCTTAATTGCAATGAAAAATACAATGCTCATGAAATATGGCCAAGACTTTGGCATTTACATGGATTACAAAATGATAATGCTGGTATAATGCACACTTATAGTTGAAAGCTTATAACACCCCAAAAAGCAATACTAATAGAAGAACCTAGATGTAGATGGCTGTAATAATTTCCTTCAATGCTGCCCCTTCTGCTTTGCTTTTTTCGAACTGCTTTTTCGGTTCTGCTTTTTCGGACTGCTTTTTCGGTTCCGCTTTTTCGGACTGCTTTTTCGTATCTGCTTTTTCGGATTGCTACTATGTTGAATCTCAAGACCATATCTTTCAATGGCGCCAAGATTTCCAGCTTGAAGGGATTTCGTCTTTCAAACTATTGAGACATAATCTCCAGAAAATTCCCCAATTTCTTTGATATTTCCAAGCATACTAAAAAGAAGCTCTTCCCTTTCTTTTATAGTGTTCTCACAAGAGCTCAATCCTTCGTTTTCTCAATGTGAGATAAAACATCACTCCCTTTATGTAACTTATGTCTCCAATGTGTTATAAAATAAAGGGGACTCTTTTAATTTAAATATTTCCCACAAACTATAGTCTATGCATTAATAAAGTTAAATATTTAAATTTAACTTTATAAAATAGCTTTATCAATGCATAACAAATCTTATCAATGATAAACAAGTCTTCTTGCTGATTTTAAACAATTACCATCGACATACCGCTGCCACTGGATGTCCGACCATATCCAAGATGACTTACTATAAATAGTAAGTATGCCCAAAGTTGCCTCAAAACCCCTCAAAAAGACCTGCAACTGAAACTATCTAGGCCAAATGGCCTCTAAGCCCCTTTAATGTCCTGGTTAGCCTACGGGACCATGGGGAAATAGGCTAATGACAACATCATGCTATGAATGCTAAAAAGGGGACATTACAATCCGCCCTTCCCAAAATTGCTTGTCCCCAAGCAATGGTCGAACAACAACCCAATCAATCCACCTGGATCCCAAATGTAGTCATGAACTATACTGCTGTCAGTCAACATAGGCTCCTGCAACAACCTCTAAAAATTAACCAAGAGGAATCCATAATCAAATTGGCGAATACAACTCACCCAAACTCCAAAGTCAGGAACCTATGAGAAACAAGCTCTCGAAATATCAGAACCCAAGTAGAGTAGATAACCCAAACTGCCAACATAGTAAATACCATCAACACATCCCACTAGCCTATGTGGAATGTACAATACAATTCTGCAACAATGATGAATACTCCCGCATGAAACTGCACCAAATACAGAGAATCCACACACTGCACACCTACTGCAATTAACACAACTCTGCAGATCACCGGTCACTGTCTGATAACCATAACACCCATGCACTGCTGATGGTGAATAGTCATTACACGGTAGATAGCAAAAACGAGAGCCCAGACCAAACCTGTCTGCCATCAACTCCTCAACACATGGATCAAAAGAAAACCGATGAACATATCCTACAATATAATGCCGGTAAAAAGAACCAATCCCAGTCAAAGACTCATCCTGCAGACGTGATACAACCAACTGTGACTGATCATCAGCTAAGTTAGAGGATGATATAGCCAAGAGAGCAGAATCAACAACAACATCACTAGTCTTTGTGCCCTCCAAGTCAAACATACCACAATGCTCAGCTGCAGCGCCCAACTCAGCTAAACCTGCCTTCAGTGGAAACGGACCAAATATGCCAATACTAGTGTCATGGATAGATATATCCTCATCTCCACTGCCTCTATCAACCTCGAGCATGGACATCCTCGGATCACCAGACACCACGGTTAGTGACTGTACAGAATCTGGTAAAGACTGAAGTCGTTTCAACTCCATGGTCACCTCAGCTAAATGAAACTGTGACTCCTTGAAAGCCAACTGTGTACTCTCAAGAAACTCAGAAGTCACCTCAAGCTGCTGAGTAAGCTTATTCACCTCGTCTTCCTTGACCAATAATGCGTCATATGCTGTACTGCCCCACTCCATAAGATAATCTCTGTTGGCTACCAACTGTATATAATTCTATCTCAAAATCCGGATAGCCTCCCATAAAGAGTGGATCTCTGTCAAGGAAAGATAATTGCCTCCCTGCGCATCACTAGTAGGAGAACCCCATCCATAAACTGCTAACAACTGACAAGCAGCATCGAAATGCTCGCAAGCAATAGAAATGTCTTGCTCGCCAACTCTCAGCTGACTAGACACATGATTGTGCCGACTAGTCGAAATTCTATACTCTATCCCTGGTACACTGTCCAAAGGAGTAACCTCAGAATAGCTATCATCTGTAATACTCAGATCCTGGGACTCTTCTGTAAACTCTATCATATCTGAGAGATCATCAACCCATTCCAACAAGAATGGTCGACTGGATATATGAACAATGCCCAACACAGGTGTGTAAAAACTAATTCCAACATCAAACAAGCTGCTGGCATGGATGAGAACTACACCTGACAAACTACTAATCAAGTCCATGATGGTACAACAGGTACTACTACCAAGGAATGATAGATATCTCCGGTCAAAATGATCCCAAGTACTAAGATAAGGATCCCAACATCTAATCCATGAACGGAAACTAGCTAGCAATTCAAGTAAACTTCTCAACTGAGTAATGTGAACAATACCAATTGACTTCGCGCACCTGTCTACAGTCTCTGAATCCGGAGTGTGAATGCTAGACGTACTCATATCATCATCAATAAGTGACCCGATTGTAATAGAAAACTGAGTCCCTACTATATGCGCTAACTCTCGAACTGAACTCACCTCAAGACAACGCTCATCCACGTGTCTCTCAGAATCCTGGAGAGCCAACTTCATTGCCTCCATGCCTTTCTTGATCTGTTGTAAGTCGTCACAAGAAGAACCTATTGTGACTCCTTTCTGTCTCTCCTGCAGTTGAATCATCCAAATGTGATTCTCAATCAATCCGTGTATCCTATCATGATGAGATAAAGCCGTGACAATATTCTTGTCCCTTGTCTTCAGCTGGTGTGCCAAACCAAGTAAAGAGCTACTAGCCTCTATCTCATGTAAAGAAGCATCCAACTGTGCCTGATACTCACTTTCTGCAAAGTCCTGAATGCTCACTTTCTGATCAACTGTACTATCCTCAAACATGACAGTATCCTCAACTGCTATAACTTCATCCAGCCCAACTGTACTGGAATCACTATCTGTGTCAATCGCACAATCCGGTGTGCCTGTGATCATAGTTGGAAAACTCGCCAAAAGCAAAAACTCGCCAAGCCTCCCAAAAGTTTAATCGGGAAAAACTCGGCGATTTTAAAAAAAAACTCGGGAATTTAAAAAAACCGCTGAAATTTAATTAAAAATACATTTATTTTGCAAAATTTAATGAGAAGATGCATCTAATAAGTTAATTAAAGAGAATACAAAAGAAACAAGCAGAGTTTAGATTATATAAATGCACAGTGCGTACAAAATTGCATTCTCATGCGGAATGCTCAAGGTAGGAAGCAAAATAGTAAATAGTTATTGGCATCAAACAATGCAGCCGAGTTTTTAAAAAAAAAATCGCTGAGTTTGCAGTAAAAACTCGCCGAGTAATTGGCGAGTTTTTTCCCAACAGCCGAGTTTTTATTCCTGCGAGTTTTTCTGGGATTTACTCGCCCAGCTTAAATACTCGGCGAGTGTTTAAAACTCGCCGAATAATCTGCGAGTTTTCCATCTATGCCTGTGATATCACCTTCTGGCTCAACCTACACAACGTCTGTAACCCCTTCTACTTGTGAAGATGATGTAGATAAACCATTACCTGAAGATGTGCTAATATCTCCCTGTTTCGAATCCGCATGTCTGTTAAACTCCTCATACAAGTTTCTGCCTGTCATAGGGAAGGTACGATCCTTAGGCCTATCAAAACGTTCAATCAGACTCTCCGTAAACTCCACATATGAGGTAATGTGTGCATGACCCATAGTGAACATACCATGATGCCACCACTCGTGTGCTAACCCATCCAGGTGAATTGCTGCATACTTAATAGCTTCTTCCTCAGGCCTAGGGTTCAATTGAAAGTATGTGTCAAGCTTTTGAACCCAAGCTCTTGCTGTAGACTTCCCCGAGCCATCATAATATGGTAACTGAAGTTTCCCTACTTTCTTCCATAGCTCATAGCTCTGGTTCTTGTCATGTCCACGAGGCATATGCTTCATCTGCACATCTATATACTCCCTAAAGGTAATTGCAGCAGTAAAATCTGGACCTCCGGCTTCCCAATCTCTCCTCAACTAGTCTTGTATATCAGTGATCTGGGGCTCTGGTACGGGCTGCTCTGGAGCTCTAGGAGGAAATGTGGGAATCATGGGCCTCGAACTCACTGTCCTAGCTTGCTAGGGTGCATGACCGAAATTGTTCCCAACTTGTTTGCCTCCATTAGGTGCCCCATCCTAATTATTACCATTTTGATTATTTTCTCCAACCACATTAGCATTCAACCCCATTTGACGAGCCATCATCTGCATCATAAGCTCAAATCTCTGACTCTGTTCCTGTGCTCTTTGCTCTGCTGATTGTTGTCCCTGTGCCAAGGTGTCTAATAATTGTAAGAATCTTTCCTTTCCCTGATCTGGACCGGCATTCATTTTGTCAAACATTTTTCTCTCTATCTGGCTAATCCAAATTCCCAATAAGACCTCCACAAGATGGCAGGAAACCGCTCTAATACCACTGTAATAACCCCAATAGGTTATAACTTCTTCAAACACCAAAAATCTTTATACTTCAGTTGTTTGACATTTTGTCAAACACTTTGCAAACAAGCTCTGATACCACTGTATTAACCCTCCTCAAATCTGCCCTCAAAAAAATGCTGATGAAAGCTCAAAGAATTTCATCAAACAATTCACATGCAAGGGACGTATGACTGATATAGTATTTCAGCTAGCTTCAAATGACTTTTTCTTCAATTTGCATCAATGAGAATCTTGTGCTAGAAGACTACAATGGACTACACAATGATCTAACATGAGTGTGCTACTAATTTTGGCAATATTCAGTGCATATATATGATCTAAGCATGAGAAATGAACACCTACAGCCAACTGACATTTTGAAAAACAGTTGGTATGCAAACTAACTAGCTGATAAATAATGATATTAAATTGCTTAAATGACACCAGCAACTATTATCTTCTTAATTGCAATGAAAAATACAATACTCATGAAATATGGCCAAGACTTTGGCATTTACATGGATTACAAAATGATAATGTTGGTATAATGCACACTTACAGTTGAAAGCTTATAACACCCTAAAAAGCAATACTAACAAAAGAACCTGGTTGTAGATGGCTGTAATAATTTCCTTCAATGCTGCCCTTCTGCTTTGCTTTTTTCGAATTGCTTTTTCGGACTGCTTTTTCGTACCCGCTTTTTCAGCCTGCTTTTTCGGTTCCGCTTTTTCAGACTGCTTTTTTGTATCTGCTTTTTCGGATTGCTACTATGTTGAATCTCAAGACCATATCTTTCAATGGCGTCAAGATTTCCAGCTTGAAGGGATTTCGTCCTTCAAACTATTGAGACATAATCTCCAGAAAATTTCCCAATTTCTTTGATATTTCCAAGCATACTAAAAAGAAGCTCTTCCCTTTCTTTTATAGTGTTCTCACAAGAGCTCAATCCTTCGTTTTCTCAATGTGTGATAAAACATCACTCCTTTTATGTAACTTATGTCTCCAATGTGTTATAAAATAAAGGGGACTCTTTTAATTTAAATATTTTTCACAACCTATAGTCTATGCATTAATAAAGTTAAATATTTAAATTTAACTTTATAAAATAGCTTTATCAATGCATAACAAATCTTATCAATGATAAACAAGTCTTCTTGCCGATTTTAAATAATTACCATCGACATACCGCTACCACTGAATGTCCGACCATATCCAAGATGACTTACTATAAATAGTAAGTATGCCCAAAGTTGCCTCAAAACCCCTCAAAAAGACCTGCAACTAAAACTATCTAGGCCAAATGGCCTCTAAGCCCCTTTAATGTCCTGGTTAGCCTACGGGACCATGGGGAAATAGGCTAACGACAACATCATGCTATGAATGCTAAAAACGGGACATTGCACTCACCTTCTGAAGATTTTGATGCCATCTTTGGGGTATTTTACTTGTCTTTTGGATGGAGATTTGGCATTTTTCTTTCATTTTCCTCTGTTAAAAATGCCAAATCCGGGGTGGCAATAGCTTGTATTTCTGATGTTGAATCTGTTACTGGGTTTTTATGTGTTTTGCTGGGTCAAAACCGTGGCCGGTTTGTGTCTAGAACTAAAACGTGACGGTTTGTGTCTGGAACTAAAACGTGACTACATTTTTCTTTCTTTCCTAAAGATGTTGAAGCCGATACATGGTTTTATTTATCAGTACACTAGGGGACACTCTCATGATCAATTGTGTGAGGGAATTTACTTTTAGCATTTTCCATTCATTTTAAATTTGTAAATATCAGTTGTATAATACAAAGGACATTCATTATATTCTTTTGTTGTTCATGGAATATGATTTAGTAGTTTGATTTTGAGCTGAAAGTAATGAATATGTACCTTATTTTTACTTGTACAATATGTAGAACTGAATTTTAACCTAAGTGAAAAATCAGTAACAATATCTAGGTCGAATGAGCAACATCCCTCTAGCCACCATACAACCACATTTGCATAGTTACACCATATGACGGTTCAATCACCCGACAACAACACACTTCTTCATATAGTCTTTTCTCCATCACTATACTCCTTCACACCATAGGAACATTACAGTGGTATCAGAGCTAGTGATCTTGCTAGCCTGTGGGTAACACTGGATGTGGACAAGATCTCGATTAGTAGGCAGGATGCGTGAATCAAGCATTGAGATGATGACACTTCTACGAGAGCTAACAAGAGTACAACGACAATTAAGTGAAACTTTGTTGAATGGACAGCTTGGTGAGACCTTAGCAAAAGTGCAAGAACAAACTTGCGAGACCCTTCAACTTTTCGCAGAAGGAAGGACTAATGGAGGACACAATAGGCACGACGATAATTCTGTCAATGAGAGGCTTCACAAAGAGCACTCGCACACACGACCAATGATGCCGAGATTTTTCCAATGGTCAGAACAACACGGGGAACAAGAACCTACCTTCATCAAGATGCAAGATCAGTTTGGACAAGACTGGTTCAATATCAGATTTAGAGCAGAATTATCCTTCAAGGATTATATGGATTTGCGAATAAGATATTTTAGAGACAGGGCAATTACAATGATGACATTGAAAGAAAAATTGGCAAGATAAACTTATCATTCTTTGATGGGTATAGGTATACATCAACACGAGCATGGGTTCAACAGGTTGATACCTACTACCAGCTCAACCCAATGTCCGAAGAAAAGGCAATCAAGTTCGTTGCACTTCACCTGTAAGGAATTGCTCGTGATTGGTGGCACCATGGGATGGTCACCCTTAGTCATGATCAAGTCACTTCATATGCTGACTTCACCGAGGGACTTATAGACTTCTTTGACAGGAAGGATCCGGAGCTCAACTTCAAGGAGTCCCACAACTAAAGCAAACTGGTAGAACAAATACATCACAAAATTTCAGAGATTGGTGGTATTAGTATCCGACATTTTAGGGAGAAGATTTTTTGTGTTGTTCATTAATCGATTAATCGGGCCCTTAAAGAGCTGGGTGAAGGGTTTTAACCCCAACACACTCGTGCTAGCAATCAAGAAGGCACATCATATGGCCACAGGGTCTTCATCTTACAAGAGTTATTCGCGCGTCAAGCTACCTCTTGTTTTGAAGGAGGAAAACAAGCTCCCTCCAAAGAAGCAGTTAATGGATGAAGCCATGATACAAGAGTTGAGGAGGAGGAAGTTTTGTTTTAATTGTAAGCAGTCTTGGGAACAAGGGCATTGATGCTTAGGCAAGGGAAAGGTTCATTACATTGGTGTAGTGTTAGACAACAAACAAGAGCATGAGGAACCTAAAACCAAAGAAGATGATCAACAAGCTTCCAAGGAGGTCAACATAAACCATGCAGAGAGGACTGTTGTGCTAGTACGTCGAGGAGGAACCATCGATCTTGCTGGCACTCAAAGGTGTACTATTTTTTGGGTACTAGCCACTCTCTAGGGACAATGGGTCATAGTCATGCTCGATAGTGGGGCCACACTTAATTTCATTAATTCATCACTTGTGAAGCAAAGAGGCTTAGCTATAGAGGCACATGCACGAGTCCAAGTCAAGGTAGCAGGAGGAAACCACCTTTCGTGTACCCATTTGGTCCCACAACTAAGCATTATTATGGGGAACCATATGGTGACAAACAACTTCTTTGTAGTAGATCTGGATGACATGAAAGTCATACTGGGTATCCAATGGATGGGAACTCAAGATGAGTAGACAAAGCTTCAAATAGATGGAGTTTTCATTCGAAGTGGATAGAATAAAGGGGTTTTGAGGGGAATGTCAAATGGACGATCGAAGGAAATCTCAACACAACAGACAAAAGCCATTTTTCGACATGATGATAATGTCTAGGAAGCACATTGCTTTATCTCAACAGAACCGATAAAGGGGCAACAATTTTACCACCAGAATGATGAGCTTCAGAAACTATTTGATAAGCATGGTATGGTCTTCACCGACATCCCACCTAGCATACCTCCTCACAGGGGTTTTGAGCACACCATGGAATTGGAGGAAGAATACAAGTTCGTCATCACTACACCCCACCACCATCCTAAAAGGTTTAAGGATGACATAGAAAAGACGATCAAGGAACCCCTAGAGAAAGGATGGATTAAGCCTAGTTCAAGCCCCTTTGCATCATCAACAGTGTTAGTTAAGAAAAAGGATGGAAGCCTCTGAATGTGTGTGGACTACCGTGCATTGTACAAGAAAGCTTTTAAAAATGGGCATCTGATCCCCAAGATTAACAAAGTGTTGGATGAGTTACACAGTTCAATCTATTTTTCCAAAATAGATCTCTACTCTAGCTACCAGTAGATTCACATAAGGGAGAAAGATGTGGGGAAGTTTGGCTTCCATTGTCATTATGGTCATTATAAGTTCTTGGTCAAGCCATTTGGGTTGACCAACGCTCCAACCACTTTCCAGTCATGCATAAACCACATCTTCAACAAGCAACTGCATAAGTTCTTATTGGTGTTTTTTGAATGACATATGTATTTACAATAGGACATGAGAGGAACATTTGAGGAATTTGTATGAAATGCTTGAGATCATAGAGTCACAATCATTGTTTGCCAAAAGATCCAAATGTGAATTTAGAACAACGAAGCTATTATATCTAGGGCACATCATCATTGCTCAAGGGGTTCAGGTACATCAGGAGAAGATTCAAGCCATCTTGGATTGGCGGCCTCCTAAGATTCTCTTAAATCTACATGGATTGTCTATGCAGTTACTATAGAAGATTTGTGAACGGATTCTCACATCCAAATGCACCACTGACATACTAGACAGAAAGGGGATCTTTTCATTGGGATGCAAAGGCGCAACGCACCTTCTACAAACTAAAGGAACTCGTGAGTTTATGTCCAATTCTGACAATACCTGACTCTAATCAGCCTTTCATCTTGGAGTGTGATGCTTCGGGAGAAAACATTAGGGTAGTGCTGATGCAAGATCATCACCCCATTGCATTTGAGAGTCGTAAGCTCTTGAGAGTAGGGAAACTATACTCTATCTACGACATAGAGACACACCATCATGCATGCACTGACAAAGTTTTTCGTGCAGACAAATCATAATAACATGAGATATTTCTTAGAGCATAGAGAATTGAATGGACGACAACAAAAGTGTGTGAGCAAGAGATCCAAGCGTTTGACTTTGACAATGAGTATGTGAAGGGAAAAAATAATGTAGTGGTTGATGATCTGTCAAAAAGGCCTGCAATATGCTCTGTGTCAGATTTTAGTGGATTGGAAGGAACATGTGTTGGTTGAATACTCCAGGAACACATTTGCATGTCAATTGATGGATTGCCAAGCGCAAGATGATAGGTATAAGGGGCTAGACAACATCATCTACTACAAGGACAAGATCCAATCGGTCCCTAAGTCCAAGATGAAAGGAGGAATTTTGAAAGAGATGCACGACTCACCTGTAATGTTCCCATCATAAAATAAATTATTAATCAAACTATTGTTAATGGGCCAATTGATTTAATTTATCTCGGACCCATTTTTTTTTTGTTTCCGTAGGTATGTGTAGCCATCGGCTATCTTTGTACACCCTTAGAAAGGTTTCCCTGACGGGTATTTAAGCAAGGTTGGTAGGTAGTCGTTAGGTATGCATTTTGGATTATTTCTTTATACTGCGAATTTTTATTAGAGTTTTGGATTGTTCGCCATTTTGGAAGTGAAAGATCTTCCCTATTTGCCTCGTGCGGTTTCGGTGGGATTCAACCCTCATCCTATTCCGTTGTTGCATGTAATATTTTGCTCGGATCTAGCAAATCAGAGTACCATCTTTCGGCAAATCTAATTGAAGGTTATTTGTGTTCTAATCTCCATTTTTGTTTTCTATCTGATGAATTTGGGTCTCTAAGTTATTAAATGTTTGTGCATTTCTATCCGTACACCATCCACTTCTCCCAGCACGAAGTTCATCTTTCCGTGTGGCTACATTGCCCTACTGTACAACCAACTTCCCAGTTCCCTCATTCCATCACCGTACGACAATTGGGCCTTCACTTTCCTGCTATCATATGGCCAATATTGGTCACCACACCGTATGGCTGTTTGACTCCACACCGTAGGGCCAATAGTATTGTTGCTTGCTTCTCCATACCATACGGACATCTAGGTCTACTGTACGACCCTTCATTCTCCTGTTGTCTCCACCGTACAACATGATCTGTTCCCCACTGTACAAATAGCCGCAATCTCCCTACTTCACATCTGTACGACCCACACCACTGACTGTACGACCTTCCTATGTGCTTGGGTTGACACCGTACGACCTATACTATCCTACCGTACTACCTGGTGCTTCATCACTGTAAGTTTTCCCTCATGTTTTTCACCTCCAAGAACCTTGGACGCATTTTTCTAAGGTGACTACCAGTTGGCAACATTACGGTGATAAAAGAACTTTGATCCTGGCAGCTTATGGACAATGAATGAGAGTTTATAGCCGGAAGATAAGAAAAACCCATTCCATTGATAGAATGGCTGCACAATCGGAACCCACAACTGCCGAATTCATGGCACTACTAAGAGAACTAGTGAAGAATCAGGCACAGATCAATGATACTCAGTGACTCATGGAAGAAACTCTCAAGAAATTGACAGACAATAAAATATCCGGCGAACAAAATGGTCACAGTGCAGACTTGGTGTCGGTTGAAGAAAACCCTCATCCAACACTCTCGACCTTCCATGCCGTCTTTTCCCCATGGATGGAGGCATCGCATGAAGGGAAGCAACCAACCTTTGAAGAAATGCAAGAACAACTGAGAGAAGATTGGAAGAATATGAACTTAGAGGAAGACTTATCCTACAAAGATTACGTAGGTCTGAGAATGAGATATTCGGAAGACAGAAACTGAGGATATTTTAATGATGATCTCAGTAGGAAGTTGAGTAAAGTAAATCTGTCACCATTTGACGGATCTGGAACCATATCTGCATAAGCGTGGGTAATGAAGGCGGATACTTACTTCCAGCTTAATCCCATGCCAGAAGAAGAAGCAATTAAATTTGCGGCCTTACACTTGGAGGGAGTAGCGCATGAATGGTGGCATCATGGCACCATCACTCTGGGACATAATCAAATAAATACCTATGTGGAATTCACTGAGAGATTGATAAATCAATTTGATGGTAAAGATCAGGAACTCAATTTCAAAGATTTGGCATAGTTGAGGAATGTAAGAAACCCGGCTAGTTCTAATTCACTTAACGAACTTGGACTAGCATTAATTTAGTCAAATAGTTGTCATAAGAATGAAAATGCTAAGCAAGGTTACTACTGTTATACCACTGCAGCTTTTTCCTTTTTAGCTTTCACTATAGAAATTGATTCACTAAACAAGCATTTTAGCAAATAGTAGAGGGACACCTGAACTTGATCAGTCAACAGTACCAACGTAGTGCTGATTTAACTATTGTTTTACAAAAGATGACTGCCACTTAACAGTTGGATGCAATAATTTTGGAACTCTCATATAGAGATAAAACATAAATGAAGATTGTAATACAAACAGGCTGAGGAGATTTAACCAAATATTATATTCTTCTCAAGCAAGAATAACTATACGCTAAGAGACTGCAAAATACATATGTATTGATTGAGCTGAATGTTGGTTACAGCGAACCCGATTTCCAGCTAGTAAATGTCAACTATTCAAGGAGAGAGTCCAATCTAGCGTTGCCGTAAGAGGTCACTGTTAGATCTTCTGGAACCTAGCTGCAGTCATCTCCAGCTCACGTGTACTGTTCTTCGCATCACATACAACTGGTTACCTCAGTCGAGAGGCAGTCCCGTGCAGTGTATCTATTGTGGAATCCGCACCTAGTGCCAATCGCTGCTGTCAACTCCTTTGTTAACACCCACTATGGGATGTTGCGAAGGTGGAGACCAGCTATGATACAAACCCGTGAGAAATGTTGGGTTGGGTTCCCAATTCAGACTCACCCTGTTCTCGGATGTAGAATGCTCACTCACCACCTGCCCAATACTCACAACTGTTGTATAACCTATATGTTGTTAACTTAGACAGTTACCTTTAGTATCTGATTTCCTTCCTCTAGCGGTAGAGATTCCTAGCTCACTTCAGATGTCCAATGCACAGTCCGAATCCTTAGTCTAGAATGAAATATGAGTCACTAGGTTTATGTCCAATCTCAATCTTTTCTCAAGGGTTTTCGTCCTCAAGAAATAGCCAAGTCACATTAAAGCAACCTTTTGGAATTTCCAATAACATAACTTTCCATGTATTCGTTGTGTCAATCCCAATGTAGCTCCATGCTTTTATAACCTCAATATGAGGGAAGACACAAACAACTAGGCAATGTGGGATTAAAAGACAATTTCGTCTTTTAGTCACTTAAGTGACTTATAACTTAATAACATTAAAATATTTAAATAAATCACTTAAGTCACTTAACCTTTAATATCTCTTGAAATATTTGTTTGATTGCCATACCATCTAAAATAGGAATCTCTCCTCATAGTTCCCCATGTGACCAAATACACTTTCTAAAAATAGAAAGGGTCCATCTCTAATACCCCTAACTTACTATACATAGTATGGAAAATGGAGTGCAAATGACATCAAACGAATGCCAAATCCATAAAGCACTAAATGTTGGAGATGAACCAATCCTCAAAAGACCCTTTAACCATCCTGATTAGTCTACGAGGATCCAATATTAAAATACTGATGCTGGCAACCAATGGGGACATTATAAGGCAAACCGAATCGATTGAACAGTACATTGCGGAATTTTAGAAATTCTCTATTTTGGTCAAGAACATTTCCGAAAGAAGACGGATAGTGCTCCTCATAGATAGACTGATAGAACCTCTGAAAGGTTGGGTAAAAAGGTTCAATCCTGTCACCCTGTCGGAGGTCATTAAGAAGGCATAGAGTATGGCATCATCATCAGCGTCATCCTCTCGAGGTTACTTACATTCCAAACCGCTCGTGTTTCTAAGAGATAAAGATAATAAACCTCCGCCGAGGAAGTCGTCGTTGGACGAAGCTGCCAGACAGGAGCTCTAAAAGAAGAAACTATGTTTCAACTGCAAGAGACCATGGGAACATGGGTACAGATGCCTCGGGAAAGGAAAAATTCACTACATTGAAGTTGTGTCCGATGATGAGGACAAATAGAAAGATCTACCCTCCAAAGAAATCCAGTCCCATCAAGATACCAAAATGGTTAGTCTGAACCGTACGAAGAGAATTGTAGCATTAGTACGGCATGGAGGAACTATCACCTTAGTTGGGAGCCCAAGGTGTATAGTGTTTCATATACGGGGAACACTTCAAGGACAAAGAGTCATGGTAATGCTCGATAGTGAAGCCACTCTCAACTTCATAAACTCATCCCTGGTGAAACGAAGAGGTCTACATACTGAGTCACATGTAGGATTCCAAGTCAAGGTTGCCGCAGGGACCCTGCTGCCCTACGCACACCTTGTTCCTCAACTAAGTATTACAATGGTGAATCACACGATGACAAAGGATTTCTTCATAGTAGACCTAGATGATATGGAAGTTATTCTGGGCATACAGTAGATGGAGACACTTGATGAATACACTCAAAGCTTCAAACGAATGGACTTCACTTTTGTTGTCAATGGGAAGAAGGTTGTTCTCTGCAGAATGTCCAATGAGGGTCTGAAGGAAGTTTCTGCACATCGGATGGAGGCAATTTTTCGGCGTGATGACGTTGTTTGGGCTGCACACTGTTTTGCTTCAGGAGAACCCATAAAAGGGCAACAGACACATCCCCAAGATGATCTCCATAATATCTTGAGTAATCATAATGAAGTTTTTCTAGACATTCCTCCTGGCATACGTTCCCATCGAGAGTTTGAACATACTATTGAGTTGGAAGCAAGCATTGAGTCGATCATAAACACCGTACTGCCATCTCAAGAAATTCAAAGATTACATCAAAAAGACGATTCAGGAACTACTTGAGAAAGGATGGATCCATCCCAGTTCTAGCCCTTTCGCATCCTTAGTGGTATTGGTTAAAAAGAAAGACGAAACGATGCGCATGTGTGTAGATTACCGTGCATTGAATAAAAAGACGATAAAGAATATATATCCTATTCCAAAGATCGATGAGTTGTTGGATGAATTACATGGTGTAGTTTATTTTTCAAACATTGATCTCCGTTGTGGATACCAACAGATCAGCATGAGGGAAGAAGAGGTGGAGAAGACAACCTTTCATTGTCACTAAGAGCATTATGAATTCTTGGTCATGCCGTTCGGATTAACGAATGCACCCGCTACATTCCAATCATGCATGAATCGCATCTTCAACAAACAATTGTGTAAGTACTTATTGGTATTTTTTGATGATATCCTTATTTATGGCAAGAGATGGGAAGAGCAATTGAAGCATCTGAATGAAGTCCTGAGAATCATGAAGGATCAATCCTTGTTCACCAAGCAATCCAAGTGTGAATTTGGTATGACAGAAATATTATACTGGAGCATGTTATTAGTAAATATGGAGTACAAGTTCATCAAGAGAAGAAATAGGCTATCCTTGATTGGCCTCCCCCAAAATCACTCTCTGAGTTGCGAGGATTTTTTGGACAGTGCAGTTATTACTGGAGGTTTGTGAAGGGAATCTCCGAGCAAGATGCACCATTAATAGATCTAACAAGAAAGGGCTCCTTCTAGTAGAATGAAAAGGTGCAACTCACTTTTGATAAATTGAAGGAAGTAATGAGCACTTGTCCCATACTTGCCTTACTTGATTTCACTCGTCCTTTCATTCTGGAGTCTGACGCATCCGGAGAAGGCATTAGCGCAGTACTGATGCAAGATAGACACCCCATAGCCTATGAGAGTCGAAAGCGTACACCAACTGAGCGCTTATATTCCATTTATGACAAGAGATGTTGGCCATCGTACATGCATTGACCAAGTTTAGGCAGTCCCTGGTGGGTGCCAAGTTTGTTGTTTGTACAGATCACAACAGTTTGAGATGTTTTCTAGAGCAACAGGACTCGAACGAAAGACAACAAAAATGGGTAAGCAAGGTTTCAACTTTTGATTTTGACATTGAATATGTGAAGGGAAAGAACAATGTGGTTGCAGACACTTTGTCCAGGAAACCCGACATCTTCTTATAGACCCAAATTTCAGTTGACCGGAAAGCACATTTGTTGCTAGAATATTCCAAAATCACATTTGCTTGTGAGCTAATGGATGGAAACACCTAGGATGATCGATACAAAGTGGTGGATGACATCATTTACTATAAGAATTGGATATGCTTAGTGCCGAAATACAAACTGAAGTAGAAAATCTTGAAGGAGGTACACGATTCACTCTTGGCAGGACACTTGGGCTTCTGCCAAACTTACAAACATCTCAAGGAGAGGTTTTCATGGAAAGGTCTTAAAGGAGACGAATTGCAATATGTAAGAGAGTGTGCAGTTTGTCAGTGAAACAAATCCGAACATACTCTACCCGTCCGGTTACTACAACCTTTGTCTATTCCAGAACAGAAATGGGAAAGCATCTCGATGGACTTCATTACTGGACTTGCCAAGGTGAACGGAAAGGATTGTATCTTTGTGGTGGTGGACAAACTGATGAAATATGCACATTTCTTCGCCATCTCCTTAGATTTTCAGGCCGCACAAGTAGCCGATCTATTTTTTAGAGAAGTCTTTCATCTATACGGGTTACCCTGAAACATTGTTAGTGATCAGGATAGATGATTTATCAGTGTGCTCTGGACATAACTGTTTCGGTTAGCAGGAACAAAATTGTCTCCAAGTACTAGTTACCACCCTTAGAAAGACGGACAAACGGAGATTGTGAATAAGTGGCTTGAAGGCTACCTTTGGAACTACGTCTCGACACAACAATGGGTGTGGATCAAATGGATGCACCTAGGGGAATATTGTTACAATACCACTTATCACATGTCCATGGGGATGACACCTTTCAAAGCACTATACGGGTATGAACCCCTATCCTTATCAACATATTTCTGGCTAACAGTCATGCACCAAGGGCAAGGGATTGGCTTCAAGAGGGACAGGACATCCTAAGATGCTTAAAGGAAAACTTACAATGCACGCAGAATCAACAAAAAATGTATGTCGACAGACACCGAAATGAGAGAAGTTTCGAAGTAGGAGACTTAGTTCATCTTGGACTTCAACCATACCGGTAATCTTCATTGAAGGAAACGGGGAAGGAAAAACTAAAACCACGATTCTATGGCCCTTATCGTGTAGTTCGCCGCATTGGTGAAGTTGCCTATGAGCTGGAATTTCTCAAGGGGAGTCATATTCATAACTTTTTTCATGTCTCCTACATGAAGAAAGTCGTAGGACTGAACGTCATGGTAGCTGCAAACCTTCCGCCACTTAATGAAGAAGGGAAGCTCATATTGGAACAGACAGAGATCATCAAAGAATGTGAAAAGACCTTGCGGAACTGCATGGTGAAGGAATATTTAATACACTCGAGACACTTGCAGTTGGACGATGCGATGTGAGAGGGCGAGCACATTCTACAGCATCCAGCATTGGATTTGCTTGAGGACAAGCAAAATCTGGGAGGGGAGGACTATAATGTTCCCATCATAAAATAAATTATTAATCAAACTATTGTTAATGGGCCGATTGATTTAATTTATCTTGGACCCATTTTTGTTTTATTTCCGTAGGTATGTGTAGCTGTCGGCTATCTTTGCACACCCTCAAAAAGGTTTCCCCAATGGGTATTTAAGCACGACTGGTAGTTAGTCATAGGTATGCACTTTGAATTATTTCTTTGTACTGTGAATTCCTGTTAGAGTCTTGGATTGTTTGTAATTTTGGAAGTGAAAGATCTTCCCTATTTGGCTAATGCAGTTTCAGTGGGATTCAACTCTCACCCTATTCCGTTGTTGCACGTAATACTTTGCTCAGATCTGGCAAATTGGAGCACCATCATTTGACAAATCTAATTGAAGGTTATTCATGTTCTAATCTCCATTTTTGTTTTCTATCTGATGAATTTGGGTCTCTAAGTTATTGCATGTCTGAGCATTTCTATCAGTACACCATCCACTTCTGCCAGCACGAAGTTCATCTTTCCATGTGGCTACATTGCCTTACTGTACGACCAACCTCCCAATTCCCTCATTCCATCATCATATGACCATTGGGCCTTCACTTTCCTGCTATGGTATGGCCAGTATTGGTCACCACACTGTACGACCAATAGTATTGTTGCCTGCTTCTCCATATAGTACAACTATCTAGGTCTACCGTATGACCCTTCATTCTCCTGTTGTCTCCACCATACAACAATCATTTGCTTCGCATTGTACGGACGACATTACCTACCGTACAACCCACACCACTGACTGTACAGCCTTCCTGTGTGCTTGGCCTGACAACGTATGGCTTGTACTACCCTACCGTACTGCCTAGTGCTTCATCACCATACATTTACCTCACGTTTTTTGCCTCCAAGAACATTAGACGCATTTTTCTAATGTGATTACCAATTGGGAACATTACATCACCTTTGGCTAGACACCTAGGATAAGTAAAGACGTACAGGCAAATTTGAGAATGGTTTGCATGGAAGGGCCTGAAGAATGATTTCTTGTAGTATGTACTGGAATGTTCTACCTACTAATCGAAAAAATCTGAGCACACTTTACCAGCAAGGCTTCTTCAACCATTACCAATCCATTACCAGAAGTGGGAAAGCATCTCAATGGATTTCATCACTTGGCTACCCAAAGTACAAGGAAAGGATTGTATCTTTGTTATGGTGGACCGTTTGACCAAGTTATCTCCACTAGATACTAGGCATCTCAAGTGGCCGAGTAAATCTTTCATGAGGTTTTTCACTTACATGGTCTTCCAAGGAATACAATACGTCATACAGGTAGCCATTTTCTTAGTACTTTTTGGATGTAGTTATTTCGGCTGGTAGGGATGTAGTTGTCAACAAGCACAAGTTACCATCCACAAACAGATGGCTAGATTGAGACTGTGAACAAATGGTTGGAGGTATATCTGAGGAACTATGTTTCATCACAACAAAGGGCATAGGTTTGTTGGCTATATTTGAGTGAGCATTATTACAATACTACCTATCACATGTCGATAGGCATGGCACCCTTCAAAGCATTGTATGGTTATGAACCTTCGTCATTCATGGATTTGGTTTTGGGTAACAATTACACACCAAGGGCTAAAGATTGACAACAATAGAGTTTCAAAATCCTAAGATCTTTCAAGGAAATTATACAAAAGGCTCAAAACCAACAAAAGATGTATGTTGACCCACAGCGGGTTGAGAGAAGTTTTGAGGTTGGTGATATGGTATACCTTTGGCTTCAACCATATAAAAAATCCTCCCTAAAGTAGAATAGTGAGGAGAATTTGAGACTGCGCTTCTATGTACCCTACAAAATGGTTTGCAAGGTGGGTGAAGTTGCCTATGAATTGGGTCTTCCTGAAGGGAGCCGAATTCACAATGATCTTCACGCATCATGTCGGAAGAAAACCATTGGGCAACGTGTCATGGGGTTGAAGGACTTGCCTTCCATTGACGAAGAGGGAAATTAATACTAGAGCCAACTGAGATCATAGATGTCTAGGAGAAGAGGCTCACGTCCTACACCATTAAGGAGCTTCTTGTGCGATGGAAGGATGTTTTGGTTGAAAATGCCACCTGGGAGGGCGAGCAAGTTCTGGAGCATCCAAGTTTGCAATTGCTTGAGAAGCTAAGTGTCAACTTTTGTTATAAATATGAGCCTATTTGTGAGAGAAAAGCATTCAATCATCTATTTGATTTTTATTGTCTTTGTGAGGGTTTCTGAGTTTGGTAATTTCAATACCTTTGCTGAGGTATAAGGGTTTAATTTGAGGTCTTTTGAAGATTGTGATGTGATTTCCAATTCACCACTGAGGTAAAGTAGAATTGGAAATTGCATTACTGAGAATCATTTTTATCTTCCATTGACTGTGATTACTGTGCTTGGAAGGCATCAATTGATTGCTGAAGTTGATGGTATTTGCATATGTAATGCAGGCGTTTGACTTTGCACTTTGGATACCTAGAAGTCTTCCACATTGTCGTTAATCTCCTTGCTCAAATTCAGTGCTTTTTCCATTGAAGATAGACGCCAATAATTTCTGCTATGGGCATGATATTGTTTGTGGCATTTGAGGGTTCAATCAATCGACTGTGATTCCAAATGCCTCAGTTGGAGTGGATTTTATCAGCCAGGCCTTGCAATTGGGCAGCGAACTGAGGATCTGGTGTATATACTAGGCGTTGCTACTAAGCCCAATATCTATAGGGTTTAAACACCAATTCCATAAGTCTTTTTCTACCCTCATGACCCATAAATTGGTTGCCACTTCACGGCATTTGCACACTGCATTCTCCAGCGTGAACCTTGAGTTTGATGTGGTTGGTTAGAGTAGGCATTTAGAGCAAGAAGACTGAGAGAGGATCGATTAAGCTTGGAAATAACTCTACTACAGGCTACATACGTACTAGGTTTTATATAAAAGTTGTAATTACATTACTGTGGATAGAGTGATTAAATGGAAATGTTGAGTTCTTGATGACCTAGGAATTTGCATAGTTGTTATCGCTACTACTGTTGGTAAAGCAATTTCTTGATCTACTGCAAGTTTACCAGGTTATAGATGTAATTACCTATTGTAGAGCGATTTCTTTGGCAAAATTATTGCAATAGATCTCAAAACTTAATGAGTTGGTATTACACTGAATGTTTTAGCTTAACTGTGATAAAACTCCACATCTTTAATTTTCAAGTTCAAATATATTTGGGTAGCTAGCATCATTGGATAAAGGTAATTGTTTCAACTCTCTAATATTTTAATTGAGAATTTGGAAAGATACGGAAGTTGCAAAAATAAGCATACGACATTCACTCTTTCCTCAATTTGGTCGATGAGAGCCAGGTGGGCTCATTTCAATGGTATCAGAGTGGTTTCCTGCCAGCCTATAGGAATTAGGCTCAGAGTTATCGTGATCAATGCTTATATTCAGAGATTGTCAGTGTTTGATTCAGTGATTTATTATACAACATTATGGCTCAGAGATTCATTCTTGGTAGAAATTATACTCGTAGAGGTCGCACATCACCCAAAGATGGAGACCGATATAGTTTGGTACTAAGGGCAAAGAAGATACTAGTAGTTTGGGTGGTTTAGCTTATACAGGTTTTAGAGATGTTGGCACTAGTTCTGAGCTGGATAGAGAGGCCTGAGAGACATTACGAGATCTTGTGCATGGTCAGCAACATGTTGCCGAGGTGTTGCAACAGCTTTCTAACATGTTGCAACAATTTGGACTCCCTAGAGATTGAAGTAGGGAGAGAAGTACTCATGATGCTTTTGTCTGTTCACAGAAGTCCCAAGTGGATGACAAGTTCAAAGATGGTGACAGGATTAGAGTAGATGATTGGGACAAGATAGAGGACAGGACTAAAAACACTAGCACATATGATAGGCTACAGAGGCCCACATTTTGAGACCCAAGATAGATGCGATCGGTACTAAGATTGAGGTTTACCTTTTGCAGACAACATGGTAGCACATTTTGTTGTGTGGGATGCTTTGCCGCAAGCAATCAAGTGATACTTGAATTTTGATAGGTTGCTCATGCAAAAGTAGGAGCATTCTAGAGGAAGGCCTGCATCTTAGAGACAGAGGCCTCGACAGACTGATTTAAGTGAGGTGGTTGGTAAGATGACACTGGAGTACTTCGATGGCAGTTGTGGAGTGATAGCTCGAGCTTGGGTCCATTAGCTCGACGCTTATTTGACTTTGTATCCTATGACGAAGGAGGACACTATCAGATTTTGAGTGTTGCACCTGGACGGAGTTGCACATGATTGGTGGTTACATGGGTTAGTCTCCTTGAGACATGACCGAATCACTTCCTATCAAGAGTTCTAGGATCGATTCATTGAGAGATTTGATAGGAAGGATCTTGAGGTGTACTTCAGAGAGTTGGCTTAGCTGAGGTAGACTGGTGGCATAGAGGCTTATATCAATGAGCCTCAAAGGCTCTTAGTGATGGTTTACGACATATCTAAGAAAATAAGTGTGATGTTGTTTATGGAGGGATTACTTGAGCCACTCTGAGGGTGGGTTAAATTATTGGACCCATCTACTCTTCAGGAAGCTATGCGGAAAGCGAGGGATCTTGAGGCATCATCTCGAGGTAAGTCTGCTTCAAAGTTTCTGCAACCCTCCCCCCCCCCACTTGTTGATGAGGAACACCCACCAATTAGTGAGGACAAGGGGAAATTAAAAGGGAAGGATGATGAGTCCTCACGAGAGAATCTAAGGAGGAGACATCATTTCTTTTAGTGCAAGGGGTCTTTCTCTAAAGGTCACACTTGTGCATTGAGGCCGAAGGGAGCAATGAATCATGCTATGCAAGTTTAAACTAATGAGATTGATGTTGAGTCATCACAATAACCTGAGGATTTTGATGGGGATGATCAAAGTGGCAGCAGTGTATAGACTCTAGAGTGATGAGTGTTTACAGTCTATGCCTAAGTTGGATTTTTGGAACGATGATCAGATTGATGCACTGAAGGATAGCATGCTGAGATCTCCTATGGAGTTGTCTTGTGGTGATACTTTGGCTTTTAAATCATCTGTACACGTATTGAGTGCTATGTTTCAGATTATGTTGTCGACTGTGACAATATTATTCGTATGCAGTTGCTTCAGTGATGGCAGGGGTATCATGTACTTCTTCATATGGAATTTTGGTAGAGGTTGGATGTTCGGTGAGTTGTAGGTTTGCTTGAGGACAAATAATGTTGGGGAGGGAGAATTGTTATGTCCCCATTTTCAAGTGGTTCTTGTAGTGGTCTTGGTTAGTTCATCATCCCAACTCTCGTGAACTTATAGGGAGATTTGAGGGTTTCAGTTGTGGACTTGCTATTTTTAGTAAGTCTATTTGAGAAGTTGTCATATTTGGCAGTGCAGTTGGTTGCACTAGCAATTGTGGTCATCATCTGCATTGGACAGAGTTATTTAATCTCTTGACTTTTCATTAAATTTAGTTAATCTATATTATATTATTTATTTTGTGTTTATTATTATTTATTATTAAAATGGTAAACCTATTTAGAAAGGTAACACACTTTCTAAAATATTCTCTTTTATTTAATTTTATTTATTTATTCATTCATTGTAATTTTAATGTTATTTAATGTATTAAATCATACACTAAATATTATTTTATTGATAATAAGATTATATATATTTAATTATTATTTGTTATTTTTATATTTTTATATTAATTTGTTTTCATCAATTATTTAATAATATTGTATTATATAATTATTATTATTAAAATTCTATCTAAAAATGGGGACATGACAAAATATTATGACTATAATATAACTGATAACATATATGATATATTATCAATAAATAAGATTTAAAATAATTAGATAACAATTAAATTACAATGAATGAATAAATAAATAAAATTAAATACAAGAAAATATTGTAGAAAGTGTGTTACCTTTCTAAATAGGATTTAACAATAAATTATAATAAACATAAAATAAATAACTAAATAAATAATATAATATGGAATAATATAAATTAACAAAATCTAATGAAAAGTCAAGAGATATGACTCCTTCGAATTAAGATATAAAAGGGAGGAGAGTTCATTTGAAAGAGAAAGGAAGAAGTGGAAAAATGAGGAGTTAATGAAGGATTAATAGAAAAGAAAAGGAATGTGAAGAAAATAAGGAAGTGAATTTTTTAAAAGACAACAATGATGAAACAATGTGACTCTTTGATAGGGTTGTAATTGTTGAGGCTTGAAATTTGCACCCTACTAAATTCACGTAAATAAACTGGAAATTTCAGTCAACATTGAATCACTCATAGGTGGTGGGCTTTTCCTATTGAGTTGAGTTAATCTCCAAGTTATAGGCAAGCTCCTTATGATAATCACTTAAGTTCTGAATATTGAAACAAACTAGACTTGATCGGGAAGGGGAAAAAAGATGTGGAAAGAAAACCATAAAAATCTAAACCTAGCTAATAGGTGATACACCAAAACTTGTGAATATTAAAGATATAACTGATAGCAAACAGTAAGACCCTCCTTGTAGAAAAACACTTTAATCCTATACTGGTTTGCATAAATATTTCATAATAAGTCCTAACAATGAGAGTTAAGGAAAATAAAGGCATTCACATAACTATCCCAAAACAGAAGACACAAATTATAACCTGCAAATAAAGTACAAACTGCAACTAGGTGATGGATGAGACAAACTAACAAGGAATCCTAAGGTTCACTTCTCACTTTATCAATCAAACATTTTCACACAAAGAAACAGAAACGAAAGAAGGCTAGATTTCAAGAAGCTGCCACAAAATGATTCAGTTGTATTTCCAATCCAAAATGAGTTACAGACAAACATCAAAAAAATGTTTAGGGTTAAAGAAATGCCACAAAATACCTTTTCTACATAATCAGAACTCTCCAAACAATAAGAGTTGAAGAGACTAAGTACAAACCCCTTGAGGTTGAATCCATAAAAAATGCCTCTGAAATACGAGTCATAATCACCAAAAATGATGACTAACTACATCATAACCTCCACTAAGTCATTATGAAACCCATTACTTATGCTAAACTGCTCATAAAGTGCTCCATTTGATCAAACAACCCCAAAGTGACTAAGTAAAGTCAAATTCGACCTTGAACCAGACTCCTGAAATTTCTTCTCATAACTTTGACTGACTCAAGTGCTAAGCCTTACATAATGATTTAACCTTCACTCTTAGACATATGTCATCTTTGACATTAAAGCCAAACATACCATACTATAATAAGCTGGAAATAAAACAAAGTAATACTTCAAAACCACAAGTATTTGCATTTAAAAAATAGTACTAGAAAATGGTTTATAAATACCATTTAATAATCCTACTTTATATTAATGAACATCCAAATGTTTGAAAAACAAATATAAAGAAAAGATGTTAAAAGAAAACATCTTTCTTTGTTTGAATGACCACGACACCTTATTAGAAATTGAAAATGATCCTACTAAAAATCTACTTTCAGATTCATAAAGGAAATTGGATAAAACTTTGAAGTTCGCTCGATCAAGATGCCCTAGACCTAAATGCGTCATTTGTCAAATTATATTTTCATTTCACGCTGAAGTTTCATCACCATGGTTAGGGTTTGAGGGTATTTTGTAGGCCCGCGTGCACAATTTCTATGGCATTTTATGTGCATTCTCTGGAGTCTAGGTGTAATGTTTTGTTCCCATACTCGAATCAGGAAATCTCTCTCTAGATAATTTTGGCAACGAGATGGACTCCGTGCATGACTAGTGCAAGGGTGTTGAGATGTACGGATGATGGCGTATAGATAGCAAGAGCCAACGTACAGACGAATTGAAGGTCCTACGGGACAGTCTGTAAGGTATGGTAGAGGGGAGAGGGTGTGTCATACGGTGGCACAGAAAGGGTTGTACGGTGGGTGATGAAGTTGAGCCGTATGGGGTAGATGTGGTTGTAGGAGGGAAGGCCGTACGTAGTGCCTGAAGGGGTGGCTACCTGGCCATACGATGTGCCTGAAGGAGAATCGCTAGGCTGTACGGTGTGCCTGTAGGGAAATCCCTGAGTGATGGACAGATGAGTGGATGGTGTGAAGGGCATTGGCTGAATGGGGACTAGAGATGGATGGTCGGAATTCATAAGTGATGCATAGAGAGTTTTTGCAGAGTAACAGATAGTGTGAACAAATAGAAAGATTTAATGCAGATAAACAACAAATAGAAATACAGAGGACAAAGAATAGATCAAACCAACACAATGAATATTCGCAATATGATGATACTCCAATTTGCCAGATCTGAGCGAAGTATTATAGGCGCCGAAATAGGGTGAGCGTTGAATCCCACCAAAACCGAAATAGCCAAGTAGGGAAGATCTTTCATGTTCGAAATGGCAAACAATAGAGAACTCCAACAGGAACTTGCAGTATAGAGAAAATAATCCAAATTGCATACCTAATGACTAACTATAAGCCATGCTTAAATACCCATCGGCGAAAACTTTCTGCGAGTGTACAAAGACAGCAGACGGCGACATAAACTACAGAGACAAAATAAAAATGGGTCCGAGATACATTAAATCAATCGGCCCGTTACAATAGTTTGATAAAAATGATTTATTTTATAATAGGAACATTACACTAGGTTTGCATTTGCAAGGCTTTCCTATATATCCACAGCTGGAACTTGTAGTTGTAGCCGTGATTGGAGTTATTCATATTTTTTTTGGCGCTTGATCTGATATCTAATCTTGCCGTAACCTTTGGGCTTGAGTATGGCTCCTGGTAGCATTCATAAATTTGCTTCAAATGGTCAATACGATCAACTACCTTCTTAGAGTAGAAAGTAATATCATATATACCAAAACAAACGTGTACATTAAATTGTTGAAGGCCATTTACATTGCCATCTGAAAAGTTGCTCCGACATTTGATAGTCCAAATGACATTCTTTGGTACGCCATTGTTGTTAATGTTTAGCATCAATAGAAGTAAATGATGCTTGTCTAATATACTAATCTATATTCATGTTCTCAGATAAATGTTCATTGTAGTTACTTATACATACATACATATATATATGTATATATACATATATATATGTATGTATATTGTTTGGATTAACCAATAACATTATCGGCTAAGAGAACATCGACAGACTGTGTTATCAGCGAAGGTTATTATATTGTCAATCTGATATTATCAAATAGCGGCAGTATTACTTGTGATTGCCGACTGCATTATGTTAAGTTACATTGTGTTAACAAAGTAGTTATTGGTCATGCCATCATAGAGGCATGACTCTTTGTGGCCAAAGGCCATGTAGAGCCATGACTCTACGTGGTCATGACTCTTCACTGCTATATGTATTCAGGTAATCAGATCGTTGTAGAACAACATCAATACACGACATCTTGGACTCAGCAATATGCGTTATAAATAACCATCAATACTTTTCCTTATTATTTAATCTGCAAGGTCATTGTTACATACATTATACATCTCACATTATCAGCAATACTCGAAGAAGTAGATTCTGCACAGAAATTCAGAGATCATAAGTATTTAAAGGGCAACTCTGCACTACTGTGATACAAGTAAAAGTTTCTATTGTTCACATATTTATTGTAACAGTTTTATCTATCAGAGATCCATAAAATCTAACATGGTATCAAAGCCATTCTGATAAGAAAAACTATTACTTAGAATTAAAATCCAAATTCTTAGAATTTTTAAAACGAATAAATTATATTATTAAAATGGTGAATCATGTGGGACTAGATGATAGGCTTGAGGGTGCATCTAATTTCTCATCATGGAAAATTAGAGTAATGATAATATTAAGGGAAATGGAATTAGAAGAATATATTGAAACAAACTTGTCCATGCCTGAAAAAGGGCCAGAAAAAGTTAACATGGAAAAGACATAATAACAGAGCAATGAAAATCATTATAGATTCTGTAAAAGATAATATTATCCCATCCATATCTAGTCTCAAGACTGCATTTGAGATGTTCTCCACAATTTGAGATACATTTGAAATCAACAATACTAGTATATTATTAACTCTAAAACAAGATCTAGTATATATAAAAATGAAAAATGGAGAATCTATTACCTCATACTTTCTAAGACTTTTTGAACTAAAAGATCAACTTGCAACAATGGAAAATTGAGTTGATGACAAAGAACTCAATATGATAGCACTAAGAGGTCTTCCTCTATCATTGGAAACATTTATTCAAAGTTTAAGCTCTCGACCCGAACTCCCTAGATTTGAATTTTTAAAGAATGAATGCACACAAGAAGAATCTAGATTAGTCTCAAGAGGACTAAGTACAAATCAAAAGGGAGAAATTCAAGCACTTCATGTGAAATCAAATAAGAAAATAAAATTCAAATACAACAAAAAGGAATCTAACAAATCATACAAGCAATGTGATTGGTCCAAAGCTAGATGTTTTAAATGTGATAAAATTGGTCACTCCTATAATTTTTGCCTTGAAAAGAAGAAAATTCATGTAGCCTTTAGCAGAAATCAAAGGAGAGAGTGCAGAGAAAGAAGAAAGAGAAAACTATGCTTTTTACTTAGCCCTTTTAAGTGAATTAAACTCTAACCACAACACTTGGATCTTAGACAGTGAAGCATCTCGACACATCACAGGTTTTAAAGACATTTGAAACCTTCTCCGAACAAGCCTCAAAAGAAGTTACCATTGCAGATAACTCTACTCATCCTATTAAAGGAATTGGTTCCTGTCCAATTAACCTAAATTCAAGAATTACACTACAACTCCAAAATGTTTTATATGTACCAGGAATAAAGAGAAACCTAGTCTCTATTTCTGGTCTTGCTGATCAAGGATTCAGAATCACATTCCAAGAGGACAAAGTTCTATCTTGGCCCAGGAACTCTAATATCAAAAAAGCCATTTCCATCGGATTTAGAGACGGAAGTCTTTATAAACTTTGTAATAATAAAAAGCTAGCTCTTAGTCAAGAAACTTCAAATTCCACCAAAATTTGGCATAGGAGGCTAGGTCACCTTCACTATCATGCATTATTATCCATAGGAAAAATTGTAAAAAGTTTACCCAGTCTAAAATCTGATCATTTAAGTATTTGCAAAGGATGCGCTTTAGGCAAAAATACCAAACAATCATTTCCTAAAGGTGTTCACAAATCTAAATCCATTCTTGAACTTATCCATACTGATCTTTGCGGTCCTATGTCTGTACCTTCTCTTAATGAGTGCTTCTTCTATGTAATTTTTATTGATGATTACTCTAGAGGAACTTGGAACTACTTTCTTAAACAAAAAGAATCAATTTAAGTTTTATCAAAATTCAAAGAGTTCAAAGCCTTAGTTGAAAATCAATCAGGACAGAAAATAAAAACACTAAGACCAGACAATGGATGTGAATATATCTCTGATATTTTTAAAAATTTATGTATTGTTGTTGGGATTAAGAGGGAGTTTTCTATACCATATAATCCTCAACATAATGGAATTGCAGAACATAAAAATAGATCAATTGTTGAATCAGCCAGAGCAATGATGCACAATCAAAACCTTCATACTTCCTTTTGGGCTGAAGCATCCAACATTGCAGTCTACATTCAAAATAGATCTCCACACTCAATATTAGAGAACACCACTTTAGAAGAAGTATTCATAGGCATTAAACATAATCTAAGCCATCTAAGAATATTTGGATGTCCAATTTATATCCACATTCCTAAAGAGAAAATAACAAAACTAGAACCTTCCGGGAAGAAGGGGATATTTATTGGATATAGTGAAACTACAAAAAGATACATGGTCTTCATTCCAGGTCAAAGAACAATTGAGATTAGCAAAGATGTGAAATTTGAAGAAAATATTGCCTTTAATATTTCTAGAAACAATGATGAATCTATTACGGAATCTATTTCTAAAGTAGATGAAAATCAACAAATAGAAATTGAGAGGGATAATGATATTGAACCATCCTCTTCCACTATGTCTAATCATGAAGATTCTGAAAATGTCACTAATAAAAAGAGGCCACTTTGGGCTAGGAAAATGATAGAAGAAAATCAGGTTGAACCTAATGAAGTGATTCGAGAAAGCAAAAGGGCAAGAAATCAATCATGTTATGTTGTGTTATTAACTGAACTTATAAAAACATAACTTTCTAATGTTAAAGAAGCACTTTCAAATTAGTGTTGGAAAAAAGCTATGATTGAAGAATATAACTCTATATTAAAAAATGATGTATCGGATGTTGTACCAAGACCTAAGAACAAATCAGTTGTTTCTTCCAAATGGCTATTTAAAATTAAACATGCATCTGATGGCAGCATTGAAAAGTACAAAGCTAGGTTTGTAGCTTGGGGTTTCTCATAGAAAGAAGGCATTGATTATGAAGAAACACTTGCTCTAGTTGCTAGATATACTTCAGTCAGAACCATCTTGGCTATTGCAGCATCCAAGGGATGGAAGGTTCATCAAATGGATGTCAAAACAATGTTCCTTAATGGCAAGATTGAAGAAGAAGTCTATATTGAAGAACCAAAAGGATTCAACACTCATGACAGCAAAACTTATGTTTGCAAATTAAAGAAAGCACTTTATGGTCTCAAATAGGCTCCCAGAGCATGGTATGAAAGGATAGACAACTGTCTAATGAAGTTCAGATATTCCAAAAATGAAGCTAATCCCAACTTATATTTCAAAATAGATGGTGATGATATGATTATTCTTGTGTTATATGTTGATGAACTATTGATAATAGGTGAGGAACATGTCATAAAGAAATGCAAACAAGAACTCACAGCAGAGTTTGAAATGAAAGACTTAGGTCTACTTCACTACTTTCTTGGATTAGAAGTCTCGCAATAGGATAACTACATTTTTCTGAATCAAGGAAAATATATAGTTGACATTTTAACAAAATTTGGAATGATGGAATGTAAACTAGCTGCTACTCCTATGGAAGTAAATCTACACAAGTTGAAGGATGATATGATCAAATCAGAACCTACAGATTCTACTTACTATAGACAGATTATTGGATCTTCAATGTATTTGGTGAATACTCGTCCTGACATATGTTATGCTACTAACACCTTGAGTCAGTTTATGTATGCACCAAAGAAGATACATCTACATGCAGCTAAATACATTTTGAGATATCTAAAGGGTATTATTAGAATGGGAATCAAATATGATAAAGTTAACATTGAACTTCATGGATATTTTGATTCTGATTGGGCAGGCAGTCCTATTGAACGTAAGAGTACTTCTGGATATTGCTTCAGTCTAGGATATGATATGGTCTCTTGGTCCAATAGAAAATAGACTTCAGTTGCATTAAGTTCCACCAAAGCAGAATACATTGTATCTTCTTTGGGTGCTAGAGAACCGGTATGGCTACGAAAGTTGTTAGCAGATTTGTTCAAAAAACCTTTGAAGCCCACTGTGATTCATTGTGATAATCAAAGTTGCATTAAGCTTTCAACCAATCCGGTTTTTCACAATTGCTCCAAACATATTGAAATTCCTTACCACTACATTCGAGATATGGTGAATCGAGGAATTATTCAATTGGAGTACATCTGTACTAATGTGCAAACAACTGATATCTTTACCAAGCCTCTTGCTAAAGTGAAGTTAAAATACTTCAGAGAAAAACTTGGTATGATTAAATTGTAATATTGAATATTGAATTTAAAATTTTTAATTCATGTGTGTTTATGCTTCTCTTGTTGTTTAGTCGCATCATATATGTAATGAAAGGTGACGATTTTTCATGAACATATTTATTTAAAAAGTAATTGTTTGTAAGGTGAGGATCTTACAAATGATAGGCCTATTATCATAGACATCTCTAGATATTGCTTCAGGCAATTAGAGATCATAGATAACGAACTCATTTGTTATCATGGACATCTCTAGATATTGCATCGGGCAATTAGAGATCACGAGTACCAAATTTTTTATGTTATTACTATGGACATCTCTAGATATTGCTGCGGCCAATTAGAGATCATAGATAACATATTCATTATGATTACTCTAGATATTGTTTCAGACAATTAGAGATTATGATGTATGTTATGATAGTGTTCATAGCTTGGTGATTTTTATTATCTGACTAGTCACTGTTTCAGAGTGTTAATATCAGATAAAATAATTAGATATTCTATTTTGAAATCTAACTATTGTATTACTTCTCCCTTGCTAAAGAGGGAGTGTTAATGTTTAGCATCAGTAGAAGTAAATGATGCTTTTCTGATATACTAATCTATATTCATGTTCTCAGATAATGTTCATTGTAGTTATATATATATATATATATATATATATATATATATATATATATATATATATATATAATATATATATATATATATATATATATATATATATATATATATATATATATATTGTTTGGATTAATGAATAACATTATCGGTTGAGAGAACATTGACAGACTACATTATCAGCGGAGTTTGTTATATTGACAATCTGCTATTATCAAATAGCGGCAATATTACTTGTGATTGTCGATTGCATTCTGTTAAGTTACATTGTGTTAACAAAGTAGTTATTGGTTATGCCATCATAGACGCATGACATTTTGTGACCAAAGGCCACATAGAGCCATGATTCTACGAGGGTCATGACCCTTCACTGCTATATGTATTCGGGTAATCAGATCATTGTCGAACATAAATACACGGCATCTTGGACTCAACGATCTACATTATAAATAACCATTAGTACTTTTCCTTATTATCTAATTTGCAAGGTCATTGTTACATATAGTATACATCTCACATTATCAGCAATATTCGAAGAAGTAGATTCCGCACACAAATTCAGAGATCATCAGTATTTAAAGGGCAACTCTGCACTACTGTGATACAAGTAAGAGTTTCTATTGTTCAGATATTTATCGTAACAGTTTTATCTATTAGAGATTCATAAAATCTAACAATTGTACCCCACTTCATAGTGAAAGCCATCTTGAATTGATCTTCTCCCTTCACTAAAATTTAATTATACCTGGAATATCCATCTAGCAAGGAAAACCACTTAGCTTCTGATACATAATGCAATATCTATTCCATTGATTGTAGTGGATGTCTATCTTCCAGTGAAACTCTATTCAAGTCTCTAAAATCTACACATAACTTGAGTTCTCCATTCTTCTTTCTCACGGGTACCAAGTTTGCAACCCAACAAGTATGTTTGATAGGGAAAATTATTCCACTCTCTATAAGTCTAAAAACCTCCTTTTGTATTATTGGCTCCAATTAGGGATTAACTGGCCTTTGTTTCTGCCTAATAGGTTTGGCTGTTGGCTCAAGCTCAATGGTATGTTGTGCAAATTGTGGGTCAAAACCTTTCAAATCAATGTATTCCCATGCAAAAACATCACTGAATTCTTGAAATAAATGGAGGAATGACTGCTTTACATCAACAAAATTTATTTTACCAATTTTAAGGTTCTTTCCCAGTGCAATCTCCCAATCTTCATACTAATTTTGCTGCACCAGCAGATTTGCTTTACCAGTTTTCATTTGGTCATCTGAATTGAAAATACTCTCTAGAGTGACTAATCCTTTGGGCAGCTTGTTATTCTTTAGATGCATCACTTGATCTCCATACTGCTCTTTATATCTCTGTTGATTTTGTAATATCCCTGTCATAAAATAAATGTAATTAATTAAACCTTGTTATTGGGCTGATTGATTTAATACATCTCAAACCCATGTTTAATTGTTTCCGTAGGTAGTTTGGCCAATGGCTATCTTTGTACACCCTCAGAAGGTTTTTTGATAAGTATTTAAGCATGGCTTGTAGATAGTAGTAGGTATACATTTTGGATTATTTTCTATGTACTGAGAATTCTTGTTGGAGTTCTTTGTTGTTCACCATTTCGGAAGTGAAAGACCTTCCCTATTTGGTTTGTCCAGTTTCGATGGGATTCAACCCTCACCCTATTTCTTTGCTTGTAACACTTCACTCGGATCTGGCGAATCAGAGCACCATCTATCTCCGAATATTGATTGAACATACTCGTATTCAATTTTCATTATTTGGATTTCATCTTGCTCATGGTTGTATTGTTCAAACTCACTTCCACTACACCCATGCCTTCTTCCATACAACTACACGAACATAGAGACTTTGGATTGCCACATAGTCATTTCATAGTAACACCGTACAATCCATCCTATATGGCCCATCCTATACGGCTCACTGTAATACCGTACGACCTCACAGGCTTGCATTCACTTGTCCCCCTCACCGTACATCTGTGCTCCATTACCAACACCATACGGTCACACTCCCATACTATATGACCCTTCATAATAGTATCATATTGCCACCGTATAACAGGGTCTACCATCAACACCAGTGTACAGTCACCTCCATTAGCATCTCTAGTAAATAATCAATAGTAGGGTTGTGAAAGAAGGGAGAACTGAACATTACAGTGGTATCAAAGCTTTTGATTCTATCAGCCTGTGGAAGTGAATGAAAGTTTATACTCAAAGGAGAAGGCAAAATAACCCTATTGATAGAATGGCAGATCATCAGGATCCCACAGCAGAACTCATGAATCTTTTAAGAGAGCTCAACAGAAACCAAATACAAATCAACTAAACCCAAAGGATGATGTAGGAAACACTACAGAAATTATCTGAGGGAAAGACAACAGGAGAGCAAAATGGACATAGCGACAACTCGGTATAGGAAGGGCAAATTTTCAACCCTCTTGCTCTCGACCCTCGGTACCCATCTTCCTTCCAAGGATGAAAGCACCACGCAAAAAAAGAGAGCTCACTTTTCAGGAAATGCAAGAAAAACTTCGGGAAGATTAGCAAAACGCAAATATGGAAGCTGATATATCTTACAGAGACTATGTTGATCTAAAAATGTGATATTCTAGCGAGGGAAATCGTGGTTATTTTAATGATCTCAGGAGAAAGATCGGAAAGGTAAACTTATTGCCATTTGATGGATTTGGAGCCATTACTGCACAATTATGGATTCTGAAGGTAGATACTTATTTCCAACTCAATCCGATGCTAGAAAAGGAAGCAATCAAGTTTGCAACACTTCATCTGGACGGAGTGGCGCATGTGTGGTGGCATCATGGACTGGTCACTCTCAGACATGACCAAGTAACCTTTTATGTTGAGTTCACTGAGAGACTCATTGACTATTTCGATGGGAAGGATCTGAGCTAAACTTCAAAGATCTAGCTCAGCTAAAGCAAATGGGCATGCTAGACTTCTATATCACTGAGTTCCAAAGGTTGTCAGTATTAGTCACAGACATCTCTGAAAGATGTCGAATTGTGTTATTCATGGATGGGCTGAGAGAGCCTTTGAGAGGCTGGATCAAAGGGTTCAACCTGTGTGTGCTCAACGAAGCTATTAAGAAGGTGTGTGACATGGCCGCATCTTCCTCCACAACTCACGCAGCTACACCAACACCATCCCCACAAGAAGATAGACAAAGAGCCAATTCAAAAAAAAACCTCAGTTTGATGAAGATTCTTAGCAAGAGCTCCAAAGGAAAAAGCTCTGTTTCACGTGCAAAGAACCATGGGGGCCTGGTTGTTGCTGCCTTGGGAAGGGAAGGATTCATTACATTGAGGTGATTCCTGATGACAACGAAGGACAAACACTTGTAGGAAAGAATAAATATCTTGGTACAAAAAGGGAGTTCCATTGCTACCCTCACTATAGTGATTGGAAGTGGTATCTTCAAGGTTCATGGCACACTTCACGAAAAACGAGTCCCAATCACGATTGATAGTGGCACTATACTCAATTTCATCAATTCATCTTTGGTCACTAGTAAAGTCTTGCATGTAGTTGAGCATGGAGGATTTGAGGTTAAGCTTGCAGGAGGAACCTTGTTACCTTGCACTCATGTGATCTCACAGCTACAAGTTTCCATGGGAAACTATACCATGATAGATGAATTCTTTGTCATAGATTTGGTTGATACTAACATCATTTTGGGCATCCAGTGATTAGAAACTCTTGACCAGTACACACAAAGTTTCAAAAGGATGGACTTTTCATTCGAGATGGATGGAAAGGTGTTGCTAAGAGGAATGTCAAATAAAGGATCGAGGGAAGCTGCAACCAAGAATATGGAGGCCATTTTTAATCATGATTGGACCCCAGACATTGCAAGTAAAAACATGACAATCAATGCCTTACCTCATTCCTTGGATAACTAGCAGGCCCATCTAATGGTCGAGTACTCCAAGAACACTTTTGCATGTCAATTGATGGATGGCTATGTATGCGATGAAAGATGCAAAATTATTGATGACATCATTTACTTTGGCAGAAAGATCTACTTAGTACCTGACTCAGAATTGAAGAAGCTGATTACGGAAGGTTTCCTGCAGCCGGATTTGCATTTGCTTGAGGACAAGCAAATTTTGGGACGAGAGGACTGTAATATCCCCGTCATAAAATAAATGTAATTAATTAAACCTTGTTATTGGGCTGATTGATTTAATATATCTCAGACCCATTTTTAATTGTTTTCGTAATTAGTTTGGCCGTCGGCTATCTTTGTACACCCTCGGAAGGTTTTCCAAATGGGTATTTAAGCACAACTTGTAGGTAGTAGTAGGTATGCATTTTGGATTATTTTCTATGTACTGCAAATTCCAGTTGGAGTTCTCTGTTGCTCGGCATTTTAGAAGTGAAAGACCTTCCCTACTTGGTTTGTCCGATTTCGGTGGGATTCAACCCTCACCCTATTTCGTCACCTGTAACACTTTGCTCGGATCTGGCAAATCGGAGCATCATCTATCTACGAATATTAATTAAATATACCTGTGTTCAATTTTCATTATTTGGATTTCATCTTGTTCATGGTTGTATTGTTCAAACTCACTTCAACAACCCCCATGCCTTCTTCTGTACAACTACATGAACAAATGGACTCTGGATTGGCACACAGTCATTTAGAAGTAACATCGTACAGCCCATCCTATACAACCCATCCTGTACAACTCACTATAATACCGTACGGCCTCACAAGCTTGCATTCACTTGTCCCCCTTACCATACATCATCTGTACTCCATTACCAACACTGTATGGTCATACTCCCAAACTGTACAACCCTTCATAATAGTATCATATTGCCCCCGTACAATAGATTCTACCATCAACACCAGCGTACGGTCACCACCATTAGCATCTCAAGTAAATAATTAATAGTGGGGTTGTGAAAGAAGGGAAAATGGAACATTACAAATTTGAAACAGAAAAACATCTTCAAACAAAAACAAGATATGTTCATCATTTTCAAAAAACCTACCAATTGATGTTATGTTCCGATATCGAAGGTCTGATAACCTCATATTATATCATTTCCTTATATAAGCACTTTTTACCGCCCAAGAAGATTCTAGACACTAAGCCCTAACCCTTAAGGTCAACCAACCTCATATTATATCATTTCATTACACTTTATTACATAGGATTGACTTGAGACAATTTACAAATTACATTTTTGGACAGGTCCACTTCTAAAGACCATAACTAGCAAACCATTGACCCGATGGGCTATTATAACCCCATTTTGTAATCCTCGGTTAGTGATCTATAGCGGCTAATATGCACAAGCATCTATCAGCCAAAACTAGCAAACCGTTGACCCGATGGGCTATTATAACCCCATTTTGTAATCCTCGGCTAGTGATCTATAGCGGCTAATATGCACAAGCATCTATCAGCCAATATTTCGCCTCATTTCAGAGCCATTTAGGACTTCATCGCTGGACTTGAAGTTAAGATAGCCAAAATTCATACCGAAAATCTGCACTAACTGCATCAATACATATGATATGACAATAAAACTCATCTGGCAGGCTGATATGTCAAAGATGAACCTCCACATATGAAATCAGAACAATCTAAGCACATAATATCAACTTCCTAAACTTAGCAAGCTCCAATAAATAGCAACTCTGTACCGGAATAGCCCTTATTAGAAACACATAAACTAGAACTAGAAATATTTTTGGGTGATGTAAGATTGCCCTTACACCCAGGATGCTCTTGCATCACTTTCTTATTTGTATTAATTGATTTCTATTATTTAACGTAAAGTATTAACTTGTTATTGATTCAATGCTATCAATATACTTAATTGACATTCAAGTATTGGAGAGCGCATGATTATACTAAGGGGGGGGGGACTGAATCCGTATAATAATAAATTTTTCCAATTTAAAACTTTTAACCAGACAAGTAACTTCAAATAACTTTACATGGTGAAATCAAGAAATTATCCACATGAACAAAATAACTCAAGATTTACGTGGGAACCCAATGCGGGAGAAAACCATGACAAATATTTGCTTTATATATAAACTTGTTCTTTCACAAAATGGTTTGTAGGCTCCAACCCCTATGTTTATGAGCATCGACTAATTGAAAACTCCAACTCCCACACTTCACAGACACCAACGTATTGGAAGCACCAACCCCCACTGCTTGTCTCCATGAGCACCAACCCACTACACACAAAACATCTTTTCCACCTTAGCAATGTTGTTTACTCAACTGATGATGGATATCTGTAGCACACAAATCCTTCCACTATTTTTCTTTGCACACTTTTGCAATATTCTTTACTTCAAGTCTTCTGTAAGTCTTCTCACAAGTTGATCATGATAATTTGTTATTTCTCCACAAGTATGTATAATCCTTCACGTATACTTTACTCAATATTATTATTCTTTATCCTTTATGCCCTTTGCTCTCACTATTCTTCTGCACATCAAATGCTCTTCCTTTTATTTCTTGCTTTTACTTTTTCTAACATGTATAATTTTTATTGCATGTCCACTACCCTTTTTCTTCACTTACTGACTTCTTTCTTGACATCTCTGTTCATATATCTTTCACTAGTCTGATAATACTTTCTTCAAATCTGCCATGAATATGATCTCAAACCCCTTAGGTAGATTTGCTATAGAACTACTTATATTCTCTTCATTAAATCTGAAATAATCTTTCTCTTATAAAGCCTTCTACAGCTGGTGCATACCTCTGATATAACCTTTCTCAACTCACAACATAACTCATTTCTCATTTCTTCTTGTATCTACTTGCATTCTATGAAAAGTGGCATCCTTTCAAATAAGCATAAGTCTTAACTGAACGGCACCCTTTCACTTCTAAACAAATTTTTTATGCTTAGTAACATAAATTGCAGCACTTACACTGATTTCTCTTTTAAACAAAACATATGTTTGTATTGTTTTGCCTTTCTTCATAAAGTCCATGCTTTGTATATCTGCGTTTTCCGTGAACTGCCTTTAATCAATTGGGTTTTGATTAGTGAATGCTCTTGATATTTATGATAAGAATTCCATTTTGTTGTTGCTACTTCTGTGATTTGTTTGCTGTTATCGCGAGTTTCCATCTTATAACGGTTCAATATATTGGGGTTTCAATCGCACTTTTTCATAGCATAACTTTGCTATAATTTCCATTAAAAATTATTATTATTTGCTTTGTACGGTCTCATTAGATTTTGTTTATACACTGACTCTAAAACTTCTGATGTCCTTTGTGCATAGATATTTGACGAGCCCGTTTTTTAGCATATCTCATGATCATAACTTGGTACACATGTATTTGGATCAAAGAACCAAAACTTGGAATCGGGAAGACCTACTCGAATTGTGAATAGCCTATAAATCGGCTACGAATCGACAAAGTGAAAAAACCCTTGAAATTTAAAGATTTTAACGATTTAAAACTTATTTCACGCACCCTTTATTGAACATAACTTAAACACACTATAACATTATCAAATAGAAGCTAAAGCTTAACATACATAAACAAGGAACATAAACAATAAATCCATCACATATGTAAAATTAAATTGGTGACCTTTTACCAACTTGACAATTTTTTAGGTTGATTTTGGTGATTTTTAACCAAAATTGCCGAGTTAGGCGTTTTAGGCAATTTTGGCCTAAAAAATCGGCAATTCGGTTTAACAAGCCAGCAAAACTTGCCCATGCTTCCTCAGATCTAAATCGCCAAAATCGCCCGAATCACAGCGATTCCTGTTACTCTGATTTGGATGACTTCCAGTTCAATCTGAGTTGTCGATAAAATGATATCCTTCTGTAATCCAAATACAGATAACTGTTGTTTTGTCATTGAAAACAAATTATGCTTTACTTTTGGAAGTCATAAGTTTTAATCTCCTCCAGTCACATATCACAGCTGTAGAACTTCCTTTATTCTGTGATAGTTGCTATGTATATGGCATATCCTAAATAGTTTCTTTTATTTCTTTTACCATGCCATGATCCATTGTTGTTTCTTCCTTGATAATATGCTCTGTTTGATAATACTCCTCGTGTATCATCGTGGTATATATCTGACATATGAAGTTTGCTACTGGATGAAATTTATTCACACAATCTTCATTACTACGTAAATTTGACACTGACTACATATGCTTTGATCCCTTCTGTTCCAAGTATAATTTGAATGTTTCACTTTCATATTTGAGTCACTCTAAATTCTGACTTGGAAAGTTTCCCATTCTATCAGTATTCTTTTTATTCATTACATGATCATTATTTCATACACATACTGATTTCTGATGCAAGTAATCGCTGCTTGTAATATGTATGTTTAGTGTTTTGTCATTTTCAACACTGCTGTTTGTTGCTTTGTGACATGGCACTCTTCATTTTTTGTAATAGCTATACCGTCACTGCATATGACCATACCAACTATATGCAATCTGTCAAGAACGGTTGATGTGTTTCGTCTGAACCTTGTCTTTAATTAGGGCTCAGTCTTCCTTAGGCATTGATATCTTTTATGGCTTTCCTCTGTTCATTTGTGTGATTGCTGATATTTATACTTCCTGCATACAGGTTGCATGTATTCTTCCTGTAATAATTGCAGCATTCAATCTGTAAAGTAAAACTCTCAAACAAGCCAAAATAGTCACATCATTGTTTATGAGGTAACACACACACACACACATAGATATACAACTGGATATGGTGTTCCTTATTGGTCAGTGTGAGGAACTCTATATCTCTATCATCATTCTTACAATGCAATCTCCAGTGGATCAATTTCTCCATCAAGCTCAGTTATGATAGGTGCATTCATACTTATTTGCAATGCTCATGTGCCAAGTAATGTGTATGGTGTCCCTGATATTAATCTGCCTCATATTCATACCTTTGACATTTATGGTGCTTACATTTACAGTCTGTACATCTTTGACATCAATGACAATATTTCCATCAAGTATAAGTAAATGAATTTTAAAATAAAATAAAAAACAATTATTATTATAGTTAAATTCATAAATGGATTCATTTCATAAGTAAAAACAATTTTATATTATTAGATTTAATAATTTTGTGTGTACATTTTTGGTTTCCGTGACAGATCTACATTTGTAATTATACCATGTTATGTAGATTAGTAATCATAAATGTAATTGATATTTTTATTTGAACATTCCACATGAAGGTTGATGTTAAATATAATAATGTATTGAATGGTTTATTGAAATGATAGATTAGTGTTAGATAGATGAGTGTTGACACCGACTATCATTATGTGATTGTATGCTATCAATTTCCATGTTGATGAGATGTCTTAGGAGCACTTGGATTTGGCGATTGAAATGAACTTAGCTGTAAGTGGTATTGATTAGAGTTCTAGTTCTGTTTTAGATGTGTTGCATAGTAGTGATGTTAGGGAACCCATAGAGGAGATAGTTTCTTAATGTGGACTATCTTCCATATGTATTATGGAATTGACGTACATATGATAGATAGATAGATAGATGAAATTGTAACATCCATGAGGCTAAAAATAGCCTATGGGACACCCTATAGGTATATCTTTACTTCTGCGAGTATGATGTATAGATGAAATTATGTATTTTGTTCTAAAAAAATTTATTGGTGCGCTATTTTACTTGTTAGTTGTTGACCTCTAGGTGTTCTTTAGCAGGGTGTTACATAAGGCATTACTCTTACAATATAGAAAAAGTAATTTGACACAACAGTGAGTGATGTTAATGTTGGATTTTCAACCTACATTTTTCAATAAAGTTGAACATAAGAAATGGTTTGGAACTTTCAAAAGAGCAACTAGAATTATATTTCACACTAACATTGATCAATTTGTGCGTTTAAGTATCACTTCTAAGACAGGAGATTTCTATATAAAACCAAAAAGCACACTACAATGAATAGTTGCAAGATATACTATATAGTTTTAAAAAATGGAAAACTGTGGATGCTAGAATCTGGCAAAGAAAATATAAAGATGACTTACACAGATGCCTCTACTATTGCCTTCTCCTCTTCAGGAAGAAGTATGTTCTCTTTAAAAGTACTTGCTGATGCTTCCCCCAAAACCGGACTGTTATCAGAAGTTGATTGTGCGAGCTTTGATTGAGATGATAGTTTGGATAGAAGCCACTGCATGAACCCTGGTATAGGACTAAGTGTGGCAAAAACCTGGAGAAGAAATGAGAAAAGTTTAGACCATTGTGGATAGACCAAAGCATACTTCAAGAAATCAGAAGCCTGCAGATTGCAATCATTTACTATCATGTCAACCATAAATACTACAAGACATATTGGCTAATGAAATCCTACAAAGTGATAAATGTCAATCAGGCTTACAAGAACACTAAACAAAGAGCTATATTAAAGACATAAAAACATCATCCAGATCTTAATATTTATTCAGTCTATCATTCTTACAACATCATCATAACATAGTCAGGACATGTTTACCGTCAAAGTAAAGCAATACCACTAAATGTAATATTCCTCAATTGTAGTTGACAATATTTATTGAAAATTTGAAACGGTAGGAGTAATAATATTTGTTAACGGTTATAATTCAGAAATAATCACTATGCACCACCTCAACCACATGAACTATTCAAATTGTATAGTTTTGCCAACAACTAACAAACTGTTGTGAGGTTTTCACACCACCACCCCATTGAAAACGGGGCCCCCTCCTTTTTCTATTGCTCTTGTAGATTGGATGTAGGGGACTTGGTTTGGCAAGTTGTCTCAATCAGTGGAGAGAGTTTGTAAGGTCTAGTCAATGAGATAAATTTCAAAATCAGTCAAGTCCTTGGGTTTGGATAGGGAGTCTTGAGGTCATTTGGGGGGTAACTGGGCAAAATCTAGAGGCCAAATCTTGAGTGAGAAATGATAATCAACATGGGCTTGAAGAACACCTCCAAACCCAAATTGAGGTTTTGGTTGCAGCTGAAACGATACGCAATAGAAAAGGGAAAAATTGGCTAAGTTGTATGAAGAGAATGAAAGGTGGCAGAATTCCTATGATCCTAGGAATTCTGCCCATTGAAATTTGTAATGTCCCCTTTTTTTGGGACATTAAAAACTGATAGGCCAATCCAATATATGACCTTTGAGGACTTAATACAGAGTTATTAAGTCAATTTTAATTAAAGGAGAGTGAATAAGAGATGAGTTGGCATTAGGGACAGGGACAAGAATATAGAAGCTCAAGAGTCACAGGTTGGGTCTTTAAAAGGAGGAGGAGAAGCTCATTTCTTTATGCTTGGATTATTGCTTGGTTTTGGAGAACTCGAGTTTCTCTTGGAGAAACATTGGGAGAGCTTACATCTTTCATTTCAGACCTGAGGACACAAACCTTCAGGCCATTGTTGGTGGATTGGATGTAACCTCAATTCATCACTGCAGTGGATTCCAGATAGGGTTCACGCTGGGTTTTAAAGGTTCTAATATGTTTCCAATCTGACTATTATTGTTGTGTTTATGATTGGATTTTGATATCTAGTTATTGTATTGCTGATGTATAATGCAATAACATTGGAGGTATTTTAATGAGCATTTATCGATTTATTTGCTGGTTTATATTACTGGTTTGGTTTACACGAGTTATCTATTGGTGCTGAAATTTGTTTATGAGAAAAATTAGTAGAATATCCATTTGGGATATTACAGTGGTATCAAAGTTGGTTTTCCTGCCAACCTATGAATTTATAACAGAGACAAATTTTTATAAGGATTTATTAGAATTTTTCAGAGACATATTCTAGACAATGGTTTGGGGATATGATATTTTAGTGAGCTCAAAATATTTACAAGAACACTAGGAATTACTTCTACTTGAGTCTGCAAATATTAAACATTTGGGAACCCACACATATACAGAGTTGTGTTGGATTATTTTACTGAAAAGAGTTTATGATAAGGGCAGATGAAAATATTTGGTAGAAATTGTGAAGGCATTAGCAGTCATTTCCATTTCATAGACTTGAATTAGTTTTTGCTGAGGGAGTTCACATTTTTTGGAACGTCTCTTCATCTTTGAAGGTTGGAAATAATCTTTGAAGATGGGTTATATAAGTTGAAGCTACGCTTATTTAAATGTCTCCTTGTGCACACTTTGAGAAATTTTTTCATAAATCATTCTGATTGCACATACCATAAATAATGTTTTGAGCAAATATTTGCAAAGGGAAATCTATATAAGCCAAGTTTGAGAAAGGAAAATTTGATTGGGAATAGACAAAGCCGACTGAGTGAAGTTGAACATTTTCATTGGGCTTGAACCAGATTATAATTTTCTCTATGAGTGGAATGAAGAATTAAAGTCAAAACTCCTCTTCATAGTTTGTATTTACTTGGATATAAACGACCAAATGTAATAACCCCAATAGGTTATAATTTCTTCAAACACCAAAAATCTCTATACTTCAGTTGTTTGACATTTCGTCAAACACTTTGCAAGCAAGCTCTGATACCACTGTAGTAACCCTCCTCAAATCTGCTCTCAAAGATGCTGATTGAAGGCTCAAAGAATTTTGTCAAACAATTCACATGCAAGAGACATATGACTGATATAGTATTTCAGCTCGCTTTAAATGACTTTTTTTCAATTTGCATCAATGAGAAACTTGTGCTAGAAGACTCAAAATGCACTACACAATGACCTAACATGAGTGTGCTCCTAATTTTGACAATATTCAGTGCATATATTATGATCTAAGCATGAGAAAAGAACACCTACAGCCAACTGACATTTTTGCAAACAGTTGGTATGCAAACTATCTAGCTGATAAATAATGAGATTGAATTGCTTAAATGACACCAGCAACTATTATCTTTTTGATTGCAATCAAATTTCTAATACAATACTCATGAAATATGGCCAAGACTTTGGCATTTACATGGATTACAAAATGACAATGCTGGTATAATGCACACTTATAGCTGAAACTTATAATACCCTAAAAAATACAATACTAACAAAGGAACCTGGTTGTAGATGTCTATAATAATTTTCCTTCAATGCTGCCACTTCTGCTTTACTTTTTCGAACTGCTTTTTCGGCTTGCTTTTACGGTTCCGCTTTTTCCGCTTGCTTTTTCGATTCCGCTTTTTCCGCTTGCTTTTTCGATTCCGCTTTTTCCGCCTGCTTTTTCGGTTCCGCTTTTTCCGCTTGCTTTTTCGATTCTGCTTTTTCCACTTGCTTTTTCGATTCCGCTTTTTCCGCCTGCTTTTTCGGTTCCGCTTTTTCCGCTTTCTTTTTCGATTGCTACCCTGTTGAATCTCAAGACCATATCTTTTAATGGCGTCAAGATTTTCAACTTGAAGGGATTTCGTCCTTCAAACTATTGAGACATAACTTCCAAAAAATTCTCCAATTTCTTTGATATTTCCAACCATCCTTAAAAGAAGCTCTTCCATTTCGTTTATAATGTTCTCACAAGAGCTCCATCCTTCGTTTTCTCAATGTGGGATAAAACATAACTCCCTTTATGTAACTGATGTCTCCAATGTGTTATAAAATAAAGGGGACTCTTTTAATTTAAATATTTTCCACAAACTATAGTCTATGCATTAATAAAGTTAAATATTTAAATTTAACTTTATAAAATAGCTTTATCAATGCAAAACAAATCTTATCAATGATAAACAAGTCTTCTTGCCGATTTTAAACAATTACCATCGACATACCGCTGCCACTGGATGTCCACCCATGCCCAAGATGACTTACTATAAATAGTAAGTATGCCCAAAGTTGCCTCAAAACCCCTCAGAAAGACCTGCAACTGAAACTATCTAGGCCAAATGGCCTCTAAGCCCTTTTGATGTCTTGGTTAGCCTATGGGACCGTGGGGAAATAGGCTAACGACAACATCATGCTATGAATGCTAAAAAGGGGACATTACACCAAAGTAGTTACAAGTGTCAAGCCCAGTTTGGGTGTAGGTTGTCTGAAATTTTATTGGAAAAGAGAAGCAACTCCTCATTTCTCCTGACAACAAATAACATGTTATTGGTTCTTGGGCAACGAAAGTTCTGAAGATTAATATTAATCATATATGGTATGAATATTTTGGGGGTCACCATGAATAATTATATTTGCAGAGTTTGCATAAATCTTCCGTAAGAAAAACTCAATTTTTATGCCTCCTATTGTGAAGTATTGATTATACGATGTATTGAAATTCCTATACGTGGATGATTTGTGTAATAACCCTACTTGGCTATAGCTCTATCAAATACTAACATTTATAACTTTTGACATTACGTCAAAACATTTAGCATACAATGCCAATCCTACTAAAAAGAACTCCAGGGTGACTAAATCACATTCACCAATATTAAGCAATTTTTAACAACACTAATGATGACCAAGCTCAATTCAATGGCAATGATAGATTTGCATTTGATTTACTATGCCATGTAACTTTAAAAAAACTGAACTTCATATTTATCTCTCAATTTAATTTACATCAGCGTTGAATCAAATTAAAATGAACAAATTTCCACAATTAGTCATAGTAGAGATATGCATATTCTGGATTTGATTGTGTGCCATATTTTTGCATCAATATGGCACACAATCAAATCCAAAATATGCATCTCGCTACTATTGAATCAAATTACATCTCAAAATTTCACAGACTTCCTTCCAAGCAACAGCAATGATAGAAATGGAAGATGCAAACCTTAAGAAATTGATCCACGAGACTCAAATTCCAAAACTACTATACCTCAGCAGTAGGTTGGAAAATAATCAGCTCCAACAATTAATCTTCTCCTTAGCCACAATAAAACAATAGGAGAAATGGCCAATTGTATACCTCATCACAATTGCCAATGCAAATTCAGAATAAAATCTCATATTTGAATCTACAATACTTCAGCTATAGATCCAATGGAACAACTCAGAATTCAGACCCTTATATTTTAAGAAGGGCACAAAAATCAGAACTCAGAAAAAGCCGCAAAGGCATCAAAATAAAATAAAATATCTAAGCATGTTTTTCTCAACAAATGGGCTTGTATATATAACCTTCATATGCGTTTTTTGTTGCCAAAATGTAACTTCACTTAAGAAGCTTCACCACACAACATTAATTAGTAGCTTCCATTAGATTCTTTCACTTGGCTTAACTAATTAATAAATGGCTCTTTCCAATGATAACTCAACTCTCAACTTAAGTGAAATTATAACTTTAGAATAAGCCATTTAATAAATTAATAATGATTTGACCACTAAAAATATAATAACTCCCAAAATATTCATCATTTAAATATGTTGTTTGAAATAGGAGTCGTACCTATTATTTCTCCATATGACCAAATGAACTTTCCAAAAATAGAAAGGGTCCATGTCAATCAAGACCCAACTTACCACAAATAGTAAGCACACAAAATTACGCCCAAACAAAGTCCAATCTGAGCCAAACAAAGATCAACCTGTAGCTTACTGAAATGTGGAGAAGACAAGACCCTCCCAAGCCAAGCCACTTCCTCAGAAGACCCTCTATCCACAATAATTCGCCTATGAGGATCACAATAATAGGCTAATCCCTAAAACTCCAATGTTGCGAAAAATGGGGACATTACAATTTGATTAAATTTTGAGGTCGGTAGCATATAAACAAGAGAAAGATATCATCAATGATTAAGAAAGATATTGGCAATGGACGCATCATTGCTTCAACTTTCTCTAAATTTCCTAAGAATCATCGGTTTCGAAAAATGTTGGAGTGTTGCGTCGACAAACTAAAACAAATGTGCAATGAATTTCATGTCACAAGAATACAATTTGGAAGGAATCGACACAACACATAGTTTATGGGAACGCAGGTGAAATGAGGAAATGAAATCTTTGCAAGGTTGAAGACTTTGGGATAGTACAAATTCTATTGTGCTCTTGATAGCCACATACTGTGCAATGAGGTAACTCAACATAGCAAAACATCATCAACAAAGAATGCATTGTTGCCCATCTTTTTAAATTTGCTAGTGGTAGTCGGTTTCCATTGTATGCTTCAGTAGTTCAACGGGTCAGCATAACTAGTCTATAGAGTGACCGTAGTTCAACACTCTTTGCCAACAATTCACACAGAAGGTGGGGTGCATGAAGAAAATTCAATAGGAGGTGAGACGACATTGGGTTCTTCAGGAAGTTCCCAGCATGCATATCCGAGTTGTGAGTTTGCATACAATAGTCCTAAGGACTCCAGACCACTAACTGAATTTACATTTTTCTCCTTGGCGTAACAATGAGTTTTCTCTCATGGCTCACATTCTCTCCGACAATTGCACAAAGATTTAATATTTTTGGGGCGATATACTTCATGAGATACTGCGTTTGGAACGTTGGGAGATCTACATTACTACAGGTTGTTTTGGAGTTGTTGATTGAACTGCTCTATGGAATTAAACTTATATCATGTGTGCACCTATGATGACCCTCAAATAGGGTATATCTGTGGATATAAATTGTACCTTTCTAATTTAATATATCAAAATTAATTGTACCTTTGTGATTTAAAATATCAAAATTAATTGTACCTTTGTGATTTAATTGTACCTTTGTAATTTAAAGAAAATTATCATAATATGTTTTTCTTTTGTTAAAATTTTCATAAAATAATATTATATAATAGATATATGTTATATATATTATATTAAATAATAAAAATTATATATTATATATTATACATAATTAAACATTATAATTAAATACTATATATTATAATATATATAAAATATAATATATATTATACTATATCTAATGAACAAAAACTTTTAACAAAAAATAATAATAATAAAATAAAAACAAAACAATTGACCAAACACATACGATATGGTGTGAATAGTCATACCCTTACGGCGTGACTAAATCACAGCCAAAGGCTGTGATCAGTCCCACCATAAGGTACGACTGAGGGAGGGGACGTGACTCCCTCTCCCTCCATCCTATAAAGACATTAAACATTCGCCATAGTTTAGGGCAAGATGGCAAGGGATATTTGCTTACGGAATCACAGTTTGTTGTTATTATTGTTTAATGTCTTTGGATACTATTTAGCATGTACAAAAGAAAATAGTAATATGTTAGCCTCTTGCAGTATGGTCTAAACAAGTTACATATAATCCATTTGACAAAATACCTTCAGTGCACATTTGGAGTTTTTTCCTTAACAGACTTAGGAAGGAATACTATAGTGGTTTTAAGATTGTTCCAGTGGGACTATGAACTGTTTGATAAAATTACAACTCTACTATTCAATCCACTTGTTGATTAAAATTGTTTCAGAATATTACAGCGGTCAGGCAACAGTTATCAGGCAAGGCTTCGGCGCCTTTCCTAGCCACCAAACGGAGTTCTTTTTGCAGCTTTTGGGTCTCAAATTTGGGTGTCAGTAGTTGCAGTAGGGGTTACAAGGAAAAATCAGAGTAAGTGTTTGCATCTAACATTACTTAGGGAGAATTTTTGCATAGCTTCCCTAAGGCTGTTACAGATTGGGATTTTAGCAAAGGTTTACCTTGGACTTTTGTGTTTTGTTTAAAGCTAGGATACTGTATCAAGTCGTACAGCTTCAGACCAATCAGGAATAAAATATAACAGGGATTTGCAGAACCTAGTCAACAATTGATCTAAATTTAAGTTCAGTGTGTTAGCTAAAACTTGTGGTTCCAGAAAGTTGTATACCCTACATAGGTTTTTGATTTGGTGGATTGTTATTACAAGCTAGAGATACAAAACCAGTGGTCACGTAATCCTCAACATTTGAGTCAGTTGGTTAATCATGTTTACTCCAAGTAACCAGAAGCAGTGGAACAAGAGTATGGAGAAGCTTAAACAAAGTTTGAAAAAGTGTGATGAAGATCAGAAAAGGATGAATGAATTGATTTCAGACCCTACAAAACTAGATAAAGCAGCACGAGGTATGGTTTCCATTGTTATGAAGGCAACATCACAGAACGAAGAGAAAGAGGAACAAGAGGTCTCTATAGTATCTAGAAGCTTCTATGATGAATTCCCAACAGTTAGTGACCATCATACAGCTGACCTTATGGAGAGCAAAAATCAGATTTTGGAATCAAAAAAATCATTTGATGACAGTGAATCCCAAAATCATGATGTGGATGGACACGCAATCACCTTGGAAGTGGAAGTGCATGAAGATACTATTATATCCGCAGCTTCTACCTCGCCAGTTGAGCCATCCTATGAGGTGCACAGCAACAGAACCATAGATATTGAGGTGTGCCTAGATGATAGCATACACGCTGCTTATCATATGGTGAGTGACTTTGATTCAGCCTCATATCACAGTGTGGATGAAAAATGGGAAGATTTGTGTGGAAATGTTTCGTCACAAGGGGATCATCATATAGCAAGCCAATTGAAGGTTAATAACTGGATGGTTGCCACAACTACTAAGCATTTTGATGTTGCTCATCAAATGTTGGCCACCTATGGTTGGAGTACTCCTTTGGCAGACAAGCATGGTGATAGTGTTTTTTCCCTTGCAAAGATACATGCACTCCGAGAAGCGATTGGAATGATGAAACAAAATTACCTACAACTACTTGCAAATAGAGATTTTCTTCTCGAGTGGGATTGCATTTGTTATGTTGCATTGCATGAAAACGAGGAGAAGGTTGATAAGCTCACTCATGAGCTTGAGGTGCTTATTGACTCTTTGCAGAGTGCCCAGTTGGCCCTTCAAGAGTCACAATTACAGATTGAGAAGCTTACTGAGGAGTTGAGTTTGGCACAATCTCCAGCAACTGCAGATATAGTACAATTACAAATAGAGGCAGTTGATAAGGATCTTATATCCACGGGCTGTAGTAGGGATGGGGTTACATCTATCACAGATATAGTTACAAAGGTTTCAGTTGGGATGAGTACCTTGGTGGAGGACAGTAGAGAACCACTATTTGTATCGAGTTCTCCTGAAGTTAGTGCCATGACAGTTGATACAAGGCAATTTACTGGTAGCTCTTGTGTCACAATGGTAGATTCTCCTGAGAGTTGTGTGATATTACACGACACTATTTCGTCATCCACACAGGGCATTCGCAAAGTGTCATCTGGTTGGGAGTATAGCTCTCATGTTGATATTTTTTCATCTCCCGGAAGCAAATCTGTCACTTCATTCCATGCAGCTGATTTTGGATGCTAACTTGTTGATTTTCAGAGTCAGAGGGATCAACTGCTTGATTCAAGTGTTTTTAGTGATGAGCCATTGACAGAGGTTGGAGTATTTTACCGCAAATACACAATGAGGAGTGCTCATCATTTTTCTTTCGACCCACGCACGGCAAACTTGGTGAGGCATCGGTGTGGTTTGGTTCCAGAATTATACCATCCTTTGTGGGATGGATATTCACCATCTTCGAAAGAAGGGATTAGCGGCTACAATCATCCAACTCAGCTATTTGTGGGGCATTACTTGCAAGGAAAGTTGTTAGTTATACATCATGTCAATATGTATCGAACATGGTTTGCTACTTCTATGTCACAAAGTTTTCTTATGGGTACATGGTTACAGGACAATTATGGTGTCAGTTGGCATGATGGTTTGGTTAGTTATCACATCCATGGGAGTTTAGCGGGAGCTATAGAGAGATGTTGTGTTATAGACGCTACCAAGTATTTTTATCTCTATATGGCGAATGGATGTGGGGTTCAATTGTTTTGGGATCCAAGCGGCACCAAGTTTGACACGATGTATTGGGTGATCAGGGATCCAAGTGTTAATAGTATCTTACATCTGGTGGATTATGATGTGTTGTTACACAACCACAGGATTATAATCTGTGTGTTTCAGCCTTCTAAGACATTAGAGTTCCAGAGATTAGGATTACTCCATTTCCACCAAGGTGATATAGTGGTGGAGTTAGATTGACCGGATTTGTCATTGTCATCGGTACAAATATTGCAAGAGGGCACAATGGTACAATTGTGCAGATATTACAAGAGTTGGTCAGTGGTATCTCAGACAGCACATGAGTTCTCACTTGGGATCCAGGAGGAGCATCCCTATGTATTGCTTTTCATCAGGGAGCTAGGAGAGTTTGGTTGTTATTATATTGGGTTGGATACTGGTATCTTGTTGAGCTCCCATCTTCACTTGATAGTAGAGACTCGCAGAGTCACTCATGCAGTGAAGCATTCATGCTGACTGAGGGTTTTGGCACCCAGGGCAGCAGCACATGGCAGTTGGTGTCCCTTTATGGTGAGACTGGGGATCCTGGCATTCAGTTATATGGCACATTGATTCCTATTGTACTGTTTTTCCATTTCGAATTTGGGATGATGCATGCCGAGTTACATCGGCTAAGGAGTAGAATCTCTTTCTCAAGGTGAGTATGAGATCCTGGCATTGGTTTCTGCAGGTATGAGCGGATTGCTTGAGGGCAAGCAATCTTTGAGAAGGGAGGCTTTGTAATGTCCCCTTTTCTAGGACATTATAATTCTGTGTTGCCAGCTCACTTCGCTTAGGTTTCAAGGGCAAAAAGATTCTTTACGTGTGTAAAGTGCCTTGACAATTTTTGAAGTTTTATCCCTGTTTTTCTACCTTAGGAATTTTGTCAAACGCTTCCCTTGCAACCTCAGTTTGTTGATGTTTGTTTTTTTGCTATGATTCTTGAATGCCAATGATATTGATGAATACAAATGATTGCAAAATAACTATTTGGAAATCAAAGTGATATGCAACTTCTTTTTATTATTTTCCAAATGCAAGTACATGACATTCTGATGTAAAATGCACACCTACAGCCAAGAGGTATTTTCACAAACACTTGGCATGCATCCTATGAATGACTATGCAATGAGACGTTTTTACAAACATTTGGCATACAAACTGAACAGCTGAATTAAGTTGATTTCCCTTCAATACTTTAATGTTTACAATGACTAAATACTTTGGTAACAAAAAGACATATATTACTTGTCAAATGTATCCATCTACAATTGCCAAATGTAAATACCAAAAGAACCTAGAATAAGTAGACGAGATGACATGCTTTTTGGATTTTCTTTTTCGGACTATTTTTTCGGATCTGCTTTTCCGGATTGTTTTTTCGGCTCTGCTTTTTCGCTTTTCTTTTTTTGGATTTGCTGCGAAAACTAAAATCTTTCTCCTTGCCAACTGATGTCAAAAATTAGATGCACGGGCTGAACAAAAATCACTGAATATTATCTTCCAATTAATCACAAATGAATTGGCTGAATACCAATTCCTCCACTCCCAACTAGGGTTGATATCTCACAACCGAAATCGGCACCTTAGAGTCTTCAAACCCTCAGGCAAGTATGCAAGCACTAAGGCTCTCAGCACAATAGATGAATATGCAACTCAAGATGTGTAAAATGACCCCTCAAAGGCTCCTTATAAAGATTTCACAAGCAACTCCAAGAAGCTTCTAGAGGAATCCAGCACTTTATTCTTTTAAGTAAGTTTTTGATATTTTATTATGTTAGTCACTTTAATATTAAATCAATTAAATATAAAGTTACTTTTAATATTTCATTGTTTAGTAACCTTATAAGTAATTAATTTAATATATCTTTTCCCCCTTATTTCTTCCTTTTTAGCCTACGGGGAAAATAAAGGCTAAAATAAAATAAGTAGCTGGTGCCTGTCAAAAAGGGGACATTACAGTCCTCCCTTCCCGAAATTGCTTGTCCTCAAGCAATTGCAAACTCAAGTGCTGTAAAATCTGCTCATTCTCCCATGTGGCGTCCTCTGCAGGCAAATCCTTCCATCTCACCAAATACTCCTTAATCACTCTGTTCCGCAATTTCTTCTCTCTGACATCAATGATCTCTTCAGGCACCAAGACCAAATGTCCCTCCTCATCAAGTGGTGGAAGATCCATGGAAGAGATAACCTGCTGACCTAATGCCTTCTTGAGGCATGAAACATGAAATACATTATGAATCTTGCTGCTCGCAGGCAGCTCTAACTCATATGCTACCTCCCCAATCCTCCTAGTAACCCTGTATGGACCATAGAACCTCGGTCTTGGTTTCTCTGCTCCACTCTTTTTAAGAGAGGACTGTCTATAGGGCTGCAATCGTAGATATACCATATCACCAATCTCAAAGCTGCGCTCAACCCTATGTTTATCTGCATAAGTCTTTTGCTGATTCTATGCCATTACCAAATTATCTTTGAGTGCCTTCAATATATCTTGGCTTTCCTGAATCCAATCTTTTGCTTTAGATGCCCTACTCTCACCAAAAGCCATCTCCACGAATGAAGGTGCATCATACCCGTACAAGGCTCTGAAAGGACTCATTCCAATGGACATATGGTGTGTGGTATTGTAACAATACTCTCCTAAACGCAACCACCTAATCCAAGCTCGCTGTTGTCCTGCCACATAATTATGCAAGTACCCCTCAACCCACTTATTAACAATTTCTGTTTGCCCATCAGTTTGAGGGTGATAACTGGTACTGAGTGTCAACTCAGTACCTTTCAGTCTAAACAACTCCTGCCAAAAAGCACTCATAAACCTGCTATCCCTGTTGCTGACTATGTTCTTAGGTAGCCCATGCAATCTAAAGATCTCTTTGAAAAATAGCTCAGCCACCTGTGAAGCCCTATACTCTGTCGAAATAGCAAAGAAATGTGCATATTTTGTGAGCCAGTCTACCACAACAAAGATGTTGTCTCTCCCCTATACCTTGGGTAGGCCTGTGATGAAGTCCATCGAAATGCTCTCCCACTTCCACTTAGGAATGGGCAAAGGCTGAAGTAACCCAGCTGGATGTGTATGCTTAGACTTATTTTGCTGGCAAGTCACGCACTCCTTCACATGCTTCAACACATCATCCTTGAGGCCTTTCCATGAAAACCTCTCTCTAATTTGTCTATAAGTTTTGAAGTAGCCCTAATGGCCTGCTAGGGGTGTATTATGGTAAGATTGTAGTATTTTCTCCTTCAATTTTGATTCCAGTACCAAGTAGATCCTATCCTTGTAGTAAATCACATCATCAACTATCCTGTACCTGTCATCCCGAATCAATCCATCCATCAACTCACAAGAAAATGTGTTCTTGGAGTACTCCACCAGTAAGATGGATTTCCAATCTGCCGAAATCTCAGAGAGTGAGCAAGCTGAAGGCCTCCTGGAGAGGGCATTTGCAATAATGTTCTTCTTCCCCTTAACATACTCTGTCGAAATCATATGCCTGTATCCTGCTAACCCACTTCTGCTGTCTCTCGTTCAAGTCCTTCTGCTCTAAGAAGTATCTGAGACTGTTATGATCTGTCCTCACCACAAATTTTCCCCCAACTAGATACTTTCTGAACTTCGCCAAGGCATGCATAATGGCGAGCATCTCCTTATCATAGATGGAGTATAGTCTCTCAGCTCCCCTCAACTTACGGCTCTCAAAGGCGATAAGGTGTCGATTCAACATCAATACTGCACCAATACCTTCCCCTGAAGCATCACACTCTAGAATGAAAGCCTGCGTGAAATCAAGAAGTGCCAACACTGGACAACTGCTCATCACCTCCTTGAGCTTATCAAAAGCTTGTTGCGCCTCTACTGTCCAACAAAATGCACCCTTCTTGGTCAAATCTGTCATAGGTGCCCCCAATTGTGAGAACCCCTTAAAAAAACGCCTGTAGTAACTGCACAGTCCGAAGAAGCCCCGTAACTCTGTAAGTGACCGTGGTGTGGGCCAATCTAGAATAGCTTGTATTTTCTCTTGGTGCACTTGGACACCCTCTGCACTGATCACGTGTCCCAAATAAAGAATCTCTCTAAGGCTGAACTCACATTTCAAAGCCTTAGCGTACAAGGATGAATGCAGCCCATCAGATGAATGCAGCACATCACCCAAATCTTGCCCATGGGATGCCATCTCTTGCTTCTGGGCTTTGAGTCGTTTCAAGGTTTCTGACTTGGATTGGGACCTTGTCCTAGGAGCCATAGTTTGTAAATGGGAAGGAGACTTCTCCTTTGTATCTGGAACAGATGCGCTACCTGCAATAGGAGAAAATGAAATGTCAGACTGAAGTGGTTCAAGGGAAGAAGTCACCTCAGCAAGAGGTTCATTGACGATTCTTCGAGCCCTTTTCTATAGCCAATCATCTGTGTAGGTAAGTATGAACCTAGCCCTTCGATTAATGTCATCTTCTTCATCCTCGTGCCAATCAACTACTAAGGACTTTGTTTCATCTGATTCTTTCCAACCAGGTTCAACCATGTCTAAACCATCACCATCTATTCCTCCGATATTGAATTTCAACTTGAAAGAATTAATCTGCTGCAAGGTCAGCCTTGAATGATCCCTTTTAAGAACTTCTTCCTCATTCTTGCAGTCTCTCCAAAGATCTTCTAAATGTAGCGTGGCTGGAGGATGAACTTCAAGGCCGAGAATTTGGGTTGCATACCCTTTACTATCGAAATTTCTCCTACTGTGATAGAAACCAAGGTTAAACCAGAGTAGATTGCTTCCAATAATGGAAGCATTGTCCATACTACTACAAACGAATGAACCCAATCTGACAGGGAAGGCCATTTCCCAATTCTTTTGTGGTAGGTTATTCTTGATAACATGAAAGACCTGTCTGCATAACTCAACTAACACAAAGCAATCTAGGGCATATCGGGGTAACTTCACAAGTTCATCATCGAATCCACCAACCCTCAAATACGTGAACCTGGGGAATTGGATAAAGAAGTTCCCATATTGTTGAACCAATTTTTGCGCCTCAGGAGAGAGCCTCAACATCCTTGCCATTTCCAAAGACAAGCAAACGTTGTCCAAGAGTACATCATGCACTTTGCGAAAATCCTCTAAAACCTTGTCCTTCTGCAAAGGAGGACAATATTGAAAAATAGCCATCTTTTCATTCCATATCTCATGAGGCAGGGAAGTGAGATCACATGTACAAGCAATGCAATAGGTTAGATACGAGGCCATGTGGAAATCCTCGCGGGACTCTTTAGCGTGCTTAAGTTGGGTTCTCAAAGAAGTTGCAATAATATCCGCCCAATCCATCCATTGATCACCTTTCAAAATGATCTCAACGTATCTGAACATCCATTCCTCAAATAAGAACACATCTGCTGAACCTTTCACACGGTGTAACAATACAACTAGATCATGTATGTGGGGTTTCATGTGATCTTTGGTAATGACCTTTGGGAGTCTAGACCCGCCTCCATAATTAATCTCAGTCCATTTTCTGGCCATGGTATTTCGGAACTTACTAGAGCCTGCCATGTATTCAGCTAAAGCTTGAGTGGGTGAGAATGAGGCAAAGGTATTTGCTGTTAACTGCAAAACAGAGGAAATGGTTTCTCTTGAAATGGAAAGGATAGTTGTGACGTCTTTGCTCACAATACTCTTACTTTTAACGTCATAGTGCTCTATACATAGTTGCAGGGGCTCAGGGCTTACAAAGGCAGGAGGAAATGCAACAGCTTTGATTAATCCACTAGTTAACATCTCCATGCATCCATTAGTCTCATTGGCACGTTCTAGGAATTTAGCCTGTAAATCTTCTACTTTTACCCCTTGTAAATGTGTATCACAGATAATTGGTCTTTCACATTCAGAACTTGAAACACTACCGAGGAAGTGTAAAACTGACCTCATTGTTAATCAAACATGCAAAGCCTTGAGCAGATAAACTCTTGACAACAATACAGATTGCAGAGCAAAACAAAGATTGTTAAGTTCTCACCTGTTTTCGCTGAAAATCCAATAATTTTCCCTATTCTCCTTAACAGCGCCTTTCCTAATCTAGTTCTTCGCATGATGATTTTAAATGGAATCCGACTGGCTTTTTATAAAAAGGAAGCGTTTGCGTGCGAAAGTACAGGATAATAATTAGGCCTTAACGACATACCACTTTGATCACCTTCGCACGTTTGAAAGCCATGTTGCACTAGCTTTTCATTTAATGATTTCCCTTTTGGCGGCCGCTTTGTTTATAATTCGCCCAATCATTTTCTCAAATTGAAGATTTATCCCACTCGCAGTAATGATGATTTTCACTCGGAAAAAGAAATGGCCTTCAAATCATGATTTTCTGACAAATAAATAGATGACGATACATTGTACTTCCAGGCTAGAAACGCCGATTACATTTTCCTTGAACTACTTTGAACTACTTCGAAGTACTTCGGAAGAAAGCACCGCTGCATGAGAAACATTACCTGCCAAAGAAAACTATTAGAGCAAAACCTTATGTTGAACTACTTTGAACTACTTCGAACCAAGGTTCGAAGTGGTTCAAAGTGGTTCAAAGTAAAGGAAAGGACGACTACGGATGCTCAGGACTTCGACTGATCACTTTGGGGAACGATGAATTCTTGGACAGCAAGGGAAAAGACTTCAATCAACGATAGGCAGAAGAGGAAGGGAAAAATTTAAAACATGGCGACTCAACCTATGACTAACACTATGCAATGAGACGTTTTTACAAACATTTGGCATACAAATTGAACAGCTGAACTAAGTTGATTTCCCTTCAATACTTCAATGTTTACAATGACTGAATAATTTGGTAACAAAAAGACATATATTACTTGTCAAATGTATCCATCTACAATTGCCAAATGTAAATACCAAACGAACCTGGAATAAATAGCTGAGATGACATGCTTTTTCGGATCTTCTTTTTTGGACTGCTTTTTCGGCTCTGCTTTTTGGCTTTTCTTTTTTCGGATTTGCTGCGAAAACTAAAACCTTTCTCCTTGCCAACTGATGTCAAAAATTAGATGCACGAGCTGAACAAAAATCACTGAATATTATCTCCCAATTAATTGCAAATGAATTGGCTGAATACCAATTCCTCCACTCCCAACTAGGGTTGATATCTCACAACCGAAATCGGCACCTTAGAGTCTTCAAACCCTCAGGCAAGTATGCAAGCACTAAGGCTCTCAACACAATAGATGAATATGCAACTCAAGATGTGTAAAATGACCCCCCAAAGGCTCCTTATAAAGATTTCACAAGCAACTTCAAGAAGCTTCTAGAGGAATCCAACACTTTATTCTTTTAAGTGAGTTTTTGATATTTTATTATGTTAGTCACTTTAATATTAAATCAATTAAATATAAAGTTACTTTTTAATATTTCATTGTTTAGTAACCTTATAAGTAATTAATTTAATATATCTTTTCCCCCTTATTTCTTCCTTTTTAGCCTCCGGGGAAAATAAAGGTTAAAATAAAATAAGTAGCTGGTGCCTGTCAAAAAGGGGACATTACAACACGGTTCAGTTCAAGATTTGGCTTAGACATTTCCAGTTCCAGACCCATCGGAGCAGTTTTGGCAGGTTGTCCAGATGCTTACTATTTTTAGTAAGTAATCAGAGCTCAGTATTTTCGATACCTTAGTGCTGGGTTGGAAGCGTCTTGCCAAGAGCTTTCCAACGAGCTATTGTACATGCTTATCAAAGTTCATTTGGTCAGTTATTTTAATGCCTGATGACTATATGGTTTACTAACTAAGTGACTATTAAAGTTCATTTAACTTGTCACTTTATTTAAAAAGGTGCCATGCTCACTTAAGTGACTAAAGGACAAAAAGGGTGCTTTATCCCACATTGCTTGAATGAGCGTGCATCACATTGGGAAAAGTGATAAAGGTACAACAAGCTCCACATGAGAGATATATATAAAAATTATAATATTCAAACAAATAATAATCTAGGAGCTGGAAATAGTTGCCGGTCATTTCTTCTAAGACACAAACCTTTGAAGAAGTATTTGAAGGTTAGACGGAAACCTAGCCTTCTTACAGGTTTAATCTATATTGTCAATCTAACTGTCATTTCTATTTATAAGATTGGATTACTTGAATTGCTGCATGTTATTGTATTGTTGTTGTATAATATAGTAACGCATTTGTGGTTATTTATGTTAATTCCTAATTTATATATGTACTTATGAATTTTGGCGAAATAAAACAAAGTTTTCTAAGTTTCCTTGTATGCAAATCTGTGGGTTACAAGTCGAATTAAGGTTCTGGAATTTGTATCAAACATTAGTTTTCTGTTTGGATTTAAATCTACAAATATATATCTCGTTTTTTGGTAAAACATCCGAAAAGGGATATTACATAGAATCACTACCTCTTCCTCTACCCTTAGTATTTGAGTCTTGTTTCTTTCTCAATTCTCTTCCACTTTAATAGCCATCTGATAAAAGTTATGGAGGGTAGTAAGTGTAAAGAGACTCGGGTCTTCTTGTATACTCCATCTAAGACCATTTAGATACCTGGCAACCTTAATGCTTTCACTTTCTTGCACCCTAGATGTAAGGCTTAGTTTTTGAAACTCCTTAGTGTCATGTCCCCTCTTTAGCTTTGTCTGGCAGTGACATGAGAGTTAGCCTATTATGGAGTCTCGTAGGCTGGCAGTGGTGATCAGGGACTCAGTCAAGGTTTTCAGTGTCTGGATTTAGTATTTCAAGCAATAGTAGATCAATTGAGAGCAGTTCCTTGATTTTAGGAGGAGATTCCTACCTTTTAGGAGGTTGTGACGTTTACCAGAGTCAAGGTTCTCTATGATCTCAATTTCAAGAGATTTGGGTGTGTTTCCTATTTTTTAGGAGTATCCCTAAATTTAAGGGTGAGACTACCAATTGGCCCAAGTTGTTCGGCATCAGTCACAGGCAGGTGACAAACTCAGTTTCATGTTTTGGAGGTGTTTGGGTTGTTCCTTCACTACTTGGGAAATATTTTAATACATTCAAATATTCTCCTAAGTTAGCATTATAATAATTTAACTTAGGCTAAGTGTTTAGCCATTTTGGAGTGATAAGGAGTTTTCTGGCTCCATTTGGATCGATTTGCCGATGTGATAGCTCGTTGAAAAGAGCCCAATCCCTACTATTTGATTATCACTTGTCGGGACTTACTTGATCTTGGAGCTATTTGTCATTAATAAAGTAATAATTTCTCTTTATTTGGACACCTTTATTAGGGAAATAATGTTATATTATAAAGTTCAAACGAGTTCCAATTTAGGGTTCTTTTAGGGTTCGATTTGCCTTGGAGAAGGGGATATAAGGAGATGGTGACCTAAAGCTGAGCATCTTTATCATTTTGTCAGCCTATTCTGGACGTCTTTGCTCTGGAAGACCATTCCTCACCTAGGATGCAAACCCTAGTGCTAAGAGCAGATTTGTTGCGGCATAGCCCTCAATAAGATCAGATTTGAAGGTTCTTATGCATACAATTTGATCAAGGCAGGGGATCGATTTCTAGTATTGCAGTCATACTTTGCAAGTAGTGGATTTTTAGGGAAGGCGACGACTTTGGTTCATCCTGGCGTTTCTTTATAGCAGCTCATCTGGATCCCATTTTCAGCTGGCTTCAACCTTGTTTGAAGCACATCTATATTGGTACTATTCTGAAATAAATCAGACTCTACTGGTATGGTTTTAAAATCATTTCCAGATTAGTATGTATTGTTGCATATGATTTCTATCACTTCTATTTTATCAATTATTGTTATTTATTCATTGTAATCCTATATTCTGAAAAGAAATAAAAGAAACAACATTCTTCTGCAACTTTTGTCTAGCTCTATAAGATCAAAGAAAAATCTACAAGAAAATATAATTTATATAATTAAATATTATAGCAGCAACAGAGCAAATATCTGTTTGGAATATTTCACTCAATGTAGGAAGCCACTTCTAGGTCTCTCTGTCTAAGATGATTTGGTTGGATCTTGTGAGATCTTGCAAAATTCTTACTATAATTGTGTTGTAATTGGTCATAACCGGGAAGGCCTTACAGCCCAACACATTGCAGATAATCAGTTGTTGATGAATGAAGAGTTGGATTTTCTATTAGATCTTATAAATTCTGTTGGGTTTCCGTTGTGTGGTAGTTTGCTAGGGGCTTGGTCACCTCCACTAGGGGTTCACTTGGCCTTGCACTTCATCATCTATGTCTATTCCTTGTTTGCTTTCTACAAAATGATGGCATTACTTAATCACTTAACATATTCAATCTTACCATTTAAGTAGTTACTTTGTCAGTTGTTAGCTTTAAATACACTCATCATTCTTGAATACAAATGAATGGATTTTGAATGTATATCACAAGAGTATAGATTATTTTTCCCTGAAAAGTAAATTAATTGTATATCTCCTATACAAACTAAATTCCACAACTTGCAACCACTTGTCATGAAGTTTATTCTTCATGTTGCTCACATTGTTACCATACGTATTACCACAAAAGGAGAGATGGAAAAACAAGGTGCTGATAAATGATCGCGTTCAAATAACAAACAACATTATATGGAAAACAAATAGAAATGCAAGACATTTAAGTACAACCAAATCAAGACTATAATTGTAAGGTTAGTAGAAACATTAACATTTGATGAACTTGAAATCGAGAACTAAACCCTGAAAAGGCTTCATTTAGTTCACAGCATGAAGTGTTTGATATTCAGAAAAACGTGAATACAATTTTATCCATATTTGGGCCTAATGCCTCCTCATCTTATAAAGGATGTAAGCTGACCATGTGTTCAGCCTATGAATAAAAAATGTTAAAGACATAATGATAATATTTATGCAGCCTCATCTATGTAGTGCCATGTTGGATAAACAATACATACTTTAATATGTGGCATTTCCTGTCGAACCAACTCAATAACACGTTTGATTAGAAATTTTCCAAGATTAATTCCAGCTAGACCAGGCTGCCAATCATCCAGAACATTCTTATCAGACAACACTAAACATGAAACTTGTTTTCTTTATGTTAAAGCCAGAAAGCATCCATTAAGGAAAAAATTAAGCAGTCTACTTAATTGTTAATCACTTCTAACCAGACATTTCAAAATGTGAGAATCAACCAAAAAAATGAGACATTGAGAATCAAGCATGGTAACATATATTTAGAGATACAACAAACCAACCTCTGGATTTTCACAAACTGTTTTCTGGATAAAAGTCCCATTTAAAATTTAAAAATATGTTAAAATTAGACACTCAGTCAAATCCAAGTCTAGGTCCCCTTGACTCGGTGGGGGTGCCTTGCAACAAGTACTCACAAGAGTTGACGAGTCTCATTACACTACTTTGCACCTTATCAGAAGAACATATTTTAGGAAATGAGTAAATTCTAAGTTGAATTATTAGTGACCTAAATGCAGGATAAAATTGAAGTTTATAAGCAGATTTCAAGAATTGTTTGAGCAGTTTTGTGGAAGATCATATCTGATTCAAGAAGAAGATCAAACACTTATGACTTTATTCTTTTGGAGGTTGGTGCCTTATTTTCAAAGTGATTGGTGTCTCTTGCACATTTGGTGTTTAGTTGTAGGGAAGTGGTGTCTCCTGTGTATTGGTGCCTACAAATTATTGTAAAGCAGAGTTCATTTTTTTCAGGTTGGATTTGGATGGCAAATCCAAGCAGCTATTCGCCATGGTTTTTCCCCTAAAGAGTTTCCACATTAAGTCTTGTCTCTTATTTGTGTAGATGCTTTCAATTATTCAATGATAGTTGTCAAAGCATTAAATAAATACAAATTTGGCCTTGTACCGATTCACCCCCCTCTCAGTACAAGTGTTTTTCTTCACAATGATCTAAAAAGAAATGTCATAGTGTAATGTTCCCAAATATACAAATGACACAATTAGATTAATTGATTAACTAGTCCCAAATTTAATAATATCCTATGGACCCTTTAATTAATTAATTTAACTATAAAATAAAAAGTAATAAATTACCTATGTCGATCTACTTATAACCATTTGGAAAATTTCATCGAGTCTTTCATAAGGTCATGTTTGGCATTGTAGGAAATTTTTGTGGATTTTTTTTTCTTGTGTATTCGCAATTCCACTTGAGATTTAGTGTTATTTGTCATTTTAGAAGTTCAAGATCCTCCCTATTCTAGCATTTGCAGCTTTAGTGGGAATCACTCCTCACCCTATTCTACATGTTCGTTCAAGTTTGTTAAGTCTTCAATGAAAGATAGATTTGATGTAATCTGAGAAAATATCTTCATAATCAGACAATACAAATATTTAAATCTTGGCGATTATGTCCATCATTGGAGTATGTTCATTTCTTGCATGTGTGTTCTATAATATTTAATAAAAGATCCACGAACAAATAATTACTACGAACTAGGCCATTTCATCTTCTAGGTCATACAAGTGTAGTACCACATATGAGGATTGAGTGTCGACAGTGGAGATGTAGCATCTAGTAGAGTGGAAGTGTGTTCACAAGAATGGTGGAAGTGTGTTGACTAGTACGGTGGAAGTGTGCTCACTGATATGGTGAAGGTGTACTATTTGGCATAGTGCAGGTATACCATTTGGTAAGGTGGGAATGTATCATTTGCTATTAAAAGTTTTTTGTATGGTTGAGATCTGTCATTAGTACATTACAGTGGTATTAGAGTTGGCAATCCTATTATCCTGTCAGCTAGTGGATGCAGAACGAGCTCATAGTATACACTAGGAGGTACCATTCTGCGAGTGCCAAGAAAATGGGTGAGCCTATTACTGAAATCACAGCATCATTGGGGGAGCTAACCAAAAGCTAAGCTCATCACAACAAACCCATGGCCAAAGGAGAACAACAAAAACTCATGAAAGACACATTGCAAAAATTGGTGGAAGGTACAACAAATGGAGATCACAATGGACATGGCAATAATTTGGTAATCGGAAGGCCAAACACACAACGCTCACATTCTCGATGATTGATGCCAACATTTCCCCTAACAACAAAAGTGCCTTGCAAAGAGTGAGAGCCCACCTAGGAATACAAGAGCAACTAAGAAAAGATTATAAAGATGTGAATCTTGAGGGAGAGATATCCTCAAGGATTACATTGGTGCACAAATGAAATATTCTGATGCCAAGAGCCACAACGATGAAATTGTAATATCCCCACTTTAGCAGTTGACCAAGTGTGTGCGCGTTAGCCTAGTTCTACATGGTCCCAAGGGCTAACGAAGGGTTTAAAAGGGATCCTAGAATGTTTTGGCCTAGTCATCTCCAATTTAAGCCAAAATGGAGTTGATTTGCTCAGTCTTAGGCATACTTATTTTTAGTAAGTCAGCAGGGCATAGGGGAGGCTAGTTTTGGTGATTGGATTTGATTCTCCTCAGCGAGAGCTTCCCAAGGCTAGTATATGTGTATATATAATTATGTATATACATACATATATATATACATATACATATAAATATATATATCTTCAATGATTTTTATCCGACATGGACTACAAAACATTAACACTCCCTCTTACTAGTGATGATAAACACATGACATATATTACATCATTGGTAATATTAGTAATGACAAACTTTAAGGATATCTTTGATTTGAAGATATCCACCATTTTGATATCATGTGTATTGGTCTCCCTAAATATCAATAAATGATATTCACCAAGTACTCAAATAAGGTTTGATATCACATTTGATATCATGAATATTGGTCTCCCAAAATATCAAGAAATAATATTCACCAAATATTCTTTGAGTAAAGGTCTTCAATGTTGAGATGCAAGATATTCACCAAGTGCTTTAAGTAATGGCCTTCCAGAACATCCAGTCACATGATATTCACCAAGTATTCTATGTAATGGCCCTTCAGAACATCAATTTGCATAACAATCACTATGTACTCAAAAAAAAATGTTTCTAAAATATGTGCACATGAATTCTCTTAATGTTTACAATATAAACACCCACCGTGCAAAGTATAATCTATCATGATTTGCATAGACATCATAAGATATCCATCATAATAGAAAATTAAGTTATTATAAGATCGTCATCTTTCAATATCTTCTGCAAATACAAGTGATGATCATTTGGAAGTTGTCACTTCCTCCTAATGTACACAAGGGGTAGGCCCATTAAATCATGCAGTCACACACATGATACCAAGAGTTTACATAAAGTCAAATACTCCCTATGATTTAGATATGATCAAGATCTTACAAGATCAACCAAAGCATATCCTCTATCTACTCATTCAGATGGATGTGTCAAACTCCTTATGAACATCAATCTTCTGAGCTCCTCATCCAATGTTGCCTCTAACGAAGTGTCAAACTCCATCTGAATCTAATACCAATCTCTTTTTCCTACAATAATAATCTCAAAGAAGATCAATGCAAATAACTCTTCTAGTAATAAAAATCACCTTTAAGATAATGATTAGAACGAATTTCATTTCGAACTCAATGTTAGGATTTTGGAAATTTAATTATATTCAATAATTATTTGACTATCATCCCATCACATTTGGAAATCAATCTCATTTAATTATTAATGTTCTTATCCTAATCAAAATATTATAATATATTCATCAAGAAATAAACACTATTATAATATATTCACGCATACTTGCCTTAACGGTGACATGGCCCTACTGTTATTGTTCTACTATTCATTTTAAAAACATATATCAATTGAGATTTTGGTGTGCAGAAAGGATTGCGAAAATCACATCGGTTCACAATGTGGGGCCCGCAATAACATTACAACCATCGTTCCTCTCTAGTTATGTGGTCTTGGAGCCTGTATTGGTCTCATATATGACTTGTACACGGTCATTTGTTTCGAACTTGTTTTCATTGGGAAATCCCCACCCTCAATATTCCTTGTATTATCACGTGCCTTTGTTCTCTATCAAGAATAGGTGGTGTTTGTTTGACTTGGTCATTGCATTCCTTTTTGTGGTTATCTTTTGTTGAATTCTTACCCACTCCATTTGTGGGTTTTTATTATTGGTTGTTGCTCCCTTGTCTTTGCCCGATTGATTATCATATATTACTCCTTTTTCTTTACTCAATAGTCAACAGGGATCTGCACATATATAACGGTCTTGGCTCTCAATTATAACTATCGAGCTAATTGATTTAGCATACTGCCCTTTTGATATTCATGGCTCAAACCAATCAAGGGTCAACCTCTTTAGATACTTTTCATATATATTTATCATAGTAATGAGAATCGCCATGAAGTCGCCAATTTCGCGATTTGATTCATGGTTCCTGATTTTTTTTAAACTGGTGAACTAGATCAGTGATTTCATCGTATGAATCACATGAATCGCCAATTCATGAGATTCATGCAAAAAATCGCCAAAAGTCACCTTTGCGAATCACAATAAATCAAAAAAGTGAGAGGATGTTGATGAGGCTTGAACTTGAGCCTTGTTTTTTCATTTTGTTTACAAATACTGATAGACATACATTTCATGGATCTTCATCTTGCATACATTTATGATTTGATGTCTATGGATCTTCATCTTACATACATTCTATGATTTGATTCATTATGATCCTATGATTTCTATTTACTTCAGCTACAGTTTACATTTTATGTGTAACATAGTTACATATGTGATGGATTTATCATTTATGTTCCATGTTTATGTGTGTTAGCTTCTATTTGATGATGTTATAGTGTCTTTAGATTATATTCAATAAAGGGTACATGAAATAAGTTTTAAATTGGTAAAATCTTTAAATTTCAAGGGTTTTTTAAATTTGCCGATTCGATTCCAATTCATGGCCCATTAGCGATTCGATTCGGCCTTGCCGATTCCGATTCTCATCACTTTGATATATATACACATGTATATATATATGTATATACATATACATATACATATATATATATATTTTATTTTTTATTTTTATTTTTGTTGTGAAACAGGTCCGACTACATGATTAAGCATCAGACGCTATAAGAATTTTTTCATGGCAAGGGTATAGAAGAAACCATCAGATCTGCAATAACATCTGTGGGCAAAGTGAAAATAAGCCATATGATGCCCACAAAAGCGGCAAGAGTTATTGAAATAATATAGTAGAAGTGCAAAACGGTTATTCCGGACAACAAAGTCCAATCATTGCCAAGGGAATGTCCAAAACCAACGACAAAAGAATATTCATCCAAGCTAAACAATGAATTGCATAAAATGCCCACAAATGCCAAAATGTTTGTTAAATCACTACCAAATACTAGAAAAAAGATGACAATGCTCAAATCAAATAGACTGACAACAAGGGCACTAAGCCGGCCACATCAAACATTGTACATGGAGAGTGAAGCACTTCCATGGCATATGAAACCCCCAAAACATATCCAAAATGAATATGTAAACCAATTGAAATCAAGGAGTCAAACAACCACCATCACTATGCCAAATCATGGCATCCCATGTAGGAGCAACTATATGTGACTGCAGAAGCAAAAGCAACTTTCGCTTAGATCAGTCTTATTCTGTTTGGACGGGTTGCACTTGTATGGGACCTCCACTTACAGACACAATACACTACGATATCCACTTGGGAAAGACTCAATGAATAGAAGATTCACGAAGCTCTCTATCATCAAACTCGAACATCATATCCACAAATTGTAGAACTCAAGCCTTTCAAATTATCATAGGTTCTAGAACCGAAACCTACTCTGATACCATGTTGGTTTTCCTAGAGAATGTAAATGTACTAACACTGTTTGTAATTTATGTGTCTTCTAAATAACATTCTCAATGCATATGTATCTGTCATTTAAGAGGCATGTCTCCATAGAGACATGTCTTTTTAACTCTCATTAGTTATGAATAACATTTGTTTATTATGATTAAGAAAGTGATAATATATATATATATATATATATATATATATATATATATATATATATATATAATTGCTTCGAATTCGGTCATTTCATCTTGTAGGCCATAGAGGTATAGTGTCACATGTGAGGATTGAGTGTCGCAAGGTGGAGGTGTAACATCTATTATGGTGGAATTGTGTTGACTAGTATAGTGGAAGTGTGCTGACGGGTACAATGTTAGTGTGCTAATTGGTATAGTAGAGGTGTGCTAACTAGTACGATGGAGATGTGTTAATTGGTATGGTGTAGGTGTACCATCTGGTATGTCGGAAGTGTGATGACCAGTACAATGGAAGTGTGCTAACTGGTATAGCGGAGGTCTTTTGTATGGTTGAGGTGTGTTGTCAATACATTACACTTAGCAATTCAAAAAAATATTAAACTTCTGATCAAACTTTCTGCCATTGAAGAAAACATTATGTTGTCATATTAGACTCTATTAGGAAAACTTTAAAAAAAATTATAATCAATGATCTCCGCACAGCAAAAAGATTGAATTTAAAGTGTTAAGTTTTAGCCCAGAAATGAATGGTGATAAATAACAATAAGGAGCAAAAAATGAACCAATAAACACAAGAAATATCCTGGAAAAACCCTTCCAGAATGAAGGGAAAAACACAGCCACACAGCAGAAATATATCTTTATTGATAATGAAAAGTTTGCGAGTACAATATCCTTTACTTGATGCAAATTTATAACAATAGAAGAGACTCTTCACATTATAACCGAAGGTCTCTTGAGATTCCCATAACTCCTATAGTTAATTATAACTCTTTGGATATTCATGCCTCAATATATGTGAATGACACGTGTTATTTACATTTAATATTACAAATTAAACTCAAGTGACCTTTTCAGCTAAAGATGACAATAATGGTAATAATGTCCAGATTTCGAGAGCTAAAGATCTCTATCGCAGCTACAAACTTTAACACTCCCTCTTAGCAACAGAGAGATCTTTAGCTAAACGGTCACACAAAGCTGCAACAAAAAAATGTCAATGATAGATTTTGATCATAAGAATTCAAAACATAATTCATGGAGTTACTCAACATGAAAACCTGTAATAATGAGTCATATTCATGGAATCACTCAACATGAAAACCTATAACAATTACTCATATTTATGGAATCACTCAACATGAAAACCTATAACAATTACTCATATTCATGGAATCACTCAATACGAAAACCTATAACAATTACTCATATTCATAGAATCACTCAACATGAAAAGATTTGTAAGACTCATAGCTAAGCCTTTATTCACAGACTCTCTCAACGTGAACTGTCATGGAATCTCTCAACATGACATCCAACTCCCATCACAGAATCTCTCAACGTGATGACATTATGGACTCTCTCAACATGATGTTCACTATCGCATAGTGAAAGAGTTATCATAGCTGATTAAAATCTCATTTATTCACACAAGAATAAAATTAGCATAACAAAATAAGAATTAGTTTCATGTAAGTCTCAAATTTTACAAATATCATAAGCATCACAAACATATATGAGAGGTGGGGATTCCATTAGTACTCCCTCTTAATTATGAAGCCTCCCTCTGAAACTAAAACGTCTCCTTCTTAATCATTGCTTTTCTCCTACAATGAAAGTATATATTGATGATAATTCTAATAGAAATCAATATTAGAATATTCACTATTCCTAGTGAAATGACAACTCAAAAATAAGGTGCAAGAAGACACCATGCATTTCATCAATAGATATTTATCTTGAATAAATTTCTTCAGCAAACTCCATTATAATCCTAAAAGAAATAATCTAAGTGATTCTTCACAATCCTGGCATCAAACATACTCGACACACAGGGATAAGGACGGCAACCACAACATGCAAAGGAACGAACTGAAACTATTAGTTATGCTTAAATGAACGAACTCACTAAGAGAGTGAACCAACTTATTTTTGCAATGCCTTTAATCACGAGAAATATAAGTCAGATATGAGCGATTCATATCACACGAGCTGCATGATTCCAATTGTCGCTGGAGAATAAAGAGACTCTTGAACAAAATCTAAAGGCAGAACAAGAACAATCATAAAATTTTGGCAGAACCCCAGATGCCCTTCGAAATAACTAATGACAATATCCTATTTGTTCAAGCATTCAAGATGCGAATGTTATCAAATTCATTTGGTTCCGACAACTCATGGGCATGCTCACAAAAAACGCCTCTGACCTGGCCATACTAAATCTGTGTTGACTGTTATACAACGGTGATAAAAACTGCCACACTAACATTCTTACCTGGGGAAACTGGCGATAACAAAAGACAAACATAAACCATACAAAGGCATCGATAAAATCATGAAACATCGACTGACAGGGATGAAATCATGAGCTTCATCGTCATACATTCACTATATGAGGGGAAACTCCTTTACGTTGTTGATGCTGAGTGTAACCAATGCTAGAAAGTACCTAGCCAAGAATGAGTTACACGTTTTATGCCAACTGGTAATGCAAAATAGTTGATTGCGAAGAATACTCCAAGTTGTTGCTGAGGTCGAGCTTGATACGATAACACAAAGTAAATGACTAGATGCCCCGATAGTAGCATGAAGACACCATAAATGAAAAGATTCCTGCCTCACACACTGAATTTGACCACCCACATTGAATGCAAATACAAATAATATGAAGAACACAAACACTCAGGTGCTTCCCAAGTCTGCTACCGTGCAATAGGTGATCTTCCCTAAGCCAGACAAGTCAATCACCACCTGCCCAAAACAATTTTTTCTTTCTTGCAACCCCATATTCATATTAATCGACAATTATGTCCATTTCGATGGACATACACTTTTCTCCATAAATCGTGGAAGAGGTGCTGCGGTGGAAATGGTCTCCTACGCTTCTAAAAATACCAATAGTGCCTGTGCCTGTGAAGGTTGGATGTAAATATATATTGGTCTATGCAATCAAAACAACTATCACTTCGATCATGATGATAACAATGCTTTGTTCACCAATAAACACACACACTATCGCTAGGACTACTTGGTATAGCCTCGGTTTCTTGAAAGAAACTCATTAAGCTAAATAGGTGATTCTCAAACTATAGACGCACATAAAACAAAGAATTTTTACAAAATAGCATGTATGAGATACCAATCACATAAGACCTTATTCACACTCATTACTTCACTGTTATAAGTAAACCTAGGACCTGTGACAACTCAAAGAAGAAACATTATAAAGAATAAGATCATCAAATGCGTCAATAATATGAACTAAAAGATAGCCAACACTGAATATAACACAAGCATCAATACTAAATAAAATCGAAACTGAAAACTGATGAAGGAAATCATATGATCAATTAAGGAATATCATCTTTGAGGCACTACATATCCGTGACCAAAGGATTGAAACCTAAGGCTCGTGATTAAGAAAAATGACTGAAGAATGAAGAAAACATTTCAAAATCACTTAAATGAATAGACATGAAAAAATATACAAAATCCTTGATTTATCTCTACAATCTCATGCATTGAACTGCATCGAGGGTCACAGAGAATTATGAAGACATATCTCATATCCAGACCAAAAAACAATATTTCCCTTAGAGACATGATTTACACTAAAAATCAGAAAACCCATGTTCTTTATTTGTTATTATCTATCTAGGCTCTGATACCATGTTAAGTTTTAGCCTAGAAATCAATAGTGATAAATAGCAATAAGAAGGAGCAAAAACTGAACCAATAAATACTAGAAATATCCTGGGAAAACCCTTCGAGAATGAAGAGAAAAACTCAGCCACACAACATAAATATATCTTTATTGATAATGAAAAGTTTGAGGGTACAATATTCTTTACTTGATGCAAATATATAACAATAGGAGAGACTTCACATTATAACCAAAGGTCTCTTGAGATTCCCATAACTCCTATAATTAATTATAACTCTTCGGATATCCATGCCTCAATACATGTGAATGACACATGTTATTTACATTTAATATTACAAATTAAACTTAAGTGACCTTTTCAGCTGAAGAAGAAAATAACAGTAATAACGTCCAAATTTCGAGAGCTAAAGATCTCTATCACAGCTACACACTTTAACATAAAGAAGGTAATATTGTGGGTGTGGTGTACAGGGTAAATCTAGAAAGCCTCATAAAGGAGAATCAAATTTAATTCCCCACACATATCAAGGAGATCACCACACTCAAGGATAACATACATAAACATTAATGAGGTGTCATGGCATCACATCTGAAGTCATGGGCATAAATAGTTCCATGTTCAAGTTGGGGCTCTATAATGTCATTTGGGTACCTTAGCTAAAAGAATTTCAAGGGAATGAATTATCTCCATGTAATAAATGTTAAAACAAAATATTTGTTTGAAATTGTATTATAGGATGCATAATTACATTTCCAAGTAGTACATAGGATTAGCAAGATGCTGTTAGAAAATAGCAATGCAATAAGTTTCTAAAAAGGTATAAGCAATAAGGTACTACTTTAAAAATATCTTCATTAACATGGTATATGAAACATGTGCATGAGCGTGCCACAAAACCTATGTAGTTCTTAAAGTTCTTTTAACTTACAAGTCATTGAAGACAAACTTAACAAACAACCACAATGCTATTAGAATTGCCTTCATAATGTCACCTGAGTAGAAGAGATTGAGTAGAACAAAGCTGTTGTTGCATCAATTTCTCGGATGGGTGGTTCATCCCAAAGTACTTCCTATAATACAACCAAAAGTACAATATAGTACAATAAAAATAAGATTCTCTACAATTCTCAGAAGTACTATACATAAAAAAGTAAACATGACTGACCTGTATTGATTGTGCTAGGCTCTTCATTAAAGCAACTTCAATAAAAATAAGCGGCTCACCTACATAAATGATAACATCAAGTCAGCAGGATACTAGCTGTTAAAAAGCATAACTCATTACCATGTTTTACAAATAAGGTATAAAACACAGATTTTCAATATGTAATTTACAATATTACATCTAGTTTCTGGAATTGGGATAATCATTCCCAAAACATATAAATATGTTCAGAGAACTCAAGGAAATGAAGGTTTTATCTATTGAAAGACTTGCTATTTTCAATGACTAGACAACGACAGATACAATATTGTCAAAGTGGAAGAAGAATGGTAAATTTAAAATACAATATTCTACTTCTGACCCATCAATCTCATGATTTGACACTAAGTTATAATCAGAACTAAACATTTTTAAATCAGTACTCTTGAAATTGAGAGTTGGAACTTAAAAAGGCGAATTCAATTCAAACATTTAAAGTTTGGATATCAATTACATCTAATGTTACTATAAATAATAATGGCTCAAGTCCTTGGTACCAAAACAGAAACTTCTTGATAAGGGAGTCAACTAATAATTGCCTAAAGCTAGCAGCCTAAACAAACCTCAAATAAAAATCATGTTGTAATGTGGAGCCTAATCAGACTCGAAGGTTAATTTTTCCCCACTTCATTCGGCACAGTTCCCTCCTAGATTTTATTATGGGGGTTAGGGTGCAACGGCCCCAAGCTCTAGGGGTCAAGAGGCATCGCCCCTTGTGGGTTCCTAGGGCAGCACCCCTTGCAGAGTCCTAGGGTCAATGTGGGGTCAAGGGCCAACGTCCCAAAGCCAAAAATGAATTTACTACTGTAAAAGCCGTTGGGAGTTATATTTTTCTATTGGTCGGCTTATTCTAGCCCTAATTTTGTAAGTGGGAAAAGCTTGTATAAAAAGGCTTAGGGTTAAAGATTTTTGATAATGTATAATAAGATTGTAGCTTCTTACGGTGGTATTGAGTTGTAAAGGATTATGGATTGTAATCACTAGATAATAAAGATATTGGACTCATTGTTTTTAGGACAGCCTAGGGATTGGGTGAACCACATTAAATCTCTGTCTTGTGTTCTCTTTTCTTCAATTTATTATTTTCTAATATTGGTTATAATTGCATGTAATTGTTATTTATGTCTCATCAATCCTATCAATTCACACAAAAAAAACATCTTTGTCTTTATTATGAAAAATTGTCTTCAAATTTTCTTCGGGAGCTATTTTTGAACCATTTATTATTAATATAAATATAATGTTTCGCCAAAATCTGACAATACCAAAGTGGTGACTTACTATAAATAGACACTCCCTCTAGGATTCTTGGAGGCCAAACTGGAAGCCCAAAATAAAAATTGAGAACATCCTCCAACTCCTCTAACTCAACTGAGCTCATCGGAACCAACAAATTGACTTACTGGAAAGCCTATAACCACACAACTGAGATCTTGAAATCCCATTGTCAGCTCACGAGGGTTGCGATGGTGAACTAACCTAACCAATTGCAGGAACCTGCTAAAAAGGGGGCATTACATTTAGCCATCAACATCAACCAAGCTAGTGTAATCTCCTAAAGTAAATGTAAGATGTTCAAACTATTACCATATTAACACGATCCATCAATGCATATCATTGTGCAATTAATAAATGAAGGATCATTAAACTTCCAGTTGCTTAGTCTTTCTACAACTGCATCTTCTTGAGCGACAAGTACCACTCTAATGAGTTCATCCTTTCTTCTTCGTCTTCGAGAGCCTAACCTACCTGAAAGTATTGTTCATTGCTAGTCCTGTTATTCCAAGCTAGGGTATTTAGGTCAGCAATAATGTCTTCTTGAGTATTATCAAACCCTGGGCCAGGATGAAGAACTGGGAAAATGTCTTGATGAGGAAGACCGTTATATATATATATATATATATATATATATATATATATATATATATATATATATATATATATATATATATATATATATATATATATATATATATATATATATATATCAAATATGATTTATGTTCCCCAGTAGAGTCGCCAAAAAATGTTAGTGAATAGTTTTTCCTTCCCAGCTTTTTAAATTTACATTAACAAGAAAAACAATTTTCGACACAAAATAGTCTTAAAAATTCAAACAGACTCTCTATGTTTTAAAGGCACAACTCCCTTCTACAATGATTTATCAATATAACTCTTATCATGAATGAATTATAGCATTCACTCTTTTAACCTAAAAGAACTTAAGGAAAGCAAAAACATCCTCCCATAAACACAAAAGAATGTTGCAGAGTTAACAATTAGTATTTGATACATGCCACACGACACATATTTAAAGATCCCAGATTTATGATCAGGCTCACCAAACTGAATGATAGGAAAATGATAACTCTAGCACAATTAATGAAACAACACCAATGCAAGAATAAATTTCATATGAAACCACCATCAAGCAAGATAATCACACGATTACTAAAAAGATGTACCAGAAATAACCATACGATTAATTCTATTATCATCAACTTACTGTTCTTGAAACAAAAGGAAACAACTACTAACTTCAATCAAGAAAGCAAAATATCTAAGTCTAGAGAGCCGACCCCTCAAGTCGATTAAAAAAAACATATATAGCCACGCAAGGCCTCTCGAATTAGTTTTAGAACTAACTTGCTAAGGAGTTGCCAACTGTTTAAACGGAACCGAGTTTTAAAGCAAAGCTAACTAAAACAAGAAAATAAGACATGTGGCCTCTCAATCACTTCCTAAGCTCTAGCTGTATCGCTGACATTGGCACGCAGATCCTGGGGATTAGAGCAACCACCATCATTTTCTTTCCAAGTCTTGTGTGCTATGAGGAAACTGATCAATTCTTGTTGCTGCAGGACGCCAAGCTGTTCCAGACGAAGCTTCCACATCTCCATAATCCTGCAGATATGATCAAGCTTTTTATCATGTACATCCAAATGGTCTGTGCAAATGACATCATAGAATCTACTCTAGCAGTCATGGTTAAGTCCTTGACGGAGACTTCACTTGTTTCTTTCAACAGTTTCACCTTGGAGAAAAAGGTTGTTTCCACTTCTTTCGGGAGTTTCTTGTTTCGATCCTCATTTTCCATGATTTTAACACCTCTACATGCTAGGACCAATTCAGGACAAGGAAAAGCTTAAGGGAAGGCAAACGCTTGTAACAACCCACTTTCTCAGACCTTCTGGGATATAGAACCGAGCTTTGGGTTTGAGAACCTGGCTGATAACATACTTGTGTCTTCTTTTGCAAGGAATGAGTCCTCAATATTAGGAAAGACACTAATTATGACAGACTTCTTAACCTTATCAGGTAACTTAGGACAAAATGCGGCCATGGCAGGAAAGGTTAACCAAAACAAAACAAGACGGAAAGAATTCACAGCCCTTAAAATAATGTAGGAAAAGAAATAACACTTGATAATGAAGGGCGAGGAACTCACCATGCCCGATGCATGCAAGCTTCACTGAAAGAAACGCTTAAGCTACCTCGTGTATCTCCAAACAAGACTAGACAAAGCTTTATCTAATACAGCAATGGCAAAAGGAATGAAAGTGACATAACCTCTTTTGAAACATAAGACCTGGATCAAAAGCGTGTGAATGGCTGACAAGATTGGTGATGGGACTAGTACTTTCAATCATTAAAAGCTCATTCGGACTTCGCATGTACTAAAACATGCCTTGCCATCATTACCATTAACTCCCAATTAATGCGTATCTTTCCCATAGATCTTGATGAAGAAGAGTTACTTTTCGTTCTGCCACTTGCTTGGACACATGTCACTGAAGATATAAGCCTTTCTGACCAAGCGAACATGAACCATTGAACTACAAAAACAATTCAATGTTCAAGTTCAGAAGTCAAGATATGTTGCAAACTATGCTCTCAAGACAACAAAATTTAGAAACGCGGTTGAACCTATGAACTCTGAACAAGAAAGTTCATCGTTCAACTTGAAAAAGAAGCAAAAGAATCCATGAGAACAAATGTCTCTCCAACTCAAACTGACCCGATAGAGGAAGACTCATGAACTCTTGAACATTGAACATTGAATAAAGTGTTCAATGTGTTGCCCCCAATTTTGTTCTTCACGTGTTAAAAGTAAAACAAATGAACCTTAGATTTCAAGTTAAAAGTGGTATTCTTCTAATTATCTTATGATGAGTCTAGGTCTAGTTTTCCTTAGGCTAGGAGATCTTTATCAGGTTTCCCTCATTTGCCTTCTCTTCTGGTGAACCGGGTGAGTTATCCTAAATTCATGTCTCATAATGGGTAAGTTTAGTACCTAACCTAATAAAGATAATGTTCCACTCAATCACAACATAATGTAGATATTCAAGGATGAATTTCAAATTTCAATTCTTTATATTGAAACTTCTACAGGAATTTTCAGTTTGCCTTCTCCTCAGTGCGTTTCGGCCCATGAAGATAGATTTTCAATCAGATGCAGATGAGACAGCAAAAATGTTCAAGAATGCTCAATCTACTCAATAATGTCAATTTCCTCGGTCAAAGGTGGCGAGAACAAAGATAGAAATCAGATTAATAATATAGAATACTATTTGGAGGTCCACCTCACTGGTCGAAAGGTCAAATTGCCTTAGAGATGAATTCTTAACTATTAGATTAGTGCAGATCAATGCTTTTCGCAACGTAGCAGCCTATATTGTAGATATAAAACATAAGTTGTGAAGTAGTGAAAAGTCCTCCATCGCATCCTCATAGGTAGCAGAACAATAAAACCTTTTCAAGATTACGAAGATGCGAAAATGGCAGCAGCAGTTAAGTCCTTCATCGCATCATCGCACGATGTTAATACTGACCCTCAAAGCAAGCTGCGAACATGCAAAAAGATAGTTGCGGTTAAATCCAACATTCTCGCATGTTCACATGATGATAAAACTTACTTGAGGTCAAGGTTGCGGAGATGCGTATGTGATGATCGCATGATCGCAAAGTTAACTATTGAGTTGGAACTTTAAGTTGTGAGCCTGCGAAAAGTTAGCAGCTAACCTCATGGCGACTTTGCAAATGGTGATGCAGTTAAGGGATTTTCAGTTGTGAAACTGCGATGTGAAATAAGTGTTTTTGAAAACAAGTTTTCGCATGATTGCAGCCTATCTAGTCAAAAGAAATTTAAATTACAAAATTGAGACAAAAAATAGAATGACATGTGTTCACATGGGCCCATCATATTCTACAGTCACCAAACTCTCCAGCCAATGAAATAGCACCACTTGTCTATCATGATGTACACAGCTGGAAGACGGACCTGCAATACAAATCGAACATGGAGCTAAGATGTTTAATTATAGCCGTTAGATCTTTAAGATCAACAACGCTCATCGCACTACCGCATCTGGTTAAAGCTAACTCGAGATCAAGGTTGTGAAGAGGCAATAATGAAGTCAGATCAAATGAATAATGTTATCGAGGAAGCATTACATCGTTGTTTCGATAAAATTAACAAAACAGTTGAAGTCAAGGCTAGCGCAACTTCGCAAGAGAAAGAAATGTCAAGTCCTAGAGTGTAGCGAAGATGCAAGATAGCCAGTCTGAAGCTTTCGCAAGCTCGCAAAGCTAAAGTCACAGTTAGTCTCAAAGGTTGCACTATTGCGAAAATAGATGATCGCAACTTTGCAACAATTCACTTAAAGTTAAGTTTCAAAGCAGAAAGGAAAGATGAAAGATTAACATGTTTTAAATCACGACTATTGATTCAAGATCTATGGCCAGAATTTAAACTTGTGACTATTAAGATATGAGATTCAAATTTGTCACCAAGGTGACTCTTTCAGATTAGAGAAGACTACGAACCATTTCAAAGATTTCTAATCATTTCTGCTTTTCTTTCTCTGATGTACTGATTTGTAGCTAATGACTATTGCTCTGCCAAAACTGAGGGATGACAGAAAACTATAAATGTAATTTCTTTTGATAATAGCAGGGTCGGCAAATTTTGGTGTGAAATACTCTTTTGTTGTAGAGACAAGAATAGAAGTGTTTGATACCATTGATTTACTATTCCATGCATATGTTAGTCTGTGTCTTTCTTTTTGGTTAGATTAGAAATATGAAGACAAACAGTGCTTTCTTTGTCTTTTCAATTTAACAAACTGACAAAGTAATCAGAGAATTACTAAAGTTAGAAGGAATATTTTTTGTTGTGATGTGCAGATTATAGTCTTGCATCTTAGCTTCATATCATTTCACCCTGCATTTTATTCATATTGCAAGTTTTTGCAATTGCATTATCAATTACGTAGATTCATAATATGTGAGAATTTCCGAAATTGATCTCATCCCAAGACCAATCCATTGCCTGAGTTAGTTCTACCTAGACCTAACTTGGTTTACTTCTTCTATTCTTTGGTCAAGAACATACCATAGTAGAGTTAGGAATAAACAAATTCTTTGAAAATCATAGGCAAGGGAGCTGTGCCTATAATTTAAGGGGAAATTAGTTATCAAATAACATTTTCCTAACTGTTGTATTCAATTGTTCTTTATACATTTGGGCACTTTGAGAGTTATTATCAAAAAGAACAATTTTTTTACCAACACAATGTTCATGTTCAGGGTTTTGCTTGACAAGAAACATGAAACTAAGGAGAGCTGAACTATCAAGCATTTAAATTGAAGATTTCAATCAAAGACCTTTTCCTTAGAAACAAGCCTAGAACTACCATGATCATGAATATATAAAGGTGAACCATACATGGGTAACAGCGAGCTCTAACTAGGGATTCAGACTGTAAGGGATTGAAAAGGAATTCAACAAGCCTAAAACTACCATGATCATGAATATACAAAGGTGAACCACACATAGGTAACAGCTGGCTCTGACTAGGGATTCGGACTGTAAGGGAGTGAAAAGGAATTCAAACATCTTTGGTTTCGCACAAACAGTAACAAAACAAAAAAGAACCTAACCTAAGACACAACAAAATTGCAAAGCACAAACAAAAGGACTAAAGCTGAAAAAGCTTTGAATCTTGTCCATTATAAGACAGGGGTAAGTCAGTGCCTTCCAGGTACCTGAACCTGAAAGAGTTCACTCCAAGGACTTTACTAATTTCAAAAGGGCCTTTCCAAAGTGATTCGAATTTTCCATGCGTACCCTTGGGTCCTCTCCTTTTATCCCATAGCAATACCTGATCATCCTCCATGATATTCTGAGGTCTGGACTTCTTGTCAAAAATCTTCTTAATCCGTGCCTAATGAAGAGTTATATGATCAACTGTCTTTTCCCTTTCTTCTTCAATCTTCGTGAGACAACAAATCCTTTTCTCCAAGGAATTTTGGAAAACCTCATTTTCAATCATCCTTTGAAGTTTGGTTGTAGCCAATTCAAGGGGTAGAGATAGTTGTGCTTCAACACCATATACCAATTCAAAAGGTGTCATCCCAATTGCTCTCTTGGGAGTGGTCCAATCTGCCCATAGTGCCTCAAATAGTCTTTTACACCAATCTTTTGCATTCTCACTCACTAACTTTTTCATAAATGAAATCAGATTTTTATTAAAAGATTTTGCTTGACCATTTCCCTAAGGAAAATAATCTAAAGAATGAGAAAGATGAATTCCATTATCGTAGCAGAATAGTTGAAGCTCTCTTGAGGAGAAGTTTTGGGCATTATTAGTTACCAGTTTTTCTAGTACACCAAACCTCACCAGGATGTTTTCCATTACAAATTTACTCACTACTTCAAAAGTAGTCTTATTAACAGGTATTGCTTCCACCCAATTAGGGAAGTAATCAGTAGCTGTCAAGATATGAGCATGACCTGCACTTGAGGCTAGATTAAGAGGTCCTATGAAATCTAAACCCCATTGTTTATAAAGGGAGGTCAGCCAGCTTAGGTTTACCAGCAAACAACTTACACTTCTCACACTTTCCAACCCACCCATAGGCATCCGCAAACATCGCCAATAAAATCCATTCCTCAGTATCTTGAAGGCTGTCAATGTAGATGAGAAATGTCCACCACAAGCTTCATTATGAAGAGAATGAAGTAACTTCTCTTGTTGATCTTTATCCACACATCTCAAGAACGCACCATCTAGACCTTTCTTATAAAGCACATCATTGACAATTGCATATTTGGCAACTTTCAATGTTAGATTTCTTCTTGCCTTACTAGTGAGGTGCTCAGGACATTTACCAGAGGTAAGAAAATAAGCAATGTCGGAAAACCAATTATCCTTAAGACCAACCAGTAAAGCACACGAGTTTACCTCGGTAATTTTCTCTTCACTTTCAGCCATTAATTTGCACAAACCTTGGCCTCTCACAAGCTTGGTAGGTTTTATTTCAAGGTCAAACTCCTAGACCTTTGACACCCAGGCAGCTCTGTTATTAACTAACACTTCCTATTGTGTAAGGATACTTTTTACAGCTGAACTTAGAACAAAAACTGTCAAGTGTGAATGCAAAATATAATACCTGAAGTGTTTCCCCGCTTTCACAACTGAGAAGGCTTGTTTTTCTACTAGTGAGTACTTCAACTCATAATTCTTCAGTGGCACACTCATAAAGGATATGGGGACCTCAGAGCCTGTTGCATCTTCTTGGAACAGAACTGCACACATAGTATGTTCAATGGCATGACAATGAATAAAAAAATATTTCTTGTAATCTAGGTGAGCAAGAACCAGGGCATTGGCTATATCGACTTTTACTTCTTCAAATGCCTTTATGGCTTCATCACTCCACTTGAAAACCATCTTCTCACTGAGCAAATTTGCGATGGGCCTGGTTGTTTCCACAAAATCGAGCACAAACTTCCTTAAGAAATTAATGACCGAAGAAGGAACGAATGCCATTACAATTAGACATAAGGCACAACTGTTGGATAGCTTCAACCCATTCTGGATCTATCCTAATCCCATCTTTTGATACTAGATGACCCAAGAGCTTTCCCTCAGTAACACAAAAGACATACTTCTTGGCATTCAAGGAGGCAACATGTTGTCTCCATCTCTAAAGAACTAACATTAGATCACGCAAATGTTTCTTCCTTCTTCTTGAGAAAACTGTCATGTCATTTAAGTAAATGACAATTATTTTGTTCATCGCCCTCTGAAAGTGGCCCTTGCATTGATGAGCCCAAAAGGCATCCTACTATATGCTAAGGTTCCCCACGGTGTGGTAAAGGCAGTTCTATGTTGGTCCTCTGAAGCTACACTGATCTGATTATATCCAGAAAAACCGTCGAGCATGGACATCATTTCTGAGCCAGCTACCATCTGCAAAACATGATCCATGTGGGGAAGAGCAAAGTTATCCTTCAGACTCGCCTAGTTAAAATTTTTGAAGTGAACACAGATCCTAATCTCACCACTTTTCTTCCAAACAAGAACTATATTCGCTACCCATGTGGAGTGATGAATGGGATAAATTATGCATGCCTTCAACATCTTATACACCTCTTTAAAAATCGCATCTGCTACCCTTGGATTATAATTTCTAAGTTTCTGGCGGAAAGGAGTAGCATCTGGTTTTAAGGAAATCTGATGTTTGAATTTCCCTTGGCAAAAGTCTTTCAAATCTTCATAGGACTAGGCAAACACATCGCCAAACTCTTTCAACAACTTCAAGAATCTGTTTCTTTCTGATTCATTACAACATTTACCTAAGTTAACCAACTTTAGATTATCCTCTGAACCAATATTCACTTTTTCACAATCACACGAAAGCTCCTCTATCTCTTATACATTTTTACTGAAACAACAATCTCTCCAATCAAAAAATGACTCCAACGTTACTAGGCCCTTAGGAATGAGATTGCTCTTCAATTGAACAAGGCCATCTTCAGGATCATTTACATGATTCAGAGGAAGTTCAGAATTTCCAGAATCTGAATCATCAAAGTGAAGAGATTGAAAAGGCACAAAACCTTGGAGGAATGCATTAATGTGAGCAACATTATCAAAAATTTGCCAGGAGTTTGCATTGTCAGACACACTAGGATGATGGACTAATTCGATCATATAGACATTATCTTGAAAATCTGAATGAGGAATCATGACGGATGCTGACCCGGCCAAAGAATCTACTCTGGTATTGTACTCTCTAGGCATGGATTCTATGGAGAATGCTTCAAAACCCTCCAGTTCATCCCACACCCTATTTCTGTAATGTCTCAATCTGGGATACTTCACAGCAAAGATATTTCGTACTTGTTTAACAAGTTCAACATCTCCTTTAGCTTTCGGCAATTTGACCCCTTTCCTTTTAGCTTCTTCAATACCCAGGAGTCAAGCTTCATATTTTGCGGTATTGTTTGTGTTTTCAAAATCAAGCTTGAAAGCTTTAGGTATAATCTCGTCTAAAGGTGTGATAAGAACAACTCCGGTGCCTGAACCAATTGAAGCACAACTGCCACTAAATTCCAAAGTCCACAAGCCTTCTTCAGACACCTCTTTTGAACCTACTATTTCTCTAGAGAAAACAAAATAGTTAGAAAAATCAGTCTCATTGTACAAAATATGGGATCTAGGATCTTCAAATGCCAGGACTGTGTATTTGGCTTTGTTTTCAGGTTTTAGCACAACTTTCTTATCCCCAATGGGAATAGTAGCTTCAGACCAATCTAATTTGACCTCCCTACCCAAGTCTTTACAAAACGTTCTACTCAAAAACATTTCATAGCTAGCAGGAATATCTGCGACTAGGATGGTTAGTTTGAGCCTTTTGTAAGGAAATTCAGCCAGAGATATTTGAGCATCTTTTATATGTCCTATAAGAGGAACTTGTTTGGAATACATGGCATAACATTTACCAAAGGTCTTGGTCAAAGGCAGGCCAAGGGCTTTAGCCACTGCAGCAGGCATAATGTTGTCAGAGGCACCAGAATCAATGATACAATTGCTTAGCCTATGACCATGGACGAACAAAGATACATAAAATGGGTCGGGTTTTTCAGCAATGGCATAAGCTTGTGATGTTTCTGCATGGTCAGAAGTTTCATTGTTATTGAGTCCTCCTATAGGATCAGTATTTGCCTTAGAGTTGTTTCTTGAGTTATCCAATTGAACAGGACTTTTAACACATTCAATTCACTGAATTCACCAAGATTGGACCTTAGATAATCAAAAGGTGAAATTTGAATCCGTGAGGACTTACAAAATTCCACTATGTCAAATTCTAACCTTTGTTGAGTTTCTCTGGGTGTCCTTTCTTCTTGAGCTTGGTTCTTTTGGATTTTGAATTCAACCTTGTGTTGTCCAACATGATCTCGCCATTTATTAGCAGGCATAGAAGAGGATGAAGAAGCACAAGTTTTATCACTTGATTACTCTTGGAAAGCATTGTACAGGAAGGATCTTGTAGAGTAAGGATCTTGTAGAGGAAGGATCTTCTTGGTAAACATTACCACCTCTTTCTGAGTCAGACTCTATTGGTTAACAATTTGCTCTCCTGTTAGATTTTATAACCTGACAATTTTAATGCCCAATGTTTTCGAGAAAGAAAAGGATGTCACCAACAAATGGGTCAGTCTATGTGTTCTATCACTACCCTCTGAATTACAAGGTACAGCTCCCTTATGACTTGCAATAATGTGCAATGAATATGGCTTTGTTAGATCAGAAGTTTTTGACAGAATAAATTCTTAACCTGAGAGCCATATAGGGTAACCAAATTGCTTGCAGACACAAAAAATTCAGGCAAAATGGATTGCGACAACCTATGACACCCAATGGAATGACTATAGTAAGTTATCTTGAGATTTTTTGACCCTTACCCCTATCCTAAATGCAGATTAATCATTTAAATGCAAGAAAAGAAAGGAAGAAGAGATGCACATAAGAGGCAAATTGTCATGTCCCCTTCTCCGCACTAGTGTTTTGGCGCCAAGTTAATCTATCTCCACATTCGGATAGATTAACGGCATTAACTATCAAGATGCCTACCAGTCACATCGGAGATTTTATATAATCTACTTCAGTTATTTATTAAAGTGTGTGTGGGTAAAGTTACTTTATGTTATAAAGTCATTTGTTTTATAAGGTGACTTAAGTGACTACAGGACAAAATTGTGTTTTATCCCACATTCCTTGTTTCATTGTTGTTTCCCTCACTTCAAGGTTATAAAAGAAGGAGCTTGCATTGGGATTTACACACAAGAATTTATGAACTCAATATCCAGAATATTGGTTGCTTAAATGTGACTGAGTTATCTTGAGGAGGAAAACCCTTGGGAGCTAGAAGTTGGACATAGCCCTAGTCTTCTTATTTGAAGTATATATTCAAGTAATTAGAAGTTTTGTTGGATAGCATCAAATTTCATGGAAGGTCTTCAATCTTGTCGAGCATATTCAAGTTGGACGATTTGCATTCCTCATATATTTCAGTTAGATTTCCAGTTGTAGGGAAGTGGGTCAATTGGGAGTCTGACGTCGAATCTTAATAAGGCAAATACATTGACTGTTATCTTGGCGTGGGAGTTAATACATTCTGGGCAGAAGAAGTGCCTTGACTGCAACATGAGGGAGGTCTCCTGACGAGTCAAGGAAGGGGTCAACTCAGCTACAGGTCGGGATTTGTTTGGTTATGTAGACACCAGTAATTTTCGTGGGTGGGTTGGGAGCCATTCGTGGCATTTTCTTCTCATAATCGGGCCAGTCTCATGCACGGGAAGGGTAGTGATTTTAATCAGCTCGGGTCACGATAGGAAGGCACCCTCATCACTGGGTATACACCACACCATACTGCCACATACAAGCAGCAGTTCAACTGATGGTCGGCCACGTAATTGGAACTAGCAAACAATAAAATCGGCTCCAGACTAGTTCAGGAAAGACATTCAATAAATTGGGTCTGTCATTCTCACCTTCCTACACATATTTAGACTTTCATCTGTAATGTTATTGTTATATTCAGAACACAAGGAGGTTCCATTGTTTCTCTGATTATTGGATTGATATAAATCTTAAATGCCAAACTCAATCTGAACTTTCTTAAATGGAATGTATAACTGTTTACTGCTCAAACTCAACCTTTCCTAGTGTATAAATTTATTAACAGCGATTTGGGATTATATAGTACTTTTGGTAAATGAAGTATATGGTGTTTGAATGACAACTGTTTGACGCAATTACCCAGTTACAGTTTCAAAGCTATGTTATTGAAATTAGTCAAGATTATTACAGTGGTATCAAAGCCACAAGACCTACCATCTTGTGGGACATAATAGAAATTTTGCAAACCAATTTTCACCCAAAATGACAGCAGGAATGAGTAGAAGACATCATAAATTCAGTCACCTACAATCGGAACAAGCAGCTTCTTCAGATCATATCGATATCGAAGACAGTTTTATAGTGGATGAGGAATTAACTTTTGGAACAGGTGAACAAGCTGATATTACTCAACGGGTTGAACACTTGGGACAGGTTGAACCAAAAAAAACATTAAAATGAAACATAATGAAACTGAACAGGACAGGGAAGTTCGAGAAATGTTGCAAGCTATCAAAGATGGGCAGAACAACATTGCTAATGCTCTTTAGTAATTAGCAAGTACAATGCAACAGTTGGTCCCGGTTCATAGAAGAGCTCCAAGCCATTACAGTGGAGGTGGTAGTATAGCTGGATCTCCCCAAGCAGCTAGAGCTTCCACACATAAAACTAACAGGCCCTTAATGCCAATTTTTAATGTAGAAGAAGAAGCAGTACCACCACCAGCTCCAAATTTATTACCGGATAATGTTATGGCAACGTTTAATGAGTGGGATTTGTTTTCGGATCCAATTAAACAAAATCTGACCTTTGTTCAGTATTTAAATCAAAAAAGAGAAACTAATAGGCAGCAGTAGGATCGGAGACCGAGAGTGCCTAATAGGGACCTAAAACATGCCATGAACAAACTAACTCTCCCCACCTTTGATGGCAGTGGTCAGACTTCCGCTAGAGCTTGGATTCACAAACTTGATACCTATTTGACACTTAAGCCCATGGCTGAAGCAGAAGCCATCAGATTTGCAACTATGCACCTTGAGGGAGCTGCATACGATTGGTGGCATCATGGGTTAGTCACCCAGGATCACGGCCTAATAACTTCATACAAGATTTTCAGCTCCAAGCTGATCACTCGCTTTAACAAGAAAGAAATTAAAATCTATTACAGGGATTTGGCTTAGTTACATCAGAGTGGGTCTTTAGATAAGTTCATTGATGAGTTTCAACGTATATCAGTTATGGTGTCAGATATGTCAGAGCAGCACAAGGTGATGTTATTCACAGAGGGGTTACAGGACAGATTTAGGGGTTTGTTTAAGGTACTTAAACCGAACACCCTGGATGATGCGATTAAGATCACCCATGATTTGGATTCACCTTCATCGATATTACAGCCTCTAAAGAAACCTTACAAAGGATCTACATTGAGCCAAGGAAACAAAAACCAGCAAAAACCAAATCCTCCCAAATTGGATTTTGTCATGTCCCCTTCTCAATTCTAGTGCCTGGCAAAAAGACTAATCTATGTCCACATCCGGATAGATTAACGGTATGAATTAATAGGATGTCTACCAGTCACGTCGGAGGGTTATTTCATATAGTCCAATATTTTATTAAACTTACTTTATGATTATTAAGTCATTTACTTTATAAAGTGACTTAAGTGACTACAGGACGAAAATGTGTTTAATCCCACATTCCTTGTATGTAGTGTTTGGGACAAAATTCGAGGTTATAAAAAGGGAGTTGCATTGGAATTTACAACAGACAAGAACGATATTAAATATTTAGATAAACTACTGGTTGCTTGGATGTGACTGGACAACCCAAGGACAAAACCCCTTGGGATTCTATCCATGGAGTCTGGACGTAACCCCAGCTCTATGGAATGAATTAATGGGCATTTATTGGCAAGTTGAAGATAGTTGATATTACTAGAAGTCGTGGTTACAAGGTGTGCAAGAAATATCAGAGATATCAGAGGATCTCGGGAGTAGAATCTGGGCGTGTTTATTAAACCGCGGGTAGCCAAGCATGTCACGTCCAGGCTGGTTGAGGTAGGAAGCCATAGGAAGCATTCACATCCATCTTCACACACGGATAGATTGCATTTGTTCCAGCAAAACACACCGGCAGCGGGTAGAGATTAACGTTGGGCTTCCTTCACACGGGAGTGGCAAGTTGGGTGTCGGGTTCGACGTTAGCGCAGGAGGAATATAAATGCCAGCCGTCCTTCCACCATTACCAGCTTCGACAGGAGGCAACAAGTTTCAAAGAAGAGAGTTTGCGAAGACCCAATGAACTAAAGTATTTTGGGTAAATACTGAACAGGTGCCGCCCTTTGTGCATTTCTTCGATTTGTCATACACTTTGAAACATCAATAAAATTGATATATCATATGGGCTCGCGAGTTGGAAGGGTTATTACATGTTTGTTTAAATTCCAATAAAGAATGTTTCCACTGTTGATGGATGTCCGTAAACTGTTTGTCTAAATGCATTAACTGTAACTAGTCTTACATGGATATATATTTCGGTATATGACAAATTATACTAAAATCTAATGTGAGTAGACATCATTTCTTCCATCATAGATGTATATGCAGCATTTTCATCTTGAATTGCAGTGGTATCAAAATGTATCAGATTACTTGAAAACTGTTTGAGAAAATTCCTCCCAATTAAACACGCAGCATTTTAACCACAAAGTTAAGTCTAGTTTATCACAGATTTTGAAACTCGTAATGAACTCAAGAGGAAGAAATTGTGTTTCACTTGCAGGGAACCTTGGACCCTCGATCACAGATGCCTTGGTAAAGACAAGATTCACTATGTTGAGGTTCTTTCCAAGGATGAAGGGGAGCAACAGGAAGGTGAAGATGTTGAGGACAGCAAGGAAGAAGAAGTTGAGGAGCAGCCCCTTAAAGATAAAAAGAAGAAAGCTGTCACGGAAGAGCCTCTAGTTATAGCCACTCTTACTAGTGATCTGGCATGTCATCCTTTTAGAGTGAAGGGTGTGGTTAAGGGTCAACACATTGTTTGCCTCTTGGATACAGAAGCCTCCCATAATTTCATTAGTACACGGATGGTATCTAGGAGAGGTTTGCAGACAATTGACATACCCGAGTTTGAAGTGAAGGTAGCAAGCGGTGAAGCTTTGAGATGTACAGAGAAAGTAGCCGGTCTTCAAATATAGTTTGCCGATTATCTTTTGGAGACTGATTTCTATGTTGTTGATTTGGATGGTTTGGATGCCATTCTGGGTAAACAGCGGTTAAGGACTCTCCACAGGTACACTTTTGATCACGAGACCATGCAGTTGGAATTCTCACAGGGTGATCGGTTAGTAGTCCTAAAAGCCATACTAGATAGTGGACCCAGATTGATAATATCTCACAAGATGGAAGCCATTTTGAAACATGATGATACAGAATGGGCGACACAGTGCTTCATCTCTTCGAAGGAGACACAAGATAGAAGACAGCAGTATCATTATGACATTCAAACAATCCTAGACAAGCACAAGAGGGTGTTTAAAGATATACCTCCGCGAATTCCACCAGATAGAGGGTTTGAGCATATCATTGAGCTAGAGGAGGGTACCAAACCCATCATTACCACTCCTTATCGTCACCCCAAGTACTACAAAGAGGAGATAGAGAAGACGATCAAGGAACTTCTAAATATGGGACATATCAAACCCAGTTCTAGCCCATTTGCCTCTTCAATGGTGTTAGTTAAGAAGAAGGATGACACCCTTCAGATGTGTATAGATTACCACGCCCTGAACAAGAGAACCTTTAAAAATAGCTATCTAATTCCCTGCATTGATGAGTTACTAGATGAGCTTCATGGGACTGTTTATTTCTCAAAGATAGATCTTCGATGAGGATACCACCAGATACGAGTCTAAGAGGAGGATGTGCATAAGACAACTTTCAGATGCCACTACGGACACTATGAGTTCTTGGTGATACCATTTGGGCTCACTAACACACCAGCCACTTTCCAGTCATGCATGAACCATATTTTTAAAAAACAGCTAAGGAAGAGTGTGTTGATTTTCTTTGATGACATATTAGTCTTTAGCAAGACTTGGGAAGAACATTTGCAGCATTTGCAGCACTTAGATGAGATCCTTAGTCTCATGGAATAACATTTTTTATTTGCAAAAGAGTCTAAGTGTGGATTTGGGCTAACCGAGATTCTTTATTTGGGACATGTGATTGGTGTCGAAGGGGTTAAGGTGCATCAGGAAAAGATACGAACAATCCTGGATTGGCCACCTTTGAGAGATGTATCTGAGTTGCAGGGTTTCCTTGGTCTTTGTTCCTAGTATCAACAATTCGCTCGAGGTTTTTCCCAGGTAGCAGCACCCCTTGCCGATCTGGCACGGAAAAGGGCATTTAGTTGGACAGAAGATTCAGAGGCAGGCTTTGATAAACTGAAACAGGTGATGAGTACATGTCTAGTGCTACCACTTCCTGATTTTTCTAGACTCTTTGTTTTAGAGTGTGAAACCTAAGGGCAGCGAATTACTATATTCCACATGTTGTCAATCAGGATTTGCGCCTTTTGTGAGATGTAGAATCAAGCTATCCTATGAAACAATGGAAACTCTCTCGGGTGGTGGGTTGTCCTAAAACAAGAGAAGAATCTCCGGAAGCTAGGCCGGTTCCTAAATTGTGATCACCTAATCCTAAAAAATACTCAAGATAAGGGTAAGAAATGAACGAATGAATGATGAAAACTAATCTAAATGAGGTGATGCACCAATGGTTTTGAATGTAACTTTGACCACTTCAGCACGAAATACGAAAAGACAATTGTTTCACAATACTCAGACAATCACGTAATCACAAAAGTGTTTCTATGTAAGGACTGGAATTTCCTGCTTTAAAAGGGATACTTAAGTTTCACCAATTTTCTGCAAGAAAACAATAATCACAAACATAGACCTACAATCACATGTATCACAATTCAAATCTGCAACTAGGAATGTAACTATAATGAAGGCGAACCCAACATTAAAGCAAGGAATTCACAAAATTGCACAAGAATCTATGAGAAGGAACCATTGTATCTCTATAATCAATGTTGAAAAAATCTCTGTCACAAGTGCCCTTACAATCAACTCAAAATTTGTTGTGCACAAAAATCTGAATCCGAAAAAAGGTCCTCCATAATGAGGTGAAAGTACAATATATAGAAAAATAACCCTAACTCGGATTCCAACATCATGCCTAGGAAAAATCACCAAAAAATGATGGAAGCAATGAAGGAGCCTCTGAAAATTGCACTCAATCACCTGCCCAACTGAAGGATAACTCAAAACTATCTCCAACTCTCCAAAATCATGCACAAAAAGATCAAACTCGAATGCACTAAGTAACCCAAAAAATTAGTATGTGAAACTGCTCTTATTTTATACAATATATGCATAAAATAAGCCCTCAATCTGAACTGCATGCATAACTAATCATAACTGCTCCATGGGCTGCTAAAAATATCATCAAATCACTCACAAATCTGCATGTGAAACTGGAACCAAACTTGGCCTCAAAAATATCCCTATATCCAAGCGTTAACTGGATGTCCTCTTTCCCCTTCTAAAAAATATCCTCCCAATCTTTTCTCCTCGCATTTAGGCATTAAAATCATATAATTCCCTTTAAATAATAAGATCAATGATTTTATAATTATAATCACTTGATTTATCATTTTTACAATCAAATCTTTTATTATATTTAATATTAATGTGTTTGTCTTTTATTTTTTATTAATAGACACATTAATATTAAATATAATAAGGGGAATTAATTATTTTATTTTTATTAATATTAATATGTATATGTTTTGTCATATTAATATTAATAAGAGTAAAAAGAATATATTAAATTATATAACTTTATTAGCTTTATATGCATGAAATGATAATTAATTCATTTCACACACATAAAACTTAATAAAGTTTATTCTTAAAAATCGCATGACCACAGATTGTGGTATGGACCCAAAATGCGATTAAAAAAAGGCAAAGGCAAAACTTTGAAATACGTTCAAAGTAATGGAAAAAGGTATTTTGTGTTTGTTTGTTGTCTTACGCATGAAGGAAGATGTGGAGGGTTTTCACAAACCCTAGCCGCAGCTGTTTTGAAGGTTTCCACTGCGATTTTCTTGATGCTTGGACAGCTACATTTTTGCTTTGGCCGCGGGTTCCTATAATGTTTGCTGAGGACTTCATATTCTTGCTTTGCTGGGCTGCGACTTGGCTTTGAATGTGTTCATTTTCTTCTTCTTATTACTCACGTATGAGGCAGTTTTGGACGCCATATTTCTTTAAGATCTAGGCGTATTTTCCCATGGTGAGCGTCTTGATTTCCTTTAACTGGGAGACGCCTTTATCTTCATTTTTGAGCGTTACTACTTACTGTGTGCTTCCATTTATGGGTTTTTGGACATGAACGGTTTCATCACTTGGCTGTTGGGTATGAAGCCTTCCATGCGTGAGCTTTCCATGCTGGACGTTTCTTTGGATACCTTCTTAATTCTTGGCATGAATGAATGCCTTGCTGTGCTCGAAATTTCCTAAAATGGGTTTGGAGGCTTTATTTTCTTCATACTGAGCGGCTTCATTTCTGAGATTTTGGTTGGAAACTGCCATCTTATACTTGACGACGGCCATGCTTTCTTTCATGAGGGTTTCAATCTTTATGGGATAGATCCTTGTGTTGGCTAGCTGTAAGTTACTCCTTATCCTTCATAATTTCAGTATCCATGATATTAAATGAGGTATTGCTGGCTATAAAAAGGAACAAACTGATTTCTCATTGTGGATGTTTGCTTGCTGAATTTTTTGCCATGAAATCTGATGATTTATGCTTATTTCGTTAGCTGTAGCTACCATATTTTACTGAAATTAGAACATTTGCTTGTTAAATCTGGTCTCGAATTTCATGGTGTAGTTTATAAAAATTTCATGATTTTTTGTAAACCTCAATATATGTAGAAAACTTTGCATCTATCCTAGAGGAATTAATGCCTTTGGAAAGCTTAAGATCTATAAAATCTCCAGTTTCAGCAAGCTGTGCATTCTCAGAATGTAACTTTACCTCAGCAAATGAAATTGTATTAAGTCTATATTCTACTAGCAACACTTTGATTGTCATTACTTTCTACCATTTGTTCTGCCTTTCTTTCACTCAAAATTTGTAACCGCATAAATTTATTTTGTATCAGCAAATTAGTCTCTTCAAACTTTCATCTCTCCATTACCGTTGTTGAAATTTATCTCCATTATAATGACTGCGATACAATCTGTGATTAATATTTCACTGTGACCACAAAATAAGCTGTACACTGTTATTCAGATTTAGAACACAGTTTCTTCATTGACAAAATAGAACTTTGATCTTTGTAAAACATATGCTGAAAGAACGTCTGTTGGTGAGGTTCGAGCACGGGCTCGTGATACCCACCAACACATGTTCACTGAATATTGCTTTTAAAATTCACTGTAATATAAGCTTGGCATGACATAGCTTAGAATTGTATATCGCTGCAGCAAAAATTAGTCTTCAGTCTGCACATGAAGTAAATAGAATTAGTATAAATATGTAAAAAAAATGATTTTATTTTCTATCTTTTCTTGCTGCTCAAATCTGCTCCATTTGACTGGTTACTGCAAGCTGTGTCAGCGATCTTTATGATAGTGTATATAGTGAATTTGTCTCCATCAACATTATATATCCACTCTTTAGCCAGAATATCTTCTATGCTCTTCATTTGTTCCTTAGTTGTGTCTCCAATGAATATTTGATTGCTCTGTCCTTTGCTCATAGCAGTTTGATATATCATATATTAACAAAGAAATGTAGCATAAAAATAAAGTTCTTTTCCTCACAAACCTGTTTTCCGTTACCAAAATAAATCTCTCAGTCTGCTCAACACTATGAGTTAATGATTTTCAGACGTTGATACTTTTGTTTTCCTATTTAATTGGCACTGATAAGTAATTCTGATTGACCTTGTGACTGATTGCATATGCACCCACCTGATATATGCTGACCGGAAGGTCCCATACTTGAACTTATGTATGCCCCCTCAACAGTCTCCTATTGTCCTTTGCCTTTGCCGCTACATGATTCAATCAAAAGGTTTCACACTTAAAGTGTATGCGTGTTCCTTCAATGATCTCCTCAAAGTCTTTGATCTTCGCCCCTCCTTGATTTGACCAGAAAATTTCATGCTCGTAACTTATGCACGTCCTTTCAATGATCTCCTCAATGTCTTCAATCAGCTACATTGGTTTAACCGGAAGGTCCCATACCTGAACTTATGTATGCCCCATCAACAGTCTCCCCAATATCTTTTGTCTTTGCCCGAACAAACTCAGCAAAAAGGATTCATGCATGTAACTTACGCATGATCCTTCTATAGCCTCAAGTCTTCATACCTATATCTGCACATGGAACAAACTCATTAGTAAAAACATGTTTTATCTTCTTCGGATTGTTCTTGCCTGCTTGCTTTTTAGCATAGTTATCTGGATAACCATTTTGTATAAACAGCAGAGTATAGGTGATAGGAAAGTTTTCCATTGCTCAGTTCGTATGAACTGATCCATTTCTGTATTTATTTTTTGCAGGTTTTACTCCCAGATGGAGATGTGGGATCAGCCCTCAAGCGTTCAACACAACAACTTTCCATTCAGGCAATGGATGCCTTTCCTTTCTATCTCTTTTTCAATACTTTTCTATTTGTACAATGTGTTTAATTCAGATATTTATGTTAGGAGCTAAGAGCACTAGTAATATCTGAATGCATTGTATTCAAGTACTGTGTAAACATGAACACTTTGTAAAATATTTTTTGAATACTTGAGTAAAAAGTATTATTTTTGGTACTTGTATCTTGAAAAAGTGATCAATTCTCTTTTTTATGCTTCCTGTACTATGCTTACTGCATTCTTTTTGTTATATACTGTACATTCTCAACAGCTAAACACACTTAGTCAGCAGATAGAACATATTTAGTTTAGCGTAAAACATAACAATTTAAGAGGCATGTTAAATTGGTAACACCACTTATGATAAGGAGATGCTGGCCATAATGCATGCCTTAGCCAAATTTAGGCAGTACTTGGTGAGAAGTAAATTTACAGTAAAGACTGACCATAACAACTTACGCTACTTCCTGAAACCGAAGTTAAATGAAAGACAGCAAAAATGGGTCAGCAAGATCCAAGCTTACGATTTTGACATTGAGCATGTCAAAGGGAAAAATAATATAGTTGTTGATGCTCTTTCCCGAAGACCCCCAGTGCTAGACTGTTACACCATTTCCAAGATTTCAGCAGATTGGAGGTCCCAACTGTTAGTAAAGTATTCCAAAAATGCTCACGCATGTCAGATTATGGATGGTATACTTCAGGACAAGCGATACAAGGTGATGAATGATGTTATATATTACAAAAATAGAATCTACCTTGTACCCGAATCTAAACTAAAAGAGGATATTATGCACACCATACAGGATGCACCATCAACAAGGCACCCAAGTTTCTTCAAAACCTACAGGCAGATCTGGGAGAGATTCTCTTAGAAGGGGCTAAAGGACGATGTATTACAGCATGTTAAAGAGTGTCAAACTTGTCAGCAGAACAAGTCTGAACAGGGTTTTCCTACAGGTTTACTTCAGCCTTTCCCTATTCCAGCTCAGAGGTGGGAGAGCATCTCCATGGATTTTATCACAAGGCTGTTCAGGGTCCAAGGAAGGGATTGCATCTTTGTGGTGGTAGACAAACTGACTAAGTTCGCTCACTTCTTCGCGATTGCCGTGGATTGGTCAGCCTCTCAAGTGGCTGAGTTGTTCTTCCGAGAGGTTACGAGCCTCTCTCCTTTATTGACTTAGCCTTTGAGGACAGTAGGGTGCCATTGGCCAAAGATTGGATTTCAGATCAGCAGGATATCCTCAAAGCTCTCAGGGATAATATTCAACAGGCACAAAACCAGCAAAAGTTATATGCTGAACGGCATCATTCTGAGCGGAGTTTTGAACTGAGTGATAGGGTTTTCCTTCGTCTACAACCATATAGGCAGAGCTCCTTGAAGAAAAGTGGGTCAGAGAAACTTAAGCCCAGATTTTACAGATCTTACTACATCACCAGGAGGGTGGGAGAGGTTGCTTATGAGTTGGATTTGCCAGGTGACAGCCGAATCCACAACGTATTTCATGTCCCATGCCTCAAGAAGGCCGTTGGCTAGCAGATTGTGCCTTCAGAGAGTTTGTCTCTACTTAATGAGGTGGGTAAACATAATTTGGTGCCCGAAGAGGTGATTGAAACTAAGGAAAGGAGGCTGCGTAACAGGATTGTCAAGGAATATTTGGTTCGTTGATAAGACTTACCATATGAGGACACCACCTAAGAGGATGAGTCTATTTTACATCACCTAGCATTGAGATTGCTTGAGGGCAAACAATCCCGGGAAGGGAGGACTATCATGTCCCCTTCTCTGAACTAGTGTTTTGGTGCCAGGTTAATGTATCTCCACATCCGGATAGATTAATGGAATTAGCTATCAGGATGCCTACCAGTCACATCGGAGATTTTATATTATGTACTTTAGTTATTTATTAAAGTGTGCGTGGATAAAGTTACTTTATGTTATAAAGTCATTTATTTTACAAAGTGACTTAAGTGACTACATGACGAAATTGTGTTTTATCCCACATTCCTCGTTTCATTGTTGTTTCCCTCACTTCGAGCTTACAAAAGGAGCTTGCATTGGGATTTAAACACAAGAATTTATGAACTCAATATCCAAAATATTGATTACTTAAATGTGATTGAGTTATCTCGAGGACGAAAACCCTTGGGAGCTAGAAGTTGGACGTAGCCCCAGTCTTCTTATTTGAAGTATATATTCGAGTTATTAGAAGTTTTGTTGGATAGCATCAAATTTCGTGGAAGATCTTCAATCTTGTCCAGTATATTCAGGTTGGACGATTTGCATTCCTCATATATTTCAGTTAGATTTCCAGTCGTAGGGAAGTGGGTCAGTTGGGAGTCTAACGTTGAATCTTAATAAGGCAAATACACTAATTGTTATCTTGGCATGGGAATTAATACATTCTGGGCAAAAGAAGTGCCTTAGCCATGGCATGAGGGAGGTCTCTTGACGGGTCAAGGAAGGGAGTCAACTTAGCTATAAGTCGGGATTTGTTTGGTTACGTAGACACTAGTAATTTTCATGAGTGGGCCGGGAGCCATTGGTGGCGTTTTCTTCTCATAACCGGGGCAATCTGATGCACAGGAAGGGCAGTGATTTTAATCAGCTCGGGTCATGGTAGGAAAGCACACGCATCACTGGGTATAGACCACACCATACCCCTGCATACAAGGAGCAGTTTGACTGATGGCCGACCACATGATTGGAACTAGCAAACAATAAACTCAGCTCCAAACCAGTTTAGGAAAGACATTCAATAAATTGGGTCTGTCATTCTCACCTTCCTACACATATTTAGACTTCGGTCTGTAATATTATTGTTATATTCAGAGCACAAGGAGGTTTCATTGTTTCACTGATTATTGGATTGATATAAATCTTGAATGCCAAACTCAGTCTGAACTTTCTTAAATGGAATGTATAACTGTTTACTGCTCAATCTCAGCCTCTCCTAGTGTATAAATTTATTAACAGTGATTTGGGATTATATAGTACTTTTGGTAAACGAAGCATATGGTGTTTGAATGAAAACTGTTTGACGCAATTACCCAGTTACAGTTTCAAAGCTTTGTTATTGAAATTAGTCAAGATTATTACACAAATGGAATTGCTTTAACTATTAGACTTAGATGAAATGGAATTCAACAAGTTGCTAATAGATTCATCCACATTTATTCTTCAATTCCCAATGAAATTACTTTTAACATACCATGGAACAAGCAAGAGGAGAAGCAGAATCACATATGAAAAAGTAAATGGAAATACCTATACTATAAATACCATAGTGAAATGGAATCCACGTGGTTATCATAGAATCACATGTAATTGTCCTTCAACTCTTAATGCAAAACTAATCTATTGGATGGGCAACAAAACATGAAGAGCAAATTAGGTAAGTGCAAGGCTTACATGATTTCCCGCATATGTTAGCTTGAAAGGGGATGATGAGAAGAGAGGTCATCCTAGAGGCATTCTAGACATAAACTCAAACAGGACATTAACTTGACAACAACTTAGAGCCAAAAGGAAAAGGATTGAAACTGGGCAATAGACTCATATTCAAAGTAGTAACTTACAAAGTCGCCAGGTCCTCCAGAAGGCTCCTCATTGGTAGGTATTTCTTCGATAACTTCTTTATTGACCTCTATTTATCTGAAACAGATCATTTCTGGATAAGAGGATCCATCATGCTCATTAGTTAAGTGAAAGATACACATGTTTGCCTTCTTAGTAGAAGGTACCTCAATTGCTCACTTCTAATTTCCTGGCAGCATATGAGGTTCCTTCCCGATGCTCCCGGGTGATTAAAATTCCTAGGGATATCACGATAAGTCATTCCAAGCATCTTCCTTTTCATCTCTGAGACACCATTCAACAATCTATGAACTACAGGGTCTATTGAACCAAAAGTGGATACCTGATTTTGAGGATTTTGCATCTCACGTCTCCACTTCCCTACGACCAAGAGGTCATCTTCTAATTCTACGGTCAATCTTTGTGTTGCATCAACATTTGCTCCTTTGTCCCATCTCAAGTGAAAACTTATATCAAGGGGCATGGCATTCACAAAGTAACCTTTTATGTTTTCGTTATTGGGCCTCTTAGTGGCAAGGATTTTATACAAGATTTTATTAAATTTGGCTATGAAATCATACATGGGTTCTTCAACATCCTTTTTAAGTTGCGACAATTGCAAAAAAAGAGTATGTTCATCATCAACATCTTTGAACCTCGATTCAAAAGCAATTCTCATGGAAGCCCAATTAATGATAGTACCATTTGGAATATGGTGAAACCAATCAGCAGTGGACTCTGTCAGAGTTTGCACAAACAATCTGACTATAACATTTTCAGTGCTGACAACAATAACTCCACAGGCTATGTTGAATGCATTCAGGTGTTCATCAGTAGAATTCTTTCCATCTCCACTGAACTTAGGAAGAATATCCCGAGCTTCATAAGGCAACGGATCAGGATTAGGGCCAAGGGCCAAAGGTCCCACTTGAGCACCCTAGGGATTCGCAGCCATGGTGGGAAACTGAAAATTGATAGGTTGAACGTTAAAATGTGTGGGGATGAGTGTTGCAGGTAAGACTAGAGCTTGCAAGGAAATAGCAATTGGTTTAGGTCTCTCAGGAGAAGCGGGACTACTTCTACATTTAGTTATCCCCTTCCTCTTATGAGTATGATCTGGGCAAAGTTTAGTGACTTTACAAACTCATAAGATTCATCTATGGAGCCTTTACTTTTATCACCTCGGATGTATTTTCCTCCAGCCAACCTGACAAAGGAAAAGATTTAGTACTAGGTTGATTGGCCAGGATTAGGATTTGGAGCAAACTGTGCCAGTCTTTCTACAACTACATCTTCCTGAGCAACAGGTACCCCTCAAATGACTTCAGCCCTTTCTTCTTCGTCCTCGAGAACCTAACTAACCTAAAAGCATTGTTTGTTGCTAGTCCTACTATTCCAAGCTAGGGTATTTAGGTCAAAAATAATGTCTTCTAGAGCATTATGAAACCCTAGGCCAAGTTGAAGAATTAGGAAAATGTCTTGATGAGGCGGGACCATTATATATATCGAATATGATTTATGTCTCCTAGTAGAGTTGCCAAAAAATGTTAGTGAATAGTTTTTTCTTCCCAGCTATTTAAATTTACATTAACAAGAAAAACAATTTTCACCCCAAATGAGTCTTGAAAATTCCCACAAATTCTATGTTTTAAAGGCACAACTCCCTTCTACAATGATTTATCAATATGACTCTTATTGTGAATGAATTATAGCATTCGCTCTTTTCACTTGAAAGAACTTAAGGAAATCAAAAACATCCTCCCAGAAATACAAAAGAATGTTGCGAATTCAACAATTAATATTTGACACATGCCACACGACACATTTTTAAAGATTCTTGATTTATGATCAGGCTCACCAAAATGAATGACAAGAAAATGATAACTCCAGCACAATTAATGAAACAACACTAATGCAATAATGAATTTCATGCAAAACCAACATCAAGCAAGATAATCACACGATCAGCTGAGAGAGAGCAGTTCTCGAGAGCACGGTACAGGACGAACTTTCGGTACCACCAGTGGTGTACGATCTACTTGGACAAATTCCTCAACTTTTGGCAAGAAATTTGGTATGTGTAGAGGAAGAAAGAGTCAAAACGAAAAGAGAGCAGAGAAGACAACAAGTGCTCCAACAGTTTGCCAAAAGAAGTTCACGAGAACTGGAGAAAAGTAACAATCCGAGGAAGATAACCAAACACTAAAACAATTCATGCCCCTGCTTCCAAATAAATATCCTAGGCAAGTGTTAGAAGAAGAAACTGAGAGGGAAGTTGCCCTGTGGACTTTGCGTCTCCACCAATAGGAGGAAAGAAATTGCCACTTAAGGGGACTGGTGAATCACTCTCAAAGTGTAAATCAAATCAAAGAAAGGTTGATTGAAAACATAATAGAAGGTATAGCCAACTTGGCTATTTCGGAAGCTCTGGGAAGGAAGGAAAAGGGGAAGAATCCTGAAATCCTTGCACGAAGAGAGTATTTGTGGGAACAAAGCTCCAACCAAACAAAAGGAGAAGCACAAGAGGAAGGAGATATTATTGGACCAAGAACCCAAGAATCTAGCCCGGCAAGAGGAAGCGTCTTGGCAGGAGGGAAGAGCAGAAGGAGAATGGCGTTAGACAAACAAAAACTCCCTAGATTTATTGGGGAAGGATCTTAGGACCATGCGCGTCATTGTAAAACGTGTATAACCATATGGCAAGCCAATGGAGAAAATTATGTCGATTAATGGCTAAAAGTGTTCCTTGCCAAGCTAAGAGGTATAGCTATTGATTGGTATACAAACTTGGAGGATGCGAAGACCACATGGAAGGACCTTTGTATCGCCTTTGAGGAGGAATTTAGACTTGTACGGGACAATGATGAGATAGTCATAGAAATTTGTAATACACGCAAGGGAAAATGAATCTATCAGAAAATATAGCAGGAGAGTCAAGGAATCGATATGGAAGTTGGACAACAAACCTACCGACGGATAAAAAAAGAGGTGGTTCATCAAAGGGTTAACTCTATCATTAAGAAGAAAAATGAAGATAGTACTACAATCATCCTTTGTCGACGCTTGCACTAGCGCAATGGATATAGAAAGTGAGAACAAAACTTCCAAAGCCAAGAGACATGGAAGCAGGAGTGAAAGTTCAGAAGAGAGTGGGGATGAATCTAAGACCATCCAAACCCTAAGGAAAGACATGATGAGGCTAATGAAGGAAGTAACAAGAAGTAAGGAGGAGGAAAGAGAGGGGAGGGAACTATGGTGTACGGACTGTGAAAAGGAAGGATACACAAAAAGGGCATGCCTGTGCAAAGCGCTCTGTGACTCTGTCAAGTGTTGGGCCACACAATTAAGTATTGTCCCTACAATCTAAAGGCATGGAATGTGCAAGTGTTCTTTACCCAAGGAGAACAATCCATGCCACCTTCCACCCCTCCACGAAACACAACTACGGAAGCCTCACTTGGAGGGTATAGAAACAATAGGCGGCGAAGCAATAACAATGGCAATAATAACACACCTAGGAGAGCAATCGAGTACAATTCCAAAGGAAGACCCATGATTCAATGTAGGCGATGCAACGAATGGTGGCATTTTGCTAAGGCTGTCAGAATGCTGGAGGGAAGAATGGAGGAATGTTGTGTAAATGGTGCGGACCGGGTAATCATGAGGATGCAAATTGCCCCAGACAAAAAGCGGTGAACATGTTGGACATTACAAAATCAAGAAGCAAAGTATTGGCCATAACGAGAATGATGTTAGAATATATATAGTCCATTAATATAACTGAGAGGGGGGTGAATCAGTTATCTAACTATTATCACAATCATTAACCTTAAACAAACTTAACCATATGAGTAATATAAACTGAAACCACAACAAGATACTCATACACAATTAACACCAGATATGTTAACTAGGGAAACCCTTGATAAAAGGGAAAACCCTGATGGGGATGGTACCCACAAGATGATTTACTAATATAAATATTCCTTGTTAGAGGATAGACCCTGTTAAAAGTCTGTCACAACATTCAATACATATGAGTCCCTATTAGAAGAATTTGAATCACTATTAGAAGATTCCAACCCTGTTAGGAGTTGTGCCAACCTTGTTAGGAGTTGTGGAAGACAGCTAGACCCACTACCCAAACAGCTTCAAGCTTAAGATCAATGAACCCACTGTCCAAATGATCTTTGTATTATTCCTTGCAAAATAATAGAATTGAAATGTACTTCTTCCTCTTTCTCTGTCCTGTCAATTGGACCTCTATTCCTTCAAATTTTGTAACCAAATCTCATACTGTGCATCCAATAATCCCTTGGATCGCTTACTAGCATCCTCCAAATGCTCTGCTCGTTTTCGCACTTTGCATTGCTCCTCAATGATTATGTTCACATTGGGATAATCTTCCAATTAAGGAAAACATCTTTCCTTTATACCACATCTTCATAATAATTCCTTGAGTCGGCCTTGAGGCTTTCCCAATTAATTAAAATAAGATAGTCAACTAATTCACAATTACAATAGCATTGTTGGCTCACAGTCTATACAAAACTTTGCACGTGAGATACCAGGGCTTGTGCACTTGCTGACATCACCATACGACTATCCTCTATCACTATGTGATTGCACATCTCTTCATTACATCTCAGATGAAAGATAGCGATCAATCATCAGAACATTCTTTTCCAATACTCTGTTTCTACACTACTCACAATAAATCAGGTGTAACTTTCGTACGTCATCGACTTAGACTTAGTGCATTTAACGACATCATCAGGACAACTACTACATGTCCTTAGCTGCGCCTCACCTATACCTTCCACAGTTACTACACAACATAAGATCTCTGACTGTTATTCTTCCAGTCTTTACAGAATTATTTCTATGTTGGCATCAATGACAAACACAGTTATGAATGCAACATATCAATACTCTTCACTGCTTAGGAGACTCCCCCAATGTAGTATCATCAGCACTCATGCTAACAAATGTAGGCCTTGAAACTTACATATTCGGAACTAGCTACAAGGAAAGAAACCTTTGAGAAGCCAAATAGAACATTCGTGGTTACATGGTAGAGGAAGGGAAAGCAAGTACGGCCAAACTTCCACGCACCCAACCTGTACCAAACATCATAAAACAAGTACTAGAGACCACCATTCCCGTGAAAATTATGGATCTAGAAATACTACCTCAGTTGCGAGTAGAAGTAACAAAAGGAGCAAGTATCAAAGGAGTACCCTTCAAGGAGGAGAAGAAAGAGGAAGCACAAGCAGGAAAAAAGACTAACATCATGTTCACCATAGGAATGGTGAGGACACCTGCAGTGGTAGAAATGGAGATAATGGCATGTAAACTATCAAATACTACTGTCGACGGAGGTTCGAGTGTGAATGTCCTACTTAAGGAGACTTGGAAGGCACTAGGGAAACCTACACTCTGGCCACCCACAATCCATCTGGTGTCTGCAAACCAGTATGAAATCAAGCCGATAGGAACTATAATGGGACAAAAGGAAGTAACTAGAACACAATTTCTTAGACTTTGTGGTGATTTCCCTAGAGAAGAAGGGGTACGATGCATTATTGGGGACGGGATGGCTGACCTCAATAGAAGCTAATCACAACTCAAAGAAAAATACACTTTCCATTGAAGTGGATGGTAGGAAGTACACAATTGACCTAAGGAAACAGTCAGTAAGTTGAGAACTCGCCTCTGATTCAGAAGCCAAGGGAGAGATGCTAATGGAATTAAGCCAAACGAAGAAGGCATTCTACGACTCAGAGAATGTTGTAATGTCCTTTCTCCCATCTTGAGTATTTGATGCTTAAAATCTGTAACAAATGTAAGTAGATGGAAAAGACAACATAAACATATGAGTATAAAACAATTATTAGAAATTAACGAGATTAATATTATTAAATCATCTAAGTACTAATTCCCATACTAAACCCACCTAATCTGTTGAAGGAGGCCGTACTCAGATTTACCTAACCCTCTAATGAAAAAAACTCTTAGTTAGGAAACCATCATGCTAAGAGCACCTTCTAAGGCCTCTGGGATTTCTATTAATGGGTAAACTCATTAACAATACATACTTGGTAGAGATCCCACCTCTAACCAAGCCTCTTGTCTCTAACATATGCATATGATTAACCACTACAATATATATTGTCTCTAAGAGATTCTCTACAAATCTCTCTCTGGGTTCCAATTCAGAATCCCGACATTCAATCAAGAATGCCCTTTGACCTTTTTCTTAAAAGAAACTCGACATTCTAATGAATGACCTCTACCAAGTTCTTACTTGATTTCTATCAGAACTATAAAGTTCTCATCTCAATCCTTCATCTTGATAATTTAATCTACAAAATAATTCACATTTACTTATGAAATAAACATATCAAACATGAATACACCTCTGGTTACCTTTAGTTTTTTCATTTTATAATCCTTCAGAGGATATATATTACTTTTGGGTTCCAATTCAGAATCTCGACATTCAATCAAGAATGCCATCTAATCTTTTGAGTTTTCTTAAAAGAAACTTGACATTATAATGAATGACCTCTACCAAGTGCTTACTTGATCTCTATGAGAACTATAAAGTTCTCATCTCAATCCATGATCTTGATAATTTTATCTACGAAATAATTCATATCCATTTATGAAATAAACATATCAAACATGAATACACCTCTAGTTCCCTTTAGTGGTAACCTGATCGAAGATCTATCTTCGAAAAATAAATAGCCCCATGGAGCTCATCCAGTAACTTAACAATGCAGGGGATCGGATACCTGTTTTTAATGGTTCTCTTGTTCAGGGCGCGGTAATCTATACACATCCAAAGGGTGTCGTCCTTCTTCTTAACCAACACTACTGAAGAGGCAAAGGGACTAGAACTGAGTCTAATATGTCCCATATCTAGAAGTTCCTTAATTGTCTTTTCTATCTCTTCCCTGCAGTGCCTAGGGTGACGATAAGGAGTGGTAATGACGAGTTTGGCACCCTCCTCTAGCTCAATGATATGCTCAAACCCTCTATCTAGAGGAATTCCCGAAGGTATATCCTCAAACACCCTCATGTGCTTGTCTAGGACCGTCTAAATGTCACAATGATACTGCTGTCCTGTATCCAGTGTCTCCTTCGAAAAGATGAAGCACTGTGTCGCTCATTCTATATCATCATGCCTTAAAATGGCTTCCATCCTGTGAGTTGTTATCAATCTGGGCCCACTATCTGGCATGACTTTTAGGACTACTAACCAATCACCCTATGAGAATTCCAATTGCATGGTCTTGTGAGAAAAAGTGTACCTACAGAGAGTCCTCAACCACTGTCTACCCAAAATGACATCCAACCCATCCAAATCAACAACATAAAAATCAGTCTCTAAAAGATAATCGTCAAACTGTATCTGCAGGCTAGCTACTTTCTCTATGCATCTCAAAACTTCACCACCGGCTACCTTCACCTCAAACTCGGGTATGTCAACTGTCTGCAAACCTTTCCTAGATACCATCCGTGTGCTAATGAAATTATTGGATGCTCCTGTATCCAAAAGACATACAATGCACTATCCCCTAACCACACCCTTCACTCTGAAAGCATGACATGCTAGATCACTAGAAAGAGTGCCTATAACAGGAGGTTGTTTCGTAGTGACCTCCTTCTTTTTGTCTTTAAGGGGCTGCTCCTCGACTTCTTCCTCATTGTCCTCAACATCATCACCTTCCTGTTGCTCTCCCTCATCTTCAGAAAGAACCTCAACATAGTGAATCTTGCCTTTACCAAGGCATCTGTGATCGGGGGTCCAAGGTTCCCTACAAGTGAAGTACAATTTCTTCCTCCTAAGTTCATTACAAGTCTCAAAGATCAATTTGGAGGGATTGGGTTTTTTCTGGTTTTTGTTTCCTTGACGCGATGTAGACCCTCTATAGGGTTTCTTCGGAGGCTGCAATAGTGATGAAGGTGAATCCAAATCATGAGTGATCTTAATCACGTCATCCAAGGCGTTCAGTTTAAGTACCTTAACCAAACCCCTAAATCTGTCCTGTAACCCCTCTGTAAATAACATCACCTTGCTCTGCTCTGACATAACTGGCACCATAACTAATATACGCTGAATTTCGTCAATGAACTTATCCAAAGACCCACTCTGACGTAACTAAGCCAAATCCTTGTAATAGACTTCAATATCTTTCTTGTCAAAGCGAGTAATCAACTTGGAGCTGAAAATCTCATATGAAGTTATGAGACCATGATCCAAGGTGACTAATCCATAATGCCACCAATCATACATAGCTCCCTCAAGGTGCATTGTTGCAAATCTGATGGCTTCCACTTCAGCCATGGGTTTAAGTGTCAAATAGGTATCAAGCTTATGAATCCAAGCTCTAGCGGATGTCTAACCGCTGCCATCAAAGGTGGAGAGAGTTAATTTGTTCATAGCATGTTTTAGATTCTTGTTAGGTGCCCTCGGTCTCCAATCCTGCTGCTGTCTATCCATCTCCCTTTTCTAATTTAAATACTAGACAAAGGTCAGATTTTGTTTAATTGCATCCGGAAACAAATCTCATTTATCAAACATTGCGATAACATTGTTCGGTAATAAATTTGGAGTTGCCAGAGGTACTACTTCTACATTAAAAACTGGCATTAAGGGCCTGTCAGTATTACGTGTGGGAGCTCTAACCGCTCGGGGGGGTCTAGCTACACTACCACCTCCACTTTGATGGCTCGGTGCTCTTCTATGGGCCGGAACCAACTACTACATAGTACCTGCTAGTTGTTGGAGAACAAATGTTGTTCTATCCATCTCTGATAGCCTACAACGTTTCCCAAACTTCCCTATCCTATTTAGTTTCAAAATGTGCCATTTGAATGTTGTTTTCAGGTTCAGCCTGTCCTATATGATCAACCTGTGGAGTAATATCAATTTGTTCACCTGTTCCAAATACTACTTCCTCATCCACTATAAAACTATCTTCAATCTCAATGTGATCTGAAGAACCTGTTTGCTCCGGCTGTAGATGACTGAATTTGTGCTATCATTTACTCATTCCCGACTATCATTTTTGGATAAAGAATAGCTCTGCAAAATTTTGGTTATTTCCCACAAGATGGCAAGTCTTGTGGCTCTGATACCACTGTAATAAACTTCATAAGTACTATCTAATATTTTATGAACTGGTAAGGCATTCCATCGAACATTTGTCATGAAAAAACTCAGACACTTCAATATTAATGTAAACTGTGCAAATACTACATCAATACTTAAATGAGTAATTGTTATGAAGCAAATAAAGCACAATCAGTGACCTCCTTGATTTCCACATAATATAACCAGTCAATGTTGAGGCTCAGCAAATAAAGCAAAATGTCTATTACTGTAAGGAGATAGCATCTCAGAGTTCACCCAATAATACTACAACAGAGTTTATTATTTCAAAAAATGTTAAAAGAGGTAGACGCAGACCCGTATTAGAGCGAGCAACCTGCGAGTTCAAGAGTGTTTAACCCTTCGAATCACCTTCTTTCCTTGCAACCAACCACTAACATCTTTAACTATTGCCGACTGAACGAATGGGAGTCTGAATCCCGTGAAGAATCCTGACCCGCTGCTATGTTCAACCATGGGATGCTTATGACCTATTCCCCGCCTTGACAACCAACGTCACTGCAACTTCTCTCCACCCGGTATCACCTTATTTCACAGACCCTCCAAAAACACAAGCTCCTTAATGATGTTCAGTTTGGCTTTCTAGAACTCGTGATTTACTCCAGCATACAACATAAGCATAAAATGATGACTTATCTGCATAAACTCAGTTGTGGGTATCTAGTGCAATTTATCTAATCTCTTATTGTTTATTCTGCAAGACTTTTCCAATGCTACGTCCCTGAAACCAATAGCTCAGCTCCAGCTTCATATGCAAACTCCTATCATAAAGTGAAGACCATATCTGCAATGTAGGGTAGTCCTGATATCAAGGGTTGGGATGACATCCATCTACCTTGGAAACTAAACTCGAGGGATTTCGTCCTCGAAGTTTACCAATCACGTTAAAGCAACCAGAGTTCTAAATATTTTGAATTCATAAGCTTCTTGTGTGTGAGTCCCAATGCAAGGTCCCTTCTTTTATAACATCGAAGTGAGGGAAAAAAACATTGAAATAACGAATGTGGGATAAAACAACATTTTTTCCCTGTAGTCACTTAAGTCAATTTATAAAGTAGATGACTTTATAACATAAAGTAACTCTATCCAAACACCTTAATATAATAATTGGAGTACTTAAGAAAAAATCTCCGACGTGACTGGTAGGCATCCTGATAGTTAATGTCGTTAATCTACCTAGATGTGGAGATAGATTGATCTGGCGCCATAACACCAGTGCGGAGAAGGGGACATGACAGTCATCCCTTCCCAGGATTCCTTGCTCTAAAGCAATCTCAATGTTGGGTGATGCAGAATAGACTCACCTTCCCAGGTGGCGTCCTCATATGGTAATCTTTCCAATGAACTAGATATTCTCTGACAGTCCTATTATGCAGCTTCCTTTCCCTGGTTTCAATCACCTCATCCGACACCAAAATAAGTTTACCCACCTCATCAAGTGGGGGCAAACTCTCTAAAGGCACAATCTACTGGCCAATGGCCTTCTTGAGGCATGAGACATGAAATACGTTTTCTATTTGGCTGTCACCTGGCAAATCCAACTCATAAGAAACCTCTCCCGCCCTCCTCGTGATGCGGTAAGGTCCGTAAAATCTAGGCTTAAGTTTCTCTGATCCACTTTTCTTCAAGGAACTCTATCCATATGGCTGAAGACAAAGAAAACCGTGTCACCCAGCTCAAAACTTTGCTCAGTATGATGCCAATTAGCATATAACTTCTTTTGGTTCTGTGCCTGCTGAATATTATCCCTGAGAGCTTTGAGGCTGTCTTGTTGATCCAAAATCCAATCTTTGGCCAATGGCACCCTATTATCCTATAAATCTAAATCAATAAAAGAGAGAGGCTCGTAACCATAAAGGGCGCGGAAAGGAGTCATCCAAATAAACATATGATAAGTGGAGTTATAGAAATACTCCCCCAAATACAGCCACTTAACTCATGCTCTCTGTTGACCTACACTATAATTTCTCAAGTACCCTTCCACCCATTTATTCACTATTTCGGTCTAACCATCTGTCTACGGGTGATAGCTAGTGCTAGGAGTTAACTCTATGCCTGTCAATCTAAAAATCTCCTGCCAAAAGGTGTTGAGAAACCTACTGTCCCTGTCACTCATAATAGTCTTGGGTAATCCATGGAGACGAAAAGCCTCACAAAAGAACAACTCAGCCACCTGAGAGGCTGACCAATCCGCGGCAATTGCGAAGAAGTGCACGAACTTAGTCAATCTGTCTACCACAACAAAAATGCAATCTCTACCCTAGACCCTAGGCAACCCTGTGATAAAATCCATAGAGACACTCTCCCACCTCTGAGCTAGAATAGGGAGAGGTTGAAGTAAACCTACAGAAAAGCCTTGTTCAGACTTGTTTTACTGACAAGTTCGGCACTCTTAAACATGTTGTACTACATCGTCCTTTAGCCCCTTCTAAGAGAATCTCTCCCTAATCTGCCTATAGGTTTTGAAAAAACCTAGGTGCCCTACTAATGGTGCATCGTGTATGGTGTGCATAATATCCCCCTTTAGTTTAGATTCAGGTACTAGGTAGATTCTATTTTTGTAATATATAACATCATTCATTAACCTGTACAACTCATCCTAAAGTATACCATCCATACTCTAACATGCATGAGCATTTGTAGAATACTCCACTAATAGTTGGGACCTCCAATCTGCTGAAATCTCGGAAATGGTATAGCACTCTAGCACTAGGGATCTTCGAGAAAGAGCGGCAGCAACTATATTATTTTTTCCTTTGATATACTCAATGTCAAAATCATAAGCTTGGATCTTGCTGACCCATTTATGTTGTCTTTAATTCAATTCCTTCTATTCCAAGAAGTAGTGTAAGCTGTTATGATCGATCTTCACCGTAAATTTACTTCTCACCAAGTATTACCAAAATTTGGCTAAGGCATGCATTATGGCTAGCATCTCCTTATCATAAGTAGAATATAGTAATTTGATGCCCCTAAGTTTCCTGCTCTCAAAAACTATGGGATGACAGTCATGCATCAATACTGCCCCTATTCCGCTTCCCGAAGCATCACACTCCAAAACAAAGGGTCTAAAAAAATCAGGAAGTGCTAGCACTGGACATGTACTCATCACCTGTTTCAGTTTATCAAAGGCTGCCTCAGAATCCTCTGTCCACCCAAACACCCCTTTCCATGTCAGATCGGTAAGGGGTGCTACTACCTGGGAAAAACCTTTGGCGAATCACTAGTAATAGGAACAAAAACCAAAGAAACCCCGCAACTCAGATACATCTCTCGGTGGTGGCCAATCTAGGAATGCCTGTATCTTTTCCTGATGCACCTTAACCCCCTCAGCTTCAATCACATGACCCAAATAGAGAATCTGTTAAACCAAATTCGCACTTAAGACTCTTTTGCGAATAAAAAATGTTCTTCCATCAAACTAAGGATCTCATCCAAGTGCTGCAAATGTTCTTTACAAGTCCTGCTAAAGATAAATATGTCATCAAAGAAAACCAACACACTCTTCCTTAGCTGTTTTTTGAAGATATGGTTCATGCATGACTAAAAAGTGGCTGGTGCATTAGTGAGCCCAAATGGCATCACCAAGAACTCGCAATGTCCATAATGGCATCTGAAGGCTATCTTATGCACATCCTCCTCGCGGACTCATATCTGGTGGCACCCTAATCGAAGATCTATCTTAGAGAAATAAACAACCCCATGGAGCTCATCCAGTAACTCATCAGTGCGGAGGATCGGATACCTATTTTTAATAGTTCTCTTGTTCAAGGCGCAATAATCTATACACATCCGAATGGTGTCGTCCTTCTTCTTAACCAACACCACTGAAGAGGCAAAGGGGGTAGAACTAGGTTTGATACATCCCATATCTAGAAGTTCCTTGATCGTCTTTTCTATCTCTTCCTTGTAGTGCCTGGGGTGATGATAAGGAGTGGTAATGACAGGTTTGGCACCCTCCTCTAGCTCAATGATATGCTCAAACCCTCTATCTAGAGGAATTCTCAAAGGTATATCCTTAGACACCCTCTTGTACTTGTCCAAGGCCGTTTGAAAGTCACAATGGTACTATCGTCCTATATCATGTGTCTCCTTCGAAGAGATGAAGCACTGTGTCGCCCATTCTATATCATCATGCCTCAAAATGGCTTCCATCCTGGGAGCCATTATCAATCATGGCCCACTATCAAGTATGGCTTTTAGAACTACTAACCGATCACCCTGTGAGAATTCCAACTGCATGATCTCGTGATCAAAAGTGTACCTGCGGGGTGTCCTCAACTACTGTCTACCCAGAATGACATCCAACCCATCCAAATCAACAACATAGAAATCAGTCTCTAAATGATAATCGTCAAACTGTATCTATAGGCTAGCTACTTTCTCTGTGCATCTCAAAACCTCACCGCCGGTTACCTTCACCTCAAACTCAGGTATGTCAACTGTCTACAAACCTCTCCTAGATACCATCCATGTGCTAATGAAATTATGGGATGCTCTTGTATCCAAAAGACATACAATGCATTGTCCCCTAACCACACCCTTCACTCTGAAAGGATGACATGCTAGATCACTAGAAAGAGTGGCTATAACAGGAGGTTGTTTCGTAGAGACATTCTTTTTGTCTTTAAGCAGTTGCTCCTTGATTTCTTCCTCCTCGCTGTCCTCAACATCATCACCTTCCTGTTGCTCTCCCTCATCCTCGGAAAGAACCTCATAGTGAATCTTGCCTTTACCAAGGCATCTGTGATCGAGGGTCCAAGGTTCCCTATAGGTGAAGCACAATTTCTTCCTTCTGAGTTCATTATGAATCTCAAAGTCCAATCTGGGGGGATTTGGTTTTTGCTAGTTCTTGTTTCCTTGAATCGATGTAGACCCTCTATAGGGTTTTTTCGGAGGCTGCAATAGTGATAAAGGTGAATCCAAATCATGAGCGATCTTAATCGTGTCATCTAGGGTGTTCAGTTTAAGTACCTTAACCAAACCCCTAAATTTGTCCTATAACCCCTCTGTGAATAACATCACATTGCGCTGCTCTGACATATCTGACACCATAACTAATATACGCTGAAATTCGTTAGAGAACTTACCCAAAGACCCACTCTAACATAATTGAGTCAAATCCCTGTAATAGACTTCAATATTTTTCTTGTCAAAGCGAGTAATCAGCTTGGAGCTAAAATCTCATATGAAGTTATGAGGCCATGATCCTGGATGACTAATCCATGATGCCACCAATCATACGCAGCTCCCTCAAGGTGCATTGTTGGAAATCTGATGGCTTCTACTTCAGCCATGGGTTTAAGTGTCAAATAGGTATCAAGCTTGTGAATCCAAGCTCTAGCGGATGTCTGTCCACTGCCATCAAAGGTGGGGTAAGTTAATTTGTTCATAGCATGTTTTAGATCCCTATTAGGTGCCCTCAATCTCCAATCTTGCTATTTTCTATCAATCTCTCTTTTTTGATTTAAATACTGGACAAAGGTCAGATTTTGTTTAATGGAATCCGGAAACAAATCTCATTCATCAAACATTGCTATAACATTGTCCGGTAACAAATTTGGAGCTGTTGGTGGTACTACTACATTAAAAACTGGCATTAAGGGCTTGTCAGTATTACATGTGGGAGCTCTAACCGCTCAAGGGGGTCCAGCTACACTACCGCCTCCACTGTGATGGCTCGGTGCTCTTTGATGGGCTAGAACCAACTGCTACATAGTACTTGCTAGTTGCTAAAGAGCATTAGCACTGTTCTTCTCTCCATCTCTAATAGTCTGCAACGTTTCCCGAATTTCCCTATCCTTTTTAGTTTCAAGATGTGCCATTTGAATGTTGTTTTCTGGTTCAGCCTATCCTGTATGATTAACCTGTGGAGTAATATCAATTTGTTCACCTGTTCCAAATACTACTTCCTCATCCACTGTAAAACTATCTTCAATCTCAATGTGATCTGAAGAACCTGTTTGCTCCGGCTGTAGATGACTGAATTTTTGTTTTCTTTTACTCATTCTCGGCTATCATTTTTGGATAAAGAATAAGTCTGCAAAATTTTGATTATTTCCCACAAGATCGCAGGTCTTATGGCTCTGATACCACTATAATAAACTTCACAAGTACTATCTAATATTTTATGAACTGGTTTAAGGCATTCTGTCAAACATTTGTCAAGAAAAAAACTCAGACACTTCAATATTAATGTAAACTGTGCAAATACTACACCAATACTTAAATGAGTAATTGTTATGAAGCAAATAAAGAAAAATCAATGACCTTCTTGATTTCCACCTAATTTGATCAGTCAACGTTTAGGCTCAGCAAATAAAGAAAAATGTCTATTATTGTAAGGAGATGGCATGTCAAAGTTCACTCGATAATACTACAACAACGTTTATTATTTCAAAAAAACATTGGAAGAGGTAGACACAGACCTGTATTAGAGTGAGCAACTTGCGAGTTCAAGAGTGTTTAACCCTTCGAATCACCTTCCTTCCTTGCAACCGACCACTGACGTCTTTAACTATTGCCGGCTAAATGAATGGGAGTCTGAATCGCGTAAAGAATCCCGACCCACTGCTATGTTAAGCTGTGGGATGCTTATAACCTGTTCCCTGACTTGACAACCAACGTCACTATGACTTCTCTCCGCCCAGTAATCGCCTTATTTCGCAGACCCTCAAAAAACGTGAGCTCCGTATGATGTTTTGTTTGACTTTCCTGAACCCGTGATTCACTCCAGCATAGAACATAAGCATAAAATGATGAATTATCTGCATAAACTCAGTCATGGGTTCCTAGTACGATTTATTTGATCTCCTATTGTTTATTCTGCAAGACTTTTCCAATGCTACGTCCCTGAAACCAATAGCTCAGCTCCAACTTCATATGCAAACTCCTGTCATAAAGTGAAGACCATATCTGCAATGTAGGGTAGTCTTGATATGAGGGGTTGGGGTGACGTCCAACTACCTCGAATACTAAACTCGAGGGATTTCGTCCTCGAAGTTTACTAGTCACATTAAAGCAACTAGAGTTCTAAATATTTTGAATTCATAAGCTTCTTGTGTGTGAACCCCAATGCAAGGTCCCTTCTTTTATAACCTCGAAGTGAGGGAAAAAATATTGAAATAAGGAATGTGGGATAAAAAAATTCGTCTTGTAGTCACTTAAGTCACTTTATAAAGTAAATGACTTTATAACATAAAGTAACTTTATCCACACACATTAATATAGTAACTGGAGTACTTAAGAAAAAATCTCCGACATGACTGGTAGGCATCCCGATAGTTAATGTCGTTAATCTACCCGGATGTGGAGATAGATTAACCTGGCGCCGTAACACTAGTGCGGAGAAGGGGACATGACAAAATGGAGGTAGCATTTAGAAAGACACACTTGGAACTTTAGCAAGGAAAGAATTTGACAAGCTGAATTGAAAGATGAAAAAGTTGTTCTAGAAGAGAAATGGAAGATGGAAAAAGCTAACCTAGAAGATAAATTAGCAGCAGCAGAAGAGAAGAAGATGGAAGTGTTGCGTGAACTCCATGGAGTTTGTGTCAAGCAGAAGGCTGCTGAACGGGGTCTCCTACACCTCCGTGAATGAGCCCCAAGTCCAGGGATGTCTTTACAACCTACTTCTTGAGGTCTGATTTTATTTTTAGTTTGTTGGGTAATCGTCTGGAAGACAACTTCTTTCCTGGGGGATATAAATGTAGTACGTAATAAATTAATAATATAAGTAGAAATGGTTAAGCTTTGTTGGGATAGGGTAGTTAGGAAGTGAGGGTATGCATTCGTTGGTTTTCCCAACCAACCGAGCATTTTAAAAGATCTTTTGAATATGGATGATGTACTCATGCTTTATGATAATCAATAAGAAAATAACATTTCCTCACCATTTTGGTATTTTGGTACTAGTAATGAATGTCATGTTGGTACAAATGAATCCATGCTATATTGTTCTCTACATTGTGCATTGATAACCATTCTACACGTGTTATATAAAGATATTGAAGAGCTTTGTTTCAACATGTTGGATTGAATACAAAATTAATGAAATATTGGCGTATAATTCTTCAAGGGTTTGTGAGGAGGAAATCCCTCATAAATAACACTCTCTTCATTGTTAGAAGACAAAGTCGGGAGTTTCAGCAGGTGTGCCAGGCATTTAATCATTCACCAAGGGTTTATTCGGTGCTAGGTAACTTTGATTTTCATATCAGCTTGTGAGTTTCGAGAGGTCTGGAAAACTTGGTTGCTGTAACAAAAATCATGGCTGTACCTATTTGCTGTAGCAATATTTGCATATCTGGGCTGCACATATCTGTTGTAGCTGCAACATAGTGGTTGTATCTTCATGTCTAGGCTGCACATATCTGCTGTACCAGTTAGAAATTACCTGAGACCAGGTTGTACACACTAAGGGTAGAAGGGTTGCCGTAAAGGTCTGTGGCTGTTCTATGTGTGTAGTACATGTCAGAAGGAGGCTGTATCAGGTCTGACTCTGAGATCTAGGCAGCATTTGTGGTAGGTGTTGGGTGGATATTTTGCAACCGACAGATTTGGATAAAAATTCAGTCGCAAAATAGGATGACCAGCTATAGCGTGTGAGACAGAGTCTCTCCTACCTTATAGGGAAGGCTCCCCCTTCTCACTGTTCCTCGGATCAACTCAAGGTAAGCAAGAAGTTGAGAGATTTTATAAGATGGGTGTTACCAATATCCTTTCTTCTTAACTTTCAAGAAAGAATCTACTTACTCGTGGAGCGAGTAATGGGCAAGGTGAATCTCTAACTACACTTCTATCAAGAGCTGAAAATAGTGATACCGATAAACCCTTACTAACTCAAAGGCTAGATAAAAATGTACCAGTTTGGCTCTAAGTTCGATTGTACTTCTATATGGAAAAACTTTATGATTAGGGCACAAAGACTCCTAAAAGTAAGAATAATGAACTATTTTGCGAATTAAGAAAGAAGTATAAGCTACAGAAAAGCTTCTAGCTATATATTTCCACAACCGCTCCTAGTCAAAGCTTCGGCTCCGATTGCTTCTTAAATCACTATGCTCTTTTATTGAACACACAATAATAACATGAATCAAGACAATAGGCACAAATTACAGTCAAAGCTTCTAATTTGTTCTATCACAATTGTTTCCAGTCAAAGCTTCAAATCCAATTGCTTCTTTTATTCACTTTTTTCCCAAATTCGTACTACACAATCAAAGTTATGCTTGCACAAATTGTCAACCGACTGGATGGTTCCGGCGGTGTTTCTGTAGCCGACAGGGTGATGTCCGGCAGTGTTTCTGTATTTTGTAGCCGTCGTCGGTAAATAGTTTGTAGCGGATAGAATATTTGTGGCCGACAGACTCCTTCGGGAAGGTTCAGCGGTAATATTTATATCCCGTCTGGGATCATTGTAGATCATCTATCATCTACTATTGCGAATATTATGAAGCCTAATGTATGTTCTGGCATATGCGAATATAATTCTGCTATTCTATTCCATTGTCTGTATGCGTTGATTTCTTTACCAGTACGGTAAACATTTGGCGTCATTGCCTTAGGAATCTGGAAGGTGGGAGGAATGAAGATTAATGCCAAATCAGCTTAACAAGGATCGGAATAAGGCAAAGGGAAAAGGTGGAATCCGTACTGCGGAAGAGAATTTAATTCTGGCACAGCAAGCCGAATGCCGACGGAGATTTCAAAAGATTGCCGACGGAAACCGAAGCGCGGAGGAATTGTTGGAGGAGACTCGGCAGCGGGTGGAATTGGTGGAAGAAGCACGGGAGGAGTTCTTGAATTTGTGTTTGCCAAGGGAAGAAAATTCAGACGAAAGAGCATCAACTCGCACAGCTTGCAGTGCCGAGGGAGCACGAGCGTAGAGTGACCTCTTCATCCGGGATAGACTTCTGCGGGAAACAACTTCAGAAGATTCTTTTTCTTCACCAAGGTTCGCAGCTGTCGAGACCTCCGGTGTGGGAGAGCAGTCCGCCGGTGTGGGAGTGCAGACCGCCGGTGTGGGAGACCAGTCCGCCAGTGTGGGAGTGCAAACCGCTGGTGTGGGAGACCAATCCGCCGGTGTGGGAGTACAGACTGTCGGTGTGGGAGTGCAGACCGCCAATATGGGAGTGCAGACCACCGGTGTGGGAGTGCAGACCGCCAGTGTGGGAGGACCGAGCAACGCCTATTTACAAAAACCAATTGTGATGGCGGGACCAAAAGAGAAACTGTCGAAGTTCAATGGCGATGGTACAGCCAATCCCATTCGACATTGCAAAACATGTGAAACGATCTGAGGGCAAATGGCATAACTAATGAAGACGACTGGATGAGACAATTTCCAGCAACCCTACGGGGCGTGGCAATTGATTGGTTTTCGGATACGGATCCACAAAAGCCGGATACCTGGGATAACATTAAAAAGGAGTTCTTGGCGGAATTTAAACTCTTGCGGGATGATAATGAAATCGTAGCAGAGATTTTCAATACCAAACAGGGGAAGCACGAAACTGTCTGCATCTACGCCAGGAGATTAAAAGACTTAATAAACAAAATGGAAAGCAGGCCGACGGACGGATTGCAGAAAAGATGGTTTGTGGACGGCCTACGCTCGAAGTTGCGGAGGAAAATGAAAATTGTGCCACCGTCATCATATGTGGACGCGTATAACAGAGCACTCGACCTTGAAAGTGAGCAAAAGACAAAGAAGAAGAAAACTAGCTCCTTTGATTCGGATGACGACGAGCCTGACGGAGATGATAGTAGCGACAACGAAGGCAGCAGCAAGAAGGTTTGTGCCCTACAGAAGGATATGGTTCACATGATGGAGTTTAAAAACATGCAGAAGGAGCCAAAAGACAGTGAGCTGTGGTGCACGGAGTGTAAGACAGACGGGCATACTAAAGGATCGTGTCCAAAGAACCAATTCTGTGACATTTGTCAAATCATGGGCCATTCGACAAAGGAGTGCCCCTTTAACATGAAGACAAGAGGATCTCCGCAGGTGTTTCTCACACAGGAGGCTTCCTCGTCGAGTAGTAGCGAAAACATGAATACCGCCGGTGCTACATCCGAAGGATACAAGAATAATAGCAGAGGGCAAAATAACAATACAAATAATAACAATAATAATGGGAGCCGAAGTCGAACTCAATATGATGTAAATGGACTGTCATGTCCCCATTTTTGGAGGCAGTCTGATTTAATTAATTTAATTAATTAGGTTGTCCAAAATAATGAATATTTCATGAGGACGACTAATTAATTATTTTAATTAAATAAATAAGTGGTATTAAGTTAATTATTTATAAAGTTATCGAATAAATAAATATTAAAAGGTAACTTTATATTTAATTAATTTAATAAAGTGACTTGGATTATAAAAATATTTAATAAAGTCACTTAATAGATAAAATAAAATAATGTTCTAGAAGCTTCTGGAGTAAATGGAGAGAAAAGAATAAATAGGCACCCCGGGGCTTCATTCTAATCAATCAGTTGTTTATTTCTCTCTTGATATCAGATTGTGATTCAATCACATGTGCATTGTAGAGCCTAGGGTTTCTGCAATTGTCACAACTGGCCATTGAGAACGAAAACTCTCAATTGGTACGCAATTTTGAGGGTGTGAAATATCATCTGAATTATTGCAGATTGGAGGTGACATCACAATCATTTCATCAGGGCGATAATCTGTGGCTTAAGGCCAATTTTGTGGTTTTTGCATCACTGCTCATTGAAGGATCAGCTAGTGTGGAATTAATTGCCACCTACACAAGCATTGCAGAACTGAAGACTTGTAACTCATTGATCAGTTGTTGTTCATCAAATTAATGTAGTAATTGAGAAATTTTGGAAGAAGCTAGGGAGGAGAATATTAACAGTCCAGAATTCGATTCATGCCGCAGGTCTGAGGGTTTAAGGAAATTATAAACAGCGATTTATTTTTCAAGCAAGTAAGAACTTTGTCATCCGGCCCGGGCAACCTCCCTCATGATAATTCCGTTAACATTTGAAGATCAGCATGGTATCGCAGGACTGGAGGATTTGCAGGTGACTGTATTGTTTCCGTGCTGAGATTTAACGCGGAACACAGGCCAGATTGGAATCGCTTTGCCACGCGATTGTTATACAAGTAGACATCACAAGCCGCACCAGGGTTGGGTATTCGCGGTGATAGATTTATTTAAGGAGGACGAGGTGTGAACGGACAGGAGGGAAGAATCACACATTCCAAACTCATCTTTCCGTCTTTTTCCTTCAGCGATGCTTCCGTATGGAGAGTAAATGAATTTAATCGAAGGTTGGAATCAAAGGCGAAAGATTCACAACCGATTGAGTATGGTTATGTTCGATTAAGCTTCAATCTGGGGTGGCGACGAATATCGATCCTCTATGATAATCGACGAGTCAAGGGCGCACGGGAGGATATAACTCACGGCACAGCAGCGACGTCCCAACGGGATTTGGCAGGTCGGGCGAGGAGCGATCTGTATTGGGTGATTTACTAGGAACGACTTCAACTCAGCCAGGCAACCAGGGAGAAAAGCATTCATATAACTCTTAGGTTCTGAATATTGCTTCATTGTATGAAAACTGAGTATGGACACTATTATCCTTCATTTTTAATTGTTACAAATAATGTAAGACTTTGCTAATCCTGAAGTTCGTCATGATTCTTCCGATTATCAGTACATTGCTATAGCCATTTTATAAGGTGAATATGTCTAAGATTTAACAGTTACATAATAAGTATTTAATGATTTTGCCATAGCTCAGAATTAGGGTCATCAGAGTTTGCTTGCAAACTATTTGACAAAACGTCAAACAACTGAAGTATAAGGTTTTTTTTGTGATTTAAGACGTTATAACCTGTAAGGGTTATTTCAGTGGTATCATAGCGGTTTTCTTGCCATCCTGTGGGGTGAGAACCGACTTACATGAGTGATCAGCACTCTACTTTATCCAGAATGGACAGGTACAGTACAAAGTCTCTGAGGACACAATCTTGGACAATTGATAGACACAGAATCCAGAGTCGGAATTGTAGAAAGGATGGCTATTCAGACATTCGAGATGAACTTAAGAAAATAAGGCATAACATGTCTGAACTGTTGGTTAAGCACCACCGTATAAATGACAGGCTGTCCGACCCAGCTAAGGTGGATAAGTCGACTGGATTTCGATTTGGCAAATCTTCTCGCAAAGCATTGACTGATACAGTGGGAGATGTTACTAAGAGCCTTAATGAGGAATTCGAGAAACAAGTTTGCAACCAGTCAGAGGTTTCAGTTCAGCCACAGGAAGAAGTAGTGAAGGATATTACGCTGATGGATAGTAACTGTCAACTTGGTACTCAAGGTGAAACAGTTGTATACAGGCTACCAAAGGGCGATGTCTCAGGTACTCAGGATGGTTTGGTTCCAACAGGCAGTGACTACAGCATAGTGGGTTCAGATGATGATTATGAGGATGTTGTTGTACATGATGGTGAGATACCTGGCAGAGATGAGCAAACATTGAGCATTCATGACTTTGTTGAGAGAGAGTACCAGGCACAGTTAGATGCTTCGTCATATGAGGTTGAGACTGGTAGTACTTCACAGGATTTGTCCAACCAGCTCAAGGTGAGCGAAGATAGTATTATGACTTCATTATCTCATCATGACAGAATGCGGGATATGATAGAGGATCACATCCGGATGATTTAGTTACAGGGTTGACATAAGGGAGTTCAGGAAAAGTCTTCTTGTGTTGACTTACAAGTGATTAGGGAAGGAATGGGAACGATGAAGTTGAGATATTTACATCTTCTATCAGATCGTGACCATCTTCTTAGCCTTGTCGGAGACTATTCAGATGCCTTGAGGAGAAAGGAGGAAGTTGACAAGCTTTCTCGCAAGCTTGAGGACATTCGAGCTTCTTGGATGAATACTCCATTGGCATTACAGGACTGGGAGAGACATGGGAATGTGCATGGCATGGAGCTGAGCTTAGTTTCATCTTGCACTCCTGATACTCAGTTTTCTGCAGCAGGCGGATCATATGTGGTTGTCGATAATGTTGAGAGTTCATCTTGCATTCACATTCAAGATACAGGGAAAATGTCCGACAGGTATGTGGAGTTAGTTGGTATTAGTCATATTACTCATGTGAGGAGTTTGCTTGAGTTACCAGCTGATTCTAGTTTACGGATATGGATTCGAGACTGTTATATTGGCGTTTGGGATTTAGTCAACTGGAGATCTTTATCATTTTTTGGTAGCAGTGATTGTTTGGGTGCTATCATAGATTTGATTAGCAGATTGCACGGTGTTGTCTTTTCTTGTGCCAGCAGCTTGTCCGATGTTGGTATTAGTTTTTATACACTGGTGTTGGGCTTGGTTCATATATCCAGTCGACCATTCTTGCTGGAAGGTGTTGAAGATTTTTCATATGTGGCAGTGTGTATAGATGAGTCCCAGGACCATATTGGCCTTGATGACATCTAGGAGGATGCAGTTGACAGTTTTGAAGATTTAGCTCCCTTGACAATTTCTTTGGGTACGGAGGAGTTGGACAGCAGTGCTACAGTTTTTGATGCTCCGTATGTTGATATGAGCTTTGGAGTTGATTCACAGAATATGGATGGTAATAGTCAAGAGACCAGTAACTTTGAGGATACTCCTTTAGACAGTGTGTCAGAGGAGGTTTGTAGAAGACAGTCTAGCCAGTGCCATCATGTGTCTAGTCAGTTGAGAGTTAGTGAGCGAAACATTGCTATCGCTTGCGAGCATTTTGATACTGCTCGTCAGTTGTTGGCCGTTACTAGTTGGGGTGTTTCTATGACAGATGAGTCCAACGGTGGTTACTTTTCTTTGGCAGAGATTCATGCCTTGCGTGAAGCTATCCGGGTTTTGAAACAGGATTACTTACAATTGGTAGCCGACCGTGATCACCTGGTTGAGTGGGGGAGTACCGCCTATGAGGCACTCTTGGATCGTGAAGAGGAGGTGAGTGAGCTTTCCCAGGAACTCATAGCGACTACTGAGGCTTTAGAGGACACACAGCGAGATCTACAGGAGTCGCAGTTTCAGTTAAAGGAGGTGACCGTGGAGTTGGAGCATTTGCGGTCTAAACCAGCCCCAGACCCAGTTCATTTGTATATTGAGGAGGTTGGTGGTGAGTACACTCCTGCAGTTGTTACTGAGGAACATGTTGGGGCTGACACACATGTTCAGGATTCGGAAGTAGCTGGTCCTAATGAGTTTGGGATACCAGTAGAGTCAAGTCTCCAGATTGATTCTTCTCAGATAGATGACAGTGTGGTACAGTTGGTCGTGCCACCTTTACAGGGGGATCAGTTGTGGTGTGCAAGGGAGTATGTTGATGCTTCCTCGTATAATTTTTACTGCACTGAACCGTTCATGGGGTATTTGCTAGATAGTGCACGTGTTCGTTTGGACTCGCATAAAGTGACAGAAGGTGTTCTCATCCGAGGTACTAGTGTTATTTGCAGATTGGTTGTGTCCTCTCTACTATGCTACCTCACAATGATTTTAAGGTGGGGTTTGTTGAGCGAAGTGCACAGGATCCTATCCAGCCTACAACCACTCGGAGTCAAAGTTCGGAGCCATCTGTTGATTCCCAGTTCAGTGATGGTGAGCCAGTAGCAGAGTATGGGGGTTCCTACCGGCTTTATACGGTGAGGGACGCTTATCATTGTTCTTTTGACCTAGAGATAGAAGATTTGATTTCACGCAGGTATAGATCGGCTCGAGTTTCTTACCATCCATTACGGGATGGATTGGCACCATCTTTTGAAAATAGAATTGTTAGTTGCAAGTTACACAGCTTGCAGTATCGACACACCCAGAACAGTTTATCAGAGATCAGATTTGGTGGCAGTGACTCAGGTACCTATGGCTGTTGTCATATCCACAGTGCAGTTGGGTGCAAGTGTCAATTAGATAGGGACTTGAGTTTTGATAGAGTCGAAGTTCCATGTGGCTTGAGTTCTGCAAAGTGGTTTCTTCTATTGGCATCTACAGTTGGCTTCAGATGATTTTGTCAGTAATGTCAGCTGTTTGGGAGTCGAGTGCAGTTTCTCAGTTGCCGATATTGATGATTTCTTCACAGGAGTATGGTGAGGATTGGGATGCTACACAGATTTTCATTTGGGATCCAGGCAGATTGATTGGTTTCATGTTCAGCCATTGCTTGGGGACAAGCAATTTCAGGAAGGGTGGACTGTCATGTCCCCATTTTTGGAGGCAGTCCGATTTAATTAATTTAATTAATTAGGTTGTCCAAAATAATGAATATTTCATGAGGACGACTAATTAATTATTTTAATTAAATAAATAAGTGGTATTAAGTTAATTATTTATAAAGTTATCAAATAAATAAATATTAAAAGGTAACTTTATATTTAATTAATTTAATAAAGTGACTTGGATTATAAAAATATTTAATCAAGTCACTTAATACATAAAATAAAATAATGTTCTAGAAGCTTCTGGAGTAAATGGAGAGAAAAGAATAAATAGGCACCCCAGGGCTTCATTCTAATCAATTAGTTGTTTATTTCTCTCTTGATATCAGATTGTGATTCAATCACATGTGCATTGTAGAGCCTAGGGTTTCTGCAATTATCACAACTGGCCATTGAGAACGAAAACTCTCAATTGGTACGCAATTTTGAGGGTGTGAAATATCATCTAAATTATTGCAGATTGGAGGTGACATCACAGTCATTTCATCAGGGCGATAATCTGTGGCTTAAGGCCAATTTTGTGGTTTTTGCATCACTGCTCATTGAAGGATCAGCTAGTGTGGAATTAATTGCCACCTACACAAGCATTGCAGAACTGAAGACTTGTAACTCATTGATCAGTTGTTGTTCATCAAATTAATGTAGTAATTGAGAAATTTCGGAAGAAGCTAGGGAGGAGAATATTAACAGTCCAGAATTCGATTCATGCCGCAGGTCTGAGGGTTTAAGGAAATTATAAACAGCGATTTATTTTTCAAGCAAGTAAGAACTTTGTCATCCGGCCCGGGCAACCTCCCTCATGATAATTCCGTTAACATTTGAAGATCAGCATGGTATCGCAGGACTGGAGGATTTGCGGGTGACTGCATTGTTTCCGTGCTAAGATTTAACGCGGAACACGAGCCAGATTGGAATCGCTTTGCCACGCAATTGTTATACAAGCAGACATCACAGGCCGCACCAGGGTTGGGTATTCGCGGTGATAGATTTATTTAAGGAGGACGAGGTGTGAACAGACAGGAGGGAAGAATCACACATTCCAAACTCATCTTTCCGTCTTTTTCCTTCAGCGATGCTTCAGTATGGAGAGTAAATGAATTTAATCGGAGGTTGGAATCAAAGGCGAAAGATTCACAACCGATTGAGTATGGTTATGTTCGATTAAGCTTCAATCTGGGGTGGCGACGAATATCGATCCTCTATGATAATCGACGGGTCAAGGGCGCACGGGAGGATATAACTCACGGCACAGCAGCGACGTCCCAACGAGATTTGGCAGGTCGGGCGAGGAGCGATCTGTATTGGGTGATTTACTAGGAACGACTTCAACTCAGCCAGGCAACCAGGGAGAAAAGCATTCATATAACTCAAACACAACGGCAAACACACCAAAATTATTATGCAGATGGTGCGGACCCGGCGATTCCAAAGATTCCAAGTGTCCAAAGTCTGGAGTAAACTTGATCACTGTCGGCACGGATGTAGAGGAGGTTCTGGCAATTACACGGAGGCAAGCGGAGGAAAAGAGAAAATTGGGAGAAGCGCAGGCGAAAATTGCAAAGGCATCGTCGGCGAGGACATCTCAGTTGAAGGACATCACCGGCACCTTGGCAAGGAACTTCGCAGAACAAAACATTGTACGACGGATCTTACAAACAAAGATACCGGTCAAGATAAGTGACCTCCTTCTCACAATGCCCCAGTTACGGACGGCCCTCTTGAATCATACACCGTTTTCGAAAACAACGGAGGACACAAGAAGGGTCAATAGAGAAGTGATGACAATAGACCCAATGCTCCTGGCACTCACCTCCGAACGGCATCCGACGGTCGTCGAGATGGGGATTTTGGGAAATGTTTTGACAGAGACAATTGTTGACGGAGGGTCCGGCGTGAATGTCTTACCGGAGGATACTTGGAAGAAGTTGGGGAAGCCGACGCTGTGGCCACCTACATTCCAATTGCTCACGGCGGACCAGCACGGGATCAAACCGTTAGGAACCTTGAGGGCGCAACCGGTAACCATTGGTACGCAACCATTTTTATTGGATTTTGTGGTCATTCCATTGAAAAGAAAAGGATATGCTATTCTGGGACGGGATTGGTTGGTGCAAGCAAAAGTAAAACATGATTGGAAACGAAATACCCTATCAATGGAGCGCAGAGGCAAAAGATTCACAATTGACCTGCATACACAAATAGTCGGTGAGGAGGCAGCATCGTCAGATTCAGAAAGTGACGATGAAGGAAAGAGGAGAATGGAACCAGACGAAGGAGTATTGAGACTTGACAGAGGATCGAATGACGACGACCTGGACTCGGTGAATGGCCTGTTCCACTGGCAGATAGAAGACTACAAACTGTTTCCGAGTTGCAATATGTTAACGGTCGACGAACGTGACAAAACACAGGAAAATGAATGTCCGGAGGAATGCAAGGAAGTTGAGGGGAAGAACATACAGTTTGAACACAGAAAAATGAAAGATCCCACTGTCCGGTACATGGTGAATGGACCGCGCGGAAAGAAAAGGTTACACCGCAGCATAAAATTAGTGCAAGGGCACCGACAACAAGGAAATAATCCAGTTGCGCGACGACCGCAGGCACAGTGGGCGACGGAGGTGGCACAGAACAGACGTAAGGCGTACGACGGTCGGAATGAAATCAAAGTGGAAAAGTTTAAGGCCAGATGGCTTGGACCATATTAAATCTGGGAGGTCGGCGACAATCGAGTGGTAAAGTTGGGAACATTGGACGGGCAAGAGGTACCTCACGCAGTCAATGATTCCTACCATGCCAGGAAGATGCCATCACCATCACAGAATGATCAGATGATTCCCTTGTCGTCGTCGTTGCAGAATGGCGACGCATGGAGGCAAAATTGAGGTGCTGTCTTTTAATTTTATTTTATTTTTGTCAAAAAAAAAAAGAAAAAAAAAATTTTAAAAATTTAAAATTTTTTTTAAAAAAAGGACCCTGCGGAGGACCCCGCGGGAAGAGTCTATCCGCAGGTGGAAAAAGCCCCGCGGGCAGAGTTTGTCCGCGGGTGAAAAAGTCCCATGGGCAACAACCTGTCCGCGGGTGAAGACAAAGGCCCCACGGGCAATAGCCTGTCCGCGGGCGTGAAAGGGAATGGCCCCGCAGACAGTCTATCCGCGGGTTAATAAAAGCCCCACGGGCAGCCTGTCCGCGGGCATAAAACTTCTAAGTTCTTCCACCAGAAAGGCCGTAGGTAAAAAACACTTCCGCCAGACTCCATTCCCTCCTCTAGCCAGATTCCTCCGCGGGGAAACAGAGACATAAAGAAGAGTGCTTGTTCTACCAGAAGGAGAAGCTCAGGGTTTTGTGAGGAGTGGAAAAAATATGGCATATTTAGTTGGGGCGCTTTTGAGTTTAGCGGCAGCACAGTAAAATTGCAGGAGCCAAAATGGAATCTACGTAGGGAAGGAGAAGAATTTCTGTGTGCAGAGGGATTTGTGGTGGATTGTAGAGGAACCAATAAAAAAAAAAAAAAAAAAAAAAAATTGACAACAGATTCAAGTTGTTCAGAATGAGTTACAGATGGTGCCAAAGGGAAAGGGACGCATCAGTGGTTGCCAGAAAGAGTGTAGAGTCGGCAGAAAATGGCAGAAATGGTGTGTTCCGTGCAGTTTTGTGTGGGTTTCGAAGTGGTAATTTGGTCTTGGCGCTGCCCCAGGACCCTGCGGGGGCGCTGCCCCTCGACCCCGCCGGGGGCATTGCCCCCAGGACCCCTAGTCGTTGCAGATATTAGTCGTGGGAGTCTGACCAGTTGAGAAGAGTTGAAGTTGCTGCAGGCATGGACTTTCTGTGTACTAGAGGCACTCGGAGTAGGTGTTGGCCGGGAGGCTGTCTTGGTGGATGCGTAGAGAGCTCGAAAGGAGCTAATCATCCAATTGGAGGCAGTGCAGCGACACTTAGCTCGGTGGACCCAGTGTTGGAAGCAGAGAAAGCAGCACGGGTGGCTATCAAGGTCAGCTTGAGGAGACAGTATTGTGTTAGCAGAGGCTCCAGATGTAACAGGATGAATGTGACAGTGATGTGTCAGAAGCAGATTTATCTTATTGTAATTAGTCTGTTAATGTATTTTGTTGTTAATTTGTTTAAGATATTTTGTAATTGTCGTCCGGAGACGACTTTTCTTTTTGGGGGAGATGGTGTTAGCCGACTGGATGGTTCCAACGGTGTTTCTGTAGCCGACGGGGTGATGTCCAGCGGTGTTTCTGTATTTTGTAGCCGACGTCGTCGGTAAATAGTTTGTAGCGGATAGAATATTTGTGGCCGACGAACTCCTTCGGGAAGGTTCGGCGGTAGTATTTATATCTCGTCTGGGATCATTGTAGATCATCTATCATCTACTATTGCGAATATTATGAAGCCTAATGTATGTTTTGGCATATGCGAATATAATTCTGCTATTCTGTTCCATTGTTTGTATGCGTTGATTTCTTTACCAGTACGGTAAACACAAATGTGGCAAAGTTTTCTTGCATATAACAAAAGATGATTTTTACAATAAGGGGGCACTCTTTTATATAGGCAAAGAAGTTGAGAAAAAGATGGAGGAAAAAGTGGGAGTAACTCAACCAACTTTGACCAAGTCTAACTATAGAAGAAAATAAAGGGTTACATGCAACTGCACATGCAACTCGCATTACATCTTTTTACATACATGTAACTCGCATTACATGTAATTACACTTTTTCATGTAATGCATCTTCTCCAACTACAAACATAGAAGAAAAAAGAAGACGGAAGAGAGTTGAAACAATTCTGAAGGGCCTTGTAATTGACGATGCAATCCCAGATGATCACAAGATTGAGAGTTCATGTATTTTGTACTGCTGCATTCACCTTGATAACCATAGTGTTGCGTCTTTTGATAACCTCTAGCTCTCTTTGATGAATTGTCCATTGTCATTTGAAAACTTGATGTGATCCAGTTTTTCTCGTTCAAGTTGTCATGAATTCTCCTTCGTAGATTGACACATTCTAGATTCTCTGACACTTTGAAAACCTTTGACGATGTCTAGATGTAAACTCGGAATAACTTTCCATCAGCATCTTTAACTCTTTTTTTTTGGCTATAAAGTGTTTGACGCATGGGAATGCGTGCAAATGGAGATTGCTGATTTTCAAAATGTGACTTGGGCTTTTGAGATGTCCTTGCACGAAAAATGGATTACATGTAAATGCAACATGTAACGGAAGGTGGAGGGTGAAATGAGATGCAAGTGTGAGTGAAAGATACACTTTACATGTATATGCCGATGAAGGCTAAGATGGAAAGCATGGAAAGATGCGGAAACGTGTTTGCTCATGGAGGTGTGAATGCATATGGAGAGGCAAAAATAACATCTTTTTGACTTTTCAAAAAGTGACTTTTAGTCAAAATCAGACCTTTTTGATGCAATTACTCGTAAGACATTTCATGTAATTGTGTCGTGCGAATGGAAGCAAAAGGTGAGATGGGTGAAAATGGAAGTGAAAAATGGGATTACATGTATATGTGAATAGCGAATGGGATGAAAAACATGTAGTTGCATTTCGTTGAGTGAGAGATGAAGTGTTGTGACATGGAAATGGAAAGTGGAGCGAAGTGAAACGTGCTCAAGTTCTTGGGAAAGAACTTGCAATTTCTTCCAAAATGGAGAAAAAACCGAAATGCAAACAAGCAAGACACAAAAATAAGCACAAAATAAACACATGCCTTTGGCAAAAGACTCAAACATGTCAACAAGGAAGCCACTTCAACATACAAATTCGAATTTGGAGTTTGGAGAAATTCCAAAAGTGTGAAAATGAGAGTTTTCATCTTTTTTAAAGGCAAAATGCCCTTTTCATGGCATATATATGGACAAATGGGCAATTTCAAGCTAAAATATGCATGGAAATAGCAAGATAAGCACAAATGAAATAGCAAAAAAGAAAAAGTCCACTTGCATGAAGATCAAGTGCCAAAAATGAAGGAGAAAGAGCCAAAATAGCAAGTTTTATAGACTTAAGACCAATTCTCCCTTAAATCCGGATTTTCAAACAACCTTTTGACTTTTTCCACATTTGCATGTAATGAACATTCAATAGTTGAATTTGACATGAGAAGGTCAAAAATGTGGTCTCTAAAGACAATATCATGCATTTAAAACTCAAAAACAATCCCTCTTGATCAAAAGTATGGGCTGGAAATGCATCTTTTTGAGTTTTTTGAACAAAAATATGACTCTTTTATGCAAAAATCTGGGCCATTTTTGCAAAAACGTGGCCAAAAAATGCATTTTTTGAGTTATTTTTGACTTGTGAATGCAAAAACGACTTCCCAAATGCATATACATGATTCAAAATGCAAAAAAGTGGCTTCTAAATGTATAAAAGTGGATTAAAACCCCAATTTTCTGGGCATTTTAAGCAAAAACGTGATTCATCATGAAAGTTTCAAAAATGTTTTTGAGGCAAATGAATCCATTTTAGAAGCAAGGAAACTCATTGCCATGCAAAAACATTTCAAATGGAACAAATCCCATGCAAATCCATTGAGTAAAACTCAAGTTATGAGCAAAAATGAAGAAATTTGGAGTTTTTCTTCAAAAACGTGCCCTAGATTTGGACTCCAAAAAAAAACGTTTTTCAACTCATGGAACTCATTTTTTATGAAGGCAAAATGATCACCACTCCAAAACATTTTGAATGCAAGTGATTTCATCCAAATACATGGAGAAAATCTCTAGTTATGATCAAATTCAGAGGTTTTTGGAGCAAGAACATGTTTTCTTCACAAAATAGGACATTTTTATGTTCATTACATATTTTAAAAAATGTTGGAAGGCAAAATCAAACCTTTTAGAGTCCATTGCATGTTTTAAAATATGTCTTCATACATAATCTCACTTTTTGAAGCTCATTGCATATTTTAAAATGCGTAAGACTCCAAAATCAAACCTTTTGGAGTCACTTACATGTTGTAAAAACATGTCTCACCTTTTTTATGCACAAGCACAAAAACTCAACTTTTCATGTCATTGTATCAAAAAGGTCCACTTTTACAAGCTTTTGATGTAATGCCATAAAAAATGTTCTCAAAGTGAGTTTTTATATGCAATAACATGAAAAGTTTCCACTTTTTATATAGTTTTTTTACATGCATATGCACATAAAAAGTCCACTTTAAGGCTTTTAAGTTATGCATTTCACTTATTTTTATAAAAATGTCATCAATATGGGTCAAAAATAACATTTATGCATCATATTAATTAATATAATTCATAAACATTAAGTTAAAGTGAGATTTATATAAGTATTTGATTTAAAAATCAAAAATTTAAAAAGTAACTATATAGTTCTATAGTCACTTTAAGTGAAAAATTAAAAAGTAACTCAACTTAAAACTATAACATAAAGTACACTATAGTCACTTTAAGTTATAAATTTTAATGAAAAATAACTTTAAAACATAACAAAAAGTGAGTAAATGTTATATTTTTGAAAAAGTGAATGTCAAAATCAAAATATAACATCATTTTTTTAATTTGTGTTGTTGCACCTTAAATATCCACTTTTGAGGCACTAAAATAACCATATCTCTTGACTGGCAACTCCAATCGACTTCTGGGTTAGACTAAATCGAAGGGGAAAACGAAATGCATGACATGAGCAAAACCAAAGGACCAAAAACAAGCAAAAGCAAAGAAACGACTGTGAAGGCTTCAAAAATCAAGCAAAGGCTTGACAGAAAGCAAAACAAAAACGACTTGACAAAGGCCTTCAATAAAACAATTTGATATTTGAATTGAAATGGATCGATCAATCAACATTAAGCAATTGAATATCAAATTCAAGCTTAGAGAAACACAAAACTAGCTTGAAAAAGTTTCGTGCTATTACCTACATTTTGTGGTGACAAAATGTAGGACAACAGTAGGCAACTACATTGTTATAATTTTTTAGCATTAATCAGCAACTAAGATGTATTTGGAGTGGCCATTCTTGAAAATGTGATGCTGATATTAATCGATAGTATTGAATATTAAATGAAACCTGAAACCTGAATATTGTTTGTTGATAGCATCAAGTTTACTAAAACCATTCTATATTTGGCTGCTAACTTTGTTATTGGTTGAGTAGCCTGAATTACAATATTTACTTATTGGTTGATGTGATATTTCACACACTCACAAAATATCTTCAAAAAATGGAACAAACTGGGGCAGACCCTTACACGTAAAGAACTTCAGCATGTACTTGCCTATTATATAATACAAACATAAAAAAACCTAGCATATCTTTGCAACAACTTGTATTAATAGAAACATCACCAAAGAAAGTTCATTTAAACTAACATATCTTTGTATAATTCATTGTCCTTCCAAACAGCATGACCAGTATGTTTCTTCCAACTCAATACAAAACTAGTGGTTTATTTTCAACACATCCTTGGGTTCTTAAAAACTAAAATCACTGTGGAATAATGAATATCCAACCTGGTATTGCAGGATGTAGATAACCAAAGCAGCGATGACCTGTTCCCAATCTTCGCTTCAGATCATAAAGGTTGCTTATGGGATGTACAGCCTATGCAGTTTGTTTAATATCATTTTGTCAACATGTGTCAGTATCTTTATCTAAGTGATGGCAAAAAGGACACAACTAATTGCCAATAAAATACCTCATATGCCACAATCTTTTCTAGCAGAGATGCAGGATCATTCCAAGTAATACGATGGAGTTCCAAAACAGCTGGACTAAGCCATGTTGCTAGCCTCTCCTTCAACTCTGAATCCAAGGCTCGCAATGATGGAATATGTTCCTCCCTAAGGTATTTGCATAAGTGCATTATTGAGATGAATGCAGAAATATTTCCATAGATAATATATGCACATCAAAAATCATGAATCATAAATGGTCTGGACTATATATAGATAACTGGAGTAAGTAAAACCAACAATACTATAAACATAATTCAATTGAGTACTACTCTCCAAACATAATTCAATTAAGTACTACTCTCCACCAATGGGCCAAGATTGGTGACTGGAATATCGAAAACAAATAAAAGAAAGTAATAAAACAGATTGCAGATGCATCTAGGGGGAAAACTTGACCATATCAAAATTTTAAATGAAAAACTAAAAGAGAGAGGAACAAGAGGTGAAAGAAGTCCATCTCTAAGAGTGGGTAATGATTCAAAAACTCTCACATGGAAGACAAAGCTTGACATAAAGAAACTTCTTGTCAATTCATTAAGAAATTATTTTGATGATTTTAGTAAGTCAAGGGGAAGTATGAACTTGAAAGTCAAGATTCAGAGTGGAAAGGTTGTCAAAGTAGTGGAAATGAAAGTATCAAGTAGCAGAATGACTACAAGGGCGCACTTCCAAAGATTGCAAATGTCCAAGTGCCAAGAAGACATAAACCCAGCACTTTTTGTTTGTTTGTCAAAGTAAAGGTGAAAAATAGACTAGGGCATGGAAAAGTGATAGCCATGAAAAATGTGCACTTTTATTGTTGAAACCAAGGCACAATGTCGTCAAAAAGACTATGGCATGGAAAAGTCATAGACATGAAAAATGCGCACTTTTACAGTTGAAACCAGAGTGCTATGTTGTAAAGGCCTAAGGGTACAATTTTGCTAGGTTAACCACCTGATAAGTAACCACCTCCAAATGAGTGCATTTTTTTATATTAGGATAGTTAAAAGGGCTGGATACAACATATATACAGTTCAAACTTGGAGCACTGTAATCAAAAGAACATGTCCTAGTTCAGCTATCAGCTATGCCTAGACTGCATACATGACTTATCAAAAGGTAGTTGTGCTTACAACTACATTTCCACTACAATGTTTACTGAGTCCTCACCATATTACATCAATCATACCAGAAATAGATACTGCTAACAAACAGCCTCATGAGACTATGGGATTGTGACTGGAAGCTGACTGATCACAGTCATAAGCATCAACTGCAGAAGGGATGGTAGCACCAGCTTCCCAACTGGAAACATCTATCTTAATGGTACCTGTGTCCTTGGGAGCATCCTGCTCACAAATGATATTAGACTTGTAATACCCGTCCATTTTTCTATCATTGTATGTTTCCATGTTAAACTCTATCAGGTTCTTCAGTGCATACATTATTTTTTTAGTAATCTTTAAAACGTAATACTTTGATAAGTATAGTAATGGATTATATCAGTTAGTAAAGATTTCTTATTTGCAAGGATGATACTTTAGTTACTCTTAGTTAGTAAATAAAATTACTTTAATGATGATGTCATATGATATGTCTTCAACTAATGATTATTGTATATTCATGATGATGAATTGTTCATATTAGAATATTGTGTTATTTATGCTCATGATTTATTTATAGTACTTACCCATGCTTGCATGTGTATAGTGTGTGTGTCAGCTTTACATTACTGTCAGAGGTGCCTGATGTGGTTGAGGGAGAGTGTCGTAGTCACCTGCAAGTCAGAATCTGCACAATATACCACTCCCTGCTATTGCCTGTTTAGTTTAGATATATATGTACATCTGCATGCTTGTCTTTTAGAATTGTTAGGATAAGCATGCCGTATTGCAATAACTCAATGTTAAGAATGGGGAAATAATGTTCAGGTCCTGAGAAGGACATGCTTGTCTTTTAGAATTGTTAGGATAAGCATGCCGTATTGCAATAACTCAATGTTAAGAATGGGGAAATAATGTTCAGGTCCTGAGAAGGACATGTATCTGATTGCCTATCTTTTCTAAACTCCTGAATTTATCTTTGCATGTCTTGTTTGATTTTGCATTTTCGTCAGTTTTGCTGGTGTGGTTTTATGTGGATTTGGCTATGTAATTTACTTGGTAAATTATTTAATTATGATTTTTGAATTAAGCATATGATATTAGAATTATTAGATATTATTTGATTAAAAGAAAAATACTAAAATATGATGATATTTAATTAAATGGGAATTAATTAAGTTCGTTCTTAAATTTAAAAAGACTTAATTTAAAAGTCTAGTTTGGAATTGAGTAAAGCAAATTAAAATATGAAAGATTTAATATTGATTTATTGTAATTATTTAATTAATAATGATTCAATTAGAGTTGCATTTAAATAATGGAGTTTTATTATTATTAATTCAACTAATGAATTATGCTTTTAAAAGTGCTTGCAATATTAAATAAAGTGGAGAAAATAAAATTAAAAAATATTTTAATTAGAAAGTGTTTTGGATGTGCATGAGAGAGTTTAATAATTAAAGTAAATAATCATAAAGAAGAATGTAATGGATAAAAAACATTTAAATATAAAGAATTAAATGAATTATATAATGTGAACCAATATAATTATAATATAGTTAAATCAATAATATTAAAAATATGAAAATTAAATTAAATTTGTTGATAATTTAATAATCAATAATAATTAATACTAATAAATTAAATGAATATAAACAGAACAAAAATAAAATCTATATAAAATAATAAAATTGGAATATAACATAATTAAACTTAATTAAGTTAGTGAAGGGTGAAAGGTTGAGAGGCATTAAAGGAAAAGTTGCGACTCCCTTAAACATGAGACATAAAAAGGGAGAAGAGAATGTTAGACTAACCACCAACCTTCCCCTTTGGGATTCATGACATGGTTTAACCACCTCCTGTGTTCTATAAGTCTAGTGGTTGTATCGGGCACTAACAGGTCGATCTTTTGGTGTAACGGCAACTCTAGCTTGTAACAGAGAATTTCATTTGGAAGGAGGTGAGAAAAAGGAAGAAAAAAGAGTATGTGAACTAACAAAGTATATTAAATCTAAAAGGTTGTGACTCTTTTAAAGGGGCGGAAATAATGAAAAATTTAGACTATTTTGTGATTCTTTTAAAGGGTGGTAATTATGAAAGGCTTTGAATCTTCCAAAGGGAAGCAATAATGAAGTTTTGTGACTCTTCAAAGCAATAGTAATTGTAAAAACATTGTAACCAATGCAGAGAGCAGACATGACGAAGAGGTGTAACACTTTTCCACCTTGGAAGATATAAAGGAACAATGTTACATTTCCGAGACCAAGTAGGGAGACAAATTTGGCGAATAGTATATTATCTCAAAGGCAATAATGAAAATTGGTGAATCAATTCTAATGAAAGTTTGGTGACATTTTCAATAAAGGAAATTTCATTCCAAGACAAAAGGGAGGAGCAATGATAGAAGATTATTAATCATATTTTGAGAGAAAAGCCAAAGTAAACAATGATCTTGAATGGGAGCATTACAATGGTATCAAAGCCTAATACTACCATCCTGCAAAGTAAAGATAAACAGTGAATCATCAAATAAGAAAGTATTTAAGAGAATATGCATCATTCAATCACAAGAGAAAAGACAATATCATTATTCAGTGTTAGACAACAAAACAACACAAAGGTTTGACAAATCTCCATTTCAAAAAAGAGAGACATATCATAGCAATGATATCTATTAAGAGCAATGCTAACGAATAAAATAGAAGGAATGCTGTAATATTTTAAAAAACAGTGATTATTATGGAGCAACATCTGGAACTCAAAGTTAAAAGAGTTAGTTTCAATATTTAAGAAGATGCCTCAAGAAACATTACTATGATTTCCTTCTGAACAAAGATCAAAATATAAGGATTTGTTATAGTTTGCAAAAGATGTCTCTTTTATAAAGGCAGCAGTAGCACTTAAAGAAAGCACGTTTATAAGGACCAAGGAATAAAAGAAAAAAAGGTGTATTACATAAAGAAATATTTCTTTAATACACCAGATTTCTATAAAGGAATCATGAGTTGTATAGCATATTGAATAGATTATTATCAAATTTGTGAAAGGAGGAATACTCCAATTTGACAAAGTGAAGCAATGAAGGAAAAAGACATATAAGAGAGAATTATGAAACCATGTAGGCCTTGTAAAAGTGAATTATAAAGCATACATGAGAAAGGCCCTTAGAAAGATTTATAGGAAGACTTTATGAAGAACTTATGAGTGTGGAAGACTGAGGTAAACGAGATATACATGAAATCATTTGAGAAGAAGCAAACAAAAGTGAAGCCAGGAAAGGATAAGGAATATGTTGAGATCAATTAAAGAAGATATACAAAACTTGTTCAATATAAAAAATAATGGAGAAAGATAAAAGATAAATCAATCATGAAGCATATGTACAATTACACTTGAAGAACGTGAACCAGATTTGTATGCATGCTTATATAGCCTTCAACACATAAGTGAAGAATAATTAAAGATTGATTAATAGTAGATCTTGATGGTCACAGCAAAGCAAAAAGCAACAACACTAAACCCTCCATTGAGTATGCCAACCCCTAAGTAGGGGCCAAGAGGCCAAATGACAAAATTTTCATTCCATGCTCTTAAAATTGATTGGAAAGGACAAATATGGATAGAGATGGATACATCCTAAAGGAATATCCATAGAGGCTTGGGAAGAGATAAAGTCTCTACCAAAAATTATAAAGATGGATAGTCCTAAAGGGGCATCCATAAAGATCTAGGAAGGGATAAAGTCTCGCCCATGGAGTATAGAGATGGATAAATCCAAAAGGGATATCCATAAAGGCCTAGGATGGGATAAAGTCTCTACCAAGAAACAAAGAGATTGATATATCTTAAAGGGATATCCATAAAGCTTGGGAAGGGATAAAATCTCTCCCAAAGGCCATAGAGATAGATGCATCCTAAAGAGATATCCCTAGAATGTAATGTCCCCATCTTTTTAGCCTCTTAGTGGAGTTCTTAGCCTTTACATTCTCCGAAGCCTAAGTGGAGGAATAAGGAGAAATTGATTAAATTAATTTATTATAAAATCATTAAATAAATTAAAATTAAAAAGTGACTTTATATTTAATTAATTTTATTGAAAGTGACTAAAGTTAAATAAATAAATAAAAAGAATCTTCTAGAATGAGGAATTAAATATTATTTTATTTCTTCCAGAAGGAGGTCCATCCATTGGAGGAAAAGAATAAATAGAGAGGGCAGCCTCATTGTTGAGCATCGAATGTGTTGCCATTTACTCTACCAACTTGTGGAGCCAAGGGTTTCTGCAATTGCTACATTGTTCGTTGGGAACGAACACTCCCATTGATTTGCATAAACGAGGTGGTGAAATATCTTTAAATCAATCTTTTCATTGTGCCAAATTTGTAGCCTAGGGCCAAGTTTGTAGAGTAAGATTGAAGGAATAAGTTGGATATTGCTACAATACAAATTTGCTACAATGTTGATTTGCTACAGTATCGCTGCTACAATGTTGTCACTACAGTGACGCTGCTACAATAACGTTGCTACAGTGATTTGCTATAGTGAAATTCAGAGTTTGGAGCAATTACAGGTTTTTATCTATTACATTTTGCATTGTTTGAGAGTAGATATTTAGGGCATTGGTAGGGATTTTTTAATCTGTTGTAGACTAATTTATATCAGAATTTCATTTCAGGAGTGTCAAAGGGAATTAGAATATCATTTAAATCATAGCATGCATTGCCTTAAGTCTCATTGTTGAAGATGCATATTTTCTCATTTGTAACCAATGCTCATATGTTCCAATAAAATACAAAAAAAATATTTGCATCGCCATTGTTAGTCATTTGGAGTTTGCAAGCATATCTCTTTTAGTTTGGCATTTAGGAACAATCAGCATTATATTCCTTGTGTCCAACGTGTTTGATTAAATGTCAAACGACTAAATTATTAAAGAATTTGGTATTTGCTGAAGTTATAACCTGTTGGGGTTATTATATTGGTAACAAAGCTAAATCCTACCATCCTGAGGATTTAGCAATCACATGCAGCCACCTAGGGTTGGCTCTCACAAATTTTATACTCAAAAGGGAACAAGAATTTGACAAGCAAGCCCACCAAGAAACAATAGGAATGAGGATAAGGAAACAAGGGAATTTTTCAAAGCAATGGTTACAGGACAAAAGCGGATGGCTTAGGCTTTGTAGGCACTCACCACCATGGTTGAACGCATGAACCTACAGGACAGACAAAATCAGGAACAAGGGGATAACAGGAGTGCAGTAAGATCACCTAGACCTCATAGAACTCTTTCCAGAACAGCAAACAGGCCCACACGTCCTGCCTTTGTTAGAGAGGAACCAGTACATGAGCCAGCAGAGGACGCTGGGGATGGGACATTTGCAGATATCCTTATGGCTACTAATGATGAATGGGAATTATTAGCACCGCAAGTGCGGGAGAGAATGACTTTTGAGAGGTTTGTGAACCAAAGAAGATAACACTACCGTGCATTCAGACAAAATAGGAGATCTTGTGGCGAGGATAATGAATTAAAGTGTGCTACAGGGAAGCTTTCCTTGACTACATTTTATGGGAATAGCAGAATGACAGTGCAAGCTTGGATTCACAAGCTTGATACCTTCTTAGCACTAAGACCTATAATAGAAGTAGAGGCAATAAAATATGTCATGCTACATTTAGAGGGAGTTGCACATGATTGGTGATACCATGGGATGGTTAGCCTTCAGCATAACCAGGTGACTTCATATCAGGACTTCGTGGACAAGCCAATAGAGAGGTTTGATAAGGAGGATCCAGAAGTCTACTTCAGGGAGTTGGCACAGTTGAGACAAAAAAGCGGATTGTCGTATTTCATTAGTGACTTTCAGAGGCTATCCGTTATGGTGTCAAATATATCAAATAGGAGATTGGTTGTTTTGTTCACTGAGGGATTATCCGAACCACTGAAGGGTTGGGTAAAAGCCTTTGATCCATTCAATTTGTAAGAAGCGATTAAGAAGGCTAGAAGTATGGAACAGGCAGCCCCAATAAACAAATTTCAGTCAAAGGGTGCATCATCTAGCAAAGGCAAACCATTCTTCAAGAAACCTGAGAGGAATGAAACAAAAGCTGAAAATAAAGATAAACCATTTGCTCCATTGGATAGAGAGACATTGAATGATTTAAGAAAGAAAAAACTTTGTTTTTATTGCAAAGGACCCTATGACATGAACCATGACTGTCCTTTGAGGCCAAAGGGGAAATCAAACAAGGTTATGTGGGCTTATTATGAGGATTCTGATTCTGAAAAGTCGGACCAGCAATCTGAAAATGAGGAATCAATTGAAGAAAAGGAAGACAGAGATGATCAAAAGTTGAACAAAATGGCTACAGGTGATGAGAAGACTAAGGGTAGACTTAAGGAGGCCCGTCTCACTAGTGTACAACAAAAGGGATCATTCAGGATGAGAGGAGTATTGACTGCTCAGTGAGTTATTACTTTGCTTGATATAGGTGCTACTCGCAATTTTATTGATTTCAGGTTGATTGAAAGGCGTGCAATACAGACAAAGCAATTTGAGGGTCTGAGAGTGGGTAGCTAATGGCTACATTCTCAAATTTGACAAGAAGATTACAGGTCTACCCCTAAAGATCAACAACTTTGATTTCAAAGCAGATTTTTATGTTGTTACCATGGGTGATATAGATTTGGTCTTGGGTATGACTTGGTTACATGATATAGGGGAATTCACTCTCAATTTGAGACATATGGAGATGAAGTTTCAGTCAGAAGGGAAGACCCATATACTTAAGACAATTCGTGACAGTGGGTTTAGGATGATGTCTTGCAGACGCATGGAGAGCTTGTTGAAACATGACCAAGTTGAGTGGGCAGCCCATTGCACTTTAATGCCATCACAGGGGTAGCAAAAATCAAAATATCACCCAGGCATACTGGAATTGAGAATCAAGCACTACAAGGTTTTTAGTGAGATACCACCTGGTAGATTGTAATGACCCCTTTTTAATTCTTTGACCTGGTAATCAAAATTTAGTATAAGTTTAGGAAGTCATTCAAGTTAAACACGCCTTGGATCCTTATCGTTATTCAAAGTTGAGGAATTGAGCATTATAATTTAATTAATTTAATTTACTTAGGAAGTTTCACCCTATAACGCCAAGCAATCTTCTCTCTTCTGGTTATGACTATCTGGAGACCGTAGATTGACGGTGCAGAGGGCGCGTGAAACAAGCTACAAGCGGCTCCCTGGAAGATACCGTCAGGTGCTCGAATTTACTCTGCCTCTCCCTCCACCAACTCCCTATCTGAAGATGTCATAGCGCAAATGAGAGCAAGGCTTCCTGAGCTATAGTGGAAATACATTTCAATGGTAATCCTTAAGATTGTTGTTAAGTGTAATGTAATGATATCTCATTATTGTTGTATACATTATTACAATTTAAAATATTTAACATTGTGTGTGTGTATATATATATAATGCTAATGCATATACATATACATATATATATATTATTATATTATTATATATTGAAATATTTGTATTGAACTAATTTCATCTTATGTAGATTTATGAATTATTTCTAGCAAACTAAAGTTGATAGATGAAAATAACTTTTGTGATACGTATGTTACAATTGATAGTACGTGTGGCTCGTTAGAGCTTTATTAACAACGAAATCTATCAACGATAATATTAATGCTTTTTGCAAAACTTGGAAATATATTATTGTGAGCGGTTTCAGATATCGTACCTTATGAAGTACGAGTGCAGTGCAGTCAGTTTGGTACAGAGATTAATTATCTCTCGTCTGTTGTGCGATCATTTGCCGGAAAGAAGATTCTTCAGCCGCCGAGCGCAGTTATAATATTATTAACCTTCCTTTCTTCGCCGGATATTTGATACTATGTTCACTCCGATTCCTCTGACTTTATTGCTTGATTTATAGATATTGTATTCCATCGTGTTCCACCCCTTTTTTGACCTAACCCTAATAATGGGTATTTATATATCTTTTGGTAGTCACGTATGTAAAGTCGTGACTTATACATATGATTCATAGTTTAACTTTATTTGTATAATTTCAATGCTTGCGTTATTATATTTATATAGTAAGCGTTTTTGTAATCATATATAAGTATCAAAATAATAATAATCAGTTGATTAGGGTTTTTCTTTCAAAGAATGTGTTTTTAATAATCAAATTATATTTATCAAACATACATAATATTTGTAATAACAAGATTAATTTATTGGAAGTTAATATATAATAGTATATTTATAATGTGAATGTTTATACAGAACTTGGAGATTATGAATTTAATATTTATTACAACTTGTATGTTATTTTGATTGAAACAATTTAAAGTAGTGCCATCATAGAAGTAAATTGATTATATCATATTTTTAAATATTTGGACTTAATACATAATATTTCTAATAGAGCAAAACATATTAATCTAGGTTCATTACATAGACCTCCCGATAGAGGTATTGAGCATATTATTGAGTTATAGGAGAGTGCTAAACCCATCATGATCACACCCTACAAGCATCCAAAGAGATTGAAGGATGAGATTGAGAATACCATCAAGGAACTACTTGCTATGGGGCACATTCAACCAAGTAAGTCTCCTTTCGCTTCTTCTGTGGTTTTGGTGAAGAAGGATGGTACTCTTAGGATGTGCATAGATTACAAAGTCCTGAACAAGAAAACTATCAAAAACAGGTATCCCATTCACGGATTGATGAGTTATTAGATGAGCTACATGGAGCATGTTTCTTCTCCAAAATTGATTTTAGATTAGGCTATCATCAAATCCAAGTCAGAGAGCAGGATATTGAGAAGACAGCATTCAAGTGTCATTGTGGCCATTTTGAGTTTGCAGTTATGCCATTTGGGCTAACAAACACTCCATGTAAAGTGCCTCGACAATTTTTGAAGTTTTATCCCTATTTTTCTACCTTAGGAATTTTGTCAAACACTTCCCTTGCAGCCTCAGTTTGCTGATGTTTGTTGTTTTGCTATGATTTTTGAATGCCAATGATATTGATGAATACAAATGATTGCAAAATAACTAATTTGAAATCAAAGTGATATGCAACTTCTTTTTATTATTTTCCAAATGCAAGTACATGAAATTATGATGTAAAATGCACACCTATAGCCAAGAGGTATTTTCACAAACACTTGGCATGCATCCTATGAATGACTATGCAATGAGACGTTTTTACAAACATTTGGCATACAAACTGAACAGCTGAATTAAGTTGATTTCCCTTCAATACTTCAATGTTTACAATGACTGAATACTTTGGTAACAAAAAGACATATATTACTTGTCAAATGTATCCATCTACAATTGCCAAATGTAAATACCAAAAGAACCTGGAATAAGTAGCTGAGATGACATGCTTTTTGGCATGCTTTTTTCGGATTTTCTTTTTCGGACTGATTTTTCGGCTCTGCTTTTTTGCTTTGCTTTTTGGGATCTGCTTTTTCGTTTTGCTTTTTCGGATCCGCTACGAAAACTGAAACCTTTCTCCTTGCCAACGGATGTCAAAAATTATATGCACGGGCTGAACAAAAATCACTAAATATTATCTCCCAATTAATCACAAATGAATTGGCTGAATACCAATTCCTCCACTCCCAACTAGGGTTGATATCTCACAACCGAAATTGGCACCTTAGAGTCTTCAAACCCTCAGGCAAGTATGCAAGCACTAAGGCTCTCAACACAATAGATGAGTATGAAACTCCAGATGTGTAAAATGACCCCCCAAAGGCTCCTTATAAAGATTTCACAAGCAACTCCCAGAAGCTTCTAGAGGAATCCAGCACTTTATTCTTTTAAGTGACTTTTTGATATTTTATTATGTTAGTCACTTTAATATTAAATCAATGAAATATAAAGTTACTTCTAATATTTCATTGTTTAGTAACCTTATAAGTAATTAATTTAATATATCTTTGCCCCCTTATTTTTTCCTTTTTAGCCTCCGGGGAAAATAAAGGCTAAAATAAAATAAGTAGCTGGTGCCTATCAAAATGGGGACATTACACTCCAGCTACTTTTCAGTCCTCAATGAATAGGGTATTTCAGCATCAATTGAGGAAATTTGTGTTAGTCTTCTTTGATGACATCCTAGTGTATAGTAGGACATGGGATGAGCATGTGCAAGACTTAGACATTGTGTTGAGCATTCTACGCAGAGAGTCCTTGTATGCAAAAGAGTCAAAATGTGATTTGGGATTATCAGAGTTATTATATCCGGGTCACATTATTAGTGCTCAGGGAGTACGCATGGATCCTGAAAAGAATCGTGCTATTATTGAGTGGCCTACTCCAATGAACCTGACACAGTTGAGAGGATTTTTGGGCTTGTGTGAGTTCTACAGGAGGTTTATTAGTGGATATTCCAGGCATGCAACACCCTTAATGGACTTGATGAGAAAGGGGGCTTTCTAATGGACTCTTAAGGCATAGGAGTGTTTTGATAAATTCAAGGAGTTGACGACTTCTTGTCTAGTGCGAGCATTACCAGATTTTAGCAAACCTTGAGCTACATTGTCATGCATTTGGCGAAGGTGTTGGAGCAGTGCTTATGTAGGCCAAGCACCCGATTGCTTATGAGAGTAGGAAGCTCAAGGGGCCTGAGAGGAGCTTCAACATTTATGATAAGGAAATGTTGGTCTTAATGCATGCTTTGGCCAAATTCAAGCAGCATTTAGTGGATAGCAAATTCAGCGTAAAAACCGACCACAATAGCCTGAAACATTTCGTGGGGCAGCGAGATCTTAATGACAGACAATAGAAATGGGTAAGTAAATTACAGGCAAATGACTTTTATATTACCTATTTCAAGGGGATAGAATGTAGTAGCAGATGCCTTGTCACAAAGACCCCACTTGAGCTTGATGACAGTTATATCAGAGGATTGGAGACATTTGATCCTTGTAGAGTATGCAAAGGATACATGGGCATTGAGATTCATAGATGGATTGATCCAAAATAGTGATTTCACCCTTGTGAATGAGCTCATCATTTACAAAGGGCGCATTTTTTTGGTGCCAAGGTCAAAGATGAGGAGGATGGTGTTGAGAGTTTATCATGACTCACCTATGGTAGTACATCCAGGTTTTTATAAAACCTACTGGCAAATTTGTGAGCATTTTTCTTGGAAAGGGTTCAAAGCTGAGGTGTTGCAGTATGTTAGAGAGTGTCCTACTTGCCAACAAAATAGACAAGAGCACTCTTACCTAGCCATCTTACTTAAGCCACTTCCGATTCCTGATAGGAAGTGGGAGCGTTTGTCCATGAACTTCATTATAGGACTACTAAGAGCCCAGGGCAGAAATTGTATATATGTTGTGGTTGATCAGCTTACGAAGTTTGCCCACTTCTTCCCAGTCACTGCTACATACACTACTACACATATGGCGGATTTATTCTCTAGAGAGGTATTCAGGTTGCATGGCTTACCTTGGAGCATCGTCAACAACAGGGACAGCAAGTTTAAGAGTCACTTGTGGTAGGAGTTGTTCAGATTGTGCAGGACAAAGCTCACTCTGAGTACTAGCTACCACCCCCAGAGAGATGGTCAAACAAAGATAGTGAACAAATGGGTGGAGGGATAACTCCGGAATTACATAGCAAGGCAACAAAAGGCTTGGGTTAAGTGGATATATCTATGTGAATATTGTTTTAATTCCACTTATCACATGTCTATCCAGATGTCACCATTCATGGCATTATATGGGTATGACGCACCCAGTTTCCTAGATTTGTTGCTATCAGATAGTAGAGTGCCCAATGTTGGAGACTTATTATAGGAGAGCCAGGACATTGTAAAGGCTCTCAAGGATAATATCACTAAGGCACAAAATCAACAGAAGCATTATGCTGATCAAAAGAAGATTGAGCGGACTTTTGAGGTAGTTGATATGGTATATTTGATGTTGCAGCCTTACCACCAATCCACTCTCAAAAAGAGTGGTGCCGAAAAACTTGAGCCACATTATTATGGGCCTTTTAGAGTGATTAGGAGAGTTGGAGAGGTGGCTTATGAGTTGGATTTGCCGACAAAGAGCAAAGTCCATAATGTTTTTCACGTGTCACGTCTCAAAAAGGCATTAGGACACCAAATTATTCCTTCTACAGTGCTTCCACCCTTGGACGATGAGGGGAAATTGGTTTTAGTACCAGAGGCTATCATTGAGTTCAAGGAGAGGAATTTGAGGAGACGTATTGACATACCATCAGGGAGTACGTGATGAAGTGGAAGGACCTGCCAATAGAGGATGCCACTTGGGAGAGAAGAAATTTTGCAGCAATTTTAGGTTAGGGCAGACTGTAATGTCCTTTTTCTCAAATAGGATTGAATAATAAATAAATAATTAAGTAATATAATTTATTTAATAACTAATAATAAAGAAGAATTTAATAGATATGTAACATTATTAAATATTAATAATTAAATGAATAAGACAATGTAAAATAATATAATTATAATATCATCAAATCAGTCATATTAAAAATATGAAAATAAAATAAATTTTGTTAATTAGTCAATAATAATTAATACTAATAAAATTAAATAAATATAAACAGGATAAAAATAAAAAATAAAATTTATATAAAACAATAAAATTGGAATATAACATAATTAAACTTAGTTAAGTTAATGAAGGGTCAAGAGGCATGAAAGGAAAAGTTGTGACCCTTAAACATGAGATGTAAAAAGGGAGAAGAGTTCATTTTGAAGGGGGAAGGAAAAGGTAAAAAGGAGTATATGAACTAATAAAGGATATTAAATCTGAAAGGTTGTGACTCTTCTAAAGGGGCAGCAATAATGAAAAATTATGACTCTTTCGAAGGGAAACAATGATGAAGGGTTGAGACTCTTTTAAAGGGTGGTAATTATAAAAGTTTGTGACTCTTCCAAAAGGAAACAATAATTAAGTTTTGTGACCCTTCAAAGGAAAAGTAATTGTAAAAATGTTGTAACCATTACAAAGAGCAAAGACATGATGAAGAGGTGTAACTCTTCTCCGCCTTAGATAAGATAAGATAATAATATTAATGTTCATGAAAAACCAAGTTTATGAGACTAAGCATACAAACAGAAGAGCCGGCCAAACTAGAAGCACCAAACGGTGACTGAGAAGAAACAAAACAAGAAAAAAGACAAGGTAAGGACTAAGGGTTCTTCCTTGTCACAAAGAAATCAGTAATAGAGGGGTAAACTTGTGATATGAAGGAACAATGTTTCATTTCTGAGACAAAGGAGATAACTTTGGGAAATAATAAATTACTCTCAAAGGCAATAATGAAAATTGGTGACTCAATTCTAATGAAAGGTGGTGACTTTTTCAATAAAGGAGATTCATTACAAGACAAAAAGAAGGAGCAATAATAGAAGATTATTAATCAAATTTTGAGAGAAAAGCCTAACTAAACAATGATCATAGAGGGGGCCATTACATTTAGGCCCAAATTTATGGATTTGAGGCCAATGAGTCCAGATGTTAAGGGCTCCTCATTGGAGTTAGCCCACATGGTTGAATTATAGGCCCACACACTCAAAACAACCAGATTTTGCTAAAGTGGGGCCACACATCAGCAACTAAGGCTGCATGTTAAGAATATATAGCCAGATTTAGGTCTCCACATTTGAATTAGGACCATAGCCTTCGTGATGAAGCCATACATTTGAGGTTTGGGATCTATGCACTTGATTTAAGGCCCAGAGGTTACTGATTTAGAGGCTTCTCCCACTTAATCCAAGGTCTGCTTTAGGACTGAAATTAAGGCCTAGGCTGATTGGATTCAAGGCCTGTTTAGTCAGCCTTAAGGCTTAATGATTGGTTTTGAACACCATATGATTAAATCCATTTCCCTTCTTGGAGCTTCAACTTTTTGCAAAAAATTTGAAGTTCCATTCATGAAGAACAAGGGGGATGTGTATGAGATTTAAATCATTGGTGGCCTCAAAATGAAAGGCTAGTTTTAATATTTTACAATCTTCTACACAAAAGCGAGCAGAGCCTTTATTAAATCACCTTAGCAAGCAAAATACTTCTACACAAAAGCGAGCAGAGCCTTTATTAAATCACCTTAGCAAGCAAAATATTTCTTACAAAGATAAACCTCTCCATCAGCGGATCAAGGGATAAATTTATTTCATTAAGAAAAGTGAAAGGCTAATTTTATTATTTTACAATCTTATACACAAAAATGAGCAGATCCTTTATAAAATCACCCGAGCAAGTGAAATATTTCTTACAAAGATAAATATCTCCATCAATGGATCAAAGGGATAAATTAATTTCATAAAGAAATAATTTAATATTTCTCGATAAGGATTAAAAATTGAGCCAGATAACTTTACATACAAGGAGAACTTGGAGCCATGATAAGTTAAACCCAAAGCATCAAGAAGAAATATAGTGTTGGCCTTTCATTTTTATTTTCATTTAGTATACACTAAGGGATCATTTCGAAGAGACAAATGATCGGGGAGGTTGCAGAAGTGTTATACCGATGGGGCAATATCTCGTCAATGGATGAAAACAGAGGAATAAAGTAATTTAAAAACATTGTAAGCGCTTGCAGAATAAATAAAAGGTTCAATATTTAAATCATTATGATTTAAATATTAATGTTTGTAGAGGCACAAGAGTTGATTTTATCCTTGGTAAAATTATTCTAAGAATAATTAGACTCTCTTCCTCGCGATTAAGAGAAGGTCAAATAGCAGGACCCAGCACATAGTGGAAAACAAATGGTAAATCAAGGATGAAAATATGTTATAAGTGATTAGACCATCTATGAATTACCACGAAGAAATTATTTTAAAATTTCCAGCACTCAAGACACCAAGAATAATAAATCAAAGTTTGTGGGGCCCCATACTTTGTCACATAATTCAAGGATAAAGTCCAAAGCTATTTTAAGTACTTTCAAATGAATTGTTGTTGAATCCTTAAAATGTGGAGGATCAAAAGATGATCTAGTGTGGTGGGTGCAATATTTAAATACCTTCATCAATCAGACTGAAGGGCACACGATTATACAGCAAGGATGACTCACTATGATAACAGCCTTACCAATTTAAAACTTTTTATCCAAGCAATTACTTTAATAACCTTAGATGCTGAAATAGATAATTATGCACATGAATGATTTACGTGGAAACCCAATGCAGGAGAAAACAACGGCAAAATAATTGTTTTTATATAAGCTTGTTCGTTTACAATGTTTTGTAGGCTCCAACCTAATAGAGGCTGCAACCCCTATGTCTATGAGCACCGACTCACTAGAAGCTCCAACTCCCACACTTCGCAAGCTTTGGCCTACTAGAAGCACCAACCCCCACTGCTGTCTTCGTGAGCACCAAGCCACTGCACACAAACTTATTCTCCACCTTAATAATATTGCTTACTCAACTGATGATGGATATCTTTAGTACACAATTCCTCTTCTTATATCTGTATGAATCCTTCTGACAAACCCTTTGTAATCATCTTCACAGTTCTATTATAATTCATTAACATCTGTCCATAAAAATCTTCAGATATATGCAATCAATAATTTGCTCCAACTCCTTTAATATAACTTTAATGCCTATTCATATTTATGTTCTAAATCTGCTCCTGACTGGACTGATATATTCCTTCTACCTTCTCTTCTTTCACATTTTATCTCCACAACTGCTTTGTTCATCTTACCCTGATTTCTTCCACTCATTTATTTTCAGTTCTTTCTTCCTCACCCATATTCCTTTATAGCTCCTATCTCTTCTTTACAAACTCCTTATGTTTCACACACTCTCTTCTTATTCATTTCACTTTCAATATTTGTTCCACTCTATTCTTTGCAAATCACGTATACTTCTTTTATATCTTATGCACGAGAGACATTGCTTTTCAATAAATGAGTGCACCCTTTCATTAATAAATCTTTAGTTACTGTATAAGACATCGCTTTATAAATCGTTGTGTTATTTGATGTTTGAACCATTCTAACGTTGCTGCTTGATTTAATTTTATAATAATATTATTTTATTATTATTATTTTTGTCACCATGCACAGGTTCTTCCAACATTGTAATCTAAGCTTTTCGAATGCCAAATTGACTTTTCATATGTTAATCGCTGAAAACTTTATCGCAGGTTATTAGGTGACAGAAATATATCAACTGTATATATGTTGCTGTTACCTGTTGACTGGATATTCTTCAGTCACTAAGATACACGCTGCCTTCAATGATTAACAAATATTAATATCACTGCTAGATGTGAACTCAACCTTCAAGACTTATCAACGACATACAGTTATCTGATGTTAGTATTCAATTCTGACTTTGACGACTCCCGACAGCATACAACTTTAAATTATCTGGCCTTTAATCGCTACATAGAAGGCTCCAAATAGTTCTGTCATATCCAGAACTGATGGCATATGATTCATATTTCTTGTCATATCGCTGCCCTGTCATTTCTTGTCATGCCTTCACCAATCTAGAAACTCCTTTATGTGGTTGGAGATTAATTTCAGCACAGTTGCTATTGCTGCCACTGAAATTTATTTTGATCACAGGTATGTAATATATATTACTGTCATATACAACTTCCACTGCCATGCGGCTTGGGGTCAATATTAAATTTGGTGTTATCTTCCTTACATGACGTGGCAACCTTATTTATTGTTATCGCCATATTTCATATCAGAGCTCAAACAAGTGACGCAACTCCTCTGTTATATCTTCATTGCTCAACTTCTTACCATTGCTCTGTACATGGTTGCCTGATATCTTTGAACCATTTACGGTCATTGTTTATGTGCATGCATCTATGGTCTTGAAATATGGTCAACATGTTTATCGTGCCAAACTCTCAACCGGTGCAAAGTCAATTCATACATTCTGTTCAACTTTTTGCTTTATCATATATGCTTGTTCAACATATTCATCAATTTGTTAAAATTCCAAACTATGCTTTAAAACTCCTGATACATATGCTTTATCGTTTTTTTTTAAACATAACACTTGTCAAAACTCCATATTTGAATTCCTTAAGAACATTCAAACTTCAGACTCGTATTCATAATCCGCCTTGCATCCTTTCTATGTTGTTAAGTCACTTCCTTAAGCATGTCGCTGCCTTTGGTATATTTGCTATTGAAAACTCCACAGGTGTTAAACCATACATGTCAGTGATGTATACATATTTCATTTACATCTTAATGCATATAATAATGCCTTAGTTTTTGTCACATTATAATTATCTTCAACATGCAGGGTTCACGTATCTTTGAGATTTACTAATCTTGATAGCACTATTGACATCAATCATGATATTCTATTTTGTACTTTTGACATTGATGATGGTTACTCTAACAATCTTGTCCTTGCTTGTGAAGCCCTTTGACATCAATGACAATACTTCCATCACAAACAAACAAGGACAATAAATATCTCTCTTTGAAAATACGCATTGATGTAACATTAGTCGTCTAACAAAGGAAAAAGTGTATCATCGAATGCAATGTTATATCGATAAGAAAGTTGCACTTTGCTCTGAACCACAAAGTTTTCAGAAAATCGAAATATTGAAAATGTTTTAACAGACCCTCATAGCCTGGTAGACAGGTACAAATATTAAATCTGGAACCTTGGACAAGGCATATAAACTGTTTTTAGCATGCCTCTATAAAATATGGTCCCATGTAATGCCATGACTACAGGATATACTTGAAATGAATTTGCAACAGAGGTTTGAAACTTTCATACAAATGCAATTGGCTGGAACATTAACCTAAGATACCGATTCGTGGGCGTCAGGGGTGGCTTCCGCATCCTAGGCGAACGGATGCTGGATGCACGTGGAAGTTGATACTCAGCTTCCTCGTGCATTCGGCTGCCTGCAGCTGGCTTCCGACCAGCACCCACAGGGCATCTGGGCACATCCGCGGGCCCAGTGCCAGCTACGCCCAAAAAAACAATAAAAAATAATATTTTTTCACTTAAACTTGCATTAAGACATGTGATGAAAGCATTTTTAAAGCATTTTTTCACTATGAAACCCTAAAACGACCCTAGAAGTCAATATAGAAGCATTCACAAGAGTCATTTTAGAACTTTGTTTGCACCTACAGCCACTCCTTCATTGTGAAGCTAAGTTCAGCATTTTCGAAGAGGATCTATCGAAGAGGGAGAGATAGCTTTCTCAAAGAAGTTTAAACCATTCAAAATAAGTGATCAATCCTTTTCTCGAGTATTTAGATGAATTTTTTGAGTTTTTGATGATTTTTTTCAAGTTCTTGAAGATTTTTTTAAAGTTTTTTTTCAATTTTTTTTTGAAAGATATGTAGAAGCAACTTTGGGTATCTATTTTAGTAGTTTTTCTCACTTCTTTCCACTTGTATGCATGATCATTGATGTTCATAGTTGTTAGGAACTAATTAAAATTTATTTATTTTCTTATAAAATAGGTTGCAAAAAAAAGAGCAAAAATGGATACTAGTGGTAGCGCTAGTCAAAGTTCAGCGGGGGACCAAGGAGGGGAAGGGACTGATAATTTCAAAATTGATGTAGGTTCTCCTTTGTGGAGACATACAATACGGATATCACAGGTTTCAAGAGGTGGCTCATACTATTGGAAGTGCAATTATTGTCAAAGTAACAAAGGAAAACTTTTCAATAGCTCATATTCCCAAGTGAAGCTTCATTTTATGGGCCTTGTTGGCAAAGGATTTGGAATGTGCAAAGGCAAAAATGGTACTGGTATGACTAGCGCAGAAATACTTTCATTTGTAAGAGAACAAGAAGCTTCTGATGCATTGATCAATAGATCAAAAAAAAGCTACTATCAAGGTCCTTCCTCAAAGAGCAAGCCACAGACACCCACTGAACCAATTGCATCCTCCCAACACCCATTCTTGCAGGTACCTGTCCCAAGAGAGGATGAGGAAGAAGTGGGAATTTCAACTCGCAAAAGAGGCCCATTGCACACCGCATTTAAAATGGAGGCAAGAGACCACGCTAATGAAGTTATTGCACGTTGCCTCTATGCAAATCGGCTTTCTTTCAACTTGGTGAGATCACCATATTGGAAGGAAATGGTGGCAGCAATCAAAGAATCACCAGCTGACCACACAAGCCCGGGCTATGAAAAGGTGCGTACAACTTTATTGCAACAAGAGAAGGCACATATAGAGAGACCTTCAACCAATCAAAAAATCTTGGAAAACTTCGGGTCTAACTATTGTGTCAAATGGTTGGAAGAATACAAGAAACCGGCCACTGATTAATGTGATTGCAATTTCCCCCAAAGGGGCAATGTTTTTGAAGGCTATTGATTGTGAGGGGCAAGTGAAGGATTCGGAATTCATTTCTAGAATTCTCATTGAGGCCATCGAGATGGTGGGTAGTGAGAATGTGGTACAAGTGGTCACTGACAATGCCAAAAAATTGCAGGGGTGCGGGTGCTTTAGTTGAGAGTCGGTATGACCATATTTTTTGGACTCCATGCACTCTTCACTCCCTTAACTTGATCATGTAGAGGATTGGCACTGAAGTAGATTGGGTGAAGAAAATATATGAAGAGGGGAAGGACATACAGATGTTTGTGACCAACCACCACATGTCACAATCCATTTTTAGAACATACTCCAAATTGGAGTTGCTAAAGGTAAATTAATTTTTTTAAATTACTAAGTTTCATGGTTTTGTAATTTAGTTAAAAATTAAAATTTATAATTATATTGTCAATTGACATATTGTTAACTTGCTTAGGTTGCTGAGACCCATTTTGCATCTCATACAATTGTTATGAGACGACTCCTCAAGGTAAAAGATGCATTAAGTCAAATGGTCATCGGTAATCAATGGGGTGTATGGAAGATCTCAAATTCAGAAAGAGCACAAAGGATCAGGGATTTGATCTTGAATGAGAGTTGGTGGGCTCGTGTGGCATATGTATTGGATTTCACCGAGCCCATCATGACTATGCTCCGTTTTGCTGATACAGATACACCTTGCTTGGGGGATGTGTATGATAGCATGGACACCATGTTTGAGAAGGTAAAACATTCTATACAAGCACATGAGAGTGACCCCACACAATGTGAAGCCTTATGCAAACAAGTGCAAGAAATTATCCACCATCACTGGAATAAGATGACTACCCCATTGCACCTCCTTGCATATGCCTTATCTCCTAGGTACTATAGTGAGGAGATGTTATGCCGGGTAGAGTTGCAACATTTGCGAATGAGGAGGTTGCTGAGGGATGCCACAAAGCCCTTACAAGACTCTTCCCACTGGAAGAAATGCATGAAAAAGTGAGGGAAGAATTTGGGTTGTTTGCTTCGGGGTTAAAGCATTCTCCATTTGCACTAAAGGACCAAAATAGAATAAAAGCTATCACATGGTGGTACATGTATGGTCAACCTTTCAAGCATCTTCAACCTCTTGCAATCAAAGTCCTATCACAAGTAAGTTTTTTATTTTGTTTTGTAAATTTGTTTTAAAATTTTATGTTTACACTTGCATTCTAGAGTTTAGTGTTTCACACATTCTATAAAATTAATTTGCTTTTCATTTGTATGTTTTGTGACAACTATATAGGTTGCTAGTTCTTCTGCTACTAAAAGGAATTGGAGTACATACTCCTTTATCCATTCGGTGAAGCGCAACCGGTTAGGCTCCAAGAAAGCTGAGGACTTGGTCTTTGTCCACACCAACTCGCGTCTTTTGTCACGTACGAATGATCATTACAAGGAAGGGGCAACAAAGCTTTGGGATGTAGCCCCTGAGTGTGCAGATTTGGATGCAACACTTCATGATCTTGTTACAGTTGGAGACAGTGATGATGATAGTGTGGCACATGGTGCATCTAGCATAAGTGGAACCATGCTTGGTTCAAATGATCTTTCAGCAATTGGAGATGACAATGAGAATGTGGATTTTCTTGCGAATCCCTATTATTCAGAGCCAGACTCTGATTGATTGAATCTTCAAACTTCAATCATTTACCATGTTTTTAAATTTTATATTGTTGGAATCTTGAACATGATCTATTTGAACTTATTGTTTAAGAGTCAAGACTAAACGCTAATGTTGGACAAGCACATATTGATATTGATATATGAATATCATATGAATTTTGAAATATCTTGAATTTTGATAAAGGGTTCCGGTTAACTATTAAGTATCATAGATTCATAGTCATATTATGATTTATCAAATGATTTGTTTCTGTATATTTCTTGCATTTCTTTGCATATGTTAATATTATAATATATATATATATATATATATATATATACGTTTCCTCCCGCATCCCGTATCCGCTTCCGGAATCCGCTTTATAATCCGCATCCGAAACGGTAACTTAGAACATAACCAATACCACCATGGTTAATGTATTCTCTTCTTGTGGTAATATGGGAGCTTTGACATGGAGCATGGACATCCATTGTAGTGTTTCCATAGACATTTTCTACAAATGTGAATACATAGACAGGAAACATGAACTGCTTTCTGGAATGCAATGAGAAGCATGAAATGAATTTGGGAAAAGCCTTTAGAAATTTTGAAGTAGATGCAATGGGCAAAGATATTGCCGAAATCTTCCATGTTTGTTTGCAACGCCGGAGGCTGGAGCTATAGAACTGTTTATGGATATACATCGAAGCATTAAGGATGGAAATAAATCAAATGTTGTAGTTGCAAATATCATGGGAGATGTATATAGAATATGGAAGAATATGCAGTGTTTGACAGGCCGCCAAAAGAATTGTCATTTCAATGAAATACAGTGAATATCAAAAGAGGGATTCTTATTACTTTATGGAAGGCAGCTCGCAAAGAAAATAAAGAAGATTCATAGCCATCATGGGTCGAAGGCCTACAAGATGTTATCATCAAATTAAAAACAACCCATATCCCAAACCACAGTATTGTCGTGGTGTGTCTAATCCAAAGATAAAGGATTAATGATGTTGGCATGAAAAGGAAAGGTGTTGATGAATTTCCATTCTGTGTTATAAATCTTCCCACCATTTCAGATGGGCTGATGTAATGTCAAATGCACCATGGGTAAGTGAGTCTATTCTTGTCTACAGGGATTCTGGCAATAATGCAAAATTATTCAGCATTGCAGATGCCTATAGAGTCATGGTCAATAGTGTACACAAAGAACAATTACAATGATATGTAAAAAATGCCAAGGACTATGCCAAAATTATCCATGCAAGAGAAAAATGTGCCACAAACATCATCCAAGCTATGCAATACGTTAATTTAAACCCTAATGTTCTCCTCGATATATAGTTGGCCACTCAAAAATTTCACTTAAATACTTTTCCCTTGGTCATGAAATTGTGGCGCTCCATTTATTGTGTGAGAAATGGCGTCATGCAGAAGTTGGAGATTCAAATGACATTCTTCATTGATTAAAATGTGCACTTGACCTAAATCGCAGCTTGGTGCATCCGTGGGGCTTGAAGAAAATGTTTACACAGGCATTGATGTTTTAAGACAATGTTGTGGAAGGAAAGAATCATTGAATTTACTGGTAAGATTCATCCCATGAAACCTGCTTTAGATATATGGCTTGTGAAACTTGATAAATAGGCTCGGTCAAAATGAAAGATAAAATGGATAACTATTCTACATTCAATGAGAAATGGCAATTTACTTTTCAGGTTCAAAATGTAGCCAGCAGTACCTGTGAACTATTTTCAGATGGTCTGCTATGACTAAAATATTTCACCTAATAAGAAATGTTTTCAAGAAAAGTACCATACCTGTGGAGAGGAGTGATTAAATCATTTTGTTCAAAATAGATTATTTTCATCTATTAGAATAATCTTTATGTTTCTTTTTAATGCTCACTATTGTATCTTATAGTACTGTAAATATTAGAATGTTTCTAATATTTAGGTGTAGTCTTGAATAGAATGTTTCTATTCTATTGGACTCTCCTCTTTGTATATATAGATCATTTTGGTCTCTGATTAATTAGAAAAGTATTTTGCCATTTACATGTTTGTAACATGGTATCAGAGCTAATACTCCAAATCTTTTCGAAAATTCTATAATTTCTTTTTGAAATTATTTGGTTCAAAATTTTCGGAATTATTTCTCCGATTTCTCAAAAACCCAACTAGGGTTTTCCATTTTTGTGAAGAATTCGTGTGTTCACTATTTTTTTTGGGGTTTTTTTAGAAAAAACGTTTGCTGAAAATCGCAGATCTGAAAGTTGTTTTTCTGCAACTCGCATCCTCATCACATCTGAGAATCGTGAGCTAGGGTTTGAGGATTAAAAATTGCGATTTGCAGAGGAGATTGCATGGTGAAAATCGTGATTAAACCACACGTCTGTAAGGGGCACGCCTGTAAGAGGCAAATTCTCAGCTGCTAGTGTTCAAAAACAACGGCAATAACCAACAAGATCGTCTTTTTTTTTTTGTTGACGGCTTTCACAATTGCAGACTTGCATTTACAGCCGTTTGTGGAGTTAAATCCCCTCATATTCAACACTCTTCAGTTTCGTCTCAACCTCCAGTCAAGCTCTGAAAAAAAATCCAAAAGTTCTGTCTGAAATCGTCATTTTTCTGTTGTTTTTGACCTCCATGGCTGCCGACCTAGTTTATTGCTCGAAACCGTAGTTTTTTGAGCTCGGAAAAATTTCTGATCACGTATTTTTGGTGGATTTTTCAAGATCTCAAATGGGTTGTCAGATTTTTCTAGGTGCCTTGATTTTTGAGCCAACGGATCCGGATTCTGAAAGCATATTATTTTTGGGTTTTTCGAGCTCTCTTCTAGGTACTTCTCTAATTTTTCTGAGTCGTTCATTTTTTCACCTCGAAGTTTGTGCCATTTGAGATATTCACATATTATGAGCATTTGTATAAGCAACATCAGAAGTCGGACTCAATTAAAAATCAAGCCAATGCTGCCCAATGCTCAAAGCAAAAAGAATCTATCTACCATGCTTTTATGGCCAGCATACCTGCAGATCATGTGAAATCTTCTGCCTGGTACGTAGATTTTGGTGCCTCCCGACATTTCACTCACAGGCATGATTGGTTTGTTGAATTCACTCCCTATTTTGACTCAGTAATCTTTGGAGGTAGCGAAGAATACAACATTGTCGGCAAGGGCAATGTTCAAGTCCAGTCCGAAGGAAGAAGACTCATGTTCCTCAATGTATGTTATGTTACTGGCATGAAACATAATCTTCTGTCTGTTAGTCAAAGTATGAAGCACTCCCCTCAAAAGGATGTTGTTTTCAATGGAAATAAGTGTTTGATTATTGATCGTGCTTCTCGCACTACACTTGCTGTCAATCTTGAGGATCATGGTATTTATAGGCTTGTAGATTCAAACGATTCCCTTGAGCGTGCCTTCATCACCAAATCATCTGCTCTCAGCAGCCTCTGGCATCAGCGATATAGTCACCTAAACATTCAATATCTAGCACAACTTGCTCAGGATAATTTAGTTCATGGCCTACCTGATATCTAGACCCAGAACCATCGCGTTTGCAGAGCTTGCCAAGCAGGGAAGCAACATAGGACACCATTTAAGCATGGTGAATCATGGTGGGCATCTAAAGTACTCCAGTTGGTCCAGGCTGATGTATGTGGTCCTATGAATACTCCTTTTGTTACTAGGAGCAGGTACTTCTTACTCTTTGTAGATGATTTCAGTCGCAAAATGTGGGTATATTTTCTTAAGCAAAAATCAGATGTTTTTCCTGTATTTCAGCAGTTTAAAGCCCTAGTAGAAAAAGAGTCTGGTTCCCCCATCCGTACTCTTAGGACCGATAATGGGGGGGAATTCTATTCTTCTACTTTCTCTTCCTTCTATACTACTCATGGCATTAGACGTCAGTTCACCACACCTTACACCCCTCAGCAAAACAGTGTTGTCAAAACCGTACCATCACAGAAATGGCTAGGGCTATGATAAAACATAGAAATGTTCCCAAAAAATATTGGGCAAAAGCAGTATCTACAGCTGTCTACCTTCTTAACCGATTACCCACCCTTGCAGTTGACCATAAGACTCTTGAGGAAGCCTGGTCTGGTCGCAAACCTAGGATCAACCATTTGAAAGTTTTTGGCTCTTAGCATATGTGTGAATTCCTGATGCCAAACGCACTAAGTTGGATTCCAAAAGCCAGAAACTCATGTTTATAGGATACAATCACACACATTAGGCCTACAGATCGATTGATGTAAACACTGATCGTTAAATCTTCAGTCGTGATGTTGTGTTTGATGAGGAACTCGGACCATTTCAGCTCTCTACCTCCTCGCCGCATTCCGAGATTCAGTCTTCAGCAATCTCTGACTTGGGTCCTTTTATTTTATATGAGTCATCTGATGCTACTAATACACCACCTCAGCCACCTCCAGATAATACAACTCCTGCTCCTGCTCCTCATCCAACTATTCCGACAGCATCTGATATTGGCTCCTCTACTCTTCGGCCAAAATGGTGGGCTCAAACGATTAGTGATCTTCGTCCTGATGAACTCATTGAGGGTAGAACCTCCAGAAATAAGAACATTCAGCACAACATAGTTAATGTTGCTCTTATGGCCAACATCCACAGTATCCCTAAGCCCCAGACATATGCAGAGGCCAAAGGAATTCCAAAATGGGAACAAGCAATGGATGCTAAGCTTCAAAGTCTTCAAAAGAATCACACCTGGGTTCTTTCAAATCTCACTCCTGGGAAGAAACCCATTAGCTGTAAATTGGTCTATAAGGTCAAGTACCATGCAAATGATACCTTGGACAAATACAAAGCCAAACTTGTTGCTCGAGGATTCACCCAGTGCGAAGGCATTGATTGAGGAGACCTTTACCCCGACAGCCAAGATGAGCACTATTCGCCTTCTTCTTGCCATTGCAGCTCAGTATGGTTGGAAAGTTCATCAAATGGATGTGAAGAGTAATTTTCTCAATGGTGAATTATAGGAAGAAGTCTACATGATGCAACCCCCAGGTTTCAAGGCTGCCCATTCAGAACAAAAAGTATGTAGACTCCAAAAGGCCCTCTATGGTCTTAAACAGGCCCCTCGGGCTTGGTATGTAAAGATTGATCAGTACTTGGTTGCTCATGGATTTCAGCATAGCCCGTCAAACAATAATCTGTATATTAAACACTCTGGTAATGATATTCTTTTTCTTGTTGTCTATGTGGATGATTTGATCATTACTGGGAGTTTAGAACATTTGATTTCAGAAATCAAATAGGATCTATGCAGAACTTTTGATATGAGAGATCTCAGATTGCTTCATTATTGTTTAGGTATTGAGGTTTGGCATACTGACAACAGTATTGTTTTGTCTCAGTCCAAGTATGCTAGAAATTTTATTGACAAGTTTCGAATGCAAGATTGCAAACCCGCCTCCACTCCTATAGAGACTGGTCTAAAATTGTCCGCACAATCTGATTCTCCTCCTATAGATGAAACACTCTTCAGGCAACTAGTGTTTATTGTACAGAGTAAAGATACTTTAACGCATGTGGTATAGCACAATACAACACAGTACAGATCCTTTATTCATTAATGCAATATGCACTTAATGCTTACAATCCGAATACAATGATTACAATGATGATAATGGTTCCAAAGTCCATTCCGGATGGTGTACGTATACCTTCACGAAGGGGTGACTCAACCGTCACGCGCCCGTTCGGATACAATTCTACCCGTGGGCTACAATATAGATTTTACCAACAATGTCATCCCCCTAAAAAAGAAAAGTCGTCTCCGGACGACAATTACAAAATATCCGAGACAGATACACTAACTGTGACTAACTATAACAAGATAGATCTTTTTCCGTCACACCACTTTCACATTCGTCAGCTGCCTACACAAAACTGGTCTCCAAAACATGTTGCATCTGTAACCTCCGCTAACACAATACTGTCACCTTAGCCATACTAACCTTGATAGCCACCTGTGTCGCCTTCTCTACTTCAACTCCTGGGTACGCTAAGCCAAGTGTCGCTCTACTGCCTCCAACTGGATGATCAGCTCCTCCCGAGCTCTCCATGTATCCACCAAGACAGCCTCACGTCCAACATCTACTTCGAGTGCCTCAAAGTGTATCACCCCTCTCGAAAGGTTTGCTCCAGTGCTCTCTCCACCTTTGACTGACAGACACTCCATGCCTGCAGCAGCTCTAGGTCTCATCAATTGGTCATGCTTCCCACGACTGATAACCCTCAAACCCACACAAAACTCCATAGAACACCTTTTTTGTGATTTTCCTTTCAATCCCACACTCTTTTTGTGATTTTCTTTCAATCCCACACTCTTTTTGCCAAAGGCTTATGTTTTTTTCATTACCTGTTTATGTCTATCCCTCCGATACCATACGTTTTCCATTCTCAACTGTTTTGATTTGTCGTCTTTTTTTTTTTATTAGAAAACCTCCTATCACCCTTCTTCTGTGTCTATACAGTGTTTCAAATGTTCCCTTTTCTTTGTGAGTCATGTGGCAGTCCTTCAAGTCTGTACTGCAGTCCCTCTTCGAGTCTGTACGATTGTCCTTTCTAGTTCGTATGGTATACTTATGTGCCAGCCGTACGATGTTCTCAATGTCTTAATTTGTTCATACATACATTGTATGGAGTTCCTCTCTTCTCCACGCGGTCTACAATGTCGTATGATCTCTTATTATAACATGCTCTCCAATGTCGTACAATCACTAATGTTTCTCACGCAATTTGTATGGTCCAATTTTATCCTATACCGTACAGAAGGCCGTATGGTGCTTTCTCCTTCACAGACAATGCATTTGTGTCTGTATGGTCTCTGTCTTCCTGCTTGCCATACGGTTTATTGCAACATTTGTTGAGTTCCCATATCCCTGTATCTGCACGTTTTGCCTCTACTGGGCGTACAGTACCTTCTCCTTCGCCATACAGTATTCTAATTGTTTCCCTTCTTCCATCACCACCGTATGGTGTCTCTCTCCCTTTGTTCGTACAATTGTACGGTGGTTTCACAACTCCTCTGTCTTTGTCGTTTATGTCCGTATACATTAACTCCCTCCAAATGACTTTCGTTCGAGCCGCACGGTGCTTTCCTTCTATGTCCGTACGGTATCACTTCTCGCGTTACCCTGCTTCATATAGTGTCTCCAAATGTTTATTGCTCAAAATACTCTCTGCTCTCCAATGAATATCTTTCTCTATTCAATGACATTTATTATAGTCTTCTTTTTTCCTAATGGTCGTACAGTATTGTTATCTTCTGCAGACAAGTCTTTTTGACCGTACAGTGTATTATATGGCCTTCAATTTACTCTTTTGCTCTATTAATATATTACAATTTCACATTCTTTATTATTATTTACATTTACTTTACATATATACATTATCTATTATTTATATTGTCTCTCAGTTGCTCGTCCACAGAAGTGCGTTATTTCTTTCATGATAGATTTTCAACTTCGACCCATTCACTGTGTCAGCCACTTCCTTTTCGTCTAGCGTCCATAGTTTGATTGCTTTGTTATCACCCACTTCATGGATTTTATATGGCCCGACCCACTTTATTTTAAATCTGCCTAGTCTGATCTCGTTACGCCCATTATACTTCAACACTAGTTGTCCCAATTGAAACTTGATGCACTAGGTCGAGAGCTTGCCCTACCATTCTATAGGGATCCAGAAGCGTACCTAAGACCAGTAGCCTCTATTCAACTTCAAGTGCTTGTCGTGCTATGCCTTTTGCCTATTCTGTGTAACCTTTGTGGCCTGTTGTACCTGCAACAATCTCTCCCTCAAACTATCCATATCGCCCAGTTTGTTCTCGAAACTCGGTACCATGAATTCCATCAGCTGCCACTCCTTGCCGTCAATAACTGTATTTTTTATTCTAGAGCATTCACTCCGTACAACTGCAGTTTTTATTAAGCCCTTCCTCTTTGTTTCCTGTGCAGACTGTACGATGTGTTTTCCTTGTTGTCAGCACCTTTCTACTATACTCGTGGTGCAGTGTAACCTTTTCTTTCCACACGGTCCGTTCACCATGTACCGTACTTCTTTTTTATGGGTTCGTACTGTATGTTCTTCCCTTCAACTTCAGCCATAACCGCCTTTCCTTTTTTGGCTTCTCTGTATTCCTTCGGACATTCATTTTCCTCTCCCTTCTCACTTTCGTCGACCTTTAACATATTACAACTTGGAAAGAGCTTGTAATCCTCCATCTGCCAATGAAATAGACCATTTACCGAATCCAGATCGTCGTCATTCGATCCACATTCCAACCACAAGACTCCTTCCTCATCCGATTCCATTTGCTTCTAACTTTCATCCTCTCCTTCTGAATCAAACGATCCGGCTTCTTCTCCCACCATTTGTGTATGCAAGTCAATTATGAATCTTCTGCCTCCGCGCTCCATGGATAGGGTGTTCCATTTCTAATCATGTTTTACCTTTGCTTGCACCAACCACCCCGTCCAAGGATGGCATCGTACCCTCTTCTCTTCAGTGGAATGACTACAAAATCTAGTAAAAATGGTTGTGTCCCAATCGTTACCATTTGTGCCATCAAAGTTCCCAACGGTTTTATCCCATGCTGATCTGCCGTAACTGGAAAGTAGGTGGCCACAGCGTGGGTTGTCCTAGCTTTTTCCAAATATCTTCTGGTAACACGTTCACGCCTGATCCTCCGTCTACAATTGTATCTGTTAGTATAGTGCCTAAAATGCCCATCTCAACTACTGTCAGATGCCTTCCTGTCGTAAGTGTCAGTAGCATCGGGTCTGCTGCAGTTGTTCCACTACCGTTCCTTCCCGTTTCCTCCATCACTCTCGAGAGCAGTGTCATATTCATAATAGTCGTCCGCAACTGTAGCATCGTGAGGAGGTCATTTAATTTAATAGGAACTTTCATTTGCATTATTTGCCTCATCATGTTTTGCTCCGCTAAGTTTCTTTCTAAAGTTTCGGCAATGTCTTTTGCTTGTGATTTCCCTGTTTTCATCTGCCTTTCCAGCTATGTTCATGCTTTTTGTAATCTCTCCTTCTCTTCTTCTGCATCAAGGTATTTTGCTTTCTTCACCTGCTCCCGTGTGACTGCAAGGACCTTCTCATCACATGTTTCAATGCTTAATAGATTTATGCCTTGCTTTGGGCATTTTGAATCTTCGTGGTCCCTCGGACCACACCATCTGCATAGTAGTTGCGGCATCTCCTTCATAGTACAGTCTCTAGCGAAGTCTCTAGCGAACAAGTGGCCCCGGAGATTGCACAGCCGGCACTGTATCATTGGTCGTCCACTCGCATTGTACTGTATTCAACTCCGGCCTCCATTGTTACTGTTGCCACCCCTTCTACGTCTATTATTGTTGCGATACCCTCTCGAAATTGCATCGTTGTTTGTGTTATTTCCGGTCGATACTTCCTGTGTTAGTAACACCTGTTAGTGTCCTTTTGATTTCATGTTAAACGGGCACTCCTTTAGGGAATGTCCCACAACCTGGCAGATGTCACAAAACTATTTCTTCGGGCATGAGCCTTTTGTATGGCCATTCTCTTTATAGTTTGTACACCACAATTCTCCCTTCACTGTGTCCGGATTCTTTTTCAAATTCTTAAATTCTTTCATCATTCGGAGCATATCTTTCTGTAATGCTCGAACCTTCTTGTTTGATTCCTTGTCACTACTGCTACTTTCAGATGATGAATCGTCTGAATCCAACGATTTATGCTTTTTCTTCTTACTTGTCTTTTGTTCACTTTCTAGATCCATTGCACGATTATACGCGTCGGCGTACGACGCAAGTGGTACAATCTTCATCTTCTTTTAATAAGTTGGCCGTAGCCCCTCCACAAACCATCGTTTGTTCAATCTGTCCGCCGGTTGACTTTCCATCTTCCCAACCAGCTCTTTCAACCGTCTAGCATAGGCTCGGATTGTTTCATTCTTTCCTTGCTTGGTGCTATATATCTCTGCTACTATTTCATTATCGTCTCGTAGCAATCGAAACTTTACTATGAACTCTTTTCTAACATCTGCCCATGTAATAAGTTTTTGAGAGTCGACGTCTGAAAACCAATCAATTGCCACACCCCATAGGGTCATTGGGAACTGCCGAACCCAATCATCTTCGTCTATTACACCGTTCGCTATCCATATCGTTTCACACGTCTTACAATGTTTGATCGGATCTGTCATTCTGTCGCCATTAAACTTAGGCAATTTCTCCTTCGGCCTTGCCATCGCTACTTTCTTTTGATTCTGAGGTACCTGTTGTGTACCTGCGTTGTTCTGCACACCCACATTGTTCTACATAACACCTGCGTTGTTCTGCACAACACCCGCGTTGTTCTGTACAACCGCGCTACTTCGGACAACCGTCCTACTTCCAACAACCGCGTTACTTGGTGAGAAAAGATCTTCCTCAAGCGAAGTTGTTTGATTCTCTCCCTGTATCTACTTTGGACAACCGTCCTACTTCCGACAACTGTGTTACTTGGTGAGAAAAGATCTTCTTCAAGAAAAGTTGTTCGATTCTCTCCCTGTATCCTTTTGTCGGGCGTATCAGGAATGAAGAGTTCACTCCACACTTGTGCTCCCTCGGCACTTCGAGCGGTGCGAGTTGCTTCCCTTTCGTTCGGCTGCTCTACCCTTGGCGTATATAGGTTAATAAACTCCTCCCTTGTTTCTTTCACCAAATTCAATCGCTATCGAGTCTCCTTTAACAATTCCTCGGTACTCCTCAACCTACTAGATGAGTGCACTCCCTCTGTCTATGCCCCTTCACCCCCTCGGTGTCTGTTGACAATCTGCTGAAGCTTTTGTCTACGCTTCGCCTGCAGTGCTAAAATTAACACTTCTTGTGTTGTACGTGTTTCATCTTTCTCTTTTACCTTGTTAAGCGAATTTAGCATTAATCTTCATAACATTCGTTCATTCCAAGTTCGTCTCGCAATGGTGCCAAATATTTACCGTACATGGTAAAGATACTTTAACACATGTGGTATAGCACGATACAACATAGAACAGATCCTTTATTCATATATGCAATATGTACTTAATGCTTACAATCCAAATACAATGATTACAACGATAATGATGATTCCAAAGTCCATTCCGGATGGTGTACATATACCTTCCCGAAGGGGTGACTCAACTGTCACACGCCCATTCGGATACAATTCTACCAGTCGGCTACAATATATATTTTACCGACAACAACTAGTAGGTAGTCTCATCTACCTTACTACTGCTAGACTTGATCTCAGTTTTGCAGTCAGCTACATCTCACAGTTCATGACAAATCCCAAGACTGATCATTGGATTGCAGCGAAACATGTGTTGCACTATGTACATGGTACTTCAGATTATGGTCTTCTTTACACAAGGAGTGCTACTACCCAACTCAGTGGATTCACCGATTCCAATTGGGCCGGCTTCGTTGATGACAGGAAATCTACTTTTGGCTATGTGTTCAGTATCGAATCTGCAGCAGTTACCTGGACCAATAAGAAGCAATAGGCACGGGCACTCTCCTCTACAGAAGCAGAATATTGAGGATTCGTCAAGGCAACTTGTGAAGCAGTTTGGCTCCATCAGATGCTTGCAAATATGCATATTCCTCAAGCAGGTCCGACTTCTTTGTTTTCAAACAATCAAGGAGTACTCAAACTTGCCAAGAACCTAGTGTTTCATGAATGAACCAAGCACATAGAGTTTCATTGCCATTACATCCGACAATTAGTAGAAGATGGATCTATTCAGTTACTCTATGTCCCTATCTCAGAGCAACTAGCAGATATTTTCACAAACCCCTTAGTCTTGACAAGTTTGTTAAATTCAGGGAATCTATTGGTGTAGTAAATAGATTGAGCATTAAGGGGGTATTAGAATAATCTTTATGTTTCTTTTTAATGCTCACTATTGTATCTTATTGTATCTCTATAAATATTAGAATGTTTCTAATATTTAGTTGTAGTCTTGAATAGAATGTTTCTATTCTATTTGACTCTCCTCTTTGTATATATAGATCATTTTGGTTTCTGATTAATTAGAAAAGTATTCTGCCATTTACGTCTTTGTAACATCATCCAGAAAAAAAACAACTTACATTGTGAAAAATATTAAACCACAGTGTAAAACGTAGAAAGAAAATTCCAGGTAAATACACCAATGAATATACATGTGAGGGCGAACAAGTGGAATCATTTTCACAAGAGCTATTAAGTGGGCATGAAGTTACAAGAAAAAATCAGTAAGGCTAAATGGATAAAGTTATTAATAATCTGCATTTGGATGAAATTTTGAATTCTGAAACAGGAGCTTATTGTTAATTGTTTAACTATCTCTTCCAGTGATGGTTGCAAACGCAAAATCTTACATAGATTTTCGATTTATGAGTTCCAAATTCATTTCATCATAATGCAAACTGTATATTTACTTGTCAACTACTCCCTTTCCATTGTTAATAATTATGCTAAGATGCATAAAGGGAACTCAGTAGCAATACAGAAACACCTTACTTGATGGCAACACTTATATCTGCTCGAAGATCAACCAAGAACTTCAAGCCACCAGGATGGGCATTCAATCGTTCAAAAAGTATCGTGTATAATGGCTTTAAAGCACATCGTAGATTTTTCTCAGTCCTATATAAAGCAGATGCAAGCCCTTCTTCATCCAAGTCAGACTTCTGACTATGACCATCTGAATTAATACACAACAAGCACAAACATATTTTCAGGAAAAAAACAAAACAAAAGAGTATACTCTGAAAATTTACAACCACAGAATTTCAACATTACCACTCTGCAGTCCAAGGTAATGCTGGATAAGGTCACGAACATGAACCCTGTTTACACCATACTCTATAGCAAGTGCAAAGAGAGCCTTTCTACGATTCTCGTGACCAAGCCTAAGGTAACCCTGTAATAAACCACTGTATAATTATATATATAAGTGCAGCACTCACCTATGAACATTGAAAACATAGAGGCAAGACATCTGAAAAACCAGTCACCTGTGAGAATTCTGTGAGAGTTAGATCTAAGGTATCCATCTTCTTAATGTGAATCACTCCATGCATTAACTTCTGCACATTTTCTAGTATCCTGGAAACAGATTTGGAGAGAATTATAATTCAAGACGCTATTTATACGACGATACAATCATCAACTTGCTGTTAAAAAGAAAACTACACATTAATCAGTCAATTCAAAAATGGTACTACCAATGATTCTGATGAGGATTAAGGATTCAGAGTTCAGGTACTTCATTCCCCCTGTCAGCAATTATATAGTCCCATTTGCTCTAGGTTTACTTTCATCCTAAGGTGTTGAAGTAGGGCTATATGTGTTTGTGGGCCCGTTTTCCCCAACTTCCACCTTGTCTGTTTTTTGAGTTCTCACCCCGAGGTTTCTGGAAACCAGTGTTGTATAAGATGCAGCAATCATATTTTCCTCTCCTTTATTTTGCCTCTGCTCATTTTGCTCATGCTCAGTTTCAGCAATATCAAATGCTTTAAACATAGTTCTTGGTAATTGTTAGCTCCAAAATTTTGCACCCAATGCCAAGGTCCTGAAACTTCAGCAATTTTGGAGTAACATTGGAACAATCATGAGCTTGTGGGTAAACTACGAAAAATGATTGAACCTCCGGGTTCTAAGCCGACTCCTATATGATATTAACTAGATATGTCACTATCCTAATAGAAAACTGTAAACTTGATGGAAAAGGGAAGAAGAATGAACTTTTAATGGAAAACTATAATAAAATGCAGAAAATGATAGTGATACACCAGATAAACAATGCAGACCAATGGTATATCTTCACACAATGAACAATTTTAAGAGATATACACCAAACACACTTTTGAAGAATTCGTTACACATATAAGTATTTCAAGAGGAGCTTCACGTTAAGTAACATGGATCAGTTCTACAAATGTAATTATATTGTCATTGTTATAGATATCTTCCAAATGCAGATTTGAATCTCATATAAATATGAGAGGCGACATGTCTCTTGAAGAGACATGACTCCAAGGTTTAATCATCATTTAATTAATACATATATTTCATAATAATAATTAGTATAATATATATATATGTGTGTGTATTATATATAATATATATATATATATAAATATATAAAATATAATATGTATATTATATACTTTATATAATAATATATATTATTATTACTTGAATACACATATATATAGAAAATGATGATTGACCAATAATAAAAATGTATCTTAGATCGAATTTATCCGACTGAAGCTACAACTTTAACACTCCCTCTTAGCTAGGGAGGATTTGTAGAACACCTTGTGCTCTCAAGTATATGAAGCGATATCGACTCAGTATGATATTCCTCGAATGACATATACAAGGATATCAACATAAATCCATCAACACAGATATATATATATATATATATATATTGTTGATGTATAGATTAGTTGAGAGTTATTTATAACTCTTATAATTATACTTATGTTATATTATATATGAGATATTTGATAAACATATATATATATATACTGTTATTCTAATATAAAACTAATAACATAAGTTATGAATTCGTATCTATTTACATTAATCCAAAAGTTCATCCGTATTTAATATAAAGCTGACTAAATTATTATCAAGAGTCATTTTATATTAATACCAATATGTGTCATCGGGCGGTTGTATAGTTTCATACCGCTTACCTAAGTTACTTATTTGTTATCAGGCGTAAGCATTATACTATCGAGATTATTCAATCTGCGTTTTTGTTTTGACTAATAATAGTCACGTCTAATAGATCTGACTGATCTCCTCTACTTTAAGATACAAAAACAATGAACACATAAGTAAGATAAGTCTTCGAGTATACAAAGCAACAGATATCGTTAGTATATATATATTGCAAAATTCTCAGATCTCTTAATCATCTTCAGGGCCGGTTCATCTCCAGTATTATAATATATCATTGCATTGAGCAATTATTCTAAACATAGAAGTTTTCAGTCTAATACTTTAACATATATTACATATGGAATTTGCTTCAATTCACTATGAGGCTAAGTTTCTCAACATTCCCTCTTTAGCAAGGAGAGAATTTTAGCAATTATAATACAAGATTTGAATGCCACCTTAAGTGTGATCTAAGATAGATTTAAGCTATGGTGTCTGGCAAGATCTGGCCTGAAGAACCATAACAAATTGATTTTCATGGTGTCCGGCAAAATCCGGCCTGAAGAACCATGATGAGTTGATTATCAAGGTGTCCAGCAAAATCCGACCCGAAGAACCAAGATAACACTTTCTCCAATACATTTTGGTGTTAGAAGATAGATAAACTATTGATAAGATCGTCACCTTACAAAACTTACCCTTCTATTCGTTATCATAACTTTCAGCACTCTGGGACAGCAACTTAATGTAGTTTGTTATGATAACAGGTCCAACTATTGATAAGATCGTCAACTTTCAATAGCTCCCCTCTAAATATATACATCAATGAAAGATCGTCACCTTTCATGACATAATCACAGCAGCATCATATAGTAACTCACATGATATCCACCATGAACCAAGTCAAAGGGTGGACCCACAATAGCTGCTACTAGAGGGTGGAACAAATGTTTTCACCTCAGAGTTCTCTCTCATAGAGGAGAGCACATTTCAAAGAATTTCACTTAAAACTTCTCCTTATAGAAAAGATATCATCCACAAAGGATTGCATCTCAAAATTTCTCCCTCTGAACAATGATCCTGGGAAGTCAAGTCATGTAGTTACTCCCTTTGAGACTTTCTTCACCCAAGGATGCCTCTCGGACTCTCTTTGAATCTGATATTAATCTTTCAACCTTTAGTGATAAGTTGTTATTTCCTCATGATGTATATAGGGGTGGGCTCATCAAAATCATGCAGTCACATACATGTATTTTTAGACTCCCTCTGAGTATCAATCTTCTAAGCTCCTATGTCGTCTTCAAAGAAGTGTCATACTCCCTCTTAATGTAGAAGAATCTCATAATCTTAATCATCAAAGATGTTTGCTTCAAGAGCCTCATTTTATCCATCTTGATCATCAGGATCTTTGGAGCTACTATCAATAGGTTGAGTCTGCACAATATCTGGTAGCATGTGTAAAGTACCAACTTTCTTTTCATGTAAGAACATACTCAAACATAAAGGAAAAGATCAAGGCAAATAACACTTATAGTATGTATAAAATTACAAATAATAGAAGGAATATAGAGAGTAGATAAATGTAATACTCAAAGATAAAAAATACGTATCTACATATGAATGGAACATCTCCCCTTTAAAGTAGGAATCGAACATTGTTTATCATTCCCCCCTACAATGTAAAGTTCACAATCTTTTATCATCAAACAATTTTTCATCACATTAAATATGGCAAACTTCATCCTATTCGTATCCTTTACGATGTATGTGAGAGTCTGATTTGTAGTTTCTTCTATCATCTTAATGCAAATTATAGTTGGCATTTATAATTATATGAAATTCGCACCACTTCACCCTCATGGGAATCCCAAATAATTGAGTATTGCAATCTCAAAGATGCCCCTTGTTTTTTTATTCAGCTCAAAAAGAATATGAGGGTTCTCTAGAAGTCAAATCTTGACATAATTAACCTTATTTAAACCAACTTGTAAGTATCATCACTAAATTCTATTAATAATTCTAGATCACGTCCATAATCCCTAAGCATCAAATCATGTAGTGGATGGTATATTTACAGATGCTCAAGTTTGGACACAATCTATGTGGAGTTCTCTTACTCCCAAAATGAGTGATTTACTCCTACCCCTTTGCACACTCCCTATCCAGCACATAATTGATACAAAGATTCTTATAGTCTTATTCATCATTTACTTCCATTATTAGACTCCTCATGAGAGAACAAACTATAATCATGTTAGAAGATTATCATATTAAGATATGATTGGACTCAAAGTTATATTTCCTTAGAATATTATAAATTATCATAATATTTGAAAATAGTTATTTCCCTCTAGAGAAATATTGGTCCCTATAAGTTATGAGCATAGTACCTTTTCGATACTATTAACCATTATGTAAATATATGAAATTGTATGAATTATAATCACACATATTTCAAACTCATAATATCTATTTTGGTATATCTAAAAGAAATAAAAGAGTTAGGTGTACCTTATATGGTGTCCTTTGACATACCTCCCTAAGCTTAGGCGATGTCTCTGAACATTAACATGCTCCTAGGTAATGACCTTGCACTTTGCCAAACTTGACCCTTCTTTCAAGGCCACCTTTGACACGTGACTTGTGTAATTACCTTTCGTTCCTTTAATGTCAATTTGTATATTGGTTTTATAAACCTTAATGAAGGGGCAACTCCACGTCAGTCTATCTTTTCATGTTCTGGAGCTCCATTAGTCATGTCTTCAATATGATTAGGGGGTGACTAAGTGGGGAAATTATCCTTGACTTTCATAATGCATTGTCTCCATTATATTGTAGGTGTATTACTGGTCTCATGCTTGCTTCGGCAAAGTGACCTAAGTGTCATTAGATTTTAAATGCATTCGATGCCTTTGTAAATAGTCTTCCTCATAGAGGGTGACTTGGACATGTTGACCATCCACCAATTATACTTTCTATAAGTCCTTTCTTGGAGCTTGGTCCACATCGCCTTTTGCCTGACTTACTCCACGTTCAAAGGGAATGACTATATCAACAAGGTAATGTAAAAATCATTTGCCTTCCACTTTTGTTTCTGATCCATCTATGATATCCATGTTGGATGTTCTCTGCTTGTTCGTTACCAGTGGGTTCTTGCTTTGGTTATCTGCGGGCTTTTGTTCTTTGTCAACTTCAATGTGATGCCGATATGGATGACCCCTATTTCACTTCACTCTACCTTACTATGACTTGCGGGATTGATCTTCTCCCTGACATTTAGATGCACAATCCAATCTCCGCTACACCAATCAACCCAGAGCGGTGCTCTCCTCAGATCCGAGTCCATTATAAGAGTTGAGCCCAAATCATCTAACCATCGATCATGATCTATCATCTCCGATATGAATCGACAATGGACTGCAAATGTCATCTTATCCTCCAGTGCTCACCAGGCCTGAGTTGACTACAACATTAGCGCAAGTCATCTCAGTATAAGAGTAGCATATCACTCAATAGCTCCATCTTTCTTGCCTCAATATGAGCCCCTCTCTGATACAAACATCTTAGTTGTACCAGATGTGAGATGCGCCCCCGTCCATACAATCCAAATTCACATGTTTCCTCAACCTCCTTTAATACCTCTCCAAAAAGAAAACCGTCTCCATCATATACTTTGCCCAATGTTCCTTCCTTGCATAAGGCATGACCATTCATATTCTTCAATGTTACCCTTCCATGTACGCAAGATGTGAATTAAACAATCATATGTACGGACTGGAAAATGCATAACCATCTTCGATGGTCTTTGTATGTTGAAACTTTGACTCCTTCAATAACTATTTTTATGTTTTGAATATCTTCTTAGATTCCTTTCTTATATTTACAGTTGACAGCCTAGCTCTGGTATCATGTTAAGTAACATGGATTGGTTCTGAAAATGTAATTATATTGCCATTGTTATAGATATCTTCCAAATGCAGATTTGGATCTCATATAAGGTTTAATCATTATTTAATTAATACATATATTTCATAAATATTAGTATATATATATAGCCAATAGTGGCATGTTGTGATGGTTAAGTTGTTGAGTTGTTATCCTTGCCATCAAGGTTCAAATCTAATGGGGATGAGGTCCCCCGTTTGTGACCTCACTTGTTCATAGCTCCAAGTCAAAGCGTTTACCCCTCTTTAAAATTTAAAAAAAATCAGTGTATATATATATATGGGTGTGTGTGTATATGTATATGTATAATATATGTATATGTATCATATATATGTATCATATATATGTATTATATATAATATGTATATTATATACTATATATAATAATATATATTATTATTACTTGAATACGCATATATCTAGAAAATGATGATTTATCAATAATAACAATGTATCTCAGATCGAATTTATCCAACTGAAGCTACAACTTTAACACTCCCTCTTAGCTAGGGAGGAGTTGTAGAACACCTTGTGCTCTCAAGTATATGAAGAGATGTTGACTCAGTATGATATTCCTCAAATGACATATATAAGGATATCAACATAAATCCATCAACACAAATATATATATTAACATATATTACATATCGAATTTGCTTCAATTCACTGTGAGGCTAAATTTCTCAACACTCCAAATGGATATTATAAAAGGAAACTAATCACATTCAAATATATCACCTAAGTGCACAACTCATGACCTATGAATAATAGATATTAACTGTGGAAGATGCAGAAATGAGACATTACCAAAAGGTTTTTGAACAAAAACACATAAAGTAGCATCAATCACCAAGTATACAACCAGATATCTCTCCAAAAAAAAATTGTGTCCAAGAAATTGTATTATGTTTAGAGGCCAAAAGAACAATGGATCATTACATGAACAATCCAGAAATGAAGAATAATACTGAGGACAAAAATTTGTCACATATGCATAAATCTGCTCCAAAAACTGAACCCCTATACACTCCATATAAGAAGTATGTATCAATAACTAAACTCAACAACCTTCCCCCAAAATCAGGCAGTGCAGGTCGGATATCAGATAAAACTGCTCCTAAAAGGACTCTAGGAACTCCAAAAAAGTGTCCCAATAATTTGTAACTCTTCCTCCACCAAGTTTCCATGATGACAACTCCAAGAGAACTTCAAGAACTCCAAAAATTACTCCTAAAATGACTCAAAAGTCATCAGTCGAGACTCGTGGTCTAATATAGCATCTAGGACACATGGCGATAAAGGTTGCCACCACTTAGTCATCAAAAGTCTCCAATTTACAATTTGAAACCAACTCCAATTCCTCAAGTCTTGGCAATCAGAATACCAACTATCCCTTAGAACCTTTAGTCAACAAATGACTCATTACCCCTCAATTTGAATTTAATTCAAGTGTCCTTCCCAACTATTATTTGGTTGCATTTTAAAATTTACTATTAATTAGTTGATTTATAATGTACCAACTAAATAATAATGATTACATTTTATAATAAACACAACAAAATAATAACAAATTAATTAAAATGATAATATATGACTTAAATGATAGAGTCATACATTATCATTTTAACAAGCAAACATATTATTTTCCAAACTAAAGGTGCGGACCTGAAATGACTTTGCAATTCAATTGAGGAACAAAAAAAGGTAAAAGACAAGTCATTTTGAGTCATTCGAATGCATTTGGAAAATGAAAGAGAATGCAAGAAACTTGGGTCTTGAAACTCTAGCCGCCCAAGATGGATAATTCTGGAATTTTTTGAAGCATTTTCGGCCTAGTTTTTTGGGCATTTGGCATTCAATTGGAGTCCTTTTATGCTATCGTGACTGGGTCTATTCCTCTTACAATTGTAAGTTGTTTTTGCTTTCAACAGTAACTTGCAGGCAGTCGTAAGTTGTTATTTACCATTTGTTGGGATTTTGTAAAATGCCATTGCTTCCATTATGCTGAGAAATTGATTCTATTCCACCATTTTGCTTTTGTATGAACTGGAAATAATTCGCAGGCATAGAATCCTCTTCTAAACACACAAGTTGTTCCATTTTCTTTCATGTTTACTATTTGTAAGAACTGGAAATAATTTCGCAGAAATAGAATCCTCTTCTAAACACACGAGTTGTTCCATTTTCTTTCATGTTTACCATTTTTACTTGTCTCATACACCACTCTTGAATTAAGACTGTTCACAGGGTCTTCCATGAAATCCTTCTCCATCTATTGAGCTTTCTGTTCTATCAAAGCATTATTCATTCATTCAAAACTAGGCTTTTTTAAAGAGCGCACATTTTCTTCTTTTTTGGCTTCTTTGACCATGGTCAGCCACCCATAATGGAGAAATTTGTAATTTATTTACAGCATTTCTTTTGATGCACCTGATCAAAACCCGAAATGGGTTTTTTTGCACAACACTACTGTATTTTTGGCCAAGTTTTCATATATTTTAAAAACCCAGGAGACATTTTCTATCAGGGATGCTCAAACATTTTGCGACAGAAATTTTGTGGCTATTTCACCTTTATTGAAACTTACTTTCTACAAATAATTTTCTGGGTTTTGGAAAGCATGGATCTGCCACCATTTATGAGGAAAATCTGAAGATTGATTTGAATACTGAAAGCTTTCTTGCAGATTTTAAGAAAACTCTAAATTCTTTATTGATTTGTTTTCCATTTTTAGAACTTCTTCAAGCATGTAAGAGTTTGCAAGGAAGCGCTTGTGATCTGGTTCGAATATAAGCAATACTTCTTTTATTTCCTTCATTCTTTTTTGCAATAAAAACACTACAAGAATCTGGGTTTAGAAATGACTCTAGACCAAGAATGATGAGAAGCGCTGGCTGCCAGCAGGGCTAGGGCTCTATCCCTAGCCCGCAATTGCTGTTTGGTCTTTACTGTTATTCTTCCCTGTTCTGTTTGGATTGTCGGCTGCTGGACAAAGTTTGTGTGGGTTCTGGTTTTTGGAAATCTTTTGCAGTCTATTTTGGATTGGGGTTTTTACTGTTTGCATGGCAGGGCCTGGGATTTCCTCTGCGTTGGTGAGAACAGATGGTTCTTCTCCAACTGTGCATGCAATGAGATCTGAATCGTTTTATTCAAAGGAGAGCTCCAAGTTGAAAAAATTTAATGAATGTTTTCCACGTAGTCATGATCGCCTTGTTCCAGTTATTCCTCCAACGGCTGTAATGGAGGACATTGAGTATTGGACCAAGCATGCTTTGATATGCAAATTTATTGGAATTTGGATTTCCCTATCCGCTCTTGAGGCATGGATCCGCTGCTCATGGCAGGTGGAAGACGATATGGAGATTATGTTGGCAGGGAATAGCTATTTTTTTGTTGTATTCTCTTGCATGTCTGATCGTGATTGTGTTTTTGAAGGAGGCCCTTATTTCTACAACCATGTGGGGTTATTTGTCAAACCCTGGCATTCAGGATTTAGTTCTGCTGAGGATCTCCCTTCAACAGTGCCAGTTTGGGTTCGATTGCCTCGCCTTCCCCTAGACTTTTGGCATGAAGACATCCTCCGGCAAATTGCTGCTTTGTTGGGAAAGCCGACTGCTGCTATTCTACTGTTGGGAAGGGTGTTTTCTACTGCTGCTCGGGTTACTCTTCTTCAATCTGTTATCCAAGCTCTTCCTACTTATAGAAGCATGGCTCAGGCTACTCCTGTTTACTTTCTCAAGGAGTTTGATGCTCTTTCTTGGCAATTCCTTTGGAGTGGTAATTTGCGTAGTACTGAATGGAGCTTGATTAGTTGGGAGACTGTTTGTAGGTCTAAAAAGAAGGGTGGTCTTGGTCTTCGATCAGCTCTCTTGAGTAGTCAAGCATTGGCTGCTAAACTTTATTGGCGATGGTGCTCTGGACAACATCAATTTTGGGCTCGTATTATCACTCATAAATATTTTCATGGTGTTGATCCTTGCTCTGTTTCTACACTTCCTCTTGAAGGTCATGGCTCAATGGTCTGGCATACTTTGAAGACAGGTGCGGTGTTAGTCAAGAGGGGTCTATTCTAGATATGTAAGGGAGGTTCTGAGGCTTTGTTTTGGTCTGATGCTTGGGATGGATTCCCATCCATATTATCCATGTACCCTCATCTTCAGACTCTTTGTGACTCTTTTCATGCCGCTGGATAGGATAAAGTGGTTCATTACAAGACTCCTTATCAATTGGGACCTGTTATTGCTCACAGATGGAAGCATTCTTCTGATTGGCCTCCTAGAGGCACAGACATGGATTGTCAGGAGCTTTCTCAAATTCTGCCTCTAGAAAGTGTTCATCTTTGCTAGGTCCAAATGTTTTGGCTTAGGGAGGTACCTTGTCTGGTAAATATCATGTCTCTGCTGGGTATCAAGAGATAACTAGACAATTATTTGGGGATGTTGAGGTCCCTTGGTGGAAACAAGTCTGGAATAAAGTTTCTTGGTCCAAGTGCAATTTTTTCATGTGGCTAGTGGCTCACAACCACTGTCTTACGTGGGATAATCTTTGTAAACATGGATTTCAGGGCCCCTCTTATTGTGTTTTGTGTGGTAATGTGGAGGAGTCTCTCTCCCATCTGTTCTTCCATTGCTCCTATTCTATTCAACTATGGCAGCTTTGGTGGAGTGCTCGGGGTTGCTCTTGTAGGCATGCTTCCTCTTTGCCTGAGTTCTGGGCCCGCTTGGGCAATGCTCCCTCCAAGTCTTCTTCTCTCCATGCTGCTTGGATTGCTGGCCCATCGTTCATGCTTTGGCATATCTCGCTGGAGAGGAATCATCGAATCTTCCCAGATGTTCAGCTTGGTCTTTTGCATGTTTGGCCGAAGATCTCACATTCTCTTAAGGAAACTATTCAAGTGAAGTGTGAGCTAGATGGGGGTATGGATCCGGTTGATCTTGCTATATGCAATCACCTCAATTTTCATCTTCAAGATGGGGTTGCAGCTCAAAGGTTTCCTTCTGTGTCCAGGCAGCCTCAGCATCAGAGGAAAGGTCGGGTGAATCGGGATGGGCATTGAACTCCTCCTCCCTGTGGAGTTCTAAAAATTAACACTGATGGTTCTTCCCGAGGGAATCTAGGCCCTACTGGTATTGGGGGAGTGGCTCGTTGCAGTTCTGGTGATGTTAAATTCTTTTTCTCAGTTCATAAGGGTGATTACACTAACAATCTCATGGAAGCTCAGGCTATTTTATATGTTGTGGAACAATGCTGCTTGCAGGGATGGAGTAAGATTATCTGTGAGTCCGATTCCCAAGTGGTGGTGAACTTACTTTCCTCGCAGGAGCTTGAGGATGTTAGCTGTCAGCTGGCCACTGTTGTTAATCAGATTATTCTCTTTTCTACCTCTTTTCAGTTCATTACGTTCACTTATATTCCTCGTGAATGGAACAAAGCTGCTGATTGTTTAGCCAAATGGGCTTCTAGTCATGCTCCGGGTTGGAATATTATGGATAGGGGGCAACTTTCCTTTGAGATGGTGCAAGAATTTGATGAACTTGTTGCTCAGGATCAAGCTCCTTGTTGAGCTCTCCTCCTTGTATTTTTTTCTGTCTTAATAAATTTTTACCCCTCTTTTTCCAATAAAAACACTACAAGTCATTAGGCACTGAAAAGATGCAGCTTCGAATATTTCTTTTTCATTGAAATTTTCTGTTATGGAAGCTTTGCCCTTGTTATGATAGTTGTGTCCTTTTAATGACTTATTGGTATATCTCTCTATTAAAACCCTTATGTGTCGGTATATCTTCTTCAATGTATGCAGCCACTTCTGGTATCAAAGAGATGAAACGGTGCTACAGTTGTTTTCATTGATGTCTTCCTACTCTTGATGCTGATGCTAACATTGAACCTTAACTGAACTCTGTAGATAAAAACTTGAAAGAAATTTTTCAATTCTTATTCAAATATGTAGTGCAATATATGAGCACTTTTCCGCCTGTAGAAATTTTTAGAACATATTAAGAGCACGAATCTGTTCAGATCTTCCATGCTGCTCACAAAATTATGAAAGCTTGCTTGTATATCTCTGAAAAAAAAATCTCTGTTGCATCTCTTTTTCCCTCATTTTGCTTTTACTGTAGAATATTGTTCAGCTCACAATGTATAAAAGTATTTCAATTCTTATTCAAGTTCCTTAATTATAAACTGCTGAAACCTCCATTAACTTTGCTTGATGCTTTTACTGTGTACTTTCACCATTATTAACAATGCACTTATTCTCTTGTTTGATGTATTGCTTTAATATGAAACAATACCATGCTGACACAGGAATTCGTACTTTATCTGGCAATGCTATTCTTTATAAAAGCTTCATCATTTTAATTTTTTTCCTCTGAATGCTGAAATCTCTCTAACTATAACACATTTACTGATGTGCTTTTAACTCTAGCATTCATTATCTCTTTGTGCATGCATTAGGAACCTGCTTGCTGTTATAAATCTTTTCTGTGATTGTTATGCATTCCACTTAACTGTATACATGTTCTTGTTGCTCATTTTGATGGCCCTGTAGCTTGCAGTTATCACATCTTCCTGTCACTTCTGATTGTTGCCTTCCATCTTTCATGACATTTGATAAGAAAGAAACAAATCAGCACCAATCACATATGTAATATGAAACATTAAGTTTTCAGATATGAATTTGTCCCTTTGATATTTCTCCCTCATTATGATCTTTGTAGCAATATTTATTCCTTGATAACATTGAAAGCAAAAGGTTTCATGTGAAGAATCCAATGTCCCTTTTATACTTTACTCAGTACTGTACTATTCTGATCAGCTTCTTGGATCCTATCTCTTATAGGCACGCCGGTCTCAATAACCCTCGTGGGAGCTTACGCCTTAAGATCCCTTTGTATTGTTTTGCATTTACATACACACCTCTCCCCCGAGTTTGGTGTATTAGAGTAGCCTAGTAAGCAAGACCTCTATGTACCATTTGTTTCCCCCACTTGGATACCAAAACTAGGTTCCATACCCCAATTGGTCTAACCATTGGAAGGTTCCCCAAAAAGCTGAAAGAGATAAGAAACCCCTTTGTGTTATCATTCCGAACATAGGTGTTTGTTCGTGATTGTCCCTTTGTAACATTTCATTTGCTTGAAAGTTGTACATTGTGATAATGTTTGATACTACCTTATTTTTTAACCCAAATGTTTTTATGTCTGCTTCTGACCCTGCCATCTCAGTCTGATCTGCTGAAGTGTTGGCATCAATTTCTTTCATGTTTTTGTTAGTTTTCCTATGATCTAGTAATTTTATATTTTGATTCATATTCTCTGTCCCCATTTTTTCTTACAAAAGTGTTTAGATGTTTTACTGCTCTTTGCTTGAAGTAATTTGAAGAGATTGTGGAGAGCGACTTGGAGAGATAACGATGAAAAAGAATAAAGAAATATGCCAAAAGATAGAGGAGAAATTATGGCAGACCTATATCCATTTGTCTTTCTCAAGAACCACACATTCTCCAACAAAACTCTCTTGAAATGCAGACCCTAGTCCCACATGCTGCTCCTGCTTCTATTCTTGTTTGCCTTTGTACCCACTTACCTTTGTTATTGAGCTTCTTTGATTCCCTATGCCTTGTGCTCGAAACCCTAGCGCTCTACATCCTCCACACTCAAAACCCTAGTGCTTTGCATTTTCTGTGTTGTGCATTCTCTGGTTCTGTGTGTTGAAGTCTAAAAATTCATGAAATATTCTAAAAACTAGAATTTCCATTATAACTCCTAAAGATCTGAAACCACTCTCAAGCATTCTACCAATATATAAATGAAATATAACTTCAGGTATAAGCTTCTTATACCTAATTGTTATATTTCACTTGTTGATTTTGATGAAGAGAATTGTTAAAGTTGTAGCTTCAGTCGGATTAATTCAATCTGAGATACATTGTTGTTATAGGTAAATCATCATTTCCTATATATATACGTATTCATGTTATATAAATATATATATTTATATATATATTAATAGTATATAATATATATATATATATAATACAAATTATTATTTTAATATATTAATCAAATGACAATTAAACCTTAGAGACGTGCCTCCTCTTCTCATATTTATATGAGATTCAAATCTGCATTTGGAATACATCAACTACAATGGTCATTTTAGTACATTTGCAGAAAATGATCCATGTTACTCAACATGGTATAAGCATCAAGATAATAAAGGGATGTGGTTGGTGAGTGTTAAGGAGGGGGCTGACTATAAGGAGGAACAAGTCATATCCTGCAAATGCAACTTATTTCTCCAATCATAAGATATAACTAGTCATTTCAGTCAGTCAATTGAATCATCATCAAATTTTACTTCTTGTACTTATTCCAGTATTGGACCTGCTCTATTTGAGCAAACTGCCTCTTGACATAAGTGGTGCATATAATCTAAAGATTGTAAAAAGACACAGCCTAATTGTTGCATATTTATAAGTTCAGATCTGACACAGCAATATCATCACTATAAGTGATTATTTGATACATTGCAGGCTTATAAGGTGCAAATCAGAAATAGCATCCATCATTGAAGTTGAAAGATTACAAATATAAATCAGAAACAGGGTCCTATCATCAGACGTAGTAATCCATATTGCTAAAAGCACTATATATTGATTGCATAAGCATATCGAAGATCGGACATATCATCATTCATAGCATGCATAGCATATTTAATCATTACGCTATCCAAGGTCAGACATAGCATCATTGATAACATTCATAGCTCTTTAGTCATTGTATATCAGACATTTCTATCTAGGAGCATCCCGTTGTATAGGAGCCACCAAGAGTTTGAAAACATTAAAAAAAGCATTCAGTATGTTTGATATGCACAATAGAAGGCCATATTGTTTCATGAAAATGGCAATTTTAAGGAGCACTTATATTTTTGGAATTTTGGTACCATCAATTCGTAGATATAAAAGAATTATTTATAGACTTGTATGCAGCAGTGAAAGTATGGACAAGAGCCCAGATTGTTATGAGAAGAAATAAAATAATAAGATGGTGGAAGAAAACAAATACAATGACCACATATATACGCAACCTCATAGACAGCGGTGATGAAAAATATTCGGTGCTAGATACCTCTGGAGTTTAGAAGATGTGATTTGCACAAGAAAGATGTGATCACTTGAAGCAGCATTGGAGTTGGACAGATATTATATGATTATCAATGATGAAGCAACATTTTAACCATAACCAATTTTAGGAAAATAATGAAGTGTGCTTTGCAAATTTAAGATCTCGAAGGAGCTGAAGGAGACCATGAAGGAATACAAATTTCTGAGAAGCATCTCTCCCCAAAAAATCAAACCTTTGCTAGTGTTATAGCATTTTGTAGCCTCAAGGTTACAGGTGCACATGTTGAGCAAGTCCACACAAAGGTCACTGGAAATAGATCAGAACAAGATGTTGTTATAGGATGCAGGAAGACAAAAATTAGTGGCAGTGACATTGCAGATGATAGTAGTGATGAATCAGAAAATGATGATGTGACAAAATTGAGCATTAGGTGATATGACTTACAACAAGCCTGGAATCCAACATTTTGTATGGGAGTGCAACATAAACATAATACCAGGAATATTTGGATGATGTTATTAGAAGTTTCATTATAACATTGTGGAGATTAAGCATGAAGAACAATCAAACACTCTCTTAGCTAATGTAGATAAGATGCTTTGAGAGAGAGATTGTATTGCTTCATATGTTGGAAACGGAGGAGTGAAGTTGGTGAATAGACACATTGAGCAAGCTTATACTTTGCATATACCGTAACGAAATGATATAGATTTTGTGAGTTGCAAAGTCATTATTCATGCTCAAATGCTATGTCACTATTCATGCTCAAATGCTAATACGGGTGTTGACCAACTGAGGACTCAACTTCCTATTGGCTGATGAAAATAATATATCAATCACAAGCACTTTGTACAGAATATAATATGACAAACCAAGAAGTATAAGAGACTACATTCAAGGAAGAAAGAATTTCATGTGTGTAGTCATGGGACTAAAGAGTGACCAAAAACCCTGTAAAATAAAGTAAGTGGGAATTTTACTTTGTGGGGGGGATTATAACCAATGTTTAATTCCCATTGTTTGACAAATGCTTATATGGAGATGAATTTCCGATTTGTTGCATATGGACCCTCACTGGAACAACTTGTATCAATGATTTTTATGTGCAGATAAGTATTTTTTAGTATTACATTTATCTACCCATTGTATTCATTATATTTGTAATCCTATACATGCTACAAGAGTTATTTGCATTGATCTTTTCCTTTATGTCTAGGATTTTTTTTGCAGGAAAAGAAGATTAGTACCTCACACATGCTACCAAATATTGTGCAAACTCAATCTTATGACAATAGCTGCGAAGAAGTTTTGATCTAGAATTCATTAGTCATTTGATGATCATGTTGGATGAAGTGAGACTCTGGAAAAGAAGAACTTCCACGATTACCCCCATCTAGAGTGTTTGATTTTACTATAGACTTGATACCTGAGGCAGAATCTATATCCCAAGCTCCTCATCGAATGACTGCCACAGAGTTGATGGAATTACAAATACAGTTACAAGATATGTTAGATAAGAATCTTATTCGACCCAGCATTTCACCTTGGGGAGCCCCATTATTGTTCGTCAAGAAGAAGGATGGGACCATGAGACTGTGTATAGACTATAGGATGCTCAATAAGGTCACCATCAAAAACCGGTACCCACTTCCTAGAATTGACGATTTGTTTGATCAAATGAAAGGTGCTACAATATTCTCAAAAATTGACCTAAGGTCGGGGTATCATCAGCTCCGTATTAAAGATGAAGACATTCACAAGACTGTGTTCAAAACTAGATATGGGCATTATGAGTTTATGGTACTAGCCTTCGGGCTAACTAATGCTTCGGCAGCCTTCATGAATCTAATGAATAACATTTTTCAAGACTGTTTGGATAAGTTTGTATTGGTCTTTATAGATAATATTTTAATTTACTCACGAAACTAAAGTGAGCATCAAGAGCATTTAGAAAAAGTTCTACAGAGGCTGAGAGAACATAAGCTATGTGGGAAGTTGTCTAAGTGTGCCTTTATCAAAAAGAAATCCAATATCTAGGACATATCATATCGGCTCAAGGGATAGATGTGGATCCTTCAAAATTTTATGCCATCAAGGAATGGCCCATACCTAGAAATGTGATAAAAGTCAGAAGCTTCATGGGGTTAGCAAGATTCTATAGGAAGTTTGTTGGAGATTTTTCCAAGATAGCTTACCCGATCACCTCACTTCAAAAGAAAGGGAAGAAATTTATTTGGACCGAGAAATGTCAGGCAGCCTTTGAGTGCCTGAAAGAGAAGTTAACTACTACAACAATACTTGCAGAACCAAATCCCTAAAAGGAATTTGTGGTTATGACTAATGCATCCAAGGAGGGATTAGGAGGTGTATTGATGCAAGAGGATCAAAATGTTGCATATGAATCTAAAAAACTAAAAAACTATGAGCAAAATTATGCCCCACATGATCTGGAATTAGCCGCCATTGTGCATGCCCTCCAAATGTAGAGGCACTACTTGATAGGGAAACCTTTTGAACTTCGATCAGATCACCACAGCCTAAAGTACATTTTCACTCAACCCAACCTTAACACCAGACAAAGGAGATGGTTGGAATTTCTAGCAGATTATGACTTTGACATTAGCTACATTAAGGGTAAAGAGAATAAGGTAGCAAACACCTGAAGCCGACGGAGGCATATTTCTGCTATGGTTGTCGTAGATATTAGAGTAAAGGATCAAGTATTACAGCATTTAAAGCAGGATGACTTCTATGCAGAGATCAGTCACGCACTTTTTAGAGACCCACAAGAACCCAAATACAAAGACTTCAAGATAGAAGAAGATGGACTATTGAGGTACGGTGGTATGATGTACATACCCAAAACACTGGAAATTCGAAGAATGATTTTAGAAGAATTCCATTCAACCCCCTATTTAGGACGCCCTAGAGTAACTAAGATGTTGACAAATATAAAAACCTTGTATTTTTTAAAGGGAATGAAAAGAGCAATAATAGATTATGTGGCGGGATGTCTAGAGTGCTAGAGAGTCAAGGCAGAACACCGCTATCTAGTTGACCTCCTACACCCAAACGAAGTGCCAAAATGGGAATGGCAGATAATCACCATGGATTTCATACAAGGATGACTCAAAGCAAACACAACACCATTTTAGTGGTAGTAGACAGATTAACCAAAGTAGCCCACTTAATACCTAGTAATTTGACAGATGGAGCACTAGAAATTGCTTACAAGTTTGTGCGAGAAATTTCTAGACTTCATGGAATTTTGGAAAGGATTATATCTGAAAGGGACGCCAGGACAACATCCAAATTTTGGCGAACACTATTCTCGACCTTAGGAACCAAACTAAATATTAGTTTTTCTTATCATCCAAAAACCGACAGCCAGACGAAGAGAGTAAATCAGGTTTTTGAAGATCTACTAGTCTATTGCATGGATCGATAGTACCAGTGGGAGATGTACCTACCCTTAGTAGAATTTTCTTATAATAACTCCTATCAATCCGCTATCAAGATGGCACCCTTTGAAGCCCTATACGGCCGTAAATGCAGATCTCCTATAAGCTGGAATCGTATTGAAGACAAGATTGTCAATGGGCCTGAAATGCTAAAAGAGATGGAAGAACAAGTAGTTCAAATCCGATAGAGATTGAAAGAAGCAAATGATAGACAGAAAAGTTATGAAGATGCAGAAAGAATACCCAAGGAATTCTCAATAGGAGAAAAGGTTCTATTAAAAGTAGAACCCCAAAAGAGTACCATCAAGCTCGGTAAGAATGTCAAATTGGCCCGAAGATATGTGGGACCTTTGAGGTGTTGGAAGTTATGAACCCAGTAGCCTACAAAATTGCACTACCTCCCACCCTTGCCAGGATGCATGACGTCTTTCATGTGTCATATCTTAAGAAATATATCACTCATCATGAGCATATAATTGATTGGAATCTTTTCCAGATAAGAGACCCAGGGGTGGTGGAAATATAAACACTCAAAATACTCAAGATGTGTAAGCTTCGCTTACGAAATTGAGACATAACTCGATGCAAGGTCTAGTGGGACCAATATGCCGAAGAGAACGCTACTTGGGAAGACTATGATGATATCTTCCAAAAATTTCCTCATCTTTTCTCCAGGACCAAAGCATAAAATTTTTCTTGTTTTTAATTTAAAACATTATGTGATTACATAAGCACCTTTAAATTTCTATTGGCAATTCATCGGGGACGATGAAAACATAAGGGGGAGGGTATATTACATCCCAAAATTTTGACCTACTTAAAATAAGTTATAGTTGAGATGATTAGTTAAAACTATCATTTCCTGATCATGTGAAATGGGAAGTTATAGTTAACCATTTACTTCATGTGGAAATGGTTGTTATAATGGAGTCGGTTGACAGTTATTATGTTTACTTGTTTATTGAAAATGGTAGTTAGTCATTGCTTTATTATATTTACTTGTTAATGGTAGTTAACCATTGTTACAATTATCTGTGATATATTCTAATATTGATTTAAATGGAAGAACTTGCCATTATTGTGGAAATGTTGCACGGGTGATTGTAGGAGCAAACAAAGGGGAGAAAGTGTTGCTAAACAAGATTTGAGGAAAGGGGCACTATTCTAGTCCATTTGTTCAATCGCCAGGTACGACCTCTAACTACCTTGATAAGGATTTAGCAACTTCACAATAGAGTACACCACTAGACATTCATGAGCTACTTGGACAAACATATAAAAATATATATAACTATCATTATCAAAAAATTCATATTCAAAACCATTACCTTTGTTGTTTTGTGATGTTGTCTCCATTATTTCTTTTATCATCACCTATATATATATATGATACCACCATGATATTAAAGTAATATCTATAGTTCGTACTTATTAATATATATACATGTGCATATATCAAGAGGATATGATGTTAAAATAAATCATATTTCTTCGAACTACGCATGTATATAGATATACGTATTTTAATGGGTACGACCTTAGATAAAATAATAGCATAATGGGATCATTTAAAAATTATATATATATATGTGTGTGTGTGTGTGTGTGTGTGTGTGTGTGTGTGTGTGTGTGTGTGTGTGTGTGTGTGTGTGTGTGTGTGTGTGTTTTTCAAAAGGAACTCTCTAATAATTCAAACATATATCTCTCCATGAGAGGCAACCATGTACACTTGGCGCCACCTTTTTAAATTCAGTGACCTTGTAACCGATGGTCTTGAAAACTATAATCTTGAGCAAGCAAACGATCAAGGTCGCTGTTTGCTTGAGCCAAGGCAAGGATATAACATAGCACATCTCACTTCAGATGATCATTCTTTCCTCTCCCTTTGAACGAAATACTTCTTAATTCGGGTCCCTGGTTTTCCTTATCATTTCTCATTCATTCTCAGCAATAGTCGGCTCTAAGTTGTCCGGTCAAAGCATCAACCAATCTATCAAGAGACTTCCGATCAGGTTATGTTCAATGTCTATGCACCCGATTTTATGATATATATCTATGTATCAGAATTTATGTTCAATATCTATGCACCCGATTTATATTCTGTCTATGCTCTATGGCCTCTCTGTTTTGAAATCTCTAAAATTGTTAATTTTCAAGTAAAGACCGACATACAGGATGTGTAAATTTCATTGTGGTATATGTTCCTTCTTTGTCTTACATCTGGAATATTTACCTTTCATTTTGCCACGAGATCTGTTCTAAAGGTGGTACTGAAATATAAGTCTGGCATGTTGCAAGAACAGAATACATCATTACACAAGATTGTTACTTGTGATGTACCCGCCAATGGATAGGAATCCGTGGTTAATCAAGATGATCTATATCAAAATTACTTTCTCCAAGGACTCACCCTGGCTAGAGTAGCTAATGAAAGGAGGTGAAGAGGAAGGAATCAATGCAAGGGAAAGTAACAAAAATCAGAACATCAATATATGTAAACATGATAAGTTCTATAATGATTCCAAAAGAACATCCAACTAAGCTCATGTTTGTCCAATATGCACCCTGTTGTCAAGTCGAGCAGTGGTGATCGAGTATTAGAAACCTGTGTAAATCCTTGGCCAAGGTCGTTTAGAGGCATGCTTGCCTATTTTGATCACAAGATGTCGGTGGCGCCAGTTAATCAGGCATGCCCACCTATTACTAAGTGGACATTATATATAGATATATGTGTGTGTGTGTGTGTGTGTTTTTCAAAAGGAACTCTCTAATAATTCAAACATATATCTCTCCATGAGAGGCAACCATGTACACTTGGCGCCACCTTTTTGAATTCAGTGACCTTGTAACCAATGGTCTTGAAAACTATCATCTTAAGCAAGCAAACGATCAAGGTCGCTGTTTGCTTGAGCCAAGGCAAGGATATAACATAGCACATCTGACTTCAGACGATCATTCTTTCCTCTCCCTTTGAACGAAATACTTCTTAATTCGGGTCACTGGTTTTCCTTATCATTTCTCATTCATTCTCAGCAACAGTCGGCTCTACGTTGTCCGGTCAAAGCATCAACGAATCTATCAAGAGACTTCCGAACAGGTTATGTTCAATGTCTATGCACCTGATTTTATGATCTATATCTATGCATCAGAATTTATGTTCAATGTCTATGCACCCGATTTATATTTTGTCTATGCTCTATGGCCTCTCTGTTTTGAAATCTCTGAAATTGTTAATTTTCAAGTAAAGACCGACATACAGGATGTGTAAATTTCATTGTGGTATATGTTCCTTCTCTATCTTACATCTGGAATATTTACCTTTCATTTTGCCACGAGTTTTGTTCTAAAGTGTGGTACTGAAATATAAGTCTGGCATGTTGCAAGAACAAAATACATCATTACACAAGATTGTTACTCGTGATGTACCAGCCAATGGATAGGAATCCGTGGTTAATCAAGATGATCTATATCAAAATTACTTTCTCCAAGGACTCACCCTGGCTAGAGTAGCTAATGAAAGGAGGTGAAGAGGAAGGAATCAATCCAAGGGAAAGTAACAAAAATCAGAACATCAATATATGTAAACATGATAAGTTCTATAATGATTCCAAAAGAACATCCAACTAAGCTCATGTTTGTCCAATATGCACCCTGTTGTCAAGTCGAGCGGTGGTGATCGGGTATTAGAAACCTGTCTAAATCCTTGGCCAAGGTCGTTTAGAGGCATGCTTGCCTATTTTGATCACAAGATGTCGGTGGTGCCAGTTAATCAGGCATGCCCACCCATTACTGAGTGGACATTATAAACACCAGTATGCTTAAATGGCTGGACTATAGTGCCCCAAGCCTTATCCCAGGGTAAGGAGGGTCTTTCTTGTTAAAAGATTGTATGGGAATTTATAAGGTCCGTGGTTGGGAGGTTAAGCCTATGTCAATGCTTCTCCTCTTACCAAAATGTCAAGGCTTGAACAATGTCTTCAGATATTTTCAGTTAGATTCAGTATGTTTTTTGGATCCTATCTTTCAAGTTCATTATTATATAATTCGTAGAATATATTGAAATGATTTAGTTTCTCTTGAATTATTATAGAAATTAGTTAGTTAGTTATTTCAGTTCTGAAAGATTAATTCAGTTACTTTCACATGAAATGGACTGTAAGGTGTAAAAGATGTTTACTTCAATAATATGGTTGTGTATTACTTTTCCTAACTATTTTACATTCTTTAGGTTGTTTGGTACAAGTTACAGATTTCAGAATTAAGTATCTATTTTTCAATCTAGTAATTTGATATATTACAGATGCATTGTGTCGATGGTGTGGTTGAAATTGACTAAGATACAGGATCCAACTTATTGGATGTATTGTCCCAATAAATGATAGGATTGAGGCAACCGAATATGTGACAACTAGGTCAAATATTAACCAATGTGATTGGAATTGTGCAGTATACAGCACCCAACTCATTGGGTGTAAAGTGTCCCAAAGGATGAGAGGCCAAAGTAACCTCAAACATAGTAACTGAGCCTATTGTTTCCAGAAAGGAAAAAGGATGTTACCAAATTAAATTAAATAAAAAAATAACTGTCAACACTCCAAAGAAAATACAATACCCTCAATGAAGTAGGACAGGAAAATAGATGGGCTCGACACATCGTCCACACGTAGCACTCGAGAAGGGCAATCAAGAATCACTGGGTCACTTGTTCCATCAAAACACTAATGAAATTGCCCCAAATTCTTCACATACATGACAGGTAATTTTTAATGATTAGTAATTTAGTATAACTCTGGCGATAAATTTTAAGAAATATTTCAAATGAACCACGGAGATATTTTCAGGAAATGTTTCAAATAAACTAGCGAGAAGAATTTTCGATAAATATATAAAGGAAAACCTGCAAAAGATATTCTATAGCCCTCTTCTAACAAAATTGGTCGATGAAAACTAGCCATTCATAAGACGGAACATATTGGGTTTGTCCAATTCGAACTTCTTTCAATTGAAATCAAAGTAAAGCTACAAATTGGTTTAAAATCTGTAGCTTACAATCTTCCATATTACCTGCTAGGGAAAGCAAAATTTCGTAAAATCAACACGCTGAGATATGAAAAGATAATAATTATGCAATTACCTGGATGGATGTTCATTTGAGGCGGAGTCAAATCCTTCAGGCTGCTGCTCAACTTGTTCTTCTTCGGATGATGGGCTACTACCGGGCTGCCAAATATTGATGAAGAAAATTCAAGTACAAAGAGTTATTAAAAAAATTGGAAAAACAATGTGTGAGGACGAATTTTACCGATACATTGGCGACCATTTCATTTGCTTGCCGCATCCTCATCCTCATCAAGATTGACAAGCCTTTCCGATTTGCAGTGTTTGACATATTCTCACCTTTCTATTGCTATGAATTTCGCTATACAGATAGGACGGGTTAACAGCTTCGATTCTCCTTTACAAAACTACAACTCTCTAACGGATAGATTTACAAATTTTGTCAAAAATCAAACGATTACATGCCCGAGCGAGCAAAACATCCGCCATTTTTATGTCGGATGAAGCAAAAATGTGTAAATCAGAAATTGATCAAAGAATGAATTTCTGTAGAGTTCTCCTTTTTTTTTTTTGAGAAAACGTGCGCAGATTCAACTGTTTGTTGTTTTTTTCCTGTGGTACAATATAGATAGATATTTTTTGAGTCTCAAAAGTTGAAGGTTTTGCAAATGGGGTTGCAAGCTTTGGGTTTAACTATGGAGGAAACTCTCTAGTTAAGCGCGCTCAGGCTGGAGTAGTACTGGGATGGGTGACCTCCCGGGAAGTCCCGGTGCTTCACCCCTGTGAGCATCACCTAGATCCAATGAGTGCTAAGTGTTCCATTTATTCTCATGAGAGATGGATTCATGTTGAATCACTACTCATGAAACATGGGTCATCGAGTTTGACTCAAAATCACACAGTTAAATCCTGATATTCATATCACAATTTGACTAGCTGTGGAAATTATCTCCTACTTATCAATTGATGAGCTTAAGGGGCTTTCTAATGAATGGTTCATAAGGCACAACACTTGGTGAAGGTTTTGCAAATAGGGTTGCAAGCTTTGGGTTTAACTATGGAGGAAACTCTGTAGTTAAGCGCGCTCAGGCTGGAGTAGTACTGGGATGGGTGACCTCCCGGGAAGTCCCGGTGCTTCACCCCTGTGAGCATCACCTAGATCCAATGAGTGCTAAGTGTTCCATTTATTCTCATGAGAGATGGATTCATGTTGAATCACTACTCATGAAACATGGGTCATCGAGTTTGACTCAAAATCACACAGTTAAATCCTGATATTCATATCACAATTTGACTAGCTGTGGAAATTATCTCCTACTTATCAAGTTGAACATAGTCTATATAGATAGATATTTTTTAAGTCTCAAAAGTTGAACATAGTCTAGGGAATAGCTTCTCAGTTTCATTTATGTTTCTTCTTGTGCAAGTTGATGATGAATATACTTAATTTATCAATATATTTCTTGTTAAATAAATTATGTCAAGAGTTGTTAGATATAATATTTATAAATTTGATCTTGTTGTTTTTGTATGCATCTCACTCTAAAATGAAGTGTTGTTCGGTTTCCACATTCTCAAAATTAAAAAAGCATGCAAACTCTCTCTTCCCAAGCCTCTTTTAGCCTCTTCCAATGCTTTGTCTCGCAACTAAATTAATGAGAGTTGGTTCTCAATTGGTTCACTCATATAATATAAAAATTCTACCTTCCAAACTCATTTCCCACTTTCTCCAATGGTTCTACTTTTAGAGTCACTAAGAGACTTCTTATCCATTGAGTGTGATCTGGCAATTCAGAGATGTTCTATACTATAGAGTTGCATTGCATGACCTACCAATTACCGATGTGATATGGAGACCATGTCGTCTTCTCATATCCATTGAGTGTGATGTGGTAGTTCAAAGATGTTCTATACTAGAGAGTTGCATTGTACAATCTACCAATTATCGATGTGATATGGAAACCATGTCGTCAGATGGTGGCATGTCTAGAGACATGAGCATAGTTGAGATGCATGCACAAACAAAGACTACTAGAGGTTAGACGTGACTATATTGTGATACCCTACTATTATGAGAGTGTTGCGATTGTTTGGTCTTCAACGTGGTCCTCCCCATTATAGTCATGGGCAGAGATATAGAGAGAGGCTTGGGACAGTACCACAACTAGAGGCAGATGATATAGAGATGATGAACACAGAGAGCCTAGGTGATGGCATGATCCCTCTTGTATTAGAGGATGCAAGTGTGTTGAGAGATTACCTATGATTCCAAAGGGTTGAGTGGGTAAGACCTATATTCCCCATAGATTGTCCCTCTAAAAATTTTGGTCCATATTACAAAAGACTATTAGAGAAAAAGGTTAATTTAATTTCATTAATTAAATTACCTTTTTTCCCTTCTTAAGATTTTTCTTTTTGCATCCTTTATTTAATAATTAATTAGTAATTATTAAATAACTTTTACTTTTTAGGTTACCCTTTGTAACTTTTTAGGTTACCCTTTTTGGGTTTTGAACTCCCTATAAGGATAGATCGTTTGTAAGCATTTTACATCTTTTTTTAATCTAAGAATACATTTACATATTTTTCAGAGCAAACACTTGCCTCCTCTTGTCTTTTTCTTCTCTATGATAGGTTTTCTACATGCAGATATTCGAGGGCTTTGTGGATTTGATTTGTGTATTTGCTCAAATCCTTAAAAGACAATGGGGATCATTGGATGATAGGAGTGGTGGTGATGATCGGGGTAGATATGATGATGACGAGGAGACACCACTAGAGGTAGATGCCTTGAAGGTGAAAGGGGAGGAGGAGGTACCAATGATAGGAGGTGTAGTAGAGGATAGCCACCACCCTGATACATGTCATTCCCTTGCATACACACCCAGTACGACCATAAGAAAAATACACCCCATCCTAGGGTGAGACAAGAATGCAAAGAAAACAGTTAGTTTGTGCCCCTAGTATTTTCTTGAGAGAGATATCCTAGCTTCCAGGATGGAAATCAAGGTATGAAAGAAAGGTTTGATGTTATATGCACAGAATATGAATAATTCTAAGATGCTTTATAAATGATATGTGTTGTAGCGACCTTGGAGGAGTGGGGCACTTTGTAAATGATGTCTTGAGAGACATGGCACTTGCACCCAGATCACCTACCACATTACAACTATGACATAAGGCATTGCAAGATCCAAGGAGATATAAAGATATATTTTCACCCATGAAATTTCAATTGCAACCAAAGAGAGAGAACAAGGAGCAGTTAGAGCATAAGAATGTGGAGCTACAGAGTATAATGTAGAGTCAGCAAAGAGGAGCTCATCTAGGAGCTATACTTATACCTTGACATTGCACAAACCATCAACATCATGTCATAGATCTGAGAGAGTGATATATTTTATTTTGATATATAGGGCACATTTTGTACAATGCCTCTTGTATATCAACACACACAAAAACCATCATCATCATCATGCCATAGATTTGAAAGAGTGATATATTTTATTTTCATGTATAGGGCACATTTCTACAATGCCTCTTGTATATCAAAACATATATATGTATACACACATGCATAAATATACACACACACACGTGTGTGTGTACATATATATGTGTATACATAGAGAGACATTTGTATGTTTAATTTAATGCTTATTCTCTTCTTTAATATCTCTATGATTAATTTTGTATAATTAATAACATGAAAATTAGTGTGATAAATTTGAAGTAAATAAAGAAGAACATGTATTAACATTTTTAAGTACATAAAAAGAAGAGAAGAAAAATTAAAACTTAAGCATAATATCATCTCAAATGCATAATTTTAATAGGTTCCTTAAGAGGCATGTCATTCATATCAACAATGACATATGCACCTGAGATGTACACTTCTATGACAATATAAGGACCTAGCCAATTAGGACTAAATTGTCCCTTTTCACCAAGTACGGCATTCACATTTCACTTATTTTCATAGAGAACCAAGTCTCTAATTGAAAAGGAACATTTAATCACTTTATAATTGTATCTTTCTGTTAGCATCAATGTTGATGATACTACATCGGGGAGTATCCTAAGCATTGGAGAGTATTGATATGTTGCATTCATGACTGAGTTTGTCATTAATGTCAACATAGCAATAATTATGTAAAGACTGAAAGAATAGAAGTTAGAGATCTTATGTTGCGCAGTAACTATGGAAGGTACAGGTGATGCACAGTTAAGGACATGTTCCAATGGTTGCCTTGAAGACATGATTAAATGCACTAAGTCTAAGTCGATGGCATACGAAAGTTACACCTGATTTACCGAGAGCAGTGCAAAAACAAAGTGTTGGAAAATAGTGTTCAGATGATTGATCACTATCTTTCATCTGAGATGCAATGAAGAGATGCACAATCACACAGTAATAGAGGATAGTCATGTGGTGATGTTAGCGAGTGCGCAAGCCCTGGTATCACACGTGTGAATTTTTGTATAAACTGTGAGCCAACAATTCTATCGTAATTGTGAATTAATTAATTATCTTATTTTAGTTAATTGGGAAAGCCTCAAGGCCGACTTAAGGAATTATTATGAAAATGTGGTATAAAGGAAATATATTTTCCTTAATTGGAAGAGTATCCAAATGCAAAGATAATCACTGAGGAGTAGTGTGAAGTGCGAAAAGGAGCTGAGCATTTGGAGGATGCAAGTAAGTGATCCAAGGGATTATTGGATGCACAGTATGAGATATGGTTACAAGATCTGAAGGAGCAGAGGTCTAGTTGACAGGACAAAGAAAGAGGAAGAAGTATAATTTAGTTCTATCATTCTGCAAGGAATAATACAGAGATCATTTGGACATTGGGTTCATTGATCTTTACCTTGAAACTGTTTAGGTAGTGGGTCCAGTTGTCTTCCACAACTCTTAATAGGGTTGGAATCTCCTAACAGGGATTCAAAGTCTCCTAACAAGGACTCATAAGTACTGAATGTTGTAACAGACTCTTAACAAGGTCTATCCTCTAATAAGGAATATTTATATTATTACATCATCTTGTGGGTATCATCCCCACTAGGGTTTTCCCTCTAATCAAGAGTTTCCCTAGTTAACATATCTGGTGTTAATTGTGTATGAGTATCTTGTTGTGGTTTCAATTTATAGTACTCACATGGTTAAGTTTGTTTATGGTTAATGATTGTGATAAGAGTTCGATAACTGATTCAACCCCCCTCGCCCCACCCAGTTATATCAGTGCACTATATATTCAATGGATTTCTTATAAACCATAATGCATTCCAAAGCATTAATACGTTGTTCATCTAGCATTTCAAGTTATTGTAATTGTATTTCATTCAAATTGTCTTTATCAATTATGCCCTTAAACAAAAATCGTAAGGAATGAATCTTTTATTCTAAATTCATAATCACATATACTCCATAGACTAGGTTGTAGGGTGATGTTCCCATTCTAATGCAAAAACTCATTTTATAGGGCCTAGAAGCATATGTTAATTTTGTATGCCAATCCTTAGCACACTTATTGATCACTTTCATAAGGATTTTTTTGATAATCTTATTAGAGGCTTCAACTTGACCATTAGATTAAGGAGAATATGAAGTAAAATAATGCAGGTGAGGTTGATCTCTAAACCTATGTTGTCAATTAGTGTCCAAACACTTAGTCATTTGCAAGTTATTTACTAGGCAAGATTACAAGGTCATCACTGTGACCGAGTTATCTAGTAAAGGCCAAGCAAGTTACATTTAGACCGAGCAGAACAATGATTGTCAAGCATTTAGTAAAGATTGAGCAAATATGCAAGTCGAGGATTATAGTATGAGCTGAGTAACTTAATGATGACCAAGCATATTGAAAAATTATCAACTGCCAAGTACATAGACTTATAAAAGCCAAGCAACAACATACATGATCGAGCATCAGAGACACTTAAGTGTCGAGCAATATAGTTTTGTTATGTGAGTTTGTATTGGTACAAACTCATATGTGAATCATTGTGGCCAACATTTCTATGAGATGTAATATCTCTAGAGCCAGATTATATTCTATTTACGCATCATTAGCAGAAGGTGATGATCCCTAGATAAACAATTTAACCAATTAGAAAAAGGGACATAAATAGAAAAAGATGATGAAGTTTAAACTGTTGATTAAGATCTAGAAGGTTTGAAGTCTATTTAAAGAGGATTCTAACCCTAGAATTAGAGAGAGAATAAAATGTGAATAGGAACACATACGTAAAGAAGTCATTAGTCAAATCCAACAGAGAGAGCAATCAGAGCAATGAAGGACTATAATGCCTATCCCTAGTTTAGTTTATCTTTCTTGTAGGCTTCCAGGAGTAAGCCTAATTCTAGGGGGAGTGGATGTAATGCCTACCCCTACTTGACTTTTGATTTATGTCTATACATTATAATTTTTACGTTTTCTGATGGAATTAGAGATGTTGATCTTTTGTTTGGAGTGTTTTAGGGGATCTATTTTAGTGTTTGTTAAAAAGATAAATGTTGGATCAATATGGCTTTCGGTTTATTATTAAACCAGAATCATATTGCTCTAAGTGACTGGAGGTCTATACACAATTAACTTATTTCTGTTAGTTTCTTAAATGAGATTTTTAGTTGACATTATAGATAGTACTCTGACTTTTAGTTACCTTAGTCATTGTAGCAGGCTTCCAGAAGTAAGCCTAAGTCTAGGGGGAGTGGATGTAATGCCTACCCCTAGTTTAGTTTATCTTTCTCGTAGGCTTCCAAGAGTAAGCCTAATTCTAAGGGGAGTGGATGTAATGCCTACCCCTACTTGACTTTTCTAATTTGTTTTGACTAGATTCTTTTAGGTCTATTCTATTATTATGTTTTATGATTAGCGGTGTTGGATTACTTAAATTGATTAGTTGTATTTCATATTCAGTTGATATATATATATATATATATATATATATATATATATATATATATATATATATATATATATATATATATATATATATATATATATATATATATATATATATATATATATATATATATATATATATATATATATATATATATATATGTTGAGGTACATAGTGCTAGTTGTTTTAGTTATTGGATGATGTTAGTTAGATGAATGATTTTTATGCGGTTTCTAGGGATACTTACATCATACTTGCATGTGTATGGTGTGCACGTATGTTTTTTTTATGTTTGATGTTTCTGATGTGGTTGAGGAAGGGAGTTGAACTCACCTACTAGTCAAGATCTACACGATGAACCACTTCCTACCATTGCCTATTTAGTTTAGAATATTGTGTCTGTACATGTGTGGATTTTATGTAGATTGCAGGTATCGGGTATCGACTTCCCTGAATTGCCAGGATGAGCATACCCTATCGCAATATTTCAATGGTACAAGTGGGGAGATAACTCTTGAGTCCAAATCCTAACCTAAGCCAATTGTTGTAGAAAATAGGATAAGTATCTAAGTTAGTTTCACCTTTCTGAATTTGTCAAGTGACGTGAATTTGTGATTTCAACCCTGGAATTTGATTTTTGTCTTGTCTCTTCAGTTGAGTTGTCATTTTTGGTTTTGTGGGTATGTGGTGATTTTTTATTATAATTAAATCAGATTAAAAGATAATTTAATGATTTAATTTAATTTTACAAAGAAATTTGATATTTAAGTATATTTAATTAATTGAAAAATTAATTAAATAAAAGAATTAAATCTAAAGATTTTATTAAAATTCTATTTTGACATATTTATATTTATTTAACTTAATGATAATTATTTAGGAGTTTTATTTTAATAATAAACTCTAAATAATGTTATTAATTAATTCAATAAATATATTATTAAAAACGTCTCATGAATTTAAATAAAAGAATTAAATGTAAAGATTTTATTAAAGTTCTATTTTTGACGTATTTATATTTATTTAATTTAATGATAATTATTTAGAAGTTTTATTTTAATAATAAACTCTAAATAATGTTATTAATTAAGTTAATAAATATATTATTTAAAACATCTCGTGAATTAATTAATTAAAAGAATTAAACTTAGAAGTTTAAATTAAAGTTCTAATTTTAGCATATTTATATTAATTTTATTTTATTATTATTATTTAAGAATTTTATTTTAATAATAAACTCTAAATAATATTATTAGTTGAGCAATAAATATTATTTGATTAAAAAAAAAAATGTGAATATTTGATTTATTAAAAGCTAATTAAATTTATGCTTTAAATAAAAAGTCTAAATTTAGAAGTCTAAACTAGAGGTCTAAATTTAGAAAATTGGTTAAAGAAAGATTAGAATATGATGTTATTTAATTAATTAAATATGTACTTTAGTTTAAAATATTTATTTTAAAAGTCTAATTTAAGAAGTTGGATAAAAATAGAATTAAAATATTAAAAGATTAAAGATTTAATATTATTTTATTATGATTAATTAATTAATAATTATTAAATTAGAGTTGCATTTAAATAATGAGTTTTAATTATTATTATTAATTTAAATAGTAAACTATGCTTTAAATAGTGCTTACACTAATTAATAAGTGGAGGAAAAGAAAATATAAAAGAATATTTTAATTAAAAAGTTCTTTAAATGTGCATGAAAGAATTAAATTTAAAAGATTTGATTAAATTTCTAATTTAGGCGTATATATATTTATTTAATTTAATTATATATTATTTAGGAGTTTTATTTTTAAGAAACTGTAAATAATATTATTAGTTAAATTAATAAATATTATATTAAAAATGTCACATGATTTTTTTTTATCGGTAAATGGTCGTAGCCTTGATTAATTTTGTTAATTAAAATTAAAATTACAAGCAGTCCACGGTTCTGACGGGCACTGGTAGGAAAGAACGGGGAAAGAAAACCTCCAGTCTTGCCCTGGACCGAAGTCCTATATTATACATTAGTAAAAGGAGCATACCCCAGTTTATTACATCATAATGAAATTCAGAATACAATGTCTATAGCCTTTAGGTGCAACTTGGAATGTTTTTAAAAATAGGCTACAGAGTCCCTGATCACAGTGCAACACAACCAACAAATATGTTAAGGGTTAGAAGACAATGATAAATCCATCATATCCTTTTCAAGAATCCAGGGGTAGCCAATTCCAATTAATTTCATATAATAAAGAGATACTAATGAATTGACCGATTAATGTATTTATGAGTGCTAATATTATTAATATTGTTTTATGATAATTTAATATTAATCATTTTAATAAAGTTTGTGATTTTTTTATTAATTTCTTATATTTATTGATAAGGAATTTAAATCAATTCTAGTCTTAGTTATTTAGGATATTTAATAAAGTTTTTAATTGATAGTTGTCAATAGTGTGAGTTAACAATAAGAGAATAAATATAAACTCTAGAGGGGATCCGGCGAGAGCAAATTGAAACGTAGCAGATGTAAATGGGGGAAGTAAACAAAGGTCTTAAAAGCAGTCAAAGTAATAATTAAACTAGAGCACCAAGTAAGCCATACTGTAAATGTGTTCCATAATCACTATTTTGTGAGAGTGACCAAAAATAAATACGCAAATCACATGATACCCGGATAAATTTGGGGTGTGCCACAAGATCTAACTACTTTAGCTCTACAAAAATTTGAAAAGCTAATGAAATTTAGAAACTATAACCAAAACTAGATATTGAGGCTTGATATTAGCTATAAAACTATTTTCTTTACTATTGTGGTTAGAATATACAGTAACAAAATATATTAGTATTTGTCATTAAAAAGGATAGAATTTAAAATGTGTCTTGCATGCCACTATTCGACCAAAGATATAAGGTGGATGAGCTATCTACAGGCAAATACCCGTGCCTATAACAGAATGCTAAAAACATAATATTGGGTTGATATATCATGCAAAATGACCCAAATGTTTATAGACATCTATTAAGTATTCTTAAAAACCATAATTATTTTTTAGGCTTCATGTAGAGTTGTGGCCTTTGAGCTTGGGGGAAACTCATATGCCAATCTTCCCCGGTTAGATTTGTCATAATTGGGTAGGTAGAATTCCATGTCCTCTAAGTTGGAGAAATCTACATCCAGGTGAATGTATGCGTCATAAGCCCTCAAATAATTAGTGAGCCAGTCCTTGCCTGGGTCTTCAACGATTCCCCTCCATCTTAACAGGAAGTTGATGCTAAACTCCATTCTCGACCACTCTCTGAAAAACTGAACATTATCCCTAATTACCAAACATGGTCACCTTAGGCTTCTATCCAGTTCCAGACTGTTCACTTCATACTCCATGTAAGCCTCAGGGAGAGGAATTCAGAGCCTTGCATCTATATTGGTAACCGTGATTTCTAGCCCAATCAACCAACAAGGGTCAAAGATATTATGAGTTAGCCTAATGATATCCCATTTTTCCACTCCACCCCTAGCTAAGCAACCTACCCAAAGCCCTATAATATTGTTGTTGGTCCTCCAAGAGTATTCATAGTTAAAAATCCCTTCTCCTAATGCTCGACTCACTGCAACTCGGCTCATGTCATTAATTGGCCTAAGAAGCCTATTCCACCTTTCTTCTTTTATCGGCCCGTAGAAAGCCATTGTTTGATTTTTGAAAGCATGGAAAAGGCAGATATTGGAATCCATGGAAACCTAAATTAGACCACTGCCTAAAGCTCTATTGCTACTGCTCATTAACAAAGTTAGAATGAAAATAGGGCCCAACATGCACTAATAAATAAGAAAAGGAGAAGACTCTAGATGCGTAATAATGGCGATGATGTCCTAAAGAGTGTTGAGGTACCTCTCAAAAACACCATACAAAAGATTATATCACTGGAGAGTGAGATTTTCCTCCAAGTTGGGTACTATGCCCATTCATGTTAAATCAGTTCACACGCAATGAAATAATGTGATAATAATTATACTAATTTAAATAAAGGATTAAAGGTTATGATTAAATGTTAAGGTATTAAAATCATCAGTTCTTGAATTTGCTAGTTCGTTGGCCTCTTTGTTTTCTTCTTTGTAAATATGCAAGAATCTTACTTCTTTGAATTCTGAAAGAGATTTGATGATAGTTTCTAATTTAGAATTTAATGTCCAGTTTGGCATTACTCCCTTTTTGAGAACGTTTATAATAATTTGAGAATCTCCTTCAATCATAATTTTTTAAATTTTTAGTTTTATACAAAGTTTAATTCCTTCTTCTACTACTTCAAGTTCAGTTAAATTATTTGATACCAAGTCCAGAGTTTTAGATCTCTTTACTAGCCAATTACCTGATTCATCCCTTATGATACATCCCATTCCAACTTTACTTGGATTTCCTCTTGATGCCCCATCGAAATTCAGTTTCTTCCATCCCATCGGTGGGGGTTCCCATTTGCATGTTTTTCTAGCTAGATCATTTTTCTTTTTGTAAGAGAGGGGAGGGTTGATCAACAATGGCCATAATTTTTTGACTTCTGCATCCCATTCTGAGAAAGATCCTTCTTCTCTTGAGATCACTATACATAACTTCTGAAATAGCCACTTCTACTTTTGCAAAGAGGGCTTGCTCAGGTAGACTTTGATTTAGGAAAATACAATGATTTCATTCTTTCCAGATTTCCCATATTACGATTGTTGAGGAGATTTCCATAGTTTACCATATACTCTCTTAGAGGCATCTTTAGGCCAGCCTAGTAAGTAATATATCCATTTTCCTGCTAGCGGGGCTATCCAATTTAATTTGTTTTGGAGCCACCTCCAAGATTCCTGAGAGAATTTACATGCATATAGGAGGTGTTCTGCATTTTCCTCATGTTCTTTGCATAATATGCATCTTGAAAGTCCTTCAAATCCCATTTTCCTAATTCTATCTATAGTTAGAATTCTCATTTGGATGGTTGCCCAAAGGAAAATACCTACTTTAGGAAAACCTATTGTATCCCAGCATAAATTAATAGGAAGGGTATTAGCTTCCCATCTCTGCAAATTTGTAATCATTCTATATCCTTCTTTAACTTTATACATCCCATCTTTTGATGCTGCCCAAACTGACTTGTCCTTACTGTCTTTAATTGTAATAGTTCAGTTCTTCAAAATGTTTTCCAATTTCTCCTTATCTAGCTAATTAAGTCCACATTCAACTAACGATTTCCATTTCCATAACTTACCAATGTTTGAGTCTGTTTGCTCTATATAATCTATTACCTTTGTCGCCCGTAAAATTTTGAGGTGAGAAATTACTTCTGGAGAAAAATCTGAACTAATCAGAGGGGGATATCCGTTCCAAGAGTCTTCCCAAAATAAAGCTTCATCACCCTTCCCTATGTCCCATGTAAGGTACTTTGAGATCAGATTTTGGCTTTTAATAAGGAAATTCCAACCCGCAGAACCTTTGGGCGGGGTTTTATTCTAAATAATGAAGTTCTATCTAAGGGGTTGAGATATTTATTGAATAGGATTTTGGCCCATTTCCTATCCCTTTCTTGATACAGTCTCCATACTTGTTTTGTGCCTAGAGCTTCGTTCTGCCATTCTAGGTTTTTGATTCCTAGACCCCCAAATTCTTTAGGTTTGCAGATTTTACTCCAACTGATTAAGGTTGCTTTTTTCTTATCCTCTAGTCCATTCCAAAAGAAGTTGTGTAGTTTGTTTTCCCATTTAGAATTGATTTTTTTGGGTAGATGTGAATAAGAAAGTTGATAGGTTGGAATGGATGATAAGACTGCTTTGATCTTGGTCATTCTCCCAGCCTTTGTTAACCATCTTCCTTTCCATGATTATATTTGGCTATCAATTTTCCTGAGAATATGCTCCCAACCCGGGTTGGTATGGGTACTCTTATCGAGATATATACCTAGATATTTGAATGGTAAGTTGCTTATTTTGAATCCTAGTTTGTTACATATTTGGTCTTCAATTTCTTCAGCGGTATTTAAAAAGAAGATTTTTGATTCCTTGGCATTAATCATTTCCCCTGATGCTTTTGTGTATGTTTCTAAGATATGTTGCATTTGGTCTACCTCTTGTAAAGCGATGACTCCTACAAGTATTGTATCATCAACAAATTTTTGATGGGTGGTGTTTTCTACTCCATGCATGACTTTCACCCCTTTGATTTTGCGCTCTGCTTGCGCTACTTTAATTGCTCTTCCAAATGTCTCTGTCATTATGATGAATAGAAATGGAGAGATTGGGTCTCCTTGTCTAATACCCTAGTGATATTAAAGAAACCTTCCGGTGTGTCGTTAATGAGAATGGAAATTTTGGGGGTTGAAATGCATTGAAAGATAATGTTGACCCATTTTTTAGTGAATCCAAAGGCCTCTAAGGTTTTGTAGAGCAATCTCTAATCTACTTTGTCATATGCTTTTTGTATATCTAGTTTAAGTAGCATACAGGCTTAATTATTTTTAATTTTTGAGTGAATAGTTTCTTGTATAATGGAGATGCCATCTAAAATGGATCTACAAGGGACGAAGCTAGTTTGTTCTTTTGAAATAAGCTTTGGAAGAAATCTCTTAAGAAGATTAGCTAAGATTTTTGAAAACACCTTGTAGATAGTATTACACAAGGCGATAGGTCTAAAGTCTCTAGGCATTACACTTTCATTTTTTTTGGGGATAATAGTAAGAAAAACATCGCATGATTTAATGAGGGAGAGAAAGCTTTAATTTAATAAAGTTTATTTTAATTAAATTGCATAAAGTGTGTGCATGAAAATTAAAATATAGTAATTAAAGACAAAGGGTTTTTGCATGATTGCATGATCAAAGCCTTGATTTGGGGGAAAAACTTTTTATTAAAGAAATTAGAGCTCATTTCTAGATACACAGGTTTAGAGGAGCCAATTTCTGAAAAAAGGGTTTTCAAACGAAAAGGAAGATTCTTGCGTGTTTGTGCATTCATTGTTTTAGCATCAGATCTAGGTAGGATCTTGTGGGTTTGTACAGTAGTTGCTCTTTCTTTGAATTCCTGTCTTCTTCGTGTCTATTGTGTTTCTATTTTTAGAAATTCTCTAGGTTGAAACTCTTGTTTTAGAAAATTGATTTCCATTATAGAATTGTCTATGATTTAATCTGGAAACTTTTAGTAAATATTGAACTTTAGGGTTTTCCAAACCTAATGAATTATGAAATTCACTTTTGTATGCACTTTTTATGATGTGTGATTTTATGCACTTAGCTTGAACCAGTCAGGTTGTATTACTAGAGACTTGGGAGTTTTCTTTGTGATGTCATGATGATGCGTTGGTAATGTGTCTAGTATGCTCTATGATGTGTGTTGATCTATTGATTGTTATTGCTTTCCAGTGTTCTTTTGTGAAACTGAGGTGAATGGTGTGACCTATTTGATATAACCTTTGAGTCTTTGATTAGTTGTATGTGGATTTTTTTCCAATCACTTTTATAGGACTAAGGGGTTTGTATGATTTGTTCTTGGTGATGTCATATTATGACATGGATTGGTTTATGTATACTTGATTTTGGGATCAGTCCTATTACAATGATCGTATTGGTGGAATTTGTGATTATGATTAGTGTTTTTCAATACTTGTCAATTGCTTTCTTGAGAACTAATGTATGGTATGTGGTCTTTTGTGATCTTTTGATACTAAGCTTAGGGTAGGTTATCTATATGTTAAGTTGGGAAGTGTCTTACAATAGAGGTCAGGGCCTAAAGTGGTTGCCAAGGTAACCCATTATAGGTTATTTAATAAGTGATAACATTTCATTAAATGGGTTTTAAATGAATTAACAAGATATTGGTACCATATAAAGTCACTAAGGGGCCGGAGGATTAAAAGACTAGCCGAGTAACCTTAGAGTTGACTTGTTAGTATGCCTTGTCAGTACGAAAGGATACTAGTGCTGCATAGAGTCACTAGGGGGCTAGAGGATTAAAAGACGAGCTGAGTAACCCTAGAGTTGGTTCGTGCGATGACACTTGCCCACTTTCATAGTAGATGTGTTTGTGTTGCCTCTGGGATTAGTTGATACTTATGTCTTTGTACCTTTTGAGATAGTTTGCTTTCAGGTGATTCCTTGAACCTAGATGTTGGTTTTTGACTTTTGAGTTTGTTATCCTATTTGGGACTTGAGACTATCTCCTCACCATGGTGGGAGTGGGCCTTTCTGGGTTTCACAAGGTTAGGTGGTAGTGCTTTTCTTATACCATTAAGATCTGACCATTAGATGATGTTGCTAGATGTGTTTGTGCAGATGTTCCTTTCTATCTCTTCTTGTATTTCTATGATGGATGGTTGTACTATTGTATTGTATTTGATTTCATAATATCTTAAGAGATGATGTAATTTATTTCATGATATATATTATTTCAGCCTTTCATACCCTATGACCTATATAGTGGATGATTGTGCATTCTATTTATTACCAAGTGGCATCATATATAATTGTATATTATTTAAATGGATTCATATTGGTATATTATTATTTGATGTGGATTTATTATACATTAGATTTATTATTAATTAAAATTAAATGTGATTCAACATCATGGGACCCTTAAGAATTGTAATATGTTTTATGGTATGTGTTTATGTGAATGTTAATTGCTTCCACTATGTTATAACTATTGTTGTTAAGTTATTATCTTTAACTTTAGAAAAAATGTTTGACAAACTTAGTAAAACTTTAGGTCAACTTCTTTTGGGTCACATGGGGCGGCATTACAAGGACTGAACAAATTTATCAGATTAGGAGAATCATATCAGAGTCAAAGGAAAGAGGAGACCTAAGATTAGCTTACAAAGCATACTAAGGATCATCAATTGAATCTATTAGTTTGTAATTGATATAGGGAAAATCTCTTAACAAAGTGGTCCTAACAGGCCTATGTAAATCTCCTAATAGAGTCCTTACTTTATTATAAGTGTCAAGCCCTTTAACAAGGCAAGACCAATTGTCTTTTAGTCTTTAACAAGAAAAACCTCTAACCAAGTAGATCATATTTTATGATCAAACATTGTAACCTTAACAAATTAACTTTATTGTTGCAATAGTGAAGATTTGTGGGTTTCATCCCAACCCTAGTTTTACCTTCATCTTGAAATTTTTATGGGTAACCAAATCATTGTGTTATGTGTTGAGCTATTATGGATGTGATGAACTTATTTTATGTTTCAACATTACAGTTTTAATGATGAATTGAGTATGATTTAATGCAAATTGATTTTAGTATCAAAAGTTTAAGATCCTAATTCACCCCCTCTCTTAGTATCTTGTTTTTCATATATATTGGTATCAAAGCCTAGTTCTTTTGTCAGAAAGCTTAACAACTTGAGAGTTGAAGATCATGGAGATGGAAGTATACAAGATGGGAAAGATCATTGAAAATTTGATAATTGAAATACATATCGGGTTGCAACAATTAGAGCCAACAAGAGAAGAATTGAGAAAATCCCTTAAAAGGAGAAGACAAATGGCTACACAACTTAATGACACTCAATACAAAGAAGTTGACATAGAAGGTTTGTTGGATAATGGAAAGACTGGTTACCAAGATGAAGCAATGCCATAATTACTAGAAAAGATCAGTGTCCTGGTGAAGGAAGCAAAAGATTTGAAGACAGAACAAGAAATCTAATCTGTCACACTGCATGAAGTTATTGAAAAAAATTAACAAAACAATAGAAGATAAGCTTATGGCTGAAGAAGACAAAAGGAAAATAGCTAATAGACTTGAAGAAACATTATTTGAAGTTTAGAAGCTTACAAATACTCTGCTTCCTATGATAAATCAAATAGTGATTGCAAATTAGGAAGTGTTGGTGTAAATAGGTATTTACTATTTACACTTTACTTAAGTTAACTTAGGTTAGTGCATTATTTTATTATTTTTCATTATTTTATTATTTCTCTTTATGAGACACTTAAGAGTTTGTGCATCTTCTACAGTTGTCATGTAGACAACATAGAAGTACGCAACTCTAATTATGCACATGGTGTCTACACCACAGGAGTTTGCATCATTCACTAAGTTGTCATGTAGACAACACAATTTTTCGCACTCCTAATTTAGCACATGCTGTCTACAACACTGATGTGCATGTTTCACCTTTTTAGGCTTATCCTCTCGTCGTCGCACTTACTTTCGTGCATAATGGAGGATAACCCGTATCTGGTGGATATGTGCCTAGTTGTTCGACTTATCATGATGCTGATTCCGAGGCATTCTAGATGCATCTCAGAGGCCTTTATATTGAGGCACTCCTAGTGTACTTGTACATAGAATTGAATACTATACAGTTATTCTGATCATACTCTGGTCTAATTTGTGCTTTTGTTTTGAGTTCCTTGGTCTTGGGGAAATTCTGCCCTAACACAGATTCTTACATGGTATCAGAGCTGAGGGAGATACTCATCACATAGCCATTGGAGACCTCATTGCTTCATCTCTTTAAGGGACCCGATTCAGATCCAGAGCATCAGTTGCAATTGGGAGCGTCTAGAGCTGAAGTGGACCTTGCTATTGCGTTCAGAGCGAAGATTCGGTGAAGATTGACTATAAATTTGCCTATTTTAGGCCATAGTCAACCAGGAGGCAAACAAATTTTTGCAAATCGAAACCCGAAGGCCCGATTTGCAAATCTAGGTATGGTCTTTTATCAGTCTGATTAATTTATTTTCAGATCTGAGATTCTATATTTTTCTGCAATTTCAAAATTATTTTTTGAATTTATTTTTTGGGTATTTTACCGAAATTATTTGAAATTATTCTCTGTAAGAGAAAATATTATTGCGGCACTGGGTCATTACATCCCAGCCTGCGGACCATTTAATTTATTTTCGCAAGGTTTTACCTCTGTTCATTCCGACACCGATTTACCAAATTCAACGGACGAAGACCTCTATTAATTCCCGACAATCACAGTCTATTGATAGTCCATAACATTCCGGTGACTACACATAATACCCATGACACTGGCCTGCAGTCCAAGCCTCACAAACGGCGTGTTGTTTCCACATTTGCAAAGTGTGAAGCGACGTCATTTTAAAGAGTTGCAGACTCTAACTCCCCACAAATGTGGGATTTAATCTGAACCTCCAGCACCGAAAATCAAAAATTGGCATTCGATCCACTGTTCTGGCATCAGCAGCGGGAAGACCACGATCTCTGACCTGTCCCCTCCGGCAACACGCGTCCAAACCGCAAGTTGACACGCGACGATTGCAAAAGATGCCACCTTACAGTCCTCCAAACTGCCACGTCTGCCGCTAACAGAGACCCCTACGCATCTGCCCTATCATCAGCCATACTTGCACAGTCAACATAACACATCAGATCCAACAGTACACGCCCGTACATTCCATACGTGACACGTCATTGTTCGCACAGTGTGATGTCATCACGAGCCTGCACAGACGTAGACCTCAATGGTATATGAGCCTAAATTTGACGATCGTTTGACCTTCATTCTAGGCTATTTTAAAATTGCTGAGATGGCCATTTGGACGTCAAATTTAACACACTGTTTTCCTCTGCAGACCCCTCTTCATTTGCAGTTTTGATTTTGGAGCTCGACTTCAAACAACCATAACTTGGTCATACAGACTCCAAATCAAGTGCAATTTTTTTTGATTTTGGGTAAAATTTCCTAAATTTTTTAGTGGTGCCATTTGTTTTTGGTTTTGGTGCTCGAATTGGTCAAAAATCACAATTTTTCATGACCGTACCTATCTAATCCTATTTTTTGCAACTTCTAATGCATCGTACGAGCTCATCTGGACTCCTTTTCAAGTTTCATTTTTTTTGAAAGTGTATATTTTTTTGTCTAGTTTTCATATCTATCGTCAAATTATAGTCTTATTTGGAAAAAAGCATCACTTTCAGAGATAGGTCTTGTTTTGCATTGTAATACTTCACAATTGATGTAATTTTCAGCTACATTGTAAGAGTCCAGATTTGTACTCTATACAGAGGTTGTAATCAGAAAAATCAAAAAGTCCACTTTGTCCATTTTGGCAAGTGGCCCATTGTAAACGCATTATATATAAAGTGCCAAAATCATTTATTTGGGGGGGGGGATTTTTTGATTGAGTGAAAAGGGGGGGTGTGTACTATGTACTATGTCTCCTTTATCTTGAATTCTTGCATCATGGGTTACTATGTACTATGTCTCCTTTATCTTGAATTCTTGCATCATGGGTTCTTTTTCAAAGTTAACTTCACATAATTATTCTACTTGGAAAGAAAACATTAAAGAGCCATTGGTAGAAAAAGGTTTATGGCGTTATGTCAGTGGTGCAGCCAAGAAACCTCCTGCTGATGCTGATGAAGCTTGTAAAGAAGATTGGGAATCCAAACAAGAGATGGCCTTAGGAACCTTGTTGAAAAATATATCTGATCCTATCAAATTTCACATTAGGAAGCTTACAGATCCAATAGAATTTTGGGCTAAACTAGAAGCTTTATATGGAATAGTAGATGAAGACATGGCTTATACAATAGAGGATAAACTTCTCAAGTTGGATACTAGAAATTTTGACACAATTAAAGACTATCTTAAGTACCCAAGTAGAAATGTATAGGGCACAGTTGAATGATTGTGGAGAACCCATTAAAGATGGAAAGATGATCAAACACATCATGACTCATCTTCCATCTGAATATGCTCCTTTTGTTTCTAGCTTTAATACACACAAATTAACAATGGGTAGTGCCTATATTAAGGCTTCATTTGAGAAATTCTAAAAAATGTTGATCCTTGAACATGACAATCTAGTGGGTATGGGAATTCTCAAATCTTCCAAAAATAAAGCCTTGGTAGCAAATGAAGGTAATTCAAGTGGCAAAAACTCAAACAAGAAGCAGAAGCAATGGAAGGCCAAGCAACCAGACGACACACAACAGTCCTCCTCAAAACAACAATCTTCCACAAGTCATTCTTCTTCTACTCAAAATTCTTCTTCACAACAAGGAAAATCTTCTTTAAAGAACAATAAAAAAGGGAACAATTCCAACAAGAAGGAGAAGAAAACATGTTCCTATTGTAAGAAGAATGGACATGAAGAACATGAGTGCAAAGATAAGTAGATTGATGAATTGGTAAACATTATAAGGAAACAAAAAATTGATGTTCCTAATGCATACAAAGACAAAGGTTCTTCATCCACTTCAAAGGGCAAGGGCCAAGCTTTAGTTGCAAGTACAAACAATCCAGAGGAATGGGTTCTAGATTTTGGAGCATCTCATCAAATGGGGGCTTCAAGGAAGCACTTTTCCTCTTTAAAAACTTCAAATGTACCTTACATCTATGTGGGCAATGATACTCAAATTAAAGTAGAAGGTAAAGGGAATGTTGAGTTAGAGAATGACATCTTCAAGGATGTACTTCATGTTCCTAGCCTTAGCACTAACCTTCTCTCCATCTATCAAATCACTCACTATGGATGTGGCAACAAAGTAGAGTTCCTCCCTGACACAGTATTGGTAAAGAATCTCAAAGATGATTCAATGGTGCTGATTGGAAAGGAAAACCATGAGACAAGACTTTATTCTTTCTCACATTTTGTGCCTAAGTCCACGTCTCTTGCCTTGTTGACTCATTCAAACACTCAAAGTAAACTATGACATGACAAATTTGGACACCTTAATTCGCGCTACCTTCAACAATTAAACAATAAGGAAATGGTCATTGTTCTACCTCCAGTCAAGTTTTTAGAGGGAGTATGTCCAGGTTGTGAAGCAGGTAAACATCCCGAAGAGAAATATGACAAGGGGAAGTCTTGGAAAGCAACTGCTATTCTAGAATTAGTACATAGTGATGTAGCTGGCCCCCTTCCAGTAGCTTCTTTTGGAAAGGCCTGCTATGTTCTCACATTTATTGATGATTTTTCAAGGTACACTTGGGTCTTTTTTCTTGGTCATAAGAGTGAAGTCTTTAACAACTTTATCACATTCAAAGCTCAAGTTGAGAAAAAATCTGGGAAAGCCATCAAGATACTAAAGACAGATAATGGTAGAGAATATGTCAATTCCAGACTTATAGACTATTGCACACATGAGGGGATAGATCTTCAACATTCAGTTGCATACATGCCACAGCAGAACGGTATAGTTGAAAGAAAGAACAAAACCCTTAAGGAAATGACTACTTGCATGCTTCAACACAAGTCTCTTGAACAAGTGTTTTGGGCTGAAGCCATGTGCTGTGCGAACTACATTCAAAATTGAAGTCCACATAAGGCCTTAGATGGAATAACACCTTTTGAGGCATGGTGTGGAAGGAAACCCAATGTTAAGCACTTCAAAGTTTTTGGCTCTCTAGCATGGGCACAGATACCTCCACAAAAGTGAAAGGCATTAGAACCACAAAGAAAACCATGCATATCCTGATCATCTCAAGGCATATAAATTAATGGATCCAGAGACTCACAAAATTTTCTATGAGATGAGTGTTCATTTTGAAGAAACATGTCCAAGTTTGGCTTCTTCAACTCCTCCTTCTTCCTCCTTTGTGGATAGTGATCAAAGTGACTCAGAAGATGAAATTCCTCCAACCTTGACTCGTAGGATACCACCTTCGCAAGGTCAACAAATAGTTGAGGACATTCCTTTATCTTCTTCCACTAAACCTCGTTGGGCACAACAAACCCTTGATGCCGCAGGTTCAATGGTGGGAAATCCTTTAGATAATCGGAGGACTAGGTCACAACACAAGTCATTTCCACATGCATACATAGCCATTTCTTTAGATCCATAGTCTTTTAAGGAAGCATCAGGGATTCCAAAATGGGATACAACTATGGAGGAAGAATACAATTCTTTGATGAAAAATAACACATGGGACTTAGTTCCCCTTCCTAAGGGAAGAAAAGTGGTTCGATGCAAGTGGATCTATCAAACCAAATATGTAGCGGATGGCAATATTGATAAACATAAGGCTCGACTAGTTGCCAAAAGTTTCTCGCAAGTTCCAGTTATTGATTATACAGAGACTTTTGCACCGATTGCCAAGATGAACTCCATTCGCCTGACACTAGCAATTGCTACAGCTCAAGGATGGGTTGTACACCAAATGGATGTTAAGAGCACTTTTTTGAATGGTGACCTTCATGAGGAAATTTATATGGAGCAGCCACAGGGGTTCGTCCAGGATTCTACTATGGTTTGTAGATTAAAGAAGTCTATTTATGGTTTAAAGCAGGCTCCTCGGGCTTGGTATGCAAAAATGGATTCATTTCTCCTCTCAACAGGTTTCACAAGATGTCATTCTGACTCAAATGTTTACATTCTTCAGCAAGATGAGTCTCATTTGATCTTAGTGCTTTATGTTGATGACTTGATCATTACAGGGAGCACTGCATCCATCATAGCCTGTGTCAAGACCTCTCTTCAGGACAGATTTTCCATGACAGACTTGGGTTTGCTACACTACTTCCTTGGCATTGAGATCATACAATCTTTAGCAAGGATTTCACTTTCACAGCCTAAGTATGCTCTTGACTTGCTTTCATGGTTTCACATGAGTGACTGTAAACCTGCTCCTACTCCCTTCTTATCAGGTATCAAGCTAGAGGCTAAGTGCACAACTCCACTTGTTGATGCGACATTAAACAGACAGTTAGTTGGGAGCCTTATCTACTTGACACACACACGCCCTAATATTGCCTTTGCAATTGGTTTGGTTTCATGCTTTATGCAAGAACCTCATGAGCTTCAGTGGAAGGCTGCCAAATGCATTTTGCACTATATCAAGGGTACACATACACATGAGATTCATTATGTAGTAGGTATAGGGCTTCAGTTGATTGGATACATAGATTCAAACTATGCAAGAGACTTAGATTCTCAGAAGTCTACTTCAGGGTACACATTTCACCTTGGTTCCAGCCCTATTTGTTGGCAAAGTAAGAAGCAAAAAAATGTTGATCTTTCTTCCACAGAGGCTGAGTATCGACGGGCTATCAATGCAACTAAAAATGCTCTTTGGTTACAACACATCCTGGAGGAGTTTGGATTCGATCCACATCTCGCTGAAAGAACAGAGGTATGTAGGAAGTGTATTGTTGAAAGCTATATTTTACATTAGTTCCTATCATTAGAGTGTTGAAAAGATATATTTTCATAATTAAGAGATGCATGAAAGTATTAGAAATGAAAATTCAGTAAGTATCGAGCATTAGTGGCATAGTCTATATTGACTGAGTCCTGCAGTATAGACTAAGTGATTAGGAAGGATTGTACACTAACCAAGTGAGTTGGTTATGATCGAGTGCTTAATGTTGATCAAAAAAAGTAAAGGTTGAGCCCAACTATCATACACTATCTAAATACAAGGACATTTACTGCAGACCTAAATTGAAAGATCGAAGGCATATATTGAATTTGAGCTATTATTTTCTTACCTAGTGATCAAAGAGTTCAAGAGAAGATTGAAGGTGATTTCAACAACCAGGGCAAGGAATCACAACAAGGAATTATCAAATTTGTGAAAAGAATTAAGTATTCCTCTTATTGTTGAGTAAGATAATTTGTGAAAATATTTTATTGAAAATCCTAGTTCACAATGGTGTCTAGAAGTGAAGTGGCAAAGGATGGCAATGCACAAATCATAAGGAATGATCATAAGCCTCCACCAAAATTTAGGAACACAGTTAATATTGAAACCCATGTTGAATGATGGAGCATTTTTATCTATTCCACCTAGAGTCTTGATTGTAAGACATCAGATCATGCTATCAATGTAAAATAGGAGAAATTGGAGATTTTGAAATCAGAACAACTTATGACAAGTTGTGTGGATGGAATTCTAAAAGACAAATTAAAATTTGTTGTAGACAAAGGGTTGACTCATGCCCTAGTTTTTCCCAAAGTTTTCAAGAATTAATGGATAAAATTGTTTTAAGTCGAGTTCATGACATGAAAGTATGGTTGGAAGGTGGGCCAATCAAGATCAAGATAGCATTTATTCTAAGAGTAATTGGGTACCCAAAATTGGATCGACATAAGAGCATAAGGAGTGTCACATGAAAATAGATTGAAAACCTGACTAAGTCAAAGTGGAATGGACATGGAATATCAATAGACTGCATTGAGGATCCACTAATTGAATTCATTGTTTGTGTGATTGCACACAAGTTTTATCAATCTAGCATATTCAATAGAATGTTGTGCATTGCAGTTGATTTGGGATATGAAATTGTGAAGAAAGATCATGAATACGACCTTGCCAAGTTGTAGTTATAACAACTTACAGAAAACTTGGAAGCAATTGGAAAGGCTAAGAATACATCTTATAAGTTTGGATCCCTATTAGTTTGTATATTTTTCTATGTATAAAACTATTTCCCTATTGTTGGAAGGATTTAATGGGATAGAAACAAAACTATTGTAGATAAACTGAATGAGCTAATATAGAGATTAAGAGATAATTTTGAAGTAGTCATGGACAACTATTTTGATAAATTCAAAAGTAAAATGAAGAAGAAGTTGAGGATTCCAAACTCAGTTGTGGATAAATATTATGATGAAATTTGCTTCATTATGGACACCAATTTTGTGTATGCTCAGGAAGTAATACCTAGGGTAGCATGGTTGAGACCTATGCCCTATGAGGTAAATGTGGATGGCATATCATTAGTTGTCACTGCACTATTGGCAGAAGACATAGATACTAGTGACAAGAAATTTATTACATATAAAACAATTATTGGCAAGCTGAATGTTGAAGGTAGCACACCTAAGGTAGGTAAGCAAAGAAAAAAGAAAAGTTTCCAAGGATAGTCAAATTGAACAAGGAGAAGGGTTAAGACAACCCTCTGAAGCCAAGGAAGGCAAAGGCAAAGAACTTGTAGTTGTGGAGCAAAAGGCACCAAAACAAAGAAAGGTTCTGATTATTGCACCTAAGGTAAAGGAATACCTTTAGAAGAATATGCAAGGAATAGTAACACCATCAAGGCCAAAGGGAAAGGTGTTCATCACAAGAAGGAGGTCAACACAAAATACTATTGAGCTACTACCAAGGAGCCCAACAAAGAAGAGAAAGCAAACAAATGTACAAGAGAAGCCAAAGGAACTAAAAGTTATACAAGAGGAGGAAGAAGATGAAGAAAGGATAGAGTCTGATGAAACTAGCAAACTAAAAATGGTAAAGGTACTCTCTCTAATGATTGTGGATCAAGTATGTGAAAATAAATAGAATCAAAAAATATTTTGGTTCTCAAAGGTCTACAGTATGATTCTTTGAGGTATGAAGATCAAGATAAACTTGAAGAAGCTTTAATTAACATGTCAATTAAGTTTACACGTACACCTATGGAAGTGGAAACTAGAATTCCAGTGGGATTGTATAATAGAGTGGATTCCAAATGGAAATGGGCATTGATCACATAGAAGAAAATAAGAGAAACAACATTGGCACACATCATGCCAGATTTGGAAAAGACACATATGTCTATAGCCCTTAAAGATTATGTTAAGAAGCTTATGCCAAGGGATAGGACATACAAAGTTCTAAAGAACAAAATTCTTGAAGTAGAGAAAGAAAGTATTGAATTTAGGAAAGAAGCATTTGGAGTACAAACTCAAACTGTAGAAGAGAGGGAAAACCAAGATGCTAGAAATTCTGAAGAAGACATGTAGGAAGTGGCTAAGTTAGTAGCAAAAATGGAGGAACTTATTAGTGGAGTTAAATTTAAGGATACTATCACAATTGAAGATAACACTGACATCCCTCCACCTAATCTAGATATACTCACTGAAGAAGAAATTCAAGGATTGATGAATGACTCAAGCAAATGTTGTACGAATCTAATTTTTTTATAGGTAATTGAATATCTGAAGCTGAAGTTAAGAAGCCTAATGATGTGAAAGTCATACCAATTATAGAGGCTACAAGTGCTGAGCAACTTAGTAAGGCATTGGAAAAGGATCGATGCTAAACAATCTCAAAAGGTAGTGGATCTCGACATGATGGGAGCACATGTTCAAAATTCAAATCTAGAGACAGGCGAGAAGTCACAGGGTAGCGGATCTTGGACACCAGGCACGCAGGAGGGGATCCAGGCAGGCAACAAAGAGGAGTTAGGGGATGGGGACCCACGTGAGGACATACCAAGGAATCTCCCAATGAAATGGGCCTCACTCTTTGGTGTCAAGCCATCTGGTAAGTCCTCTTTCCCTCCGGTTAAGGTTGTTTCAGGTCTAGAAAAGGGTTCTTGCATGATTGCTATTTCAGACGAGATTGTTGACCACAGTATTGCCTCTATGGCCTCAATGCTCGTCGATAAGTTTATTGGATCAAGACCAAATATCGATGTCGTTCGAGCCTATACTTTGAAAAAATGGAGCTTGAAAGCTCAGGTCAGTGTCACTACAATAGCTAAAGGTTTTCTCTCTTTTGAGTTCACCTGTCAAGAGGACACGACTGACATTCTATGTGAAGGCCCCTGGAGCTTTGGAAGGGCCACCCTGGTGCTTCAAAAATGGTCATCTAAACTGGACTTAAATGAATCCTTCTTTCAGCAAGCTCTAGTATGGGTCAGACTCCCTGAACTGCCATTGGAGTTCTGGAATGAGGATGTCTTTAAGGGAGTGGCCAGCTCTTTCGGAGAGCTTCTCTCCATCGACCCTATTATAGCTTCTAAGAGTAGGCTGACCTATGTGAGGATCTGTGTAGGTGTAAGGGAAGGGGATGATATGCTTGAAGTGGTATGTTTTCAGTCCAAACTTGGCACTCATATCCAGCATGGACTATGAGAGTGTCCCTTTTGGGTGTTTTCATTGTCTTAAAATAGGTCATAAGGCTTTTTAGTGCCCGAAAGCTAAGACTTCTAAGAAGAAGAATCCTCCTTCTTCTTCTCAAATGAGGGTGAAGAAAGTTTGGAAAAAGAAGCCCACTAAACAGGGCTAGAAGGGCCTTTCTCTGGTGACCCAGAAAGCAATAGATGTTCCAAAGATGACTAACCAAGAGCCTCAGGGCATGGCAAGAAAAGAAGGGGAGTTAGTCAAGTCAGGACCAAGTTCCTCTTTACCTTTAAATGCCTCTCAACAGATTGAGTTTGACCAGGTTGAGGAAAGGATCCTCTTGCATGGAGATGCGAAAGGTAAGGCTGCCTTGCAGAAAGGTTTTCAGGAATTTGGGATGGACAATTTCCCTAGCGAGGAAGAGCCTAAAATGGGTTCCACAAAGGAGGAAAAGGAAAGAGAAAATAAGGAAATTATCGTCTTTCAGGACCCAGAGGAAAACTTGGTTTCCACTAGAGAAGGAGTGACCAAAACAGGAAAAAAGGAGGACTTGGTGAAAGATTTGGACCAAAGGGTAGATCTTCTCAGCACCCCCAAAGAATGGTCACAAGGCTTCTAGATCCTTGAAGTTTGAAAAGAAGGGAGAGACACCCAGGAAGAAACAAATTAGAGATCCATCTACGGCTTCTCCTGCAGTGACCAGGAGCAATTGCAAACCAGATTTGGGCTCTACTACCAAAGTAGGTAGAAAATCAGAGAGGGAGTCTAGAGAGGAGGAGACCAAAAGATGCTTGGCGAATGGGCACCAAAGCACTTTGAAGGATTTTCCCAAGAATAAAAAATGAAGATCATCTCATGGAACATTAGGGGACTAAATGGTGCCCATAAACAGGAAATTATTAGGAATCTGATTAGAGACTAGAGACCTGACATTTTGATGATCCAAGAAACAAAAATGAAAAAGGACTCATTAAGAAATATTAAGTTCAGTAACCTGATGAGCGGGGAGGCTTCAAACTCCGATGGAGCCTCTGGGGGTCTACTGACATTATACAAAACCAAACTTTTTAGGGTGGAATCAGTCTTCAATGTAGATAACATTCTTTTTTGTAAAGTGTTCCATATCCATTCCAATGAATTTTGGTTTTTGCTCAATATATATGCTCCCAATAACAAGAGAGATAGAAAGTCCTACTGGTCTAGAGTAGAAGGGCTGGTACAGAATAGCAACATGAAGAAAGGGATCATTATGGGAGACTTAAATACCCCTCTTCTGGACAAGGAGAAAAAGGGTGGTCTGCCTTAGGACTGGGATAGCAAGCATGACCTTTCTAACTTCATCAATGGATTGGCTTTTCTGGATCTGGACCTAATGGGAGGTGACTTCACTTGGTCCAATAAATGTATAGGCAAGGATTGTATTCAGGTTAGACTGGATAGAGCTCTCATTTCTCCTAATTGGCTACAATCTTCCTCTTGCAAGTTAGCTCTTTTTCTTAGAGTTGGGTCTAACCACTCCCCTATCTCCCTCTCGATTGTTCCTTTTGATCCCTTTAGACCTCCTCCCTTCCATTTTGAGAAAATGCAGACTTCCCACTCTGACCTTTTGGAAAGAATTAAGGTCTAGTGGAGTATGGAAGTGGAAGGCACTGTTATGTTCAGGGTTGCTAGAAAACTCAGTAATGTTAAAAGGATGGTAAAAGCTTGGAATAAGTCAGATTTTAGTCACACATTCTTTCTTAAAGAGGATCTCTCTGTAAATCTCTCTTCTATCCAAGCCTCCATTCAAAAAAATGGGTATGATGCCTCAAATAGGGAAGAAGAGCTATCCATCCTGTTTGATTTACATGACATCATTAGCAAAGAGGAAAAGTTCTGGAGACAAAGATCTAGAATCAATTGGCTCAAGGAAGGAGACCAGAACACAAATTTTTTCCATTTATCTACTCTTAAACATAGATCAAATAATAGGATTTCTGGCTTGAAGAAAGACCAGCATGTGCTGACAAAGGAAGAAGATATATGAAATAAAGTTGTTTCTTTTTGCTCCTCCCTGCTGTCTTGGGATCCTTTGCTCTCTAAAGTGGACCGGGATGATATTGTTTCTTTTATTCCTCAAGTCCTCCAACCACACCATATTAATCTGCTTTGAGCCATTCCTTTTGATTCTGAAGTAAGAGAAGCCCTTTTTTCTCTTTTGGTGGATAAATCACCTAGCCCTGATGGTTTTCCCACCTTCTTTTTCCAAATGTATTGGCCTGTCATTATGAAGGATGTTGTGAAGGTGGTTCAGGAATTCTTTTGAGCTAGAAGTATTCTGAAGGAAATAAACTCTACATTCTTAGTTCTTATTCCCAAAGTGCTAGGAGTAGACACTTTGGATAAGTTTAGACCCATTAGTTTATGCAACTCCTTTTATAAAATCATCTCTAAGGTGCTCACTTCGAGGCTTCTTAAGCTTCTCCCCCTGATTATTTCTCAGCAACAATCTGGTTTTGTTCCGAGTAGACAGATTTTAGATTCGATTATTATGGTGCATGAAGTGATTCACTCCATGGAAGCTGGAAAGAGAGAAGGGATGTTACTCAAAATAGACATGTCCAAAGCTTACGATTGGGTTGATTGGTCTTTTTTGGATTTGGTGTTGAAGGCTTTTGGCTTTGATGTCAAATTGTGTAAGCTAATATCCTAGGTGGTCACCACTCCCTCTCTAGTTGTTTTAGTTAATGGACCCCCCTCTGATTTCTTCAAACCTACCAGAGGCCTTCATCAGGGGGATCCTCTATCGCCTATTCTCTTTATTATCCTGGCGGAATGCATTGGCAAACTCATGGAGAAGAAAAAGAAAGAAGGGAGGATCAAAGGTTTTAAACCTTCTTCCAAATGTACCCCCTTTACGCATCAGCAATTTGTTGATGACACTATTATGGGTGGAGAGGCCTCGGTCAAGGAGGCAAAGGCTATGAAAGACACTTTGGACACTGTTGGTAAACATATTGTTCTTCTTCTAATTCTCCTTTTAATTTGCCCAATTTGTAATGAAGAACAACTTTACACAACAGTTGGGAAACTATTTCTGAGAATAACTAGTTTCCCTCTGAATTAAGATACAACTCCCTATGTGAATAATGTTCAAGGAATTATGTTTCTATCCTAAACTAACACAGGGTATACTCTTAACCAGAGAGCAGAAGAGGAAAATTGAATTAAGCCTAAATAGGACTTAATCTAGGCAAGAAAAAAAAAACTTTATAATCTATAAACCAAGCAATAGAACTCACAATTCTTATGAATCCATATACTCAACATTTAATTAACCTACAACAAATGCTAACAGAAAAATAAATGAGATGATTAAAGACTTCTAATGAATCTTTCTCTGAATACCCCAAAGCACTTCTTACTGTGGTTAATTCATATTCTCATGATAAAAGAATAAAACATCTTTTCTCTCCTTCTGTAATTCAGAAAAAGAAAGACACATATAAGCAATGACTAATTAAATGGAACAGAAAACCATTGACATAAAATCCTCTTTATTGGCTCTACAATATTAAGTTGGATACATCAACAATTCCCCCCCCCCCCCCCCCCCCCCCCTCCTACTCCAGCTCTCTAATTGTATCTAGAAAAGGCCGAACCCCCTTTTTACTTCAATGAAATTCCTATTTAATAATTCCCTTCTCATGACATTTCGGTTACCAATGTAACTCCCTCTTTGGAAGAAATGATTATTTTCTTACATCTAATCCTCTTTTTGACAGATGGCTTTCTGTTTTTAAATATAATGCCTTTGTAATGTTTTGAATTTGAAACTTTACATCAATTACACTTAGGTTACTGTAATCAAACCATGGATTAATAATTGATATTCTGAATTTATAAACAAGTGTCTATTTTGCATTCAGTGGGTTCCATTGGGCTTTCTAGTAGCAGATCAATCATAAGACTATTTGCAATTATATAAGTAACTTTGGGTCTACATTCTTTTGCATTTTCTTCATTCACTTATTAGGTTCAATGTTTGCCTTAAAGTTTTTGAAGATTGAACATGCCTTGAGCACAACTCATGGCTTCATAAATTTGTACGATTTTTGTTGTCCATGAACAGGGTGGGGCCATCTTCATACTAATAATCAAATTGATATGTTCATGTCAATTATGCTTCTTAAAGGATCGATCATGATGCCAACTTGGAATGGGACATCCTTTATTCAATTTGGACCTCTTCCTTGGTGTCGACAATCTTATCTCACAAATTTGATAATCATCCATATGCCCTATCTTTCTTTTTATTAGGCTTAGGTTCTTCACATATGCTTTATTGTTATGCCTTGGTAGTGTCGGGAAGACAGTCCTTGCATCCCCCTATGCTTCACTTTGAAATATAAAAGATTGCTAAAATACCAAGATATTATTTGGCAACAAATTTCATCATGCAGAAAATATTAGTCATTTATCTTAAAGCTAAAACCTCATTCACAAGTGTGGGCTTTGATCACTGCCAAGATAAGCTTGTGACTGCCTTTGAAGCATTATAAGCATGAAGAATTGTAAAAGGTTGTGGCCTTCCCCGAATGTCATAAAATACAACACGCCTATTATTAGTCCCTGTAGCTACTATCAAACCATCATCTTTGAAAGCCAATGAAGAAAAGGGTGCTTCACTTGGAACACAAAATATAGGCTTTTTTTTACTGCTAGATCAAATAAGTACAGCTTCTTATCTAGGTCCACACTAACAACAATCTTATCATTGGAAGGTGAAAAAAAAACACCAGATGTTGGTGTTGAATGTTGCTTTAACCAAGAAATCTTAGGAGAGTGACTAATCATATCCCAAATATGTACGAACCCATCATCCCTGCTATTGTCAAGATATGTTTGCTTGATCGAGAGTAATCTAGTACTCTAAGGACCCACTCATGTGGATCCTTTAGTTCTGTATCCCTTGCCCTAGAAGCAAGATTGTGAAGAATTAGATCCTCTTTAAGACTGATGGATGCTAAATGCTCACCTTTGCAATTATATGTCACTCCTATGATTGTATCAGTATGCCCTTTCAACCATTTGATGCACCTCCTCCGCTGCAAATCCCATATCCTAAGAACTTTCCTTGTACCACCTGAGCATAGGTATCTGGAACCCTTGCTACTAAAGAAAATGGACAAAATTGCCTCACCTGTGTATAAGCTTTAGAAAAATTACTTATTTTTGGTGGAGCGTGATGATCATGTGTAGTCTGAATTTCAAAATATTCAAAAGTGCTTGTTAGTACTTGATCAAGGTTTGATAGAATGAAGTTCCCAACTACCTTCTCTCTCTAGTAGATAGACAAGTCTAATATTCTCTAAAATATTTCTTAGCTGTCCATCAAGTATCTTTGTAGCATCAGAGCTATTACTTTGTTCGGACCCTTGCGAAGCTTTTAAAGTGGCTTTTGCAAGTGTCAGTGGGTATATAATTTGATCTCGAAGGGTGCCAAGAGTAGTATAAGGCTGCTGAGGCACATAGCATATGTTTTGACTAATTTGTGAACTTGGAATGTTATCACAATTCTCATCTAGTTTCTTTATTCTTCCACTTGCTACTGGCCAAAGACCTCAAAGAACATGAAATATTGAACTCTTGCCACTTCCATTTGGACTAGTTACAAGCAAGCTTCTTTGTGGAGTGACTTCAAAAGTTAATTTCCTTGCCAACAATTTTTGTGCAGGAGTAATGATATCATCTTCAGAAAAGGAGATAACATCCTTGTTTAGAAAATGATCAAATTTCTTTGAGTTCCTATTTTCTGCTATAAGCAATAATGGATTAACCATAGCAGGCTTTACATCAAGTATGGTTTGGCTTGTTAATGTGATCACGAATGTCATCGAAATGCTTGACAATGAATTTTCTGTTTGGATGGTCTAAGCCTCTGGTATTCCACCAACCTTGGTGATAGAATGGGCTTTGGAGCACCTGAAATCCAAATTTTCACCCTGAGCATTCTGCACACTTTCAAGCCATGCTTTCTAAATAGAAAATTTTCTTTGGACCATTTAAGAAAGACCCAAATCATTATAATTTGAAAATAAATTGAAATTGCCAAGATATAGACTGGTGGGTTTTTGCATCTGAGGTGCGAAAATGAGTTCGGTGCACTCAATTTTGGATTTTCTGCCTTGGGTATTTGCAGGGGATTTCAGACCAAACTCTTTGAAGATGAAATAATCCTTGAGTAATTCCAAGGTGACCCATATGATTGGTTCTCGAAATGACTCCAAATTGTGTAAGAATGAAGGCGAGTTTTAGCATTTTAGGTGCGAAACTGCAATGGTGCACTGAGATTTCCACTTTCATTAATATGCATGAAATAAACTTTTGAAAATTATGATCAATCCCATTTTGCACTAAAATTGTGAGCATGCATATGCTAAAGATGGGAACCTTCTCCGTAAATGAAAAAATATGAAATGATAATCAAATCTACTTTCTTGAAGATAAAGTTGTGCAGTATTGTTTAAGCCATGCAAAAGTAGATTGCACGACACACAATTCTCCACCTCTAAAAATTTCTCATCTTCACCACTTAACAAAATGGCTTTAGAGCTTCCATTGTGATTGAAGAAGTCAACAAATGGTAATTCTTCAAGTACGTGAGCCAACTAAAGCATATGCATGCATAAAGCTTCCAAATGTCGCACCTCCAAAAATGTGAGGGCACTGATGTAAAGCATGTTGAACTGCAACAAATTCCTTTTTAATGCTTCCTTTACGGTGCATTGTCTCATGGTAGACATCACTTTGTTGAATCATCTCTAATTCCTCTTCAGTTCAAAATAACTTATCTGGAATCATCTATAATTACATCAATCATGCGAGAAAAACTTTCATTAAGTTCCTTGTATATGCCTAAAAATCACAACTTTGCAATCATCTTTTATCTGAGAAGATCATCAATGAGAACATGATATCGTTGTTGGGCTAGGAGCTATCACCTACCCAACATGACGACACTTAAACCAACCACCCAGCTTATGAATGAGAAGGCAAGAAAGAGGGAAACCCGACAAGGATGGCCTACCTATGAAGGACTTAGACCTAGACATGAAAATGACTTGAGGACTATATGACTCCAATATTGCCAAAAAAAAGGGTGACTTAAAGTCAGGCAATAGACACCTATTCTAGAGGGACGAGGTAGCTCATCAATTGGGACAAAAGTTCTATTTTCTTTATCAATACTCTGGAGGAAAGATAAAAGAGAATCTCCAGAATCTTGGGATGTCAGGCGGGGAAGCTTCCTTCTACCTACCTTGGTCTCCCCTTGGGAACGACCCCTTCAGATTCCTTCTGGAATGGCATCATGGAAAGGTTTAGTAAGAAACTAGTAGGCTGGAAAGGAGCCATTCTTAGCCAAGTTGGAAAATGTCAACTAGTTAAATCCATCCTTCAAAACTTGTCGATATACGCTCTAAGCCTTTTTACCATATCAGTGAAATATGCTGAGAGGATAGAGAAAATCCAGAGGGATTTTTTGTGGATGGGAGCTGAAAGGAATAAAAGGTACCCCTTTGTTGCTTGGGACAAAGTCTGCCTCCCTAAGAAGAATGGAGGTCTAGGAATCAAGAAGCTCATTCACCTCAATAAGGCCCTCCTGGCAAAGCAAATCTGGTGCATCTTTAGTAGCATGGGGGAATGGAGAGACACTGTAGTAAATAAGTATATAAAGAGGCCCTCTATTTAGTTCACCCTCTTCAGCAAGGATATCCCAAGAGGTTCTGTTGTTTGGAATGGTTTCTTAAAAGCCAAGGACTTGGCTAACTCAAAAGTCTCCTGGAAGCTAGGTAATGGGGAGGAAATTCTATTCTGGTCTGACAGTTGGCTTTCTCAGGGCCCCCTTATGAACAACCCTAGCTATGGGCTTTGGGCTAATGATTGCATCAACCTTTATGGGCACAAAGTCAGCAATTACAAGAACGAATAGGGTTGGAGGGACCTTTCCATTATATCAGATGACCTCAAACCAATCATGATCATGCTTAATTCCTTGTCCCTTAGAAATAATAAGGATGAACTAGTTTGGAGGGATAATGCCAATGGACTCTCTTCGGTTGCCTGTGGGTACTCTGCTTTATGGAGCTTAAAAGAGTCTCCCCCTTGGTCAAGGGCTTGGATCCCTAGCCTCATGCCAAAATTCAACATGTTTTTTTGGTTGGCTCTTTAGGACAAAATTCTAACCTAGGAAAATCTCATCAAAAGAGGTCACATCATGCCCAACAGATGTGTTTTGTGTAATGAAGAGTCGGAGACAGGCAACCATATGTTCGTTCACTGTTCTTTCTCTAGGACAGTTTGGGGCATCCTCACCCAAGACTTAGGCCACAATTGGTGCTTTCCTTCTAACCTTCTGGACTTTTTCTGTCAATGGCGTGGTTTGTTCAATGGGTCTGTCTTGCAGGAAATAAGCTCCTAGATCCTGCCCCATTTTTGTTGGAGCATATGGAAGGAGAGAAACAATTAGATTTTCAGAGATAGGGAGGAGCCAGCTTTAGTTTTTGGGAGAAAGATTTTCAGTAACATAAAGGAAAACTTTTCTATGAGGAAGGGGGAAGAATTTGAGATAGGAGGCATGAAAAAGGAGAAGGTAAAAGACAGATTGAGGAAAAGATAGGAAGCCAAGTGGCTCCTCCCCCTTGAAGGTTGGCACAAAGCCAACTTTGACGGAACTTCCAAGGGAAACCCTGGCTCCTCGAGTAGTGGAGGTGTGATAAGGAATGAAAATGGAGATAGTATTGTGGCTTTTTCTCTCCCGCAAGGATTCCAAATCAATCATTTTGCGAAAGCGAACACCGCGTGCAATGTTGTACAACTGGCTTTTGAAATTGGTGTTACCAATTTATGGCTTGAAGGGGATTCAAAGAACATTATAAAGTGCATCATTGGAAACTCACATCCATCATGGACGATTGCAAATCTAATTGATGAGACACGTGAGACCCTCACCAAATTTAATAGAATCCATGTCACTCATATTTTCTAGGAAGCAAATCTGGTTGCTGATAGGTTTGCGAACATTGGGGTCGGCGTAGGCCAAAAAATGACTTGGCATCCCAGAAATTTGTTTACCAGTGGACATTAAAAGTTTGATCAACTTGGACAAGATCCAAGGAAGTACAAAGAATATCAAGCTATAATTATGATTATGAAGGTTTCAAGAAATAAGGGTACTTTTCAAAATGGAAGCATGGGAAATCGTAAATGCAGTAATTCATTATAAAAAATCAAAATTGCTTTGTGATTTTTTTTTTGCACTCGCTTCTAGAGCAATAGCAGGGCTATTTTTCTCTATTTATTGCTTACTCTCTACTGTCCCTTTCAGTTACAGATTGAGGAGCACATGAGTAAAGAGGGTGTGCAATGTGCAAAAATGGTAGTCGAAAGGTGCAGAAAGGAGCTAGTGGGAGATTTTGAGAAATGGATAAGTAGGGAGAAAGTGTGGGAAAAGCTACAAGAGGGTGGGGTTACCAATTATATTATGAAGCTGCATTGGATTTGATCAGGAGCTAACCAAAAGTATGGTGGGAAGCTAGAAGGATGGCAGGGTGAAGGTGAATGGGGTCTACTTCCAGATAATGAAGGAGGTGATTGTGACTATCACCGAAATCCCTATCGAGGGTTTTAAATTCTTCAGGGATAAGAAGCTCTTAGCCAATATGGTTAGGGACTTTGTGGAGAGTGAGAAGGAACTAAAGGCACTGAGAAAGATTGACACCTACTATGTCCCTGACTCCGTGAAGAAGTAGTGGAGGTATGTTCTGAGAGTTGTTATCAAGTACATCACGTTGGACCCTAGGTTTGATAGAGCGCGTACCCACCACTTTGTTATATTGAATCATTTTTGGCATAATGGTAATATTTCCTTTCCATATTATCTATTAACCTCTATGAGCAAGGCGGTGGACATCTTCAAAAAGAAGCCCACTGCAAACCCAACTCTGCACAAGGGGCTACTACTACTTATCCACGATCACTTCAAGGCTCAGACTATAAGCATCGCTCCCCCTCAAGTAGAGAATGTGGAGTCTGGTAGTTCTAGCTACTCCTCTAACTTGGATGAAATTTAGAGCCTCAGCTCTGAGGAAGGAGGGATCTCTTCTTTGAGGAAATTAGTGACTCACCAAGCTAAAAAATTGCCCTCCCCCATAACCCCTAGCAGAAAAAGCCCTAGGGATCTTGGGAAAAAGCCTCCTGAGAAGGATGAGGAGAGAGACAATGATGATGAGGAGGAGCCAGAGTCTAAGGAGGTGGTTAAGGAGATGCACGAGGAAATTAAGGATGAAAGTGGAAGGAAGAAACACAAGAGGGAGAGTTTGGAGAAAGTGCGCTCTCAGTTTGAGGAGGCATCTATGCTGCCCCTATCTCCTGTCCACCTCCAAGCCTAACCTAAGGAGTAGAAAGAGGAGAATGCAGGGTATGCAGAAGGGGAAGTGTAGGTCAATTATAGGAGGAAATCTTGGATAAACTTTAATGTTAAGACTTCGAAGATGGGCATCTTTAGGGAGGCCATGAATCCCCAAATCCTTGTGGAAAATCAAGAGGAATAGTGGCTGGAAGAACTCATTGACCCAATGATAGTGGCTATTTCAGACAGAGCTAGGGAGACAGGGATGAACCTCTTGAATAATGCTCATAATAGTATGATTGACAATTTTAGATCAATCAAATGGCTTTTCCATGAGCTGGAGGAGGTCAAAGAATAGGTGAGACATATTGAGGCAACAAAGAATGGGATGGATGCTAACAGGAGGATGGATTCAACTGACAGGCTCAGTCTGGCAAAAAGAAGGATACACAACCTAGAGAACTACAATCACAACCTTGCGAATCAGTGTTCTCTCTGTTAAGCTCCATTAACAACAACATCATCTCTCTTACGGTCTAGATCAAAGATAGAGAAATGCAGGATCATGAGGAAGGAAAAGATAGGGATGAAGCCAGAATAGAGGACAAATCTACAAAGAACAACACCATTCCTGATCAGGACCAGGGGGACCAAAGGGTGCAACAGCTGGAAGCAGAGGAGAATCAACTGGCCTTTGAGGTTGCACAAGTTATGCAAGAGCTGGAGTGAAAGAGCGAGGAATAACTCTCGCCTGTTCTTTTGTTTTTCTTTATCTTTTGGCTTTAGGCCATGGTATTACTTGTCTTTTGTCCTGGTCTTTTCTCACGACTCTACTTTTTGGCTGGGCTTTATGCTTATTATCAACCTCTGAACTTATACTCTTTTGGTTGGGCTTTCATGCTTATTATTAGCCTTATATGTTTTAACTATTAAGTTTCAAGATCCCTGTAAAACCTATTTATCTAATAAAAACCTTAGTAAGGCATTGATTGTATATTCGCCACCAATGATATGCAAATTTTGAAGAAGGAAGAGAATTCTGAGAAAATCTCAAGCATACAATTGGTAGATGAAGGAATTACATAGAAAGAGCAAGAGGCTACTCAAGCTCTCATTCAAAGGCCTAGTGCAAATGTTGCATAACCTACACCAATGATACCTATACAACGAGTGGTATCTACACCATATCTACACTAGTGCAACAACCAAAAGAGAGATCAAATGAGAAAGGGAAACAATTATAGCTATCACTACTGAGTGATACAACTTTAAGATCTTAGGTTATGACTCATGAAGAAGAGGATGTTGAGGAGTCAATAGATCTCAATGAATTAATTGAATTACCTAGATATGATTTGAATAATCTTACACTAGAGAAAATGCATGAACTGCAAATGTTGTTGAGTCGAAAGGCCAAATAAGAACAGTTGAAGAGAGAATAGAAGAGAAGACAGGTATTACATACTGTTAGAGATATTTTTACATATGCTTTTGGAATTACAAATGAGAATTTGTTACAATGGTCTGAAAGAAGAATAAAGCATAAAGTGTTGCAGAAAGTCTCCAATAAACTTGTACAGTGACAAGCCGAGCTTTCTACCACCATTGTACTATTGAAGTTAATTTTGAGAACAATAAACTCTTTATTTTTGAGATCGTGTGATGTAGATTTCTTTACATCATATACTTAATGATCATTACAATTATTACATTCAAGTATGAATATTAATGTTCACTCATTGATCAAGAGCACAAGTTCAATGTCAACTTCTTTCAGTGAACTTATATTTAATAAGATAAGGTTAGTTGAACTCACAGCTAAAGATGTAGAAATAAGGACTAAGTTGGCATTAATTCAACTTTAGTTATTGCCATACATAGAGATAATTTAGAAGTTTATTCCTATTGCCAAGGAAATTTGAACAAAGGCTATGCTAATATTATCGCATGCCATCATACTTTTTTTGAGAAGTTTTAACTCACCTCAATAGCACCAGCTGCCATCAATGACAAAAACAAGGGGGATATTAAACAATTCAAGGATGATAATTTATAAGTGGTAAGAAGGGAGAAGAAACAAGTAAGGGGGAGTCACAAGTAAGAGAGTTATGAAGAAGAAGACTTTAGTGAACCAATACACTTTTTTTTGGTCTCAAGGGAGAATATATCTTTGTGAGGAATGATTTCATGACAAAGTGTTTTTTTCCACTAATGTCAATCAAAGGGGGAGATTTTTGATCTCTAAACTTATGTTTCCAATTAGTGTCCAAACACTTAGTCATTTATAAGTTATTTACTAGGCAATATTACAAGATCATCACTGTAATCGATTTATCTACTAAAGGTCAAGCAAGTTACACTTACATCGAGCAAAATAATGATTGTCGAGCATTCAATAAAGATTGAGAAAATATGTGTGCTGAGGATTATGGTATGAGCTAAGAAATTTAATGACAACTTAGAATATTGAAAATTTATCAATTTTCAAGTACACAGACTTATAGAAGCCAAGAAACAACATACACGATCGAGCATCAAAAGCACTCAAGTGCCGAGCAATACAGTTTTTTATGTGAGTTTGTACTGACACAAAATCATATGTGAATCATTTTGGCCAATATTTCTATGAGATTTAATATATGTAGAGCCAGATCAAATTCTATTTACACATCATTAGCAGAAGGTGATGATCCATATATAAACAATTTAACCAATCAGAAAAAGGGACATAAACAACAAAAGATGATGAAGTTTACATCGTTGATTAAGATTCAGAAGCTTCACATGAAGTCTATTTAAAGAGGATTCTAACCCTAGAATCATAGAGAGGATGATATGTGAAAGGGAACATACATGTGAAGAAGTCATTAGTTAGATCCATCAGAGAGAGCAATTAGAGTAGTAAAGGACTAAACAAATTTATCAAATTAGGAGAATCATATTAGAGTCAAAGGAAATAGGAGACCCAAGATTAGCTTACAAAGCATACTGAGGGCTAGGTACTAAATCAATTTTTTTGTAATTGATATGGGGAAAATCTCTTAATAGAGTGGTCTTGAAAGGTCTATATAAATCTCTTAACAGAGTCCTTACTTTATTGTGAGTGTCAAGCCCTCTAACAAGGCAGGACCTAATAGTCTTTTAGTCTTTAGGAAGACAAACCTCTCACCAGGTAGATCATATTTTATGATCAAACATTGTAACCTTAACAAGTTAACTTTATTGTTGCAACAATGAAGATTTGTGGGTTTCATCCCCACCCCAGTTTTACTTTCATCCTGAAGTGTTTCTAGGTAACCAAATCATTGTGTTATGTGTTGAACTGTTATGAATGTGATGAACTTATTTTATGTTTCAACATTACATTTTTAATTATGAATTGAATATGATTTAATGAGAATTGATTTTAGTATCAAAAGTTTAAGATCATCATGCACCCCCCTCTCAATATCCTGTTTTCCATATATATATATATAGTGAAACTAGTAGAATTTTGGCAAATAAATGACTACACAACTAAAATTTTAGGCACGTGACTAAAAATGATCAAATTCTACTAGTTTTTAATGTTTCACAAGTATAAACAACTAAATAAAAGACTAATTTGGTCATCAAACAAAATCAAAACTATATAATTGGTGAGATAGATAAAAATAACTATTAATCCTCCAATCATTTTTTCAAATTTCATTATAATCTATAGAGCTTATAAAAAGGCCCTACACAAACTCCAATGTGATATGAAGAGTAAACTCACTTCGAACTGAATAGGAACTCAAGATCACTTTGTTATCTCCTCCAAATTCTTAAAGTATCTCTTCAGTCAAAATTGAATGAAAATTCCTAAAGGGGGTTTGAATTGGAATATAGAGGGTGTTAACTACCTCAAATATTTATCTTGAATCATAAGTGACCCATGAGGATCTTTGAGCTGACATTGAATTTCCAAAAGCCACTAAGAATCACTTCAAAACCTTTCCATTAACCTCTAATTTGATTTTATGACACATTAGTTGACTCAAAAATTATATCATAAAAAAATTTAACTAAAGTGGCGTAAAGTACCACCTTTAGAAAATATTTACATTAGTAGAATACATAGAATAAATAATGATTCTTGGGGCCAATACAACTTTAAGTTTGCATTATATATTTTCCTACACAACTTATGCAAACATCACGTTAGGCATTTTAAATTAAATACAATGCAAGAAAAAATACCTTTCATAAGGCATTTTGACCAAAGTTTATAACTAAAATGGACAAATAAAACTAACAACAAATAAAAGATCTTATGTTCATTGATTAGATATGGATAAGAGATAACCCTAATTCTAAACATCAAGATAAGAGAGGAGTCTTTTCAATATTTTTTAACCAATCTATGATCCAACATCAAGATAAGATAGAAGTCTCTTAACTTTATTATATCTTAGAGAAGCCATTTAATTCATTTGACATTGTTGATATTCCCATCACATTAGCATCATCCACTGCCTTAACAAAAGATCTTGAGGAATTCTTCGATCCATTTTATTTATATTAGTTACATAATCTAAAAAGTTCATTGATATACTAATGTTTGCAAAAGGTTTATTAATTTGCATATTTTTTTGGAATTGAAAAATACAATTTTAAAAAAATTGTATTGACTCATAATGAAAAAGGCAATAAAAAAATTCAATTTTCTTTAACAAAAATACAATTATTTTTTCCAAAACCTATATTAATGCATGCATTAATTGCAACTTTATCTTTTCCACATTTGTGACAAGTGGATAAACTTTTTAAAAAAAAATCATTTTTCTAACACCTCTATTAATGAATGCATTAATTTCAATTTTATCTTTTCCACATCTGTGACAAGTGGATAAACTTTAAAAATAAAAGACAATCAGTTTTAATTGATGTTTATTTTTGTAATTTGTAAAATCTTATTCAAATATAGATATTTTAATCAAATCTAGAGTTAAATAAATTTCTCATTTTAAACCCATTTATTATTTAAGATAGTTTATGAAGAAGAGCTCATATGAATTTAAGTGGTAGAAATTTAGTTCATACATTATTATTTGTATTATTCATACATAACATAATTAAATCAAAAATAATAAATATAACTTTCTTTTGAAATCTACAAATATTTATCAATTTATTTATAATTCAAAATTTTAATCATGTTATTAGACTTATCCAGTTATATATAAAAATTCACTAATCTCACATTTTCAAATAGTTGTACATTTTTCTTTAAATTTAACTTAACAGTTTCGTAAAAATTTAAAATATCAGTCCATTAGTGAAAATATAGGTAAAAGTATCAAATTCATATTACTAAACTTAAGAATATAGTAAAAAAAAATACACTGTTATCATGAAAATTAAAATTGTTGCCCTCACGTCACTGCATTTAATTGTATCATTAATACTATTTAATGTTATTGAATGAGCCTGTTGTCCTTAATATCTTGATGAAATCTATTTGTCGGCATCAGTGTCAAAATTTTCAGTTAAACATAGGGGTTAATTTGTAGGTTATTTGATATATCAGTGTTGAGTTTGAGCGCATTTGAAACTAGGTCTTTTTTGTTCTGATAGATTAATCCTTTGATCTCTAGAGTTTTGTCTTTCATGTCTTACCAAACTTAATCACAGAACATGAACTTAATGAAAACATCAATGGAAAAACCTAAGGTAATTTTTCATTTAAGTGCTTTGGAGTTTGGAGTTGTTGTGGTAGCTTAAATTTAGTTTTGATTTTTGTGCACAATTTGCCCCATTTTCATACAATAGTGGAACATTAGATTTGGGTAAATGTTGAAGTTCTAGATTTTAGTTTGCCAAGAGAGAATTCTTCATCAAAATATATTGGTACTTGTGATCGATTCAATTTTTCCTTCATAGAATTCACTCTAGTACACTAATTATTTTTAAAGTTTGAAGTAGAAACGAATTCTCGTATTTACTATTAGATAGTTGTTGAATAATTTCTATTCCTCAAAGCTTTTTGAATTGTAAAATCCATATATTCCACATTTAAGTTTTGCTGAAAGTGGCTATAGTGACATGGAGTGGGCTTTAGAGGAATAATTAGGAGCTAAGTGTAGAATTAAGGTCCATAGGAAAAAATAATTTGGGGATTCATTGGTTCATGCTTGTTAATGAAGGAATTCTGAAAGAATGATTCATGTGTCACTCCTAGTCTTTTAGTTTATGCGGAAGGTACACAGTCCTTACGAAGAATTTCATATCATAAGAGCCATTCACATTATTATAAAATATAGTAAAAAATCTCAGAGTTCATATTTCATGTTGTTGGATTGGCATAAATTCTCAATCATTCATTTATAATGATTTGATAGTCAGATTACATATTTTTAAGACCAAGCACCCTCATACGATAGGTCAAAATATGTGGAAAAATATGATGATTTGTTAAAATCACCCTTATAATCTTGCATAGACTGCGTCAGAAAGCTTAGGTATCATTTGCTTCTTCCAGTCTTAATTTAACAAGTTTGAGCATTGTTCTTCCTGTTCTTTGAAAAGGTAGTTTCTGTAAAATCTGGACATATGGGATTGTTGAGATTAGACTTACAATCGATGTGGGTGAAGTTCAAATATTGTGGATTCATTGAATCATGCTTCATAGTGGAAAAAATTTGTTACAATTCTTTGTGTGCAATGAATTTGGTAGGAATGGGGAAGTTGGCCAAATTAATTCCTACCTAAAGTTAAAGAACAGATTTTTTTAATTTAAATTTAAAAAAATTAGCTTAAATTTTTTTTTAGTTTTTGAAGTGTAGTCCATGTTTCCTCCACACCCATTTTATCCCTTTGGGAGAAGTATATGAATCTCATTCCTTGCGTTTTTTTTCGTCATCTTTTTTGACAAAGATATATTGCATTGCCTTTATTTTTTTATTTAATCATTCATTTATTGGTGTTAATTGAGCTAAGTAGAAGTGAATCGGCTTCAAAAGCATAAGGAAAACCATTCTCATCTGCTTCTCACTTCCCATCGTGTTTAAGAAATTTTATTTTGTCAACAATGTATCCATGCTAACATACTAGGTTCAAATAGTTTAATGTCTTTGAGGGTAATAGGTCGAGTTTCGATTAGTTATTATTATTTGTTATAATTAAGTATTTTAATCTCTAAATTCAAATAGACTCGAATCAAAGAAATCTGACACAAAAGAGCTATCAAAATTGCAATTTTGTTATAGACCTTTATGTAACAAATATAACTATTCATATCTATAATTATTTTATAGTCATTTTAACTCTTTTAAATTATTAATTTTCAAAAATGATTTTTTATATAGTTTAATTTCATAGTTATTTAAATTTTAATTTATATATAAGTTTAAATTAAAATTTAATTATTTTTATTTTTACATACCTAAATCAATGCTTTTAACAGATTTTCTTTTATTTTTTATTTTTATATATAATTTTATTAGATTATACATTTATTTAACATATATAATTTTTATTATATTGATATTTTTAATTTATACTTTAAAATACATAATATTAATTTTGTATCAATTTTAATAAAGTTCAAATTTGTTTAGCTTGGTATATTATCAACTTTATTTATTATAAGTGTGTTTGGTTTTTTAAAGCATAAATGTTATTTTTAAATTAATTTATGTTTATTTATTTTTATGCATTAGATTTAAACATAAGAATATTGTCAAGCTTCTTCAATTGGATGAATTTACCACTTAAACAAGATATATCAAACAATTTAATAATTAAAATTAATCAATTTAACTCTTTTTAAAAAAATTATATAATTTTATCTATATCTTATATATAATTAGTTGATAAATATCTTTGGTATGATAAATGTTCTTTAGGATGTCATCTAATTTTAATTTAGCATGATACTATAATATTTATTTATATATTCTTTTACTGCTTTAATTGATATATATATCATTGCAATTATATAATTTAATAATATACTAACTATACTCTGTAATTTAATTTAGTTTAGCACTATATATTTTTCATTACTATTTATTTGTTATATTTATTAAATTAAATACATTATATTTTAACCAAAATCTACTTCAATCAACCATAAAATCATGAAGGTAGGAACTTTAGTGCATGCACCCCTTGTTCGTCTTTGGTAATTATATATTAAGCTATTGTGCCAATCTCACTGTCCACTACGTTAGAATGTTAGGTCAATCTCCTTTGTTAAAATTTGTATCTTTTATGCATGCAATCATTCACAAGTTTCAAACTAGAGTCGGAGAAAATCATAACCACAATAGAATTCACTAGTAATGTTATTTTGGTTATTTATTTGCAATATTACTCTATGTTGAAATCCTTTGTATGCTCTATATGAGATTTATTTTAGTGTGATTGATATTTAGGAGCTTATAGTTGGTAAGGACTGTAATGTTTATAATTATTGTGCAAGAATTTATTATATTTTCAGTATCACGATATCATGAATTATACCATTGGAACAAAAAAATTTATGTTCCAAACAAAAAATTGAAAATGTCATTCATAATTATAAAAAGAAAATTGTAATAAAAGTGATGTAAATGTTAGTTCATTATCCTTCCATAGATTTGAAGTGTGCGTTAATAAATTTCTCCTTTACATCACTTGTATGAACAGTTCTAAATTAAGTGAATGTCCGCATTAATAAATTTTTCCTTTACACCACTTGTATGAACACTTCTGAATTAAGTGAAAAAATAATAAGTATGTAGGAATTCTCCTTTGCAAAATATACATTCACAAAAAACTAACAATAATTAGGGCCTCACTTTATTTTATAGTTAAAATTAAAATTCCATTCAATAGATGATAAGAATAAGAATTCTATTTTTCTTAGAGAAGGGTTTATAAAGTCTTTTTTAAGAAGTCTTTCTTTTTGCCATTTTTTTAGAAATTATGTTCTTGTAAAATAATCACAATTCCCTAACCATGTTAAAGCTAATAGCTCTAATGTTCTTGTAGTTGGGAATGTCTTCACACATCAAAATATAATAGTTCAATTTAGTTAGGGCATCCTCATTCACCCTATATAAATAATTTAGGGACTTGTCTTATGTGCACTGTAGATGATCATTATGTAACATTGCACCCTGATTACCTCACATTTTTACCTTGAATTTTTCTTGTTTGCATGCCACCATGAAAAATGAGTTTTCATTAACTCTAAAGGAGTTCCGGTGGATTTAAAATCCCTGTATACATGTCACCATGAAAGAATAGCCAGGATTTGGATGTTATTTGCAACCTTGGAGGGCCTAGCATTCACAAGTATTTACCAAATGATCAAGAATAACAAACAACAACTATTTAATTTGGTTTTATTTAATTTATACACATATTCATATACATTAATTTCTTTGATAAACTACATATATGGGAATCCATCTATTGTGTTTTTTTCTTGTTTGTTAAACTCTTTTTAACCTCATTGTTGTTCATTGTTTCGAATTGAGTTCATGATACCCTATCTTTTCTTGATTTGGGTATTTTTTGAATCATTTATGGGTTTTTTTGCATGTTGATGTTCTTTATAGTATTACACATGTCATCTCCTTTGGGTTCTCACTATTCCATAGTGTATTTAATGCAAGGAAACCGCATTGCCGGATATTTATCATATTTGGGTCCAACATCTGGGGTGGTCACCCATTAGTTATCACATGATTGGTCAAAAATATCGGTGCAATTGCCAATGCAATATATAGTTTGGATACATTTATTGTAAACATATCGCCAGCCTTTGCATGTTGTTTCTTATTGGCCAACGTTATTTCACCATTACTACAACCATATAAATTTTCCCTTGGGTTGGGTGTTGCCAACCATTTTATCGACATGTGTCAATCACCCGCCTTGTTTAGCCAACTATTTCCTACTATGGGCTTGCATAGGAAGGTGCATTTTGCCTGCATTTGACATTCCCACTTGTTAATCCCGCCTAATTTTGCCAACCTAGATTGGATTATAAGAAATTATTATTCTACACAATTCACTATTTTTTGGTCTGGAGACTGGCATTTCTTATTGTTGCCAAACTTTCAGAGTGCTAAGTGCATTGGCCATTGACTTGTGGACCCTAGTTTTTGTAAAAGGCAAGTGCTTTTTAAATTATTTTGTAAGTGATACTGGTTATTTTTTTAGTTTCACTGTCCAGTATCCACTGGTGACTGGACATCTCACATGCTAAGATAGCCTATAGGTATTAGGTTTGCAAATTATATTGGGTAGTACCGTAGACTATAGTACCGTAGCAATAGTACCTTTTTTTTGAGAATGAATCATATTATTGTTATTATATGTAGTCTAAGTAGTTAAGTCTTTTGTTCAACAAGTAAGTTGATATTTTTTTGCAACCTTTATCAGTTTGCCATGTCAAACAAGAGGGGTAGGATCCCTGAAATCCAAGAGAGGTCAACATTACCAAAATGTAGAACCATAGCGGCATATTTTGGTGGTGGAAATGTTGGTAACCTACAAGATTCATAAGTTAGATCTCCAGTGGTTACTAAAAAAGGAGATTCATCACAAGTTGAACCCTCAGACAATATTGAAGTTCAAGTTGGTGAACCTGATATCTTAGTTGAGGACGAACTTGAACAAGATCTAGAGGAACTTCCCCTGAGTAGGGAGTCACAAACTAAGAATATAGAGTTGGAGTCAGTCTCGAACCAGTCGGTTGAGAAAACCAAAATTGATTCCATAAATCAGGTTCATGCACAAAAGGGGAAAAGAAAATTGGAATCGAAGAAAGATCAATCTTGCTGGGATCTGTCCAAAAGGAATTTTTAGTTAGAATTGGTGGAAAAGTACTAGTTCATTGAACCAGTGCCCAATCCAAATGATGGTGAGCCTCCTGTAGAATGCAAACGTACGATTTTCATAGAGATAACAAAGAAGGAAAAGAGGCTGCAGCTTAAAATTGATACCATAGAAAAGCATGTAGGTAAAGTTTACAAGAAAGAAATTATAGATGGAGTCAAAAAATCCGTGCTAACTTGGAAAACAAAGGAGAACTATCTGCATATCAGGAATGCTGAAATATACAAGTTACACTAGCAAATATCGGAGAAGCATTCTACAGTAAAAGGTTCCATTGAAGATTTCATTGGGAAAGCAACAAAAGTGAAAAATATGGGAAAATTAGTTCAATTAGGTGTGGTCTTTTATATATTGAGTAGAGGATGCCCTATGACGGACTACCCTTTAATGACTGCATTATTGCATTTTTTGAAAACTCAAAACTATCCTAACAGTCACTGGTCAGTAAACAATGGGTGGGAATGGGCTAAATGTCTTGCACAAGTTGAAATAGAAGAAATGAAGGAATCTATAAAAAACTCAAATTTAATTGCATTGTCTCTAGATGAAGTTACAACAATTGATAATACTTCCTGGGTGTGCATGCATGTTTATACTGTAAACAATCTTTATCATCAACCATTTCTATTATCTGTTGCTAAATTGAATCATAGTGTGACAGCTGAAAACTTATATGAATTATTAAAGACTACTCTAATTGAATTTGGAGGTTTGGATAGCATGGAGATTTCCAAAAAGTTGGTGTGTGTTGGAGCAGATGGTGCTTCGGTTATGCAAGGTCATAAAGGCGGTCTTTGCAAAAAGATCAAGAATGATTTGGTACCCTACGCTATTCTCATTCATTGCATGGCCCATCGAATGAATCTAGCTTTTGGAATTGTTAGCGATTTTGGTTGTGTAAGTAAAGTGGAATCTCTAAGCAAAGAGATTTACCAATACTTCTATCAAAGTCCAAAACAAGTCCAAGAATTTCAACACTTTGCTGCAAGACTTACTGATGGAAGGAAGCTTCTTAAAGACAATGATACCAGATGGATCTCTTTGGATGGACCGGCGCATCGAGTAATGTCTAAATACCCATCATTGCTTGGACTAATCCACTCTATGCGAGACAGATTCCCTCGGCTATATTCAAGCCTAACTAATGTTAAGGTACTCTTAACTTTAGCAGCTATTCTCCCCATGCTACATGACATGAGAAATATTATAAAAAAGGTTCAAAAAAGAGCTATGTACATTGCAGAATATTATAAGCTGTGTAAAATGACATGTAGTAGCCTGGATACTCTATACCGATTATTACCATTAGATGAAACAAAGTTTGCAAAGTGGTTAGAAATCTCAGATTTGAACAATCCTGGAAACTTTTTACATATTGGTGCAAATGATGAGGTATATGCCAGGGTACGTGGAGTTGACATACCAATGCAGTACTATGCTTGCGTCAACTCCAACTCCAACCCCAACGAAGTAGGAAGCGAAGTTGAATCAGAACCAGAGAAGGTACTTTCACATGTTACAAGTGAAGCCTTCAAGAAGATCAAAGACTCTGTGCTTGACTTTGTCAAGAGAGTTTGCTACAATCTGTCGTCAGAAATCAAATTTAGATTCCCTCCAGAGGAACTGCTGGAAGTAATGTCAATTGTTTTTCCATAATATTGGTCTCTAAACAGTCTAACTAGTTTTTGAAAAAGGATGACGACTCTCATTCAACATTTTTGCACACCTAAAGTAATCAATGGAGTCACCATAAATGAAATTTTAGATGAAACTTGACTGAGAGATCAATCATACTCTTTTGCAAACATAATGAGGGAACAATATGCTATTATGGAGAACCCAAATGAAGAGGGAGCGGTAACAAAGCTTTGAAAAAACCTTGGTGAGAGCAATCAGTTGAGAGAGGCAATAACAGAATATTTCAAGCTTACCAATTTATGTTTGACAATGATATTGGGTTCAGTGGAGGATGAGAGAGTTTTCAGTACTTTGGGCTTCCTTAAGTCAAAGGTTAGAAACAAAATAGACAAAAATTTGGATAATTGTCTGAGGCTCTATAATTCTAGGTATGAGGTAGAAAGTTTCCCTTATGATAGGGCTGTCAACATTTGGAGAAAGTGATGTCAAAGAAGAGGGATTGCCAACATTTCAAACATAAGTGGCAGTGGTAGTGGCGGTGGCAGTGGTGGTGGCAGTGGTTCATATCCTGATATTGAAAGTCAAAGCAATGAAGATGATGTTGAATTTGGCATTCATAGTGAGTCTGACGCTGACAGTGAATCTAAAGAAAACACAACAAACAATGAAATCTTATATGTAATAAATGAGGAGGATTTTGATGATAGTGATGTTGAGCAAGTCCAGGTAGAATGGCAACTATAGCAGCTTCTCAACCTTTTGCGTGAGTCAAGTAGTAGGCTAGTAGCTCTGATCTAAGAATCTACCTACTAATTAATTATGTAACATGTTTGTAGAAGTTAATTTATAGCCTTCATTCACTGTCCCTTTATAGATGCTTAATTTTATTTATTTATTTTTGAACATGTTGATGTTACAAACTTAGTACTTACATGTGGAGATTTTCATTGATTGTATTTTTTTAACATGTTGAGATTTTCATTGATTCTAGTTTCTTTAAGAAATTGTAACATAATGCATTTAACAAAATAACCTCCATTTTTAAAAAATTATATTATAATTTATAATTACAAATAAGCTTGTAACATAATACATTTAATGATTGTCAATTACAAACAATTACAACCCTTTGCAAATGACTCAATGTCAAATTGCAATGACCGTGAATTCCCTTTTGCAGATACAAGGGAGCAACAATAGTTGTAGGTCAGTTTGTAATTGTATATATGATCAGATATGCTGGCTCTTGATTCCTGATATGCCATAGTATGCTAGTGCCTGACTGTCCAACTATCCTGATATGCTGGCTCTTGATTCCTGATATGCCATAGTATGCCAGTGCCTGGCTGTCCAACTATCCTGATATGCTGGCTCTTGATTCTTGTAACAATTAAAATTAAACAAAGTTGAAATTAAATCCAAAATTTGAAATTAAAGAGCAACAAGTAACAAAACAATTATAGTTCTATCACTTACTAAGTTGTTATAGTGTTACTACTTAGTGCTATCAGCTATGACTGCCACTGATAGCAATAGTAACAGTTTGAGAAGATGATCCAGCTTCACTAAATTTCTTTAGGGTGCTCCATTCTGCATCATTTGGAAGCCCCATTTTTTTGAGGTTGTAGCTAATTAGTTGTAGTATTGTCAACAAAAAATACTTTTGAGAGATAGAATCATATGACAGGAAGAATCTATCTATAACATCACTCATTGTTGACAGTGGTTTGATGCAACTTGCAATTCCCTTCAGAGTGAATTCCTCAGGCAATTTTCCTAAATTAGAATTCATCCTGCCCTGCAAATTTTTCATGTAATTTTTATTTCCAATGAATGCGCCTTCTGAGTTAGCTGGATTTGGTAATCCAACATTCAACAAGTTCACTATGATGCTATTCATCTTCATCAACTCTTTGGAAGCATAATTGAGTGATTCACCAATTCGTGTTACTTCTTCACAATGTTGAGAGACATTAATGGCCATTACACAGGCATCCAAGTAGTTGTTTATTCCATGGTTTTCCATATCCCTATTGTATATGACCAATGCTAGTATGCTAATAGAAACCAAATTTAAATAAAGCTTCTACAAACTAAACAAAATTCATAAACTTCAAGATAGACTAAGATGAGCTCTCAATTGAGAATATGAGCCATTAATGGGCTCTCTCAATGAGAAGCTCTCTTGTTGAGTAGCTTTGTCTAAATAGATAGGATGTATGCTCAAGCTTTATGCTTCAAAAAGGGCTTCAAATGGAGTTGGAATTTGGGTGTGAGTGTATGGTTTTGATGTAAAATGGCTTCTTAAAATGGCATTATGACTTTACTTCATGGATTGTGTTGTTTTGCAAAGGGGAAGGATCCAATTTATAGGCAAGAGGCTTGAGGGATTGAGGGCTAAGATGCAAGGATGGGAAAAATCTCATGGAGGGCTCAGATTGCATGAGAGGAGAGCACATGGATTGTGCTTCCTTACAACCAATCAGGGAGTGACACATGTCATAGGGTGAGAGGATGGAGGAAAGGGGAAGGATGAGTCAACAAAGGAGGCTCAAGGGATAAAATCTTCATAAAGACCCTCATAATGGCTTGTAAGAGCAATAAAAGGGCTTGGAAGAGTCATTTATGGCCTAGTGGACTTCATAAAGTTTTATGGTTGGGATATTTTGAGGGAGATGAGAGGAATTTCAACTTGGGCTTGATTAGGAGGGTTTTAAGCTTGCTTAGGATTGTTCAAATGATTAGAGGATGGATTAGGATGGTTTAGGATTAGCTTAGGGATAGGCAAGTGGATGGCATTTAATGAGGGTGGGTGAAGGAGGAGATATTTGTTAACTTTGGCTTGGGTTAGTAAGTCTTAACCCATGTTTAGAGAATGTGACAAGGTTAGGAGGGGATTAGGATTAGGTTTAAAGACATCTTCTAGAAGAGTCTAGACTTTGGATGAGGATAAAAACTTTCTAGAATAGTCTAGAATTTCCTAGGATGAGGATGAAGACTTTCTAGAAGAGTCTAGAACTTCTTCGGATGAGGATAAATTAGAATTTTAGGAAATAAATAAAGTTTTATTTATTTCAAGGGTTTGGGTTGAGGAGATATTTATTAAAACTTTTTTAATAAACATGAGGATTAATATTTAATCTTAATTAAATATTTTGAGTTGGGATTAGGGGTAGGAAATGATGGGATTAGCCTTTAATCAAAATTAAAGAAGGATTAGAAGATTTTGGAAGAGGTTAGTGGTCTTAAGAAAATTGGCCAAGTTTTGGGCAAAAAATAATTTATTTATTTATTTTGGGTTTTTTGGTCAATTTATTAATTAAATAATTAATAAATAAGGAAATAATGTTTAAATAAGATTTAAACATTTTTGGGAGGGATTCCTTAATTAAATATTTTTAATTAAGATAAAGGGATTTAATGGCATAAAAATAAATAAATAAATTAAATAATTAATTAATTAATAAATGATGATGTCATCAGGAATTTTTCAGAAATTAAAAATATTTTATTTTCTAAAGGTTTTTAGGTGTCTACATTTTGCCCCTCTTTGATGTGATGCTGCAAGTGGCATGGCATCAAAAATAAGAAAATAAGATGCCCAAGGCTAGAGAAGAAGAGGAGAGAATAGACTACAAGATGCCCCCTCAAGAAGTCGGCGGGGAGAGAAAGCGAGGATCGACGACTTCTTGAAAAGTACAAGAATCCGAGATGAGCAAGAAGACTTAGATTGGCTTAAGAGAAGAGGTTTAGTTAGCTAGAACTCTCACTATGGGAGAATGATAAAGGGAGAATCAGAGGCACAAGAGGAAGCAAGCTTAAGATCTCATGGATTGCAGAGGATGAAGGAGTGGAGCGCTATAAAAGGAATCCAGGATGGGGAGATGGATGAGGGGACTAAAAAGCTGATGCAACAGGATTTCAAAAAGTTAGATTGGCGGAAGATGGGTTTCAGAGATCCCTAGGACTAGGATTGTGGATCTCGAAAGATGAGGCTTGGTGGATTGATTTGGATTGGTGGATCCCTAAAGCTAAAGGTGAGGAGTGATTCAAAGAGATACTGATGCATAAGCTGGGGTAGGAGAGAAGGATGCTGGATATGGATGGGGGATAATGGAGATGAAGGGAAACCATTGAAGCTTTTTTGAGCAAGGGGATACTTCAAAGAGAAGTACCACCATGTAGTTGAGCACTAGATTTGCTATAGGACTGTTGGTTAATTGCCAAGGTTACCAAGAACATCAAGGCCTTTTCACCAACTGTCCAGAGGACTAACGAATTGACTCAAAACAAACACGAAAGGATTGCCCCAGTATCACACATGAATCCCAGAGGAAGCAGTGTGGAAATGACACTAGGTAACCCACATGCAGAAAAGAAAACAAGCAAAAGACATGATCAAGACCTTACACTTTGATTGCCCCATTCATAGTATACCATGATATGGAAGATCGTGGCAACCTTGAGGAGGGAACAAGGAGATTGCTTGGAAAAGATATTTCAAGACCCAACAGGGAAGAGTCCAAATCAAAAGAAAGAGAAAATCCAAAAGAGAACCATTTGCCAACGAGATGGGTAGGACGAGGTACTAACGGACCAAGATCAGACATGAGGAAAGCTATATCTTGCAAGGACCTATCGAAGAGCACCTAAGCTAGTGGATTTGGATGAGTGATGCATCTGGCAAGCTGAACTAAGAAAGATAACACTTTGGTGACAGGAAATCTAGCTAAAGGATGCATTAGAATAGCTAACCAAGATGTGTGATGGGTGGAAGATGTTGATCAAGGACAAACTGACACGAACGCTAGATAGATACAATGGTACTAAGCTAAAGAGGATGTACAAGCTGATGGACCAAGATATGTTACAAATGTACAAGTTTGTTCATGTTTTGGTTTTTGTGAGATGGAAATGTTTGTGAAGGATGGGATGTCTATAATAGGTGATAGGTGGATAGGTAGATGGTTTGCGAAAAGCTTAAGTAAAAATGGGGTTTTGTGTTTGCACGTGATAGTATACAAGCTAGGATACAAGATTATTTACAGGCTGGAATATGGTACAAACTTTGGACAAGATTCGGATATACAAGGTATGGTACAAGATTTACAAAGTATAATACAAGTTTTGGTACAAGATTTTACAAGCTGAGGTACAAGATTTTACAAGCTGTACAGGAGGTATTTACAAGCTCCATTAGATTTTGGATATTTGGTTGGAACACCAAGGGAACAAGCAGGTGTTTTATGGGATGGTGGGTGAATGGATGAGGGATAGGATAGTGATAGATAATGGATTAGTCTTAGTACACAGGGCACCTGAATTACCAGGTTTTCACCAAGGTACCTATCCAAGGCGCTTGAATTGCCAAGTTTTCACCATTGGACGCTTATTTCTCTTTACTATTTTTTTTTTGTATTTTTCAAAAGCTGGGTATACCAAGGATCTTCAAGCATAGAACTTCTTGAGATGAATGATGTTAGTAGGATCATTCAAGAGTTCTCCTTTCGGTGTAGATAGCTGATAGGCTCCAGAGCCAAAGGAAGCAGTGACAACATAAGGACCAAGCCATGTAGGTTCAAACTTGCCTTTCTTTTCTCGATCTGCTTGGACTTTCATGTTTTCTTTGAGGACCATGTCACTTGGCTGACAGTGTTGTCGAAGCACCTTCTTGTTGAAATTCTTTTTGAGACGAGTTTGATAGATTGTGAGATGATCATAGGCTTGTTGTCACTTCTCGTCTAAGAGATCTAGCTGGGTGAACCGAGCTACTCTATATTCTTCATCTAATATTTGCCCTTGCAAAGATATGCGCAAGGAGGGAAGTTCAACCTCTATAGGTAGTACCGCTTTGGCACCATAGACTAGGGAGTATGGAGTTGTGCCTGTGGATGTACGAAAGGAAGTTCAATAGTCCCATAGCGCTGGATTTATTTGTAGGTGCCAATCACGGTCGGAATCATTGACAACTTTCTTTAGGATTTTGAGGAGGGTTTTGTTAGTTGCCTCTGCCTGGCTGTTACCTTGTGGGAAATATGGGCTAGAAAAGTGGTGATGGATGCAGAGGGAAGTGCATAATTCTTCCATGTTGAGATTTTCAAAGTTACCTCCATGGTCGGTGAAGATGGCGAATGGGATGTCGAAGCGGCAAACAATGTGGTACAAGATGAACTTAGAGACCTGAACTCCTGTAGCTGAGACTAGGGGGACTGCTTCCACCCATTTAGTGAAATAGTCTATAGCTATTATTATCCATTTATGTCCATCAGATGAGAGGGGTGTGATAGTTCCAATTAGATCAAGGCCCCAACAAGCGAAAGGCCAAGGTGGTGCAATAGGCTGTAGATCCTGTGCTGGAGCATGCACAAGATTTGCATGCTGCTAACATGGGAGACACTTTCTGACAAAGTCACAGGAGTCTTCTTCAATGGTAGGCCAATAGTAGCCTGCTCTAAGGATTTTTTGCGCTAGGACAATACCACTTGTGTGGGCACCGCAAAGTCTAGAGTGTACTTCCTTTAACACCATCGCGGCCTTGTTTTGGTCTAAACATCGAGAGAGACTATCATGATAACCCCGACGATATAGGGTATTGGCTATGATAACATATCGAGATGATTTTCGGATGAGGTTCTGGCATTGGGTACGTGTGAGGTGAGGGGATATGATACCATCATTAAGGTAAGCGTGAATCTCATGGTACTAAGGGGATTGGGGACCAACCAAGATACAAACACGGTTTGAATCCTCATTTTCATAGGTGGGTGTGAGGAGCTGCTCCACTAAAAACTCATACTGTGTAGCTGCTTGGAGAATTTCCAAGAGCGAGCCTATAGTAGCCATAGTATCTGCTACTTTGTTCTGTATTCAAGGCACTTGTGTAAACTAAAGCCTTGTAAAATGCTGGGTTAGCTGATCAACTAGCTCTTTGTAGGGTAATAGCTTTTCATCTTTGGTTTGATATTCATTTAGGGCTTGCTTGATGATGAGATGAGAATCACCAAAGATTTGTAGCTCAGTAATGTTCCATTCTGCAGCTATCTTTAATCCTACTATGAGGGCCTCATATTCAGCTATATTGTTGGTGCTAGGGAATTGTAGCTTGAAGGATTTTGGAATGTAATCTCCTTGAGGTGTGACCAACAATATTCCTGCCCTTGATCCATGAGATGTGTATGAGCCATCAAAATAAAGTTTCCATGGGGGTTGTTCTTCAATTAGACAGATATGCTCATCTGGAAATTCTATGATCAACGGATAATTATCTATTAGAGGTGCATTAGCTAGGTGATCTGCTATAGCTTGCCCTTTGATTGCCTTTCTATCCACATACTGGATGTCAAATTCGCTAAGGAGCATAACCCATTTGGCCAAACGGCCTGTAAGTACTATTCTGGAGAGCATATACTTGAGAGGGTCAATCTTGGAGACTAGTTGGATGGTATGACTTAGCATGTAATGGCGAAGCTTTTGAGTTGAGAAAATAACTTCCAAACAAGCTTTTTCCATAGGAGTATAATTGAGTTCATAACCAACTAGGGTTCTACTTATGTAGTAGATGGCTCTTTCTCTGCCGTAGTCATCGAGCTATGCTAGAAGTGCCCCTAGAGCAGTAGGCGTTGCTGATATGTACAAAATTAGGGGACAACTAGGAACTGGTGGAACCAAGATAGGGGGATTGGTGAGATACTGCTTGAGATGATCGAAGCTGCGCTGACATAAAGGATCCCACTTGAAGTTCTCATCCTTCTTTAGTAAATGTGAAAATGGTGTACACTTATTTGCAAGCTGGGAGATGAAGCGCCGAACGGATTGAAGCTTTCCCTGAAGAGAGCGAAGCTGTTGGAGTGTCTGGGGAGGAGGCATGTCTAAGATAGCCTTGACCTTCTTGGGGTCAATCTCTATACCTCGTTTAGACACTATAAAGCCTAGAAGCTTTCCAGATGTGACCCCAAAGACACACTTCTTGGGATTCAGCATGAGATGATATTTGGCTAACCTATCAAATACTTTCTCCAGGTCAGCAAGATGATCCATGAAGGTATGAGATTTGACCAAGATATCATCCACATAATCCTCCAAAATGCTATGGATGAGATCATGAAAGATGGCTGTCATAGCTCTTTGATAGGTAGCCCCAGCATTCTTTAGGCCAAAAGGCATCATGTTGTAGCATAAAGTTCCCGAAGGGGTAGTGAATGTTGTCTTATGCTGATCCTTTTCTGCAATCTTGATTTGATTATACCTAGAAAATCTATCCATGAGGGAAAAAATTTCATGTCCAGCTATAAGATCTACAATCATATCTATGTTGGGTAAGGGAAAATCATCTTTTGGACAAGCTTTGTTAAGATCTTTGAAATCAGTGCAGATTCTGATGTCACCAAAAGGCTTAGTGACGGGGACCATGTTGGAGATCCACTCTGAATAGTTGATAGGTCAGATAACCTTAGCAGCTAACATTCTTTCTAACTCAGCTTTGACCAGTAATGCCACCTTGGGGTGCATTTTTCTAAGCTTTTGTCTGACGGGCTTGATCTATGGATTGACTGCAAGATGATGAACTACAAGCTTTGGATCAAGCCCTGGCATGTCCTGATGTGGCCATGCAAATCGACCAATGTTCTCTCTTAAGACCTCAAAGAGGAGATCAACTTGGTCTTGTGATAAGGATGCAACAATGTGAACAAGCCTAGGGATCTCTGAAGAACCGATGTTGACTTCCCTAGTATCCTCAATTAGAATAGAAGATATCTTTGGTCGATTATCTTGAGGAGGTAATGCTAAATCCTCATGTTCTGCTTGTGGCTCTGGATGTTCTTGTTGAGGGGTTCTCTTCGCTGCCTTAGCTAGTCTTAGATTCACCTTAGTTCCAATTTTGGGTGTATCGAAACTAGGTTGGGGATTTTCTCCAAAATACCCCTTGGGATCTAGCTTGTAGATATAGGCAGAATCTGGCTTTGTTTTCTTGTGAGGTGTTTCAGCTCCCATGAATCTCAGAAGTGCTTCCTTTGATGTGACCTCATCAATGTGTATGACGCTTGGTTGGTCCCAATCTATGAGTTGTGGATGGGCGAGTGGTAGGTCAATGAGGTGGATGGATAGTTCTTGGAGAACAGAGTCTTCGAGGGAGATTTGGTCTAGGATATCATTGTAGGCTCTCTTTTCAACTTCCTCAGGAATGTCTTCAATTTCGACAAGGTCGCGGTGAATGTTCAAAAAAGCGTGACCGTCCGTATTGGTGCCCTCAGTTGTGGGTATGCCAAAGCTAAGACCTAACTTTGATTTCCACTTGTGTGCGTCGATGGGGCACTGCATGCCTCTTTCTTCTGGTCTTAGACCACCGCCTTGATAGTTCCATTTGTCAGTGATGAGCTTATGTTCTTGGGGATACTTTTGGCTGAAGTGATCAAGGCGTGCCTGATTCCTTTGAGGTGCATCCTTATGTAACCAATTGTTGATATCTGGAGTGAGCTCCTCACGAAGAGGGATTTTTGAGGATACAAAGGTTGTTGGGCCAAACTGTTTGTATCGAGGAGGTGGAATCTCCTTAGCTTTGTGATATGTTGGTCGTCCATGGGCATGTGGATCAAGTGGGAGTACCGCGATAATAAATGCATCTGACAGACTATACTCTCCACAGCCCTTGTTATTGATCTTCACGGTAGACAGGGTAGAGGCGAGGATGGTTTCTGGGTCATTACAAGTGTGGGATGAGCTGGCGATGGATGTGCTGATATCAATTCTAGGGCAATGGTTTGTATATGAAGCTTCAACCGCATTGCAATAAGCAAAGGGTTCTGGATCGGCATGGATGGTTACCTCAGTGCCTTGATGCAGAAATTTGATGCACTGATGGTAAGTGGATGGAACGGCTTTCATGGCATGAATCCATGGGTGACCGAGGAGGATGTTGAATGGTAGGTTTAGATCAATAACATGGTAGAGTGTTTCTTGGATGACTAGCCCAACCTTGATTGGTAGCAAAATAGTTCCTTCTGTGGTTCTTTCCAAGTTGTCATAAGCTTTGATGGTGATAACCTCACTGATGATATCTGTCTCAGTATACCCAACTTGTTTTATGAATTTTAGGGTGCAAATATTCAAGGCTAATCCATTATCTATCATTACTTTTTTCACAGAAAAATTGGATACCATGATGGCTATGTGAAGCGGAAGAGTGTGATCTGGCTCGACCATGGGTATGATGGTGGGTTTGAACAATAGGGCACATGAGGATGAAAGGTGTCCAACAAGATTATAAAAATTAGTAGCATTGATATCAGAAGGGACACGTGATTCTATGAGCGCACTGTCAAGGATGTTCTTGTACACAGGACTAGTGCGAAGAAGGTCTAAAATGGAGATTTGGGCTGGCATGTTCCCAAGGTGTTCCAAGATATTGTACTAGCTTTTTGATGGAGCTGATGGTGCTGGTGAAACGGGTGGGCCTGCGATGTTAAATCAAGCTCTTCGAGTGGTGACTGCACACTCATTGTTTGGTCCTTGGATATTGATAACATTGACAGAAGGCTCTTTCTCGGATATACAACCTATAAGGCTACCATAGTCTATATAGGATGAAGTGTGGTCATTGTTCTTCCCATGCTGTTGGTTTGGTTGATGGTTGTTGGTGTTGTTATTGTTGGTTTGGATAGGTGCTTTTCTAGGATTTTGATTGTTGTGAGGAGGAAAAGCATTTTGATAGATCTGTAAGTGTACATTGGGAGAGGTTTGGGCACCAACAGTGATTTCCTTCTGATCAATGAGGTCCTGCACATAGTCTTTCAGTTTCATGCATCTGAGGGTAGTGTGACCTTTTACCCTATGAAATTTACAGTACTCATTGTCTTTGTACCATGCAGCTTTGGATTGGCTTGGGTCAATTTGCTGGGTAGGAGGAAATTTGATGAGGTTTTCCTTGACTAATTTCTCAAAAATGACATCCAATGGCTCACCAAGGGGTGTATAGTTTCTAGGTGTAGGTTGGAATCTAGGCTTTTGTCCTGCAGCTACATTGATGGCATTAGCTTGATTGCTAGACCCTTGAAAGTTTGGTCTTGGATTGTGGTTTTGATAGCTGTGGTTATTCTGCTATTGGTAGTTGATAGCTTGTTGATTGTTTGGTTGATAGGGTGGGTTGGACTAGTTGTGAGAAGGACCAACAATATTCACATGTCTGGTGTCAGTGATGCCATTTGTTGCAACATGCTTGTTTTTGTTCCAATACCTAGACTTGTCATTGGAATGTGATTGATTTTGGTTGGCTTCCTTGTAAATCTTGACCACACCATCTTTAATGAGTCCTTGCTCAAGGATCATTCCTTTCTCTTTGATATCTTTGTAGGTTTGCAAATAGTTCATGGTCATGTGGTGAGCCAAGCTAGGATGGGCATTATCAATAAACATTTTCACCAAATGGCGCTCTGGCAAGGTGCAAGATATGCGGGTGGTAAGGGTTTGCCATCTTTGCAGATATTTGGGAAGGCTTTCTCCACCTTTTTGCTTGGTGTGGACAAGATCAACTACTGATAGCTCTGTTTCAACAAGATGGGCATATTGGGCTACAAATGCCTCAGATAATTCAGCAAAATTTTTAATTATGCTATAGGGGATTCTATAAAACCATTCAAGAGCTGATCCGACCAAGCTTTTGGGAAAGAGATGCAAGAGGAAGACGTCATCATATGCCACTTCTTGGCAGTGCATGTAAAATTCTTTGATATGTGTGACAGGGTCTCCTTTTCCTCTAAATTTGTCAAATTTGGGTGTCTCAAAATACTTGGGGAATGGTGTCATGGTAATGGCTCTGTCAAATGGGTAAGAGAACACATTCTCAAACTTGAAAGTTTTTGGATCATTTCCCTCTTGGATGTTCTTCAAAGCTATTTTCATGGCTTCCCATTCTGAATTAATGGGTGATGGCTGGGGTGCCCCCAATGTAGGAGTGCCTTGAGGTAGGTATGCACTAGAGGGGGCCACTGAATATGGATGACTGTAAGGGATTTTTTGATAGGGATGGTACATTGTTTGGGTAGCTGCATGGTGGATGACGATTTTCTGAGGGGGAGGTGGCGCATAGTGCTGCATGTGCTGCGAGGCTTGTTGTTGATATGGGATTTGAGGTTGGGATTGAGGAACATAAGCTGGCTGTGGGATAAATGAATTGCTTTGTGGAGGTAAGGTATAAGATGGTTGTGAATCTTGGGGAAAGGATTGGGGGGCTTGTGGGGTTTGACCAAGGTATGTGGGCTGCGCCCCCATTTGGGATGGTACCTGCAAATAATTGGTGGTTGGCTGGATTGGTGGGTTACCTCCTAGAAGTGGCATTGAAAAGTAGTTGGTAATAGGAGGTAATGGATTAGTTGGTGGTGGAGGTGGTGGGAATTGAAAGCTAGGAAATGGAATTGATGGGGTTTGATAGCTTGGTGGCTGGATTTGGAAGCTTGGTAGAGTGGTGGCGGGAGCTTGGGTCACTTGAGAGCTGGGCAGAACATTGGTAGTAGCTTGTGGGGTTTGATAGCTTTGTGGAGTGAGGGTAGTAGCTTCTGGATTTGTGGCTGATGGCACTGAGCTCCCAAGACCTAATGGAAATGATGGGATTGTGCTTTGGGCTGTGGTGAACAAGCTGGGGGTGATGAAAGGTTGATTACTTGGCCCCATGGGCAGAATCCCTATTGTATATTGCTGAGGTTGGCCAAAGATGCTAGCACTGATTTGGGAGATGGGTAGACTTGGAAGGCTGGGTTGGGGAGCAGCAACAACAATAGTGAAGGGCGTGAACGGTGAGGTGTTTTGGATAGAGGGGGTTTGGAGCGGAGAGGTATGAACCAAGGATGGAGTGGTGGTGGCTGGTTTGGCTTGCGGCATGGAGATTTCAACTTGGGTGGATGATGGTATGTTTGGGTCTGTTAGATAATATGGATTGGCTGGAGGCTCTTCTTTTGGCATATATTGAGGATAATTTGGATCATAAGAGCCTATGGGTGGTGGTAGCTGCCCAAAAAATGGGTGAGATGGATCTGATAATGGAGGGGGTCTTCCAAAGTCAAAGGTTCCTACATTGTCCCTTCGAAAATTAGCCATGATTGTCTCTTTTTTCTTGTCTATAATGGCGTTTACCAATACTGCATTTCTTGGTTGGTTCATGAAAGCTTCAATGTCAGTAGATGATGACATTTCTTTCTCTAGGCTGAAGGATGGCTGAGTGCTCAAGGGGGGTGAGGCTGTTCGATCCAAATGATAGGGCTCCATTGTTTCTTTCTTCTTGGCTAAGTGAGTGACGGGTGGCATGAAAAATGCTCCTAAGGATGAGATGCAACAAATGCTGGTGGATGCAAAAGGGAGGAAGGCTTTTCTATGCAAATGATTTCCTAGGTTGAGGAAAAGATATATGACAAAACCTAAGGAGGATTGGGTTGGGGATTCTAACTTCAAAGATATGTTGCCAAAGCACAAAAGGTCTGCTTTCCTATGTGCAAGCTTGGTGGTGATTGTGTCAACTTAAGTATAGACTAATGATCCTTTAGGAAGAACATGAGATTGACCACTTGTGGATCCCAACCTTTAGCTCAAGGTGATGAGGGATAACAAGTGACAAAGCTAGATTACCCTAGACAAAGCTTTGTCAAAGGAATAACCTTGGTGAGATTGGTGGTTTTGAAAGATTTTAGGAATGGCAAACTTTTAGCAAGGTGACAACAATTTTTGAAGGCTTGGATGTGAAGATTTTGGATTGTTGGCTAGATGGTTTGGTCTTAAATGAGATGGATGAGCTAATAATGCTTAAGGGGATAACCTAAGATGGCTGACTTTTCTACAAAGATGACTCTAAGGTGAAGATTATCTAAGAAGGTGTGGAGAAAAAAGGGTGTCTAATCATAGAAATCATGCCTAGTTGGTAAGGCATAAGCAGGATTAACTCCTAGATGTTGGCTAAATTTGATGGTGCGCTCTAACCAGGCCTCTTGAAGTGCTTTGTTGGCAGCTTTATCCTCTGCTTTGTGGAGTTTGGCAATTTGAGGACTTGGTGTTAGTTCCTTTCTCTTCGTTGAAAGTTCTTGGTATGCCTGAGATGGTTTGAGTTTAACTTTGTGGAACTTCTTTTTGGGTTTGGGTTGCTCTGACATCAATTCTTGAATCTGCTTGGCTTTGAGAGATCTTGGTTTTTTTTCTTCAACTTGTTCAACTTTTGGAATAAGCAGTGACTACGCTAAGTGTGCCCTAAGCCAGGATTGACCAAGTTTGGCAAACATGCATTCAATAAGTAAAAGACCAAGCAATAGATAGAAACAACCAGATAGAAGTTTTGATTCCCAGAATGTGATACTTGCGCCAAGGAGTGTGTATGTTTTACAAATGTTTTGATCAGTCACTTCAAACACATTAACATCTTAGATGGTTGTATACAAGGCTGACAGTTGGTTTAGCTAGGGAGTCCTTGATATACCCAAGGTACGTGAGGCCCAAATCCATAGATGAAACCAAAAAGATGTCACACAGCCGAGAGGAGCGGTAACCCACTTCTCCTCTTTCACTTTTCAAAGGTATAAAGTTCCTTGAGGCTTATCCCGAGTGACAAAATCTTGATCCCAAGAGAGGTGTCTTTCGATTCACCTCCCGGTTCTTATACTCCGCTGGAACGTTGGAGTTGAGGTTGTCCAAGGGGTGATGAAATCCCCAAGCAGGCCTCCTAAAAAGAAACAAGGTTTTGGATCCTAATCTTATGCACTCAAGATGGCCTCGAAAGATGAAAAGGGGAGAGAAGACTTGGATGACCTTGGGCTAAAAAACACACTTGTTCTTTTTACCAACTGACTCTTATGTGTGCTGATCTAGACTTTGCAAGCACTCATGTTTAAGAGACAATGTTCAATTCCAACTTTGAAATGCGCCAACAAAGAAAAATTGAGCGAAGAATGAATACAAGAAGAAGAGTTAGGATCAACAAAAGCAAACTCGCGCGCCTGGAGGCCCTCCACGTCAAGTATCGATTAATTTCTTTTAAAGCATTCAAGAGTTAGTGTGATTTTGTTTTAAGCCCAAAGCAAAGATGTGTGAGACTCGATTTGTCAAGCGCACGCCCGGAGGCCCTCCAAGTCAATAGTTGTTCAATTTTAGTGCCCAAACTTGAAGTGTGATCGATTTAATTTAGAGTTTTGGTCATTTAAATTTTTTTGATAAAGTTAAAACAAATCTTCAAAGACCAAGTGAGTGAGTTAGATTGTGGAACATTTAACACCTTTTTCAAGTAGACCCATCCCCATAAATGGCGCTGAGATTGCAACCAATGGTTGAATTGATGGGTGATTAGAAAAGAGGTGAGTCCAAGGAACTACTCAAATTGATTTTTTCAAATTTGTATTTAACTTAACAAAGTTTCTTAAATGTCCAAAAATCAAACTTTACCTAAATTGCATGTGGAAAAGAGATTTGTTTTGTTCAATTTTAGAAGTTTCAAATGGAGTGTTTGATATTGCAATGGTTAATTGATCCTTGGCATTCAAGATTGGATTTGTTGTTTTAATCATGCATTCAAGGAAAATTTGATTTTAATCCATGGCATTCAAGAGTGTGTTTAGCAACAGGCATTCAAAGACAAGTGATTAAACATTCAAGTTTTTTCCTTTGAGCATTCAAGATTGAGATTTTGTGTGTTGTTTTAAGAACTTTGAAGTGCTTTTTTTTAACCTTAGATCATTCAAGATTGTTTTGGACTCAAAAGTGAAAATGACTCTTTGGACTTTGGTTTTCATTCAAGATTTTGTGTTCTAGTTTGCATATTTTAAGCCCAAAAATGATATTCCTAGATTGTTTTGATGCATGAAAAACCTAAGAAACATTCAAGATTTTGCAACAAGACATTTGTTTGGAACAAATAACAAAGCTTTTAGGACAATTTTTGGCAACCATTTATGACTCTTAGTTTTCATGAGATTTTTAAAAGAACTTTAAAATATTTGCAAATGAGGTTCATTTTATCCTTGATTGATGCTTTGAGTTTGATTTAGATTTTAGTGTGCACTTAGTGTTGATTTTGAACCTTTTGAAATGGAAACTTGAAGTTCTTTTTAAATTTCCAAAAATGAAATGTTCCTAACTTTGCATGAATGCATCTAAAACCTTGATGTTGCAAGGATGCAAATGATTGGATTGGTTTAGTTTCACTTAAAAGATTTTTTTTTTTTTTTATTACAAATTTTTAATTTTTTAATGGATTTAAGTATGATTTGGAGGTTCATTTTAAGCACTAAAAAGAAGTGTGTATGATTTTTCTTCCTTAAAAAAAAAAAAGGCCAAGATCTCCCACAAGAAGAAGAAGAAGAAGTAGATGGAATAAGAAGAATATAGAAAAGAAGAGGAAGAAGAATTCCAAGTTCTTTGTCCACCTATAAGCTTGAAAAATCTGCAAATACTATGAGATAGATTATGAGTTCCTTTGTCTTTTTCATGCTCATGTGGACCTACAAAACCAATTTATACAATCCTACCAATCACAAAAACAAGAAAAATTAGCAAAAATTAGCAAATGATATACAAAACTTGACTAAAAAGCTAATGAAGATGACCCATGCGGGGTCCCACCGGGTGTGCCAAAATGTATATGAGCAATGTTAGTATGCTAATAGAAACCAAATTTAAATAAAGCTTCTACAAACTAAACAAAATTCATAAACTTCAAGATAGACTAAGATGAGCTCTCAATTGAGAATATGAGCCATTAATGGGCTCTCTCAATGAGAAGCTCTCTTGTTGAGTAGCTTTGTCTAAATAGATAGGATGTATGCTCAAGCTTTATGCTTCAAAAAGGGCTTCAAATGGAGTTGGAATTTGGGTGTGAGTGTATGGTTTTGATGTAAAATGGCTTCTTAAAATGGCATTATGACTTTACTTCATGGATTGTGTTGTTTTGCAAAGGAGAAGGATCCAATTTATAGGCAAGAGGCTTGAGGGATTGAGGGCTAAGATGCAAGGATGGGAAAAAGCTCATGGAGGGCTTAGATTGCATGAGAGGAGAGCACATGGATTGTGCTTCCTTACAGCCAATCAGGGAGTGACACATGTCACAGGGTGAGAGGGTGGAGGAAAGGGGAAGGATTAGTCAACAAAAGAGGCTCAAGGGATAAAATCTTCATAAAGACCCTCATAATGGCTTGTAAGAGCAATAAAAGGGCTTGGAAGAGTCATTTATGGCCTAGTGGACTTCATAAAGTTTTATGGTTGGAATATTTTGAGGGAGATGAGAGGAGTTTCGACTTGGGCTTGATTAGGAGGGTTTTAAGCTTGCTTAGGATTGTGCAAATGATTAGAGGATGGATTAGGATGGTTTAGGATTAGCTTAGGGATAGGCAAGTGGATGACATTTAATGAGGGTGGGTGAAGGAGGAGATATTTGTTAACTTTGGCTTGGGTTAGTAAGTCTTAACCCATGTTTAGAGAATGTGACAAGGTTAGGAGGGGATTAGGATTAGGTTTAAAGACATCTTCTAGAAGAGTCTAGAACTTCTTAGGATGAGGATAAATTAGAATTTTAAAAAATAAATAAAGTTTTATTTATTTCAAGGGTTTGGGTTGAGGAGATATTTATTAAAACTTTTTTAATAAACATGAGGATTAATATTTAATCTTAATTAAATATTTTGAGTTGGGATTAGGGGTAGAAAATGATGGGATTAGCCTTTAATCAAAATTAAAGAAGGATTAGAAGATTTTGGAAGAGGTTAGTGGTCTTAAGGAAATTGGCCAAGTTTTGGGCAAAAAATAATTTATTTATTTATTTTGGGTTTTTTGGTCAATTTATTAATTAAATAATTAATAAATAAGAAAATAATGTTTAAATAAGATTTAAACATTTTTGGGAGGGATTCCTTAATTAAATATTTTTAATTAAGATAAAGGGATTTAATGGCATAAAAATAAATAAATAAATTAAATAATTAATTAATTAATAAATGATGATGTCATTAGAAATTTTTCAGAAAATAAAAATACTTTATTTTCTAAAGGTTTTTAGGTGTCTACACCTATCACTGGATTTCTTTAGTTTATTGAGAACTTGGTCAGGAAGATCTTTTAAGGAACTGGTGAAGATTTGTCTTTTAGCCTAAAAATCAATTTTTACATTTTCAAAGACAACTCTGAGATTGCTATTTAAATCAAGCGATTCAACCAAACCATCACTGATCATCATTATTTTGTCCCAAATTTCTTGTTTGATAAGCTTAACCATGTTTATTATAGTATCCTTCACATGATGGTCTTCGGAAGAGGTCATTCTATTTTCTGCCATTACATTCTCCACCTTTTTCTTCATTTAAGACATCTCTTTTTCACTCTTTTTCTATATTTCCTCTAGTTGCCTTTACCAATTAGTTTCTCTCTTCCTCTCATCCTCCAATTTCTTCTTCAAATCTTGGATTTTATTTGCAGTAGTTACCTCTTTTTTCTTCTTTTCCTCGAGTTCCCTTTTCAAATCATGGATTGTCTTTGAAGTGGACTCCTCTTTTTTCTTCACACTGTCCAATTCCTTCTTCAAATCATGGAGACTTTGAGTAGACTCCTCTTTCTTTGCGTTCTCCAATTCATTTCTCAAATTGAGGTTTTTCTTTGCAGCTAACTCCTCTTTTTTTTTTGCATTCTCCAATTCCCTCCTCAATTTGTGGATTGTGTTAGTGCTTGCAGTAACACTAGACTCCGTTTTCTTTGCATTCTCCAATTCCTCCTTTAAATCATTGATAGTTTTTGCAGTTGACAACTCTTTTTGTTTCATATTCTCCAATTGCTTATTCAAATTGTGGATTGTGTTTGTGCTAGACTCCTCTTTTTTCTTCTCATTTCCCAATTCCTTTTGCAAATTAAAAATCATACTTGCCCTAGACTCTTCTTTTTTCTTTTCCTTCTCCCATTCATCCTTCAAAATTTTATTTTCCTTGGCAGCAGATTCCAACTCAGTTTTCAATTGATTGATGACCTATGCACTACTCTCTACAAACTTGAACAACTGTGCAGTAGACGCTTGTTCATTCTGAAGTCTTTTTTGGCACTCATCCAATTCTTTAGTCAAATGTTGCACTTGTTCATTCATATTTTCTTGCTGGACAATTTCCTCCGTAGGAGAAGATTTCTTTATCCTATTTTGCAATTCTTTGAACCTATTGTTTGCTGCTTTCTCCTTCGCCTTCACATTATCAAGGTCTACCTGTAACTTTTCTATTTTTTTTTGTAAGCTTTTTGTTTTCCCTCTCTACTTTCAGAAGTGTAGAGTAGACCATTTTGTTTCTCTCTTTTGATATATTGATTTTGTTAATATTTTTCACTTTTGACAAATCCATTTGAAGACAAGTAACTTGTATATCGTTACAATTTATTATATTTTGTGGTGGGTTATTATCTCTACCCGGGGCATTACAACCATGAAGTTCGTCATTTCATTGTTTGGATCATATGTTGAAAATATTCTGTTAGTAGATCCCTGACATTCGACAACTGCATCACTTTTCAAAGTCTTCATAATTTGCCTATTTCTATCGCTTGTCTATTCAAACTTTGATGCAAACTCGTTCAAACTAAAATTTGGGTTTTTTGACACGATTGAGTGTTTGAAAGGTGAATTATCAACTGTATCGTTGAATGCTGATGCTCCTCCATCTCAGCTAAACTTACTCCACCTACAATTGTATTTTGAGCATTGCCAACATATTGAAGATGGCCCATTCCAAATCCTGGCATTTTAGGACTATTTTCAAAGTATTGTACAGAAGCCACTGGTGCATACATTGCTGAAGTAACCACTAACATTTCTTGTGGTGTAATTGTCATAAGTTTTTGCTTTTTTGCACAAGGTTCATCCATGCTAGTGCCAGTGTCAGTTCCAGTGCCAGTGGGATCAACTACAACTGGATTTGAAGATTTAAAAAATAATGTGTTAGGATACATGTCACGATTCCGGATGAATCTGGGTAGATGAGAAAAGATTCTCCAAATCGACCCGAAATTCATCCCAAGCCGTCGATGACTCGATGGTCATTATTATTATTATATTATATAAATATTATATGGTTATAATTATATTATATTATATGGTTATGATTATATCATATGGTTGTAATTATATTATACTATATTATAGTATAAATAATTATATCATATGTTCTATTATTTTTAATTAAACTATTGAATTATTATTGTTGTTAAGTATTTTTAATTTTTTTTAATGTAAGTGCATTGGTTTATATTTTATATTTTAATAATGTATTTTTTTTATAAATTATAATATATTTTTTGGCATTCAATTAAAATTAATATTACTTATATTATGTAATCATTTAAGATTTATTATTATTATAAAAATAATATTATTTTTATTTATAATTATTTATTATATAATAGAAAATATAATATAATTATTTATAATATAATATAATATAATATAATTATAGCCATATGATATAATCATAACCATATAATAAAATATAAATATAACCATGTAATATAATATAATATAATATAATATAATAATAATAAATTTAATAAAATATAAAATGACCATCTCAATGTGATAGATTGACTGCCCAAGATGAATTTTAGGCCGATTTGGGAAATCTTTTCCCATCTGTCTAGATTCATCCAGAATCGTGACACGTTCTCCCAAATCAGCCTGAAATTCATCCTGGGCTGTCGATCTGTTAGATTGAGATGGTCATTATTATTATTATATTATATAAATATTATATGGTTATAAATTATAATTATATTATATGGTTATGATTATTATTATATCATATCGTTATGAATATAATTATATTATATTATAGTATAGTATAAATAATTATATTATATGTATATGATATGGTTATAATTACAATTTAAAAATATAATTACAAATGCTCCATTTTTATTCATATTTATTATTTAGTTTCAAAATTAAAGTATAATATAGTTATAATATCTATAAATTATTAAAATTTAACATATATTGAAAATTGTGATAATTGTTTATAAACTATTCTTCATCATTTAAAAGATTTCATAATGAAAAAAAGTTAGGAATAGGTGACAAGATAGGTATGAAATAAAAATTTGACACATAAATTATCAAAATTATATTTAACTTTGATAAGGTTATAATCTATTAATCTTTAGTTTTCCTTGAAGCTCCATTTGTTAACTTTTAACCAATCAGATTAAAGGAAAATAGTTAATTATTAATAGTTCACTATTTTTAACTAAGTCGCAGACTAACAATAACATTTCAACAGTGCATAATTTGAGAAACAAGATGCCAAAAACAAACTTACAAAGTTGTAGACTAAGAAGAACAACGATTTGAGAAGCCAAAAAGTATTGTTTTCATTGATAATATTTTAGACTGTACAATGTACATAATACTGATTCATAGTTTACATATTCAAAATAGCTGATTAAATCACTAATTAGCCTGGTTTTACTATTTCATAATTTACAAAAAAGGGCAGGACCTAATCCAAAGAAAAATATAGATATCTTGAAAACATTTTTTTGGCAAACTTTTGCCCTAATCAAAACATTTTTTTTCCCCAAAAGGCCAAGGGAATAGGGAACACTGAATCGTCCAACAACAATCATTTCTGTAGAAAATCCCTTCCGAGCCGTGCCCACTTTCGATGGCGAGTCAGTTGCCATTCGATCATGTCGAGCAAGAAAGGATGCTTATGTATAATGCACCCTATGCCTTCCTCCCAACACTTGTCTACTACATCTGCAAAAGGGATGCCAATACCTAGCCCTGATACCTGCTCAACCAATACAATAATTTTGATATCATCTTCTAAAAATGTTTCCTTAAAAATGTTACGTAGAAGCATCGACATGTCTATTTGCTTGCCTCCAAGGTCGAGAAGAGATGCGAGGAAGCAAGAGGTAATATCTATGGACACACGGTACCTCTTATCGTTTCTTAAGAATTCATGGGTGAGTACCATGCATATAGCATGGCGGATAAAAAGAATTTGGACATCTACTTTGAAAACCATGGCAATGACATCATCAAGAATTTTGCCTAGAAAGGGCTTTTGCAGAGCCATATTAGTGCATTTCAGGCGAATTGGCATATCCATGACTACGATTCAAGAAATTGAAAACTCTGCAAAGTGCAACTACGAACCAAATTCAGATTGAAGAATTAGAATATGAGAAATGATATTGAAAGAGGAATTGAAGAGCTTATTTAATGGTAGACTACAGTTGCATCTAATTCTTTGGCGTTCGCGATCTTCCATATCTTATTTTTTCATATTCCTATTAATTTTCAAGTGTGTGAAACGCCAAAATATGATGATATTAATGTCAGATAATCAATAGTGCCTGACATGATTAATGATTTCCATCCAAACTTTTCCATGTGTCTCCATTCCAGAGAATTATGTACGACTCCAAGTCTTTTCAAGTGAGTGTCCCCGAGATGCATCTACTATCGTTGATCTCTAACTAATCAATGGTCAATAAAACTATTATATTTACTATTAACATAACAAAAGTGATGATAGTTGACTTGGTAATTGTGACACTAATGTAATGATTTTAGGACATTATTAATAAAACACCTAAGATAGTACACAAGTTGAAACTTGAAAGTGACTACTCAGCAGTTAGTACAATCACTAGTCAATACATGTGCAAATTTTGCTTTCAGATTAAACAATTTTGCAGTTTACCACTGAAGATTAACCAAGACCATTATTATTCATTTTCCTACAAAACAAGTAATTTTCCTCTGACATTATTAATTCATTTTTGACAAGGGAAAAATAGCCATCATTTATATATCCGTTAGTGAAAAAAAACATTAATTTGCCACATTTAAAATGATTTTTGCTAGGGCAAGAAAAAAATTGCCAACATATAATATTTTATTTCCCTATATGGAACAAAAAAATTGCCCTCGATATTTAAATTTTCCTGCCCATAAGATGTCGGATTCGCCAGCATTTTAGATTTTTTTTTCGAGAGGGGTTTCTTAAAGTTATCCTTGATTTAATGATGGGTTTCTAAACTATATACACATTTTTTTACCTTTCAAGCTATTGTAGATTTTATGAGTTTCTTTCATTAATGTTTTCCCTTATTATCTATGTCTCATGTATATGAGAGACTCTTATCATTATTATGGCATTGAGGGCTCTTTGCATTGATCATTACCTCTATTTATTCTTGAACATATTCCTTACAACATTACTGAATCTTCATAGATGCTTGGATGGATTGAACACACCCATGAACTTGTTGTGTCGGGGCTCTATGACCTTGCGAGTGATTTCATTTGAAAATCCATGGATTCTTGACATGACTATGACCTTTATTAAAACTAATTTTAGTTCATAAGTAAGCTAATTCAGCACTTTCAAAAGATATAATTCATATATATATATATATATTTTATCAATAAGAGGACGAAGCCAAGATTAATTATTATGTATTGTGATTAATTAATTCATTTTTATTATTAAGCATGAGTAGATTCAAACCCAAGACCTCTTCGATAAGAGGCTCACAACTTACCGTTATGTTGTAGGCTCTTGCCTATAATTCATATGTTTGTTGTTCTCAACACTTTGGAAATTGTCATTGAACCTTTTAATTTTTCATGTATGTCATAGTGCTTGCATATTCTACTAATGTGACTCTATTTAAGCCATTTTCCATTTTATTTATGCTCAAGCTTTACTTGAAAATTCATTGATGATAATTTTGTACATATCCCACTCACTGTGGTTATCCCTTAACAATTAATCTTCTTTGATTTATTTTTGATATCATGCTAATTTGAAGCACTTTCCCTCTTGTATTGTTCTTAAATCTTGGCATTAGTTAGAAAATTCCTAAATATTTATATTTGATTGTTATTTCTTTGTGAAATTTAAGTACTTCCAAATCTCTATAGTAGTACCTCTTCCTTGTAGAGTTTTATTACTCTTGGCTCTTGATAATCTAATAATTCAAAACAATGACCACCAAAATATTTGCAATCATGAAAATATATGTCTCATTATGGAGGAGTGGGAAATAACTAGGCAATCAGATATCACCAAATTCATTTCTCATTGAATGGTTCCTAATGAGTTGTATGTCGTTCTTTTGTTTATCACTCTAGAAATTGTGATTGTTCTAATAGAGAGAATTTAAAATTTGTATCATCAACCATGTTTGTTTGTAGTCTAATAATATTCTATTGACTTTGATTTACAAATTAACAAAAGTCAAATGTGTGAGCCATAGAAATATAAATATTATATCCCAGACTCTCAATCCCTTATGCAAAATGTACAGATGGGTAGGAAATGTCCCCTCTCCATCCTCCATATTTAAAAGAGTAGGAAATTTTTATAGGATGCCCAAAAAAAATTCAATACATTCATGACTATGGTTATTGTACATGTAGTGATAGTCTTACAACCTTTCATTACTTTGATCTTGTCCTAGTTTCCCAGTACCACTATATTTCCTAATCCTTTTTTGCAATTGTTTTTCTCATGAATGCAACACCATGTTGTAATATTAAAAATAAAATTTCTCTATCATTTTTAATGAGCTCATTGTTATTTGTCTTAGATCCATTTTAATGCATGCATAATCAATTTTGGAATTCAAAATTTAAATTCATTGATAATGATTTCCATATTTGATCATTTACAACTCCTAAAGAAATAAGTCTTTTTTTTTCATGAAAACCTAGTATCTTTTTCATTTTCATGACTTCAAATTTGCAATTTGTTTATCTATTGTCTTAAGTGGGACTTATTGGCTATGTTTTCCCCCATTCAGTCCATCACAGATAACTGATTTGAGAAATTTTTAATGGGATAGATTATGTCAAAGTTGGTTAACACAAATATATGTTGCTACCCTTTGTGTTATGCATGTTTCGCTATCTAATAGGGTTCCCTTTTGGCCCCTTGTGAAAAGGAGAAAATTTATGCTTGTTAGAATGTTTAGAATATCAGGGGTGGGGGGGTGTCAAATTAGTTATCCAAGGTTTAGATTTACCACTTTAAACAAACAAACACTTAAACAACTTCAGATCTTAACATTCCATAACTCGGTCTCCATAGTCAACTTCCAGTAACATCAACTAGTAGTCCACTATCCTAAAATATAACATACTTGTAGAATGTAAACATTAATCAGTAAAACAACATAAATAACATCTACACAAGTTTGACACTAGGATTTAATGTGGAAATCCAATTTGGAAAAATCTCCAGTAACATGTCACCAAATTTTCACTCTTCTAAAGTGAGCTCTATTAGGAGCCAACCCTGTTAAAGGTTACAAAACACACTATTAAATGTGACCTTGTTAAAGGATTTAATCACCCTATTAGGAGTGGCCTTGTTAGATGACTTCAGAACATTCCATTGGAATATCACCTTGATTAAAGGATTACATATGACTGTTAGGTCAATCTTGATTAAAGTATTTCAAATACTGATATAATGGTTAGAAATTAATAATAGGTTTTGATCTGTCAAGTAAAACTCACTTTGAAAACTTAGATCTCAATTAGACTCATAAGATGATCCATTGATAGGCCTTCATTTTCATCTTAGTCTTTGATTTTCTTGTCAAACCTTCAAGCAATCACACTTCTCCTCTTCTCAACTCTTCTCAACCTTTTTCTTAAGTTTGTCAGTCAATAACATCAGCAACTGCTCCAACCTTTAACAAACCTTCTTAAGGTTAGCCCTTATTTAATGCCCCACCAAGGAACTCAAAAGAAATTAATGTAAATTTTCACTAAGTTTGTCAAAAAAAATTAAAAAACAAAAACAAATTAACAACAACATATACAATATAGCGGAAGCATTAATCACATACATAAACATAATCCATAAAATAGATTACATCTCTTAAGAGTCCCATGAAATTGAATAGAATTTAAGTTTAATTAATACTAATTCCAATACACAACATAACCAAATCAAAGAATAACTACAAGTACAAATCCAATTAAACAATGTACAATTACAAAGGATGTCACTTAACATAATCAGAATGCTTAATTATTCATTATAAAATTCACAGGGTATGAAAAGCTCAAAGAATATACATCATAAATAAAATACATCATCTTATAAGATCTCTAAGAAACAAATACAATACAATAGAGTATAACTATCTAAGAGAAATAAGATCAAATAGAAAGGAACATCTGCACAAGCACATCTAACAACGACATCTAGATGTCAGATCTTAATGGTATAAGAAAATGTACTACCACCCAACCTCGTGGAACCTAAATGGTTGACTCCCACCACGTTGAGGAGATAGTCTTAGGTCTCATACGGATAACAAAACACAAGCCATAACCAACATCTAGGTCAAGGAAAAACCTGAAAGAAAACTATCTCAAAGGGTACCAGGACACATATATCAATTAATCCCAGAGGAACCAATGACACATAGGAAATCTACTATGCAAGTGGGAAAGTGTCATCGCATGAGCAAACTCTAAGGTTACCCTAGCAACCACTTTGGACTCTAGCCCCTTAGTATCTCTATGCAGCACTACTATCCTTTCGTATAGACAAGGCATACTAATGAAGCAAGGTCACAACCAAGCATCCTTTCTACTCCCATCCTAGCCTATACTAGCACTTGAGGCATGGGTGAGGAAAATACAAACTCTTTTTAATTCATTTTAAACCCATTCAATGAAATATTATCACTTATTAGAACAACCTAAAATGGGTTACTCAGGCAACCACTTAGGGCTTTGGCCTCCATTGCAAGCCACTTCCCAATGTACACACAGATTACCTACCCTAGGCTCATGAAAAGTACAAATCATAAAATCATAGTTTCCACCTCAGCCTTTTACAAGTGATTGGAAAGCACCTATAGATAAAACATAAAAATCACCTTAGTCCTTTACAAGCAATTGGAAAGCACCTAAAAATCAATCTCAATATCACCTTAGTCCTATACAAGCAACTGAAAAACACAAAAAGACAAAACACAATAATCACCTCAGTCCTATACAAGCAACTAGAAAGCATCCAAAGATAATAGATCGAGGACTCGAAGGTAACACCAGGACAATCATACCATTCACCTCAATTCTGTTCAAGAAACCATAAAGCAGTAGCAAACAACCTATCAAATCTCATCATAGAAATCACATGACACATCACCATGGTCAGGTATAAAAGATTATATACATAACATCATCATAGAATAAGAATCTGATAAACATCCTGATTTGGTCAAAGAACTAAGTAAACCCAAAACCCACATCAAATACTACATACATCTCAACAAAGTTTTAACAATTGTTTTCATAGTTCATTTAGGTTTGAAGTCATAAAGGTCAATTTTCACTATGGTTTTCAAAAAAGAACACAAGATTTGATATGCAATTATGATTCCAATTTTCATCTTCTCAAAATATTATAATTACTAAGCTTTTCGAATAATAAAATTTCCCTAATATTACAAATCATTTTCATATATCTGAACCATATAAACACATCCAAGCTTATATTAAAAAAACATTAATTCTCCCAATTAATTTTTATTTTATTTTCAATTTATTTTAAAATTACATTTAAATAATAAAGTAACAAATCAAATTTTCAAATAATTAAATTAAATTTTTTAACAATACTTATTAAAATTATTAATAATAATAATTATCAATTATTACCAAAATAATTTTATATTTAGTAATCTTTGGAAAAACTTTTCCAAAATGAAAACTTGCTAAAAATGGAAACTTTCTCAAAACAAAAACTTGCTAGAAATGGACTTTTTACTAAAAAAGAAACTTGCTACAAATAGAAAGTTACCAAAAAATGGAAACCTGCTAAAAATGAAAACTTTCCAAAAATGGAACATGCTAAAATAGAATCTTTCCAAAAATAGAAACCTTCTAAAATGGAACTTTCCAAAAATGGAAACCTACTAAAAATAAAAACTTTCCAAAAATAGAAACCTGCTAAAAATATAAACTTTTTGAAATGGAAACCTACTAAAAATAGGAACTTTCCAAAATGGAAACTTGCTAAAAACATAAACTTTCTCGAAACAGAAACTTGCCAAAAATTTACAAAATGCGGGTTTCTAATTCTTAATTCATATATAGATGATTTTGAAACAAGGAACAATGAAATTTGCAACAAGGGTTTCAACCTAATCGAAATTTTGAAAAACATATTCTTAAGAAGACACGGAGAAGATAAAAATTTCAAAGGACAAATCTACTGCACAAAACCCACAAGATCCTACTTGGATTTGATGCTAAACAATGGAGCTTACAAGCAAATTCTTTTTCTTTCAAAAATCCTCTTCTCAAAAATTGGCTCCTCCAAACCTCGGTATGTAGAAATGAGCTCTAATTTCCTAACTTTCCCCAAATTAGGGCTTCGATTATGCAATCATGCAAAATCCCTTTTCCTTAATTACTTTATTATATTTTAATTTTCATGCACCAACTTTTGCAATTTAATTAAAACAATCTTTATTAATCAATTCATTTTTCTCTCTTATTAAATTACGAGATGTTTTAAATCATTTTTAAAATTATTTTAACTAATAATATTATTTTAAAAAAAGCTCCTAAATAATTTATTATTAAATTGAATAAATATAAATATGCCAAAACTATAACTTTAATAAAATCTTTATATTTAATTCTTTTATTTAATCAATTTATCAATTAATTAAATATTATTAAATATTGAATTCTCTTTATAAAATTTTCATTAAATTAAATCTTTAAATTATCTTTTAATTTGATTTAGTTATAACTAAAAATCACAACAAGCCCAAAAGACTAAATACAACAACTCATAAAAGGTACATAATACTAAATCAAACTCCAAGGTCAAAATCATGAATTCACATTACTTGATGAATTTGGATGGGTAAACAACTCAAATACTTGTCCTAGTTTATAGGACAATTGGCTTAGGTTAGGATTTAGACTCAAGAATTATCTCCCCACTTATACCATTGAGATATTGCGATAGGGCACGCTCATCCTAGCAATTTAGGGAAGTCGGTGCCCAATACCTGCAATTCCCATATAATCTAAACTAAATAGGCAATGGCGGGGAGTGGTACATTGTGTAGATCCTGGCTAGCAAGTGACTATGATTCTCTCCTTCAAACACATTAGAAATGCCAAACATAAAATAAAACATACACATACACCATACACATGCAAGTATGGGGTAAGTATCCATAGAACTACGCATATATCATTCATCTAGCTAATCATCACGAGATAACTAAAATCAATAACTGAACATACATATATCATCATCAAAATAATCATGAACAAATGAAATAATAGAATAACTCAAGTAGCTCATCACATATTAATCAACTGGGTATAAAATAACATCTAATCAAATCCGGTAACCAAGTATTGGTAATCATAAAACATAACATAAAACTAGCCTAAAAGAATAAGACAATCTAACAAGAAAAGTAAACTAGGGGAAGGAATTACATCCACTCCCCCTAGACTTTGGCTTATTTCTAGAAGCCTACAAGAAAGATAAAACCAAAGCACTCACTATGCGGGTCCCATTGAACCCTTTCCCCCTGTAGGAGGATAAGACTCCACTAAAAACACCCAAGCAAGAACAACAACAATGCTCACAAGGTCAAAAAATATATACCACCATAAAGCATGATCATAAGAAAATATGTCTGAAATCCAACTCACTAGTTTTTCCTTTTTCTATGTTTCAAGAATTCAAGTTTGAAGTTTTCATGTGTTCAAGTTGCAAAGATACATAACACTATTTAAGTTTTATTTTAGTTCAACTAGTTCGAGCATTCAAGTTTGTAATAGATACATATAATAGTTTAGGTTTCATTTTAGTTCAAGTAGTTGACAACTAGTGGCATTCCAATATACCCATAGCTCCCAATGTAGAAACTCGGGCTCCGATACTAGATGTAACACCTTTTCAGAGAACCCAAAATAAATTAACCTAAAGTTTCACTAAGTTTTTCAAACATTTTTTATTATAAAACAATTTAACAACAACAGATACAATATAGCGAAAGCATTAATCACATACATAAACACAATCCATAAAATATATTACATCTCTTAAGAGTCCCATGAGGTTGAATCACATTTAAGTTTAATTAATACTAATTCTAATACACAACATAACCACATCAAAGAATAACTACAAGTGTGAATCCAATTAAACAATATACAATTACATAGGATGTCACTTGGCATAATCAGAATGCTTAATCATTCATTGTACAAGGTATGAAAAGCTCAAAGAATATACATTACAAATAAAATAAATCATGTCATAAGATCTTTGATTAAAAAAATAGTACAATAGAGTATAACCATCTAAGAGAAATATAAGATCAGATAGAAAAGAACATTTGCACAAGCACATCCAACAATGACATCTAGCTGTTGGATCTCGATTGTTTAAGAAAATGCACTACCACCCAACCTCGTGGAACCTAAATGGTCCACTCCCATCATGTCAAGGAGATAGTCTCAAATCCCATACAAATATACACAAGTTATAACCAACATCTAGGTCAAGGAAACACCTAAAAGAAAACTATCTCAAAGGGTACCAATACACAAGTATTAACTAACCTAGAGGCAATAATGACACATACGAAATCTACTATGCAAGTAGGCAAGTGTCATCAAATTAGCCAACTCTCAGGTTACATTGGCATCCACTCTAGACTTTGGCCCCCTAGTGTCTCTATGCAGCACTAGTATCCTTTCGTACATACAAGGCATACTAACTAAGCAAGGTCACAACCAAACATCCTCTCTACTCCTATCCTAGCTTGTACTAGCACTTGAGGTATGCGTGAGGAAAACACAAACTCTTTTAAATTCATTTAAAACCCATTTAATGTAATATCATCACTTATTAGAACAATCTATAATGGGTCACTCAGGTAGCCACTTAGGGCTCCAACCTCCATTGTAAGCCACTTCCCAATGTACACACATATTACCTACCCTATGCTCATGAAAAGTACAAATTATAAAATCACAGTTTCCACCTTAGCCCTTTACAAGAAACTTGAAAGCACCTATAGATAAAACATAAAAATCACCTCAGTCCTTTAAAGCAACTAGAAAGCACCTAAAAACCAATTTCAATATCACATCAGTCCTATACAAACAACTAGAAAGCACCAAATGACAAAACACAATAATCACCTCAGTCCTATGCAAGCAATTGGAAAGCATCCAAAGATAATTGATTAAGGACTCCAAGGTTACACTAGGATAATCATACCATTCACCTTAGTTCTATTCAATAAATTGGAAGGCAATAACAAGTAACATATCAAATCTCATCAAAGAAATCACATGACACATCACCATGGTCAGGTATAAAAGATCCTATACATAACATCATCACAAAACAAACCCCCAAGTCTCTAGTAAATATCCTAATTTGGTCAAAGAACTAAGTCAAATCCAAAATCAACATGAAATAAAACATACATCTAAATAGAGCTTTAACAATTGTTTTCACAGTTCGTTTAGATTTGAAGTCATAAAAAAAGAACACAAGATTCGGTATGCAACTATGGTTCGAATGTTCATCCTCTCAAAGTATTATAATTACTAAGCTTTTTGAATAATAATATTTGCCTAGTATTACAAATCATTTCCATATATTTGAACCATATTAACACATCCAAGCTTATATAAAAAAAAAACATTAATTCTCCCAATTAGATTTTTGATTTTCAATTTACTTTAAAATTATATTTAAATAATAAAGTAATAAATCAAATTTTCAAATAATTAAATTTTAAATTTAACAATACTTATTAAAATTATTATTAATAATAATTATCAATTATTACCAATATAAGTTTATATTTATTAATCTTTGGAAAAACTTTCCCGAAATGAAAACCTACTAAAAATAGAACCTTTCTCAAAACATAAACTTGCTACAAATGGAAAGTTACTAAAAAATGGAAACCTACTAAAAAAAGAAACTTTCCAAAACTGGAACTTGCTAAAGATATAAACTTGCTAAAAATGGAAACTTTCCAAAAATGGAAATCTACTAAAAACAAAAACTTTCCAAAAATGGAAATTGCTAAAATAGAAATTTTTCCAAAAATGAAAAGCTGCTAAAAACAAGAACTTTCCAAAAATGGAAACATGCTAAAAATGGAAACCTACTAAAAAAAACTTTCTTGAAAATGAAACCTGCTAAAAATTTACAAAATACGGGTTTCTAATTCTTAATTCATCTACAGATGATTTTGAAACATGGAACAATGAAATTTGCAACAAGGGTTAAAACCCAATTGAAATTCTAAAAATAGATTCATAAGAAGACACAGAGAAGATAGAAATTTCAAAAGATGAATCTATTATGTAAAACCCACAAGATCCTACCTGGATCTGATGCTAAACAACAAATGCATGAAACTCACAAGAAATTTTATTTTCTTTCAAAAACCCTCTTCTCAAAAATCAGCTCCTCCAAACCTCGATATACATAAATGAGCTTTGATTTCCTAATAAAGAGCTTTTGCCCAAATCAGGGGGCTCTAATTGTGAAATCACGTTAAACCCCTTTTGCGCATATAAATCATTCATCTAACTAATTATCATGAGATAACTAAAATCACTAAGTGAACATAAATATATCCTCATCGAAATAATCATGAACAAATGAAATAACATAATAGCTCAAGTAGCTCATCACATATAAATCAATTGGGCATGAAATGACATCTAATCAAATCCGGTAACCAAGCACTGATAATCATAAAACATAACATAAAACTGGCCTAAAAAATCTTACAATCTAATGAGAAAAGTAAACTAGGGGTAGGCATTATGTCCACTCCCCCTAGACTTAGGCTTACTCCTAGAGGCCTACAAGAAAGATAAAACTAAAGCACTCATTGTGTGGGTCCCATTGAACTAATTCCCCATGTAGGAGGATAAGACTCCACTGAAAAAACCAAAGCAAGAACAACGACAATGCTCACAAGATCAACGAAGGCATATCACCATAAAACATGATCATAAGAAAATATGTCTGAAATCTAACTCACAAGTTTTCCCTTTTTCTATGTTTCAAGAATTCAAGTTTGAAGTTTTCATGTGTTCAAGTTGCAAAAGATACATAACATTGTTTAAGTTTCATTTCAGTTCAACTAGTTTGAGTGTTTGAGTTTGTAATAGATACACATAATAGTTTAAATTTCACTTCAGTTCAACTAGTTGACAACTGGCGGTGTTCCAATATACCCAGAGCTCCCAATGTAGAAACTCGATCTCTGATACCAGATGTAATGCCCCACTAGGGAACCCAAAAGAAATTAATCTAAAGTTTCACTCAATTTATCAAACAATTTTTATTATAAAATAATTTAACAACAACATATACAATGTGGAAGCATTAATCACATACATAAACACAATCCATAAAACAAATTACATCTCTTAAGAGTCCCATGATGTTGAATCACATTTAAGTTTAATTAATACTAATTCCAATGCACAACATAACAACATCAAAGAATAACTACAAGTAAGAATCCAATTAAACAATATACAATTACATAGGATGTCACTTGGCATAACCAGAATGCTTAATCATCCATTGTACAAATCATAGGATATGAATAGATCAAAGAATATGTATTATAAATAAAATACATCATCTCATAAGATCTTTGATAAAAAAATACAGTACAATAGAGTAAAACCATCTAAGAGAAATATAAGATCAGATAGAAAGGAACATCTACACAAGCACATCTAGCAACGACATCCAGCTGTCAGATCTCAATGGTATAAGAAAATGCACTATCACCCGACCTTGTAGAACCTAAACGGCCCACTCCCATTGCATTGGGGAGATAGTCTCAAGTACCATACATATATAAAAACACAAGTCATAACCAACATCTAGGTCAAGGAAAAACTTGAAAGCAAACTATCTCAAAGGGTACCAAGACACAAGTATCAACATATCCCAGAGGCAACAATGACATGTATGAAATCTACTATGCAAGTGGGTAAGTGTCATCACATGAGCCAACTCTAAGGTTACCTTGGTAGCCACTCTGGACTCTGTCCCCCTAGTGTCTCTATGTGGCACTTGTATCCTTTCATACAGATAAGGCATACTAACGAAGCAAGGACACAATCAAGCATCCTCTCTACTCCCATCCTAGCCTATACTAGCAGTCGAGGCATGGGTGAGGTAAACACAAACTCTTTTTAATTCATTTTAAACCCATTTAATAAAATGTTATCACTTATTAGAACAACCTACAATGGGTTACCTAAGAAACAACTTAAGGCTCTAACCTCTATTGGAAGCCACTTCCCAATGCTCACACAAATTACCTACCCTAGGCTTATGAAAATTACAAATATAAAATCATAGTTTCCACCTCAGCCCTTTACAAGTGATTGGAAATCACCTATAGATAAAACATAAAAAACACCTAAGTGCTTTACAAGAAACTATTTAGCACCTAAAAACCAATCTCAAAATGACCTCAGTCCTATACAAGCAACTAGAAAGCATTAAATGACAAAACACAATAATCACCTCAGTCCTATACAAGCAACTGGAAAGCATCCAAAGATAACTGGTTGAGGACTCAAAGGTTACACCAGGACAATCATACCATTCACCTCAATTTTGTTCAAGAAACTGGAAAGCAGTAAAGAACAACAGATCAAATCTCATCATAGAAATCACACAACACATCACCATGGTTGGGTATAAAAGATAGTATCCATAACATCATCACAAAAGAAACCCCCAAGTCTTTGGTAAACATCTTGATTTGGTCAAAGAACTAAGTCAAACCCAAAATGCACATGAAATACAACATACATCTCAATAGAGTTTAAACAATTGTTTTCGTAGTTCATTTAGGGTTGAAATCATAAAGGTCAATTTTCACTATGGTTTTCAAAAAAGAACACACGATTCAGTATGCAACTATGGTTCCAATTTTTGTCTTCTCAATGTATTATAATTACTAAGCTTTTCGAATAATAAATTTTCCCTAGTATTACAAATCATTTTCATATATTTGAACCATATAAACACATTGAAACTTATATTAAAAAACATTAATTCTCCCAATTATTTTTTTTGATTTTCAATTTAATTTAAAATTATATTTAAATAATAAAGTAATAAATCAAATTTTCAAATAATTAAATTTTAAAATTTAAAAATTCCTATTAAAATTATTAATAATAATAGTTATCAATTATTACCAAAATAATTTAATATTTATTAATCCTTGGAAAAACTTTCCCAAAATGAAAACCTGGTAAAAATGGAAACTTTCTCGAAATAGAAACCTGCTACAAATGGATTTTTTTTTCCTGAAATAGAAACTTGCTACAAATGGAAAGTTAGCAAAAAATGGAAAGGTCTGCTAAAAATAGAATCTTTCCAAAAATGGAAATCTACTAAAAATGGGAACTTTTCAAAAATGGAAATTGCTAGAAATGGAAACTTTCCAAAAAGGGAAACCTCCTAAAAACAAAAAAAAATTTCAAAAAATGGGAACTTCCTAAAAATGGAAACCTACTAAAAATGGGAACTTACCAAAATAAAAAACTTGCTAAAAACATAAACTTTCTGAAAATGAACAATTGCTAAAAATTTACAAAACATGGGTTTCTAATTTTTAATTCATATACAAATGATTTCAAAACAAGGAACAATGAAATTTGCAACAAGGATTTCAACCCAATTGAAATTCTGAAAACAAATTCATAAGAAGACATAGAGAAGACATATTTTTTAAAGGACGAATCTACTGCGCAAAACCCACAAGATCCTACCTGGATCTAATGCTAAAAAATGGATCCTAAGTGTCTTCCATACATATTTTGGAGTCATATGGTATGGTCCTACCAAGCCTAAGTTACTAAAATGCAAAAATTGTCAATTTTGCAAAAAAAAAATTGCACAGTGACAATTTTGCAAAAAGTGCAAATTTTGACAAGAAAAGTTGTAAAGTTTTTTAATGGTTATTGGAAGGTTACCAATGCTTGGAAGTTGGTTGAGTTAGGTGTGGAATGGGTATATGAAGCCCTTTGAAGCATTTTGTATGATTCAAAAGTTTTGGAGTTTTACGACATTCTACAACAGATCAACAAACCAATGACAGATTGAATGAGAATATGAGATTTTGGTTGTTATGTGATTGGAATCAGGAATTTTATTTGCAATAGATTTTTTACTAAGTTTTTGGTTTTTGTAGAAGTTTAGTTCAATCCATTTTGTGTGCAAAATAAATGTTTTGGTAAACAAAGCACTTGTTGGCTTGAATTGGGCAGTCTAGACAAAATGATGTTTGCCAACATTCCCCATGGTTGAAACCTCATGAAACCTTGAGGAATGCTAGTAGACATCCTATAGAGTATGTGAGAATAAGCTTGGAGTCAACAATGAAGGGCCAAGCCAATTCCTTGGAAGCCCTAAGCAAGACCATGAGGTATTCGACTAGAAATCTTACAAGGGCAGAGCCATTTGAGTTGAATGGGTATAATGACCTGGTAAAGAATTGAGTTGAGCTACTACATGTGGAAGGACAAGTCTCCAAGATCATTAGGGAAGAAGCAAGAGTGATTTTATTACTGTCTAGTCTAAAAGGCCACTAAATCCTAGCAAACCCTTAAAAATAGGGTTAGGGCATCTAGTAGAAGTTGGGAGTTTGAGACCTTAGGAATCTTGAAGGATTTGGAAATGGGTATGAGCATCTAGAGATCGTTTGGAGACTTCTTGAGGACAGTTTTGTACAAAATCCAAATTATTCAGTTAGAAGGGCTAATTGAGGGCTAATAGTTCTAATAGGGGATTTTCAAGAGTTTCAAGGGATTGTATAGAAACCTAATGAATGAAGTATGGGAAATAGATGGGATGGAGTCTTAGACACCCTAGAAAGAGCCTCTAACCCTTGCAAGAACATATTAACCAGTTAGGAGGATAGAATGAAGTTTCAAGTTCATGAGCAAGCCTTAATAGATAGGTTAGGATATGGGAAAAGTTGTTCCTATTGTAGTAGGGATTACTTTTATAGGAGGGGATATCAATTAATATTTATCCATTAACTAGATTACCCTAGCCTATTCCTATGAAATTGATATTAGAGAAAATTTCATTTTGGGAATAGAAGTGTATGTCTGGCAGTGAAGGAGAAGCCTCCATAGGATCCACCATGGTGACAAATGCAGAGTTGGCTAAGAAGGTTTAAGAGTAGGATGAGAAGAATCTAGAAGTGAAGGCTAAGATAACAACCTTGGAGATAACTCTTGAGAGAGAAACTCTCAAGATTAAAGCAGTGACCACTAAGGTCAATTAGCAGGAGGAAGCATCAGGTGTCTGATGAAGAGGAGGCACCCACACCCGATCTTGAGATATTAGAGGAAGCTTTTCTTAGGGCCATCAAAGCATTGAATCAGAAGGCATTAGAAGTAGTACCACTTTTTGTGGAAATTTGGATGCATACCATGTCTTGGAATGGTTGGAAGGCATGGAGAACTCCTTTGAAAGTGAGAATGTGATAGAAGCACAAAAGGTGAAAGTAGCAAAGGCAAGAATGAGAGGAGCAACTCTCACATGGTGGAAGTTTGTTCAAGATGAAAGAGTGAAAGAGGGTAAGAATCCCTATGCAAATTGGAAGATTATGGTGAGCCAAATAGAAAAACCTATCTTCTAGAAGACTTTGAAGTATAAATACATACTAAGAGGTAGAATCTCAAGTAAAGAGATAATGATGTAGCAAGGTATGCTGAAGAATTCTAAAAGTTATGCCTTAGATCCAAGGTGCAAAAAGTTTGAAAGAATCAAGGTAGCAAAGTATGTTAATGGATTAAGGTGGAATATTCAGGAGGAGATTCAATTATGGACTCCTAATATAGTGAAAAAGTGCTATCAATTAGCATTTAAGGTTGAGAAAAAACTAAAGAAGAAGCGAGACTTCAACAATAGAAGTAGAGGTAAAGGAAAAGTACAAAGTAACCAGAGAGGGAACTTTGGTGCCAAAAGAGGACAAGTAGCTAGACCCCAAGGGGATAATAAACCAAATGAGGCAAGTGGTTCAAATAGTCCAAGAGGAGGACTCAATCAAAGAGGCAAAGACAGTAATAATTTTAGCGGCAGAGGTAACAGTCAAGGAAGATGACCTTCATATTTTTCTACCATAAAATGCTATACTTGCAATCAATTAGGACATCCCTCTTATAGGTGTCCAAAGAAGGTTTCTTCATTAGGAGAAAGGAAGGTGGCTTTTTCTCAAGAAGATGAAGGAGGTAAAAAGGAAAAAGACCTCCTATTGGATTTAGAAGAAGGAGAAAATCTAATGTTTAGGAAGACACTCATTAGAGAGCCCACAAAGGAGGAGCCAAGTCAAAGGAGAGCCCTATTTAGGGTCAAATTCAAGGTACAAAATAAGGTATGTAAGGTTATCATTGACTCTAGTTCCACTGATAAAATAGTGTTAGAAGAGGAAATAGACAATTTGAAACTTAAGAAGTTACCTCATAACAATCCTTATAGGGTCACATGGCTAAATAAGGGTCAATATGTAGAGGTGAAAGAACAAGCATGTGTATACTTTAATATTGGAAGGTATAAGGATAGAGTGTTTTGTCACATCTTGCCCATGGATGCATGCCATCTCCTTTTAGGGAGGCCGTCACAATATGACAGGGAGGCACAATATGATGGCCGAAAGAATATATACAAGTTTAAGAAAGGGGAATAATCTTACACTATTCAATCTTGATTTTTATGCCTTGGTCCAATCTTTGAGGAAATGGAAGCATTACCTATTGCATAAGGAATTTGTGGTGTATTCTGATAATCAGACCTTAAGATTTCTTAATTCCCAAGACAAGTTGAGTCATGTTGTGGTTACACAATGCACACCCCATTTCCTAACAGAAATGGGAACCCCCTACTTGGAATTTTGGCTTTTTGACTCCTATTATGAGATCCAAGCCATTTTGAGGTCTCACCTAGTCCCCTACTTTACATCCAGGTCCCGGTGCGAGAACTCAATTATCAAAATTCTAGCATTTTAAATGAAATCTTTTGGAAACACTAGAAGGCACACTAGCACACCTCAAAAAGTTTGCAAGTGCACCAAATAGTGAGAGGATAAAGAACATTTAATTTTGCACAGATGTGCAGCTACACAACAACTCACCTGCACAACTTCAAATGTGCGAGGGGTCTATATAACCCCCTACCTCTCTTTAGTTTTTTACCATTGTTGCTTTTGTCTTCTATTTTGACATCGCTGAACTTCCAAATCGCATCCACACACCTATTGAGGTGCGCCCTCCATGCTTCCCTTTACTGTACAAAGTACAAAACACAATAATTAATAAACTCAAACAAGGGCACAAAACAATGCACCTGATCTTTGTTCCTTGAAATCACACCTATCTTGGCAATCTGAAACCTAATTTCAAAAGCAAAATGCAAATTACCCAATTGGGTGTGTAGTAGCACACCTATCTGGGTACGCAACGCTGCACCCAATATAATTTTTAAAACATAAAAATGAAACATTAAAAACCCTATCAATATCATTGGTGCGCAGTAGCGCACTCTGTAAGGTGCACTACTATGCATCTAAAAAAGGAATAAAACATAATAAATTACAAATGTGTTATTAGGTGCACCTGGTGCATTAATCTTACATATTAAGGGTTTTAAAAGGATTTCTGAGATGCTTGTCGAGAAATCTAGTTTTAAGGTTTAATTGTGTGTAATTAAGTCATTGTTTCCTCAAATTTGAAATAATGGGTGCTCTTTTGTGAAGATATAATGGTATCTTTGTTAGTTTATTTGGGTGAGAAAATGGCATTGAAACCTGTAGTTTTCAAGTTCCAAGGTGTTCCAAAAAAATCAAGGTTCTGGAATGACTACTCAAAAATCAAGGATACAAAGTTGGGGAATACTGATTTGGGAGAATTCCTTAAGATTTCTAGCAAACTTACTGAGAGGTCACCAATGGTTTTTGTAGTTATCTGATCTCAACTGGTCAATGTAGCTTCACACCTACTATTGGTGCAATATTTGGAGCTCGTTATGACACTTGTAGAACACTTGGTCCCTGAGGAGAGGGTAATGAAAAGTGTAATAGGAGAAATTATTCTTGACCTATGCCCAATGAATATTAAAAAGGTATTTCATCTCCTGAGGGAAGATCAGTTCATCAGACTTACCTATGAAAAAGTAGAAAGGTGGTACTGGGAACATCTTTAGGAAGCCTCAAAAATCATTCAGTCCTCTTACCTTATCAAGAAGACTCCCTTGGGGAAGAAGATGGGAAAATTTGATATGACTAGGGGATATGTGATTGAAGACATCAGATACTCTCATAATTTTGAGCAGAGTTATGGGTCTACCGATAGCTAGGCACCTAAATATCTTCATGGTGCATTTCATTGAAACAATCTGGAAAGTAGAAATGCAACTAGATTGGGCTTCTAATCTTAGTGAGAATTTGTGAGAACAATTGGTTGTGATAAAGAACAAAAGGAAGTTCTATATGACATCTTATTTGGTATATTTGTTGGCTACAAGAGTAACAGACTATCCAAGGTTATACAGAAAGGGTAGCCATCAAGATCCTAATGCTTGGTCTCACATTGTGTACCCACACTTAGTGAAGAAGAAGCTCTCAAAAAAAAGAAAAGAGTACAAAACTGTATATGATGAATTTATATTTGCTATAATTAGATTTATAGAAGGAGATTTCGTAAAGAGGTTATCGGATGATGCGATAGTGCAGATAAAAGTACTCAGATCATATTACATTCAATTTAGAACATTCACATATCTGAGGGTAGAAGGTACCACTGTAAATCCCAAGAAGCTCCTGAGGTACCCTTGTGATAGATTGGTTCTCTTAGAGATCTCTTGAAAAATCTTGTCTGCCTATGACAGAGTGAGAAGGCAACATAAAAAATGTTGGACTTGGCCATTGGTTATAGGACCCTTTTGAGTAGATCAGAGGCATGACATCCACTCTTTTGAGTGTGAATGGAATCAGTATGCCTTGGAGGAGTACAATTCTCCATGGCCATGTTTTGACAACATAGGGAGAGTACAATATTTGGCAGGTAAAACATTCACCCATGAAGAAGCCATCAAGGATCATTGGATGAACACTACAAATGACTATGATATTTAGATAAGGGATTATTGTAGGACAACTTTGTACTTGGAAGAGAATGCCCTGAAGATAAAAATTACCTTGAACATATTGCAACAATATTTTGACAATTTGTTGGATCCTTTATTCAACAGGGATAGAATAAGTGATAGACCTATTATGAGTGCTGAGGTTGATAGGGAGGAAAATTCAGATATCAACCATAGGGTGAGGTACCTCATTAAAATGATGCAAGACTAGATCAAAAAGTCATTTGAGCTTGATCCAATTCTTGAAACAGTAATCCTCCATGCACAAGCCCACCCAACCAAAGGTAGAGGGAATAAAGTTGCCACCCCTACCTTTGCAATTTAATCTCTAGTAAGGCCTAAAATTGTGCATCAACTCGATAGGCTAGTGGGTTATTATCAAGCTCATAAAGGTGGAGGCCAAGGGAAGAGGAAAATAAGTTCCCCTCAGAGAGTTGAACGAGAAGATGGTGAAATCTTGACACCTCCATAGCAAGGAGAAGTAAATGTACAAGGGCTAGAGGATACTGGGGCATCACAAGTTCAGGATGACTCACAACTACCACCAGTTGCTACACCCAGCCAAACAGAGATAGAAGTCAAGATTTAAGAGGTTTCCCCTCCTCAATAAACAAAACAAGCATCCCCTTCCATGCCTAAAAAGGGAAGAAAGATCAAGACTCTAGTCAAGAGAAGGTAAAGGGTGATCTAGAAAGTAGTCGCTATCCCATCAATTCCAGAATCTATTCCTAAGGAAGATGAAGAAGAGGATGATGAGGATGATGTACCTTTGAATAGAAGAACCTAGCTAGCAAGAGCCACAAAACAAGAAAGGAGAAGAAGTTCTACTGCTACACCACCACCAATCCTAGAAGAACCTTTGCAAATAACAACATTAGAGGATGAAATGCAGTAATGAATTAATGAGCAAGATGTAGAAGGCATTGATGTCTTTAAAATGTCAGATTTTGATTTCATTCCCATGGGAACCAAATTAATTAGGGACAAGATCTGGGATACACCAACTAATAAACACCAACAAGAGGATTGGGATCAGATGCCACCACAGTCACAAGCTCTTGAAGTTAATCCTTCATCCCCATTACAACTCACAATTATTGTAGATAAAGGCTCTGCTACTCTTCTGCCACCAAGTACTGAAGAAGAACAAGTCCAAAAGGAATAGGAGGAAGAACAAGTCCAAAAGGAATAGGAGGAAGAGCCACAAGAAGTATCAACCAATAAAGTTTTTGGAGAAGGGAAAATGGTTGGATATCCTTAGCAAGCCTCCTAGGACATAGAGGTAAGAACTGTGGGCTCTACCAAAATTGAGGTTGCAAAGGGAGAGCCATCACACAGAGAGAAAACAGTGCAAAGGAGTGATAAGGGGAAAGGGATAGTAGAAAAAACTCCTTCATCATCAAGAGGCAGGCCTTCAATGGAACATATCCCAAGATGGTTGTGAAAAGAAATGATAAGGATTAAAAAGAAACAATTCAATGCTGATGAAGAAGATATGATAGAGTTGATTGAGGTTCTAAGGAAACCTGAGTCCCCATCAAAAGAGGAAAGACCATTAATGTTTATTAATAGTGATTAGAACCAAGATTTATTCGCACAAGTGGCTATCCCTCATCTTGATTTAGAATTAGAAGATTTGAATCAACAAGATTATCAAATTAGAGAAGTTATGCTCAGGAAGCCCACATTAGACATTGCCAAATTAATGGTTACAATTGTGAAGGAGGTATTTAGAAGTTTGGAACAAGAAGGGGCATAATTGATAGCACTTCGAAGGAAAAATGAAATCCTAAAAGGATATTTAGCTAAAGTTGTTGGTCCCTTGGATCCTAAACACCTTGAGGAGACTCTAAATGCTGCACTTGACAGAAGAGATGGGGGAGGGATACAATTAGATCCATTTTTGAATGCTTGTCAGCAATGGTAGGAAAGTTTTGTGGAAAAAGGTGTTCTTATCATCCAAGGAAATCTAAAGTGACTTCATCCTATGCAGGAAAATGTGGATAAAATGTAGCAATTTTGAAACAAGATTTTAGTATTATGGATGAGGTACATGCATGGGGAAAAGATTTACAGGTGCTATAGGTGATAAAGGGCCAGAGATATAGAATGCTCATGGATGTATATACTACAAAAGAACTAGATTTAATTGATGATCGGATATAAAAGATAGAGGATAACAATAGAGTAATGGAGTCATTACATGCAGAGATCCACCGGCTCAAGGACCAGGCTTGAGAGCAAATTTTGGAAGTCGAAAAACATTATAGTGATGCATGTCTGGACATTTTTGAAGATAATGAATGGGAGAAATTGATACCGGTAGAGGTAATAGTGCAAAAATTTAGGAAGATCTTTTATGAGGTTTCTAGTGATGAAGATATCCGACAGGCATTCAGGATAGAAGAAGCCTTGCTAGAGTTGGATACTAAACTCAAGGATTTTGTTGAGACCCGTATTGAGGTAGACAACTATAGGTAGAAGGTCAAGGATAAGTATAATGCTTTAGATTTACTAGATGTGACATAAATCACTAAGATTATCGAGAAATTCAAGTGCAAGCATCCAAACATAGCTCTCATATGAAGGGGGACAAAACCTAGAAGCCAGAATTTCATTTCTGACACTCAGTAAAATTTTGCAAATTTGGAACTTTGAGGTGCACTAGTGCACTTTTTGTCACAAAGTGTTGGAATAATTTTGAAGAAGTTCAAGGTGCACAGGTGCACTAATGCGCTTTCTTTTGAGGTGCACTTTTTTAGAGATGCACTGACAGTTAACTGCTAGTTCCCAAAATTAGAGCTTTTCATCCATCAGAAATGCATTTTGACAGTAGTTTAACTCTGACAAATACTCAATGAAAGATCAGCTTCTATTTTTGACACTTTCAGAGACTTTTACATCAACTGAAGGCTCTCCTATTCTTATTTTCTCATTATTTCTTTGTTTTATGACATGTAAAGGCTCATGCATCCAATTAATGATATAAAAATAGATGGAGTCCTACTAAGCACCAGTTAGATAGTTAATTTGTATATAATTAGTTTGTTTTATTAATTTAGAAGCATATGATTGGATGAAGATATCTCTCACTCTCAACACAAATTGAGGAGATGACTTCTTATAAATATGGGATTGTAATATGTAATGAGGGCTGCTGTTATTTTGTAATAATATATGCTTTTGGTGCTTACATTTGGAGTGTAGTGATTATTTCCTAAGTGTGTTGTATTTTGTCAATGTATGTTCATGAAGTGTAATTGAGCCAAAGAATTTATAACATTATTTCTGGTTGTGCAATCTTTTAATTTTGGTGTTTGCTACAGGTCAACAAATTCTACTAATGTAGTTAGTTGAAAAAGAGATCACCATATTGTTCCTACATAACTTTTTGTCTCGCATGAGCACACTTTCCATGGCCTTGCGATTTGATGAAGAGTGAAACATCATACGATTATTAAATTTCTCATCAATGATTACATCAGTGGAATCAAGGAAGCATTGCTCCTACTTTCATTGGTTACCTACCAATTTGTTCAAAAGCTTAACCTCACAGACGTGTTGTTTCCATAGCTTATGTCCATTAGGATTTTACTTTCAATTATTTGATTTACTAACTTTTTAAAATAGGAATTCATATTAGTTGCATTTAGATTTCATTCATATTAAAAAAATGGAAAAATACAAAAACATAGTTCTTTTTGAGTGTTTATTTTGAAGTAGTGAGCATATTCTACATCTTATCTGAAGCCATTAGAACCAGCAAAGGCCTCCACATGAACAAAAACCTTTATATTCAACTAAATGGATTCTAGTAGGTCACAAGATCACTCAAAACCTTAGAGTTGATTCACAATATTGAATTTTCAAGAGAGGAGTTTGAAAGAATTCCTACCATTTAGCATCGTGCATAATGACAGCTCAATAGAAGTGGTGCTAGAAGGAGGGCCACCATTTGATTTTTAGAATAGAAGAAAAGTTTTCCAAAGTCTTGAAATTTTGCACTTTTTACAAGTTCAAACTTTTTTTTCTTCTGAGTTTTCAAGAAATTCAAGTGCGCTAGTGCGTTAAATTCTAAGCTATGCCTTATTTGTGATAAAGTGTGCTTCTGTAGGGGTGCACTTTTTCAATAATTGATGCAAACTGGAGGATCTTGATCCAAAATCCCCATTTCAGAAAGCTTTGAAATCTTCCCCAAGTATACATGAGTTTCTCGAGCTTAGCCAATTTTGCAAGCCTCGCAATGACAAAGGAATACCTCAAATTCAACCACTTCCTTTCAACATTTCATCATCTTCTTTAACTCCACCTCCACAACAACCACTCTTAGGTCTGCCAAATCCTCCAATTTTTCTTTTCACAAATGCTATAGACTTGCCAATCAACTTGAGAGGTGCACTCCATGACCTCCCTAAGAATCTTGAGGAGTTTTGCCCAAGGTTCATTTATGGAGAAACACGAACTATTGAAGATCACATCTAAGTATTCAAAGAAATTTGCAACCAAAAATAGATTGTCAACGAGGATGTGGTTCTTCATTTATTCCCTTACTCATTAGGGGAAGTTGCCTTCAATTAGTATGTGAATTTTCCACCTGGATGTATTGGAGATTGGGATACCTTCGAAAAATTATTGTTAGAACAATTCAAAACTTTTATCAACCCAGCAGTAATACATCAATAATTCATATCAATAAAAAAGGACCCAGCTGAGATGGTTTCACGCTTCAATCATCGCTTTCACATGGCGTATTGCAAATTGGAAACACCATATACTATACCAGTTAAAGTAGCTATTTAGATTTATCTAAATTCTATGGACCCTCTTACTACTATTTTTTTGAGAAGACTTCTTGCGGAAAATATTGATACATTGGAAAAGGTCTTTGCAGAAGCAATAACTTTTACTAAGAAAGCCAATCCTAATGGAGGAGGATTGATGCTTCCAACTCAATTTGTCAAAACAATACCAACATACCCTATCGGAGTACCCACAATGCCTAACCAATTCATGCCTATGAATCTAGTTCCATTACAACAGGTGCCCACTCCGTAATACCTTGCTCTAACATATCCAGGGTATGAACCATTGAAAGCTACTTTTTTTGAACAAAAGGTAGTAGTTTCTGCAGAAGAAGACAATAGCTTTATTTCTAAATTTGGTCAAATGTAAAAGACTATGTCACAAATGAACAACGAGAACTCATCTAAGGTTTTCACAGGGACAAAATAAAAATTTTCAAAGGAACAACGTTGGCCCCTACAACAAAAATTATGGCCAAAATTATAATAGGAACTTTAGTGGGAACAACAATACAGGAAACAATAATGGAGGGAACAACTTCAATCCTCCTGACCATAATAATGGCTTCCAAAGACAACTGACAATGGAACACTCATCCAAATAATGGAAGCATTTCTATAGATAATAATAATAACAATGTTCAATATACAAATATCAATCAATGACGATGGTCAAAATGCATCTAACAATGATGGTTCATACTATGATGAAAATCAAGAAATGATTCAAAATTCACAAGTAAATGGCAATGCTTCTCCTATGAAATTTAATGCTATGCTATTAGAATCCTATGATTCTACATAGAATGCACAGGTAGAACAACCGATCAATGAATAATTCTTATTCCCATTCAACCAAGAACCTGACCTTCAACATGAACAGATGTTTACTTTTCGCAATGACACTCGAAGTATGTACAACTTGAGAATTAGAAAAGAACCTTTGACAGATGGAATTCACCCAACACTGTAACCAACTCCTCTTGATCTGAGAGCGAGTAAAAATTTGGTACCAGTTAAACCACCATATGGAGGACAAGAAAATCAAAACCAAGAAAATGTACCAACAATATTGAAAAATCTTGCTTGGTCTACTTAGAAGTATAATGCCATAGAAGACTTGAAGTGAACAAAGGGCAACATGTCCATGTTTGACATGTTACAAAATTTTCCACACCAATGAGAAGCACTCATGAAGACTTTGGATCATACCAAGGTATCCCACAATACAAACACTACCCCTCAAAAGATAGTATCTCAACAAGTTAATGCTGCAGAGGCAATGCCCACTATGTTTGAAGACAAGGTGGAGGTACCACTATTTTTGCTCAACTTTAGGATATATGGGAAGAATCTTCATAATTGCCTAATCAATTCAGGAGCTTCATGTAACATCATGTCGTTGTCCATAGTACAAAGGTTAGGAGTCAGCCCTCAACCTACCAACTAAATAGTGATACAGTTGGACAAAAAAGAAGTAAAATTCATTGGCATATTAAAAGATGTTCGGATATAGTTAACAGTCGACCCATGGATTCAAGATGTCATTGATATACATGTGGTTGATATCCCATAAGTATATGGATTTCTTTTAAGTAGAGAATGGACGAAATGCCTAAGGGGATGGTTTTCCACAGATTTTACTCAGCTTTGGTTACCATGGAAAGGTTTGAACAATAAAATCAAAATAGATTTAGAGCCAAAGTTAAAAAAGATGATTACAGAATACAATGCTCCTAATAAGGTAGCCTTCTTACAAACAGATTTGGGCTCTTACAAAGTAATGGTTTTTGATATGTCTACGGTCAAAATATCAGATGATCAAGATATGGACTCCACAATTTCAACCCCAAAAGATGAGGTCGTAACACAATTCGTAGTCTGCATGATGACTAATTTACAATGTTTAGGAGGGGAAGCTGATCCCAATATTCTCCTCCTAGGATTTTGTCGATTGCATAAAGTTAGCCATTCAGAGTTTGAATGTTCATCATGTTAAGAATCAGTTGCTAAGGTATTACACAAATGATGGGAGAGAAAGGAAATGATCCAAAAAATGAACCCACAGAAAACCAAAGTTCTACAAATATGTTTGATTCTGTTGAAGAGATTGAAAAGGAAATTGAAGATCTAAATGCATCATATAGTGATACTTCTTTAGATGGTGGAGGTTTGTCCTCTCCTCCACCTGGAATGATCAAAGTTCAAAGAAGAAGATGGTATGTAAAAGGCCAAGGATGGACTTCTGCAGTCATTCACCCTAAACCTAAAGTGGATGAAATCAAAGAATTGATAGGTGAAATTGAAGAAAAACATGAAAAACATACACTCCTAGTTTCGAGGAACAACAATGGAAAATCAGTGAGCCAACCCCATGAAAGACTACAATGGGTACCCAAGAGACAATCCTTCCAAGCTCAGGTAAAGAAAAAGCTGAGGAAAAATAAGCATAAGGTTAGAAAACCTAAGGAAAACCCAATTTGGACACTTAACTTTGATGGTTCCAAATGCAAATCAAGAGTCAGTGCTAGTGTTGAGTTGATTAGTCTAAAAGGTAAGTCTTTCTATGCAACATATTGATTGCAGTTTAGATGTACTAACAATGTTCCAGAATGAAGCTTTGATTTGAGGACTTCTTTTTGCACTCAAGAAAGGAGTTACAACCCTCATATTCGAAGGAGATTCTTAGTTGGTTATTTGACAAGTGAAACACTTATATTCCTATAATGATAAGAGGTTGCTTGCTTATAGGAAAAGGGTATGGGATTTACTAGATGATTTTGAGGCTTTGAACATAAAGTCTATTCCAAGAAGGTAAAACATGGTAGCAGATGCCTTCACTATTTTAGTAAGTGCATTACAACCAGTCGAAAGAACGAAATTAAAATGATTTTCAGTCAAGTTGGTTGCTGCTCCATCTATTCCTAACAATATCACAAAATTTCAAGTCTTTTAGGATGATCAACATATAATTGAATTTATTATGTGTAACGACCACTTTAAGGTACAATAAATTGATGACACTCCAGATGACAAACGTGAGGATAATGAGCTTCAAGATGAAGATGGAATCCTGAATTTGAAAACTAATACTATTCCTAAGGGGATGATTGAGTTGGAGTGCATTTTTGATTGTGATGAATCAACATCTAATAAAAGGATCGCTGAAGAGAAAGGGACCAAGGAATGTGATTCATACAATTTAAGTATGGATGATGATCCTAAAATGGTAAAAATTGGGAAAGCATACAATCCATAAGAAAGGGAAAGGGACCGAGGAATGTGATTCATACAATTTAGGTATGGATGATGATCCTAAAATGGTAAAAATTGGGAAAGCATACAATCCATAAGAAAGGGAAGACATGCTCAAATTGCTTATAGAGTATAAGGATGTCATTGCTTGGAGCTATGAAGAACTGAAGACATATGATCCTTAGATTATTACACATGATATTCCACTCAAACTCGATGCCAAACCTTTCCAATAAAGGCAAAGACCTGTCAATCTTATCCTTGAACCTCTCATAATGAAGGAAGTGAAGAAGTTATTGGATGCTAAGATTATTTTCCCCATGTGCCACTCTATGTGGGTGGCTAATTTAGTTCATATATGAAAGAAGACTAGGGAGATTTGACTTTGCATAGATTTTTGTAACCTGAACCTGGCATCTCAAAAGGACAACTACCCATTACCCTTGCTAGATGAGGTCTTGCAAATTGTGAATGGTTCAAAGATGTTGTCGTTCTTGGACAAATATTTAGGATATAATCAGGTAATGGTGGAACAAGAAGAAGATAGGCTAAAGATGACCTTTATGACCAAATGGGGAACCTTCACCTATAGGAGAATGCCATTTGGATTGATTAATGCAGGGGCAAAATTTTAGCGAGCCATGGATGAAGCTTTCAAGGGATTGATAAATAAGTGTATAGTTATCTACATGGATGACTTAACTATCTTTTTAAAGGATCAGAGTACTCGCATTGCTGATCTAAGATAGGTATTCAATAGGTGTTGTAAATACGACATATCTCTCAATCCCAAGAAATGTTCATTTAGGGTTACTAAGGGAAAACTCCTAGGTCATGCCATTTTTGAAGCTGGCATCTCCATTGATCTTGATAGAGTTGAAGCCATTTTGAAGTTATCACCTCTCCATAGTTGAAAGGAACTCAAGTCTTTCTTTGGAAAGATAAATTTTGTGCGAAAATTCATCAGCAGATTTGCAGAGATAGTGTGTCCCCTTAATGATTTACTCAAAAAGGGGCCTAAAACAAAAAGGGTTCTAGAGGTAAAGAAATCATTTGAGGATATCAAAGTAGCCATTTCCATGGCTCTAGTATTGGTAAGTCTTGATTATGAGCTTCCCTTTAAGATTTATTCCTTCACTTCAAAACATTTGTGCACTAAGATCCTAACCTAGAAGAAGGAAAAGGAAGATGAAAGACTTATTGCTTTCATAATCTGCCCCCTAATAAATGTTGAGTTGAATTATTCCAACCTCAATAAAAAATCTTTTGCTTTGGGTAAAGCAGTAAAGAAGTTCCACCGTTACATACTAAGAAGCAAGGTGTATGCTATTGTTCCTAATCCAATAGTAAAGACATTATTGATGCAAAATGAACTTGGTGAAAGATGAGGTAAATGGATGGTGATATTGCAAGAATTTGATCTAGATATCCAACCCATGAGGTTAGTTAGGGGTCAAGCGTTATCAAGAATGATAGTTGATAACCAAATTGGAGATGAAAAGAAATTTAAGTTTGACAGTGAAACAAATGACAATGACCAAAAGAAAATGATAGTGTCTCAAGTTGATATTGGTCAAGGAGTAGTAATAGATGTATGGTACCAAGATATTATTTACTATCTTCTCTAGAATCAATGCACCAACTAGATGAATAGTTCACAACGTAGAAGACTTAAAATGAAGTGTAAATCCTATATGTTGCATGATAGCAAGTTGTACAAAAGGAACTATGAAGGAATCTACCTAAAATGCTTAGGACGTGAGGAATCAAAGGAAGTTTTGGAACAATTTCATGATAAGTATGGTACAAGGCATGCTTTGGTAGAAAAAACTACTCACCTGATTTTAAGATCGAGTTATTTTTGGCCCATGATATTCAAAGATACTTTTGAGCATGTGCATTCTTGTCATATTTGTCAAACCAGTGCTAGTAGAGAAAGGCACCCAACAATGTCATTAAAACTAGTGTATGAGGTACTCCTCTTTGCAAAGTGAGGGCTGAATTTCATTGGTCCAGTCAATCCACCATCATCAACTGGACACACTTTTATTCACACAACCACTAATTATTGTACATGATGGACTAAGGAAGAAACTTTCAGAAATTGCACTGTTAAGGTGGTAAAAGACTTCTTGGAGGAACACATTCTTACTAGATTTGGGATGCCATTCACCTTAGTATGCGATAATGGATCAGCTTTTGCATTAGTATTCTTAACTCAATGGGCATTTGAAAATTAGGTTATTATCAAGTTCTCTTCAAATTACCTACAAGGAAATGGGGTAGCTAAATCTACAAACAAGAACTTGATCATAGTAATAAGGTGGTTATTGAAGGAGAATCCTAAAGATTGGCATACACAACTCAAATATGCTCTATGGAAAAATTGAGTGAGAGTCAAGAATGCTTTGGGGACATCTGCATATTTGCTTGTTTTTGGACAAGAGCCAGTATTCCCACTTAATCTCAGGATTCCTGTTTTGAAATTCATGGGTGGGTATGTTGAAGATGCTAATAGATTACAAATTAGATTGATGAATCTTTTGGAGATGGATGAGAAACAAATAGCTGCATTGGAGCACATGGCTAAACATCAAGCTATCATGAAGAGGTGGTTTAACAAGAGGGCCATGATAAAATCCTTCAGAATTTTTAACCTTGTTCTACTTTGGGATAAGGCAAAGGAAAAGCTAGGTAGAGACACTAAGTTTCAACGCTTGTGGATTGGTCCTTATCAGATTATGGAGATTCTTAGAGAAAATACTTTTAGGCTCAGTTCCTTACAGAGGGAATTAGTTTTGTTCCCAATCAATGGGAAATTTCAAAAACATTATTTTGAAGCCTAGAAGACCCAAAAAAAAAGAAAAAAATTTAGATTTAATTTTTGCAAGTGTGTTTGTTTTTTAGTTCTTTATTTTCTTTCAGTCATGTGTTTGCTTTCAAAGTTGTGTCAGTCCAGGGGGTAGGTGCACTCGAGATTTTATCTCGACATATTTTTTACTAACTACTCATTTGTTTATGATTTCAAGAAGATGTATTTCTTTGTTAGAACATTTTGATGATCATGTGTCTTATACCAACTGAGGAACGAATGTTACTTGGAGTAATAGGGGGACTTTCTATCTTGAATTCAGGATTCTAGAGCAACAAGTTCTCAACACTTTGCAAACTTAAAGATTGATTATTTTAGGTGTTGTCAAATTAAGGTTGAAGATTGAAATGGATGATCCAAACCCTAATTGGCTAAAACAAAAAGGTCTTCTCGACAGGACTGCTAAGATCATTGTTTGGTGTGAGAGTTTCCAAAAGTTCTAAAAGAGGAACACAAAGGATGATCACAAAAGATCAATTCCAAGAAATGACATTGATGTCCTAGCTACATAGTCTAAGAATAGTTAGGATAAAAAAGAAAAAGAAGAAAAAAAGGAGAAAACCAAAAGAGAGAGAATGGTGTTAAGATTGAAGGATTCTAAAAGATCTAAAAGGGGTAATCTGATAAATAGATACAAAATGAGCTATCTAGTAGCAAAAAATTGCTTTTTCAAATAATCAAATGGAGACATTATGAGCCACATAGAGGAATTATTCAATGGATTACCAAGAAATTCAAAAGAAAAGTGACAACCTACTAAGAGCCCTCGAACTGATTCTCTCATCTGGTTAGGTAAAGGATCAATAAACAACCTTCGTGGAGATTCCCGATGGATGAGCCAAATGGGGTGGAAGATTATTTCAATTTTGTTAGAAAATTTTGATAGATTACATCTTGGGATGTTGAAGGAAATGAATACACAGGGCACACATTGAGCTTGAGAGAGTTTGGATCTTGAAGTTTTGACTATAAAGTCATTTGAAATATGCTTGGAATATTCGAGATTCAGTTGGTCTTTGACACATGTTAGAGGAATGTTTGCTGACGAAGAAATGCCTTTATCTTTTCTTCCTTTTGTCTAGCCTATTTTTTGTGGTTACAGAATGCACGCCCAATTTCCTAATAGAAATGGGGACCCCCTACTTGGAATTTTGGCTTTTTGACTCCTAGTCTAGGATCTGAGCCATTTTGAGGTCTCACCTAGTCCCCTAGTGTGTGTCTAGGTCTTGGTGTGAGAACTCAATTGTCAAAAATATAGGATTTTAAATGAAGTCTTTTGGGAACACTGGAAGGTATAGTAGAACTCCTCAAAAAGTGCACAAGTGCACCAAATAGTGAAAGGATAATGAACATTTAATGCTGAACAGATGCATAGCAGTGCACCTGCACACCTGCAAATGTGTGAGGGGTCTATACAACCCCCTGCCTCTCTTCATTTTTTTACCATTGTTTCTTTTATCTTCTACATTGATGTTGGTGAACTTCCAAGTTGCATCCATGCACCTATTTAGGTGCACCCTCCATGCTTCCCTTTACCTATAGAAAGCACAAAACACAATAGTTAATAAACTCAAACAAGGGCAAGCAGCAACGCACCTGATCAGGTGCACTGATGTGCACCGTTTCTTTGTTCCTTGAAATCACACTTTTCTCGGCAATCTAAAACATAAGTTCAAAGAAAAATGCAAATTAACCAATTAGGTGTGCAGTAGTGTACCTGTTTAAGTATGCTGTTGCACACCCAATATAGTTTTTAAAACATAAAAATGAAACATTAAAAACCTTATCAATACCATTGGTGTGCAGTAGCGCACCTCATAAGGTGCATTTCCGTGCATCTAAAAAAGGAAAAAACATAATAAATTGCAAATGTGTTGCACATCAGGTGCACCTATTAGGTGCGTGTGGTGTGCTAATCTTACATATTAAGGGTTTTAAAAGGATTTTTGAGACGCTTGTTGAGCAATCTAGTTTTAGGGTTTAATTGTGTGTCATTAATTTATTGTTTCCTCAAATCCAAACTAATGGGTGCTCTTTTACACAAATATAATGGCATCTTTGTTAGCTTACTTGGGTAAGAAAATGGCATTGAAACCTATAATATTCAAGTTCCAAGGTGTTCCAACAAAATCGAGGTTCTAGGATGACTACTCAAAAATCGAGGATATAGAGTTGGGGCGTACAGATTTAGGAGAATTCCTTAAGATTTGCAATAAACCTACTAAGAGGTCACCAATGGTTTCTACACTTATCCAATCTAGATTGGTCAATGTAGCTTCACATCAGGTATTGGTGCACTCTTCAGAGCTCGTTATGAAACTTGCAAAACACTTGGTCCTTGAGGAGAGAGTAGTGAAAAGCATAACAGAAGAAATTATTCTTGAACTACACCCAAAGAATATTGAGAAGGTATTTCATCTCTTGAGGGCAGATTAGTTCATCAGACTTACCTATGAACAAGTAGAAAGGTGGTACTGGGAACATGTTGAGGAAGCCTCAAAAATCATTCAGTCCTCGTACCTTATCGAGAAGACTCCCTTGGGGAAGAAGATGGGCAAAGTTGATATGACTAGGGGATATATGATTGAAGACATCAGATACTCTATCATACTTTTGAGTAGAGTTATGGGTCTACCGATAGCTGGGAACTTGAACATCTTCATGGTGCATTTCATTGAAACAATCTAGAAAGTGGAAATGCCACTAGATTGGGCTTCTACTCTTAGTGAGAATTTGTGCGAACAATTGGTGGCGGTAAAGAACAAAAGGAAGTTCTATATGACATTGTATTTGGTCTATTTGTTGGCTACAAGAGTGACATACTATCCAGGATTATACAAAAAGGGTAACATGTAAGATCCTAATGCCTGACCATACATTATGTACGCATAGTTGGTGAAGAAGAAGCTCTTGGAACAAAGAAAAGAGTAAAAAATTGTAAATGATGCATTAATATTTTCTATAATCAAATTTATAGAAGGAGATTATGCAAAGAGGTTATTAGATGATGTGATAGCATAGATAACAGTACTCAGAGCATATTACATTAAATTTAGAATATTCAGATATCTGAGGGTAGCAAGTACCACTGTAAACCCCAAGAAGCTCCTGAGGTACCCTTGTGATAGATTGGTTCTCTTAGAGATCTCAAATCTTGTCTGCCTATGATAGAGTGAGAAGAAAACATAAAAAATGTTGGAATTGGTCGTTGGTTATAGGACCCTTTTGATTAGATCAGAGGCAAGACATCCCCTCTTTTGAGTCTGAATGGGATTAGTATCCCTTGGAGGAGTATAATTCTCCACGGCCATGTTTTATCAACATAGGGAGAGTACAATATTTTGTAGGTAAAACATTCACCCATGAAGAAGCCATCGAGGATTATTGGATGAATGCTACAAATGACTACAATACTTGGATAAGTAATTAATATAGGATGACTTTGTACTTGGCAGAGAAGGCCCTAAAGATAAAAATTCCCTTGAATGTATTGCAACAAAATTCTTACAAGTTTTTGGATCCTTTATTCAACAGGGATAGAATAGGCGATAGGCCTATTATGAGTGCTAAGGTTGATAGGGAGGAAAATTTAGATATCAACAATAAGGCGAGGCACGTCACTAAAATGACATAGGATTGGATCAAGAAGCCATTTGAGCTTGATCCAATTCCTAAAATAGTAATCTTCCATGCACAAGCCCGCCTAACCAAAGGTAGCAGGAAGAAAGTCACCATCCCTACCTTTGCAACTCAATCTCCTGTAAGGCCTAAAACTGTGCATTAACTCAATAGGCCAGTGGGTTATTATTGAGCTTAGAAAGGTGGAGGCTGAGGGAAGAGGAAAAGTAGTTCCCATCATAGAGTTGAACTAGAGGAGGGTGAAATCCTGACACCTCCACAGCAAGGAGAAGTAAATGTACAAGGGCAAGAGGATACTGAGGCATCACAAGTTTAGGATGACCTGCAACTACCACCAACCAAACGGAGATAGAAGTCAAGATTCAAGAGGTTTCCCCTAATTGAAAAATAGAACAAGCATCCCCTTTTGCACCTAAAAAGGGAAGAAAGATCAAGACTCCAGTCAAGAGAAGGCAAAGGGTGATCTGAAAAGTAGTCCCTATCCCATCAATCCCGTAACCTATTCCTGAGGAAGATGAAGAAGAGGATGATGAGGATGGTGTACCTTTGAATAGAGGAACCTAGCTAGCAAGAGCCACAAAATAGGAAAGGAGATGAAGTTCTACTACTACACCACCACCAATCCCAGAAGAACCTCTGCAAACAACCACATCAGAGGATGAAATGCAGTAATGGATTCATGAGTAGGATGTAGAGGGTGCTGATGTCTTTAAGATGTCAGATTTTGATTTCATGTCCATGGGAACCAAATTAGTTGGGGACAAGATCTAGGATACACCAACTAATGAACCTCAATAGGAGGATTAGGATCAAATTCCACCATAGTCACAAGCTCCTGAAGTTACTCCTTCATCCCCATTACGACTCACTATTATTGTAGATGAAGGCTTTGCTACTCCTCTACCACCAAGTATTAAAGAAGAACAAGTCCAAAAGGAATAGGAGGAAGAGCCACAACAAATATCAATTGATGAAGTGTTTGGAGAAGGACAGATGGTTTAATATCATCAACAAGCCTCCTAGGACATAGAGGTAAGAATTATGGGCTCTACCAAAATTGAGGTTGCAAAGGGAGAGCCATCAAAGAGAGAGGAAACTCCATAGAGGAGTGGTAAGGGAAAAGGGATAGCAGAACAAACTCCATCATCAAGAGGTAGGCATTGAGTAGAATGCATCCCTAGATGGTTGTGAAAAGAAATGATAATGAGTAAAAAACAACAATTCAATGCTGATGAAGAAGATATGATAGAGTTGATTAAGGTTCTGAGGAAAACTGAGTCCCCATCAAAAGAGGCAAGAGCATTAATTTTAATTAACAGTGATAAGAACTAGGATTTACTTGCACAAGTGGCTATCCATCCTCCTGATTCAGAAGTAGAAGATTTGGATCCACAAGATTATCAAATTAGAGAAGTTATGCTCAGGAAGCCCACGTTAAAAATTGTCAAATTAATGGTTACAATGGGGATGAAGGAGGTATTTAGAAGTTTGGAACAAGAAGGGGCATAATTGATAGCACTTCAAAGGCAAAATGAAATCCTAAAAGGATATTTAGCTAAAGTTTTTGGTCCCTTGGATCCTAAACACTCCGAGGAGACTTTGAATGCTACACTTGAATGAAGAGATGGGGAGGGGTACAATTAGATCCATTTTTGAATGCCTATCAGCAAGGGCAGGAAAGTTTTGAGGAAAAAGGCATTCTTATCATCTAAGGAAATCTAAAGCTACTTCATGCTATGTAGGAAAATGTGGATAAAATGGTAGTAATTTTGAAACAAGATTTCAGTATTATGGATGAGGTACATGCATGAGGAAAAGATTTACAGGTGCTACATGCGATAAAGGGCTAGAGATATAGAAAGCTCATGGATGTATATACTACAGAAGAACTAGATTTAATTGATGACTAGATAGAAAGGATAGTAGATAGCAATAAACTAATGGAGTCATTACATGTGGAGATCCATCGGATCAAGGACCAAGCCCAAGAGCAAATTTCGGAAGTAGAGAAATATTATAGCGATGCATGTCTAGACATTTTTAAAGACAATAAATGGGAGAAATTGATACCGATAGAGTTAGTAGTGTAGAAATTTAGGAAGATTTTTTATGATATTTATAGTGATGAAGATATCTAACAAGCATTCAGGATAGAAGAAGCCTTGCTAGATTTGGATACTAAACTCGAGGATTTTGTTGAGACCCGTATTGAGGTAGGCAACTACTAGCATAAGGTTAAGGATAAGTATAATGCTTTAGATTCAATGGATGTGGAAAAAAACACTAAGATTATTGAGAAATTCAAGCTCAAGCATCCAAAAATAGCTATGGTATGAAGGGGGACAAAACCCAGAAGCCAGAATTTCATTTTTGACACTCAACAAAATTTTGCAATTTTGGATCTTTTAGGTGTACTGGTGCGCTGGTGCACTAGGTGCATTGGTGCACTTTTTCTCACAAAGTGTTGGAATAATTTTGAAGAAGTTTGAGGTATGTAGGTGCACTGATGCACTTTCTTCTAAGGTGTGTTTTTTCAAAGATGCGATGACAGTTAACTGCTAGTTCCCAAAATTAGAGCTTTTCATGCATCAGAAATGCATTCTGAGAGTAGTTTAACTCTGAAAAATACCCAATTAAGGATTAGCTTCTATTTTTGACAGTTTTCAGACACTTTTACATCAACTGAAGGCTCTCCTATTCTTATTTTCTTATTATTTCTTTATTTTATGACATGTAAAGGCTCATGCATCCAATTAATGATATAAAAATGGATGGAGTCCTACTAAGCACTAGTTAAATAGTTAGTTTGTATATAATGAGTTTGTTTTATTAATTTAGAAGCATATGATTGGATGAATATATCTCTCACTCTCAACACAAATTGAGGTGATGATTCCTTATAAATACAAGATTGTAATATGTAATGAGGGCCGTCGCTATTTTACAATAATATATGCTTTTGGTGCTTGCATTTGGAGTGTAGTGATTCTTGCCTAAGTATGTTATATTTTGTGAATGTATGTTCATGTAGTGTAATTGAGCCAAAGGTTTTATTACGTTATTTTTGGTTGTGCAATCTTTTAATTCTGGTGTTTTCTATGGATCTACAAATTCTACTAATGTACTTAGTTCGAGAAGAGATCACCATATTGTTCCTGCATAACTTTTTGTCTCGCATGAGCGCACTTTCTGCGGCCTTGCAATTTGATGAAGAGTGAAACATCATATGGTTATTAAATTTCCCATCGACTATTACATCAATGGAATCAAGGAAGCACTGCTCCTACTTTTAATTGGTTACCTACCAATTTCTTCGAAAGCTTAAACTCAAAGACATGTTGCTTATGTAGCTTGTGTCCATTAGAATTTTACTTTCACGTTATTTTCTTTAAAGTTATTGTTATTTGCTTTACTAACCCCTTGTTAAAATAGGAATACATATTAGTTGCATTGCTAGATTGCATTCATATAAAAAAAATAGAAAAATACATAAACATAGTTCTTTTTGAGTGTTTATTTTGAAGCAGTGAGTAGATTCTACATCTTATTCAAAGTCATTAGAACCAGCAAAGGTCTCCTCATGAACAAAGCAATTTATCTTTAACTGAACAGATTTCAGTAGGTTGCAAGATCACCCAGAACCTTGGAGTTGATTCACAAGATTGACTTTTCAAGAGAGGAGTTTGAAAGAATTCATGTCATTTAGCATCGTGCATAATGATAGCTCAACAAGTCACAAGCACATGAAGTGGGTGGAGTAAATTCAAGCATATACCTTCACCATAAAACATAAAAAAGGCATTGTAAATAGGGTTGTAGATGTATTTAGCTGTAGGTTGTTGACTGTACAAGAAGTGCAGATTAGGAGTGTAGGGATTGAGAACTTTAAGGAGATGTATCCTGATGATCCAAACTTTTTTCAACCTTATAAGGTGTACATGGATTATGCTAACCATTTTCATCATGAATACTTTGGTTTTACTTTGCAGGAGGGCCTCTTGTTCAAGGGCAATCAACAATGTGGGCCAAGGGGCTCTATTAGGGAAAACCTCATACAAGAGAGGCATTAGTGGTTCTTTGAGTGGACATTTTGGCATTCATAAAATATAATATGTGGTACAAAGGTTCTACTACTAGCCTACTTTGAGTAGGGATGTGAAGAAATATGTGGAGTGATGCATTGCGTGTCAAAAAGCCAAGGGAGTTGCCACCAATGCAGGGTTATACCAACCATTGCCCATTACTCAAAGGCCTTGGGAATGTTTGAGCATGGATTTTGTGGAGGAGATACCTAAGAAAAAATTGGGCTATGATAGTATCTATGCCATTATAGATAGATCCAACAAGATGGCTCATTTTGTGCCATGTAAGATCACACATGATGCATGTGTCATTGTTAATTTATTTTTCAAAGAGGTAGTAAGAATCCATCATTTGACTCTTAGCATAGTGTCTAATAGGGATGCTAGATTTATGAGTCATTTTTGGAAGAATTTGTGGCATAAATTGGCCACTAATCTCTCATTTAGATCTGCCTATCATCCTCAAACATATGGGTAGACAAATGTGGTCAACATAAGCTTGGGAAACATCTTAATGTGTTTGACCAAGGATTATGGTTAGAGTTGGGACCACAACATTGCATAAGCAAAGCATGCTTACAATGATACTATTAATAGGTCCATTAAAAAGATTTTATTTGAAGTAGTGTTGGAGTGCATCCTAGAGGCATTCTCGAGTTAAGGGATATGAAGGTAGGTGTAGAGGTCAGTGGACTGGCCAAAGACTTTTCTCTTTCAATGAAAGAGGTTCATGATATGGTTAGATAGAGCTTGGAACAGAATGCAATAACCATGAAGCAAAGGGTAGATGCCAAGAAGAGAGATGTGCAGGTTCAAGTTGGGGACTATGTTATGGTCCATCTCAATAAGAATAGATCATCCAAAGGAGAATCACATAAAATTTAGATGAGAAAGGTGGGGCCATGCAAAATTCTAGCCAAATATGGGGCCAATGCTTACCAAGTTGGTCTACCATCAAATATGGGGATCTCCACTGCTTTGAATGTTGCAGATCTAGTAGCATATATGATGCAAGAGCATCCTGGGTTGACATGTTATCCTATTCATTTGTGTTCATTCTGCCAATTGTTGCTGAGTTGTAGCAATTTTTGAGTGCTAGTAATTTTGTGGTATCTACCTAGTTGAAGTTATCCCACATCATGTTAACATTCAGATTAGCGTGTTATCCCATCTCACTCTATAGTGTGTGCCTAGTTCCACAATGTGTGTCGAGCTATCCAATGGGTGCCGAGTTATCTAATATTTGTTGATCATTCCTTCATGTGTCAAGTGAACCTATTTATACCAAGTGTTTAACATTTTGGATGAGTTTTCTATGTTTTGGTTCTTAATGGAAGCCGACTTATGGGATTAATTCTAATTGTAAATTTTATGATAAGATCTTATCTTGGAATGTGTGCATAATGCTTTAGGGTCATCCTTTCTATTTTAGTATGTTGTAGAATCTTCTATAAGCCATTTTGACAAGTATAAATAGGGTTTTTAGGCTTAGGTTTTGAGAAGAGAACTTAGAGTTTTTGGAGGACTAAGAAAAGTCTATTGCATATGTGTCTGAAATTGCAATTTTGAAGTTGGATCTTGGATCTTAAATGTATTTTATATTTAATCATAAATAATAAGGCCTTATTTCTGGGCATGTGTGATGATTATTTGATGAACCAATAAAGTGTTTTTCTCTCTCTATCTCTATGGTGTTCCTCTCTTTATGTGTTTTCTTCCTTTGTGTTAACTCTGCAATGTGGTTTGGATTGTTGGGTGTACCTTTGGCCCTAGTTCTTCTTTCCCTCCTTGCATCAAGTGGTATCAAAGCTTGAGGTTCATCCTTTTGGAGATTGGATCATGTAGAACCCTGATTCAAATTTGGTTGTAGGGTTGAAAATCTGTGGATTTGACCTATAACTTGTAGAGGGTTACGATCTTGTAGGAACCTAATTTGTAAAGATGGTTTGTAGCAAAGGAAATGTCGATAATGCCAAATTGGATAGATTGAGACAAATTACAACTAGATTAGATGCTGTGAAGACAACCCCAAGGAGAGGAGCACATATTGAGGATGTGAGTGATGATGAAGCAGTAGCACCAAACCCTAATCTGAAACTGAAAGAGGATCAAGATGAGGAAAGATTGTTGAGAGTATTGTCTAGGAAAAATTCAAAACCTGTTGTAGAAGTTGTTCCTTATGGTGAAAAATTGGATACCAATGTTGTTTTGGATTGGATCACTGATATAGAGAAGTTCTTTGAGTATGAAAACACTCCTGATAATAGGAAGGTGAAACTTGCAGTTACTAGGTTGAAAGGTCATGCTTCACTGTGGTGGGAGCATTTGCAAACTGATAGACAAAGGAGGGGAAAGGAAAATATAAGAACTTTGGTAAAAATGTTGAGCAAGGTAAAGAACAAATTGCTTCTTGTTGATTACCAAGTTAGCTTGTTGAGAAAGATGCAAAATTTGAGACAAAGAGACATGATCGTGAAAGAGTATACTGAGGAATTCTATAGATTGGACATCAGATCTAGACATGTGGATGATGATGTTGAGAAAATTTCAAGATATCTAAATGGATTGAGATCTAGAATTCAAGATGAGATAAGTTTTGTAAAATTGGAAAGTGTGGAAGAAGCATATCAATATGCCTTGCAAGCTGAGGAGATCTTGACAAAGAAGCATGAACAAAGACAAAGAGGTAGAGGTGGTAGATTCTAGAGAGGTAGAGGAAGATCTTATGCTGAAGGTGGTAGATCTGACAATTTTGTGCAAGAGAAAGGCAAATCTAAATGGTAGAATGATGACATAGCTAAGACCGAGTGGAAAGGTGGTAGTTCTTACCGAGGAGGTACCGATTCTTACCGAGGAAGGGGTAATTCTTATTCTTGAGGTGGTTTCCATGGTAATTTTTTTAGATGTGGTAAAGGGCATAGATCTTTTGAATGTAGATCCTTTGAAAGTGGGCAAGGTGACAAAAATGTTGTGATCAAGGAGACATTGAGAATTCACAGAGTGGACATGAGGCTGGAGAAAATTTGATGGTGAAAAGAACCTTATGTAATAAGGAGAGTAAGGAGGAACCTTTCCTTAAAAGAAGTCTTTTCAAGACCAGATGTAAGATGGCTAGAAAATGCTGCAAGGTGATCATTGATAGTGGAGGTTCTACAAATTTGGCATCAAAAGAGCTGGTTACAGAGTTACAGTTGTAGAGGCTAAAGCATCCTAAACCCTATCATGTTTCATGGATCAAAGATGAGCATAAGATATTGGTAAGTGAACAATGCATTATGGAGTTCAAGATTGGATATTATTTTGATGAAGTGTTGTGTGATATTATGCCTATGGATTGTTGTCATATTTTTTGGGGTAGACCTTGACAATATGATATATATTCTATACGTGATGGAAGATTGAATCAATATACTCTTTCAGTGAATGGGAAGAAGAAAATATTGCTACCTTTGATTAAAAGTCTAGATGAGGTTAAGTCTACTACTGTGAGAATTTGCATGGCTAATGGGAAATAATTTGAAAAGGAAGTGAATAAGAATCAAGTTTATTTTTCTATAGTTCCTAGAGGACCGAGTGTTAGTAGTAATGACTGAGCAATAGAAGTTGATAATGACTGAGTGACAATAGAAATTGGTGATATTGACCAAGTACGAGTAGAAATTACAAAATTGCTGAATGAGTATAAGGATATTGTTGCTAAGGATATTCTTGATGGTTTACCTCTAGTAAGAAGTATAAGTCATTGTATGGATCTGATTCCTAGAGCTAGTTTTTTTAAAAAAAGCACCATATAGATTGACACCTATAGAGGATGAAGAACTTAACAGACAAGTAGATGAATTGAGAAAGTTTGATTCCATGTGCTATACCTACTATATTAGCACCTAAGAAGAATGGAGAATGTGTACTAATTCTACAGCTATTAACAAGATCTTAATGAAATATAGGATTCTTATGCTAAGGATGGATGGCATAATGGATTGTTTGAGTGAAGAAAAGTATTTTACCAAGATTGATTTGAGGAGTGGCTATCATCAGATTAGAATTAGAGAAGGTGATGAATGGAAGACTGCTTTCAAGAAAAAAGATGGTTTGTATGAATGGTTGGTTATACCTTCTGGCCTGACTAATGCACCTAGTACTTTCATGAGGTTGATGAATGAAGTTTGGAAGAGATTTTTGGGTAAGTTTGTGACTATTTATTTGGATGATATTTTGATATTGAGTAAGACTAAGGAAGAACATCTTGAGCATGTTAGACAAGTATTGCAGAGATTGAAAGAGGAGAAGTTGATGATTAATCTGAAAAAGTATTCTTTTATGCAAGAAGAGATTGTGTATTTGGGATTTATGATTTCAGCTAACAGTTTGAGAATGGATCCTAAGAAGGTTAAAGCAATTTTGCAATGATCCACACCTGAGAATGTGGGTGAGGTAAGATCAGTTCATGGTTTGGCTAGTTTCTACAGGAAGTTTATAAAGGATTTCAATCTATTTGTAATGCTATGACTGAGACAATGAGAGGAGATAAAAAGGAATTCAAGTGGACACATGGAGTTGATAAGAGTTTTGAGACTTTGAAACAAAAGGTTGTTGAGTTACCTATATTGGCTTTGCATGATTTCAATAAGGCATTTCAAGTTGAATGCAATGCAAGTGGTAGTACAATAGGAGCTATATTGAGTCATGAAGGTAAACCCATTGCTTTCTTTAGTGAGAAGTTGAATGATGCTAAAACAAAGTATTTTGTGTATGATCAAGAGTTTTGTGCTATTATTCAAGATTTGAAGAAGTGTAGACATTATTTAATTCCTAAGAAATTTGTGTTGTATAATGATCATAAAGCTTTATAGTACTTGGGAAGTCAACATTAATTGAATCAGAGACATATGAAGTGGGTTGAGTATTTATAGAGTTTTACATTTATGATTAAGCATAAGAGTGGAGTTAATAACAGAGTTGCTAATGCATTGAGAAGAAGAAATTCTTTGTTGATTGAGATGAAGATTGAAGTTCTTGGTTTCGATGAAATGAAAGAGTCGTATGATACTGATTTTGATTTTTCTAAGGCATGGAGAGAGTGTAGAGCACCAAATCTAATAGATCACATGAGTAAGTATGATGAATATTTTATTCAAGAAAGTATATTATTCAAAGGTATTCAGTTGTGTATCCCTAGAAGTTCTATGAGAGTTAATCTGATTAAAGGAAAGCATAGTGGTGGATTGGTTGGACATTTTGGAATTGATAAGACATTGAGTTTGCTAAAGGAAAAGTATTATTGGCCACATATGTATAAGGATATTCAAAAGTTTGTGAAGAGTTGTGAAGTTTTTCAAGTTGCAAAAGAAGTTAGTTAGAATACTTGATTGTATACAACTATTTTTATTCCTGAGAAACCTTGGAGTGACATTAGTATGGATTTTGTTCATGGATTGCCTAAAACAACAAAAGGGTATGATTCTATATTTGTTGTTGTGGATATATTTTCTAAAATAGTTCATTTTATACCATGTAAGAAGACATCAGATGCTGAGCATATTGCTAAAATTTTCTTCAAAGAGATTGTTAGATTGCATGGATTACCAAGAAGTATTATTTCTGATAGAGACAATAAGTTCTTTGGTTATTTTTTGGAGAACTTTGTGGAAGAATATGGGTACCGAGTTGAAACTTAGTTCTACATTCTATCCGTAGACTGATGGGTGGATAGAGGTTGTGAATAGAAGCTTGGGTAATTTTCTAAGATGCTTAGTTGGAGATGAATCACATAATTGGGAGCTGGTATTAGCAAAAGCTGAGTTTGAATATAATAATTATGTGAATAGGAGTACAGGGAAGACATCTTTTGATATTGTTATTAGAATACAACCTAGAGGAGTATCAGATTTAAGGGATGTTGTTGGTTAAAAGAAGAGAAGTGCTATAGGAGAAGAATTTGCTAATTTTATGGAGTCTTTGCATGAGGAAGTGAAGCTAAAGTTGGAACAAAGTAATCAAAATTACAAGGAGAATACTGATAAGTCTAGAAGACATTATGTTTTTGAAGTTGGTGATGAGGCGATGGTTCATTTGAAGAAAGGAAGATTTACGGTTGCAACATATAGTAAGATAAAGATGAAGAAGTTTGGACCTTGTAAGATCTTGAAGAAGTTTGATAGTGGAAATGCTTATGAAGTTGAGTTATCTGATGGTATGGATATATCTCCTATATTCAATGTTGCTGATCTATTTAAATATCATGAGTTAGATGATGCAGTTGGCGTACTTGATGATTATCCTAAGAAGTAGATTGAAGAGGTTGAACAGATATTGAATTAGAGAGTTGGTAAAAGCACAAGAGGAAAAGACTACTATGAATATTTGGTGAAGTGGAAGAACATGCTAGTTGAAGATGCTACATGGATTTCTGAATCTGAGTTGGATTCAGGTTAGGTTGTGACATCTCAATAATTCAAGAGAATCATTTATCTATACCTTGGTTGTTTGATGTAGGAGCATCCTAGGTTGATGTGTTATCCTACTCATTTGTGTTCATTCTGCCAATTGTTGTCGAGTTTCAATCATTTACGAGTTGTAGCAATTGTTGAGTGCCAATAATTTTTTAGTATCTACCAAGTTGAAGTTATCTTACATCATGTTAACATTCAGATTAGCATGTTATCCCATCTCACTCTGCAGTGTGTTTCGAGTTCCACAATGTGTGCTGAGCTATCCAGTGGGTGCTAAGTTATCTACTATTTTCTTAGCATTCCTTCATGTGCTGAGTGAACCTGTTGATGTTGAGTGTCAACATTTTGGACAAGTTTTTTGTGTTTTGGTTTTTAATGGGAGCTGACTTACGAGGTTAATTCTAATTGTAACTTTTATTATAGTATCTTGTCTTGGAATGTGTGTAGATCATTTTAGGGTCGACCTTTCTATTTTAATATGTTCTAGAATCTTTTGTAAGTTATTTTGGCAAGTATAAGTAGGGTGCTTAGGCTTATATTTTGTGAAGAGAACTTAGAGTTTTCAGAGGACTGAGAAAAGTTTGTTGCATATGTGTTTGAAAGTGTGAATTTGAAGTTGGATCTTGGATCTTGAATGCATTTTTTTATCTGGCTGTAACCCAAAGGGCTTTACAACTGGGCATACATGTTGATTATTCGATGAATCAATAAAGTATGTTCTCTCTCCGTGTGGTGTTGCTCTCTTTGTGTGTTTTCTTCTATTGTGTTAAACTCTACAAGGTGGTTTGGATTGTTGGGTGTGCCTTTGGCCCTAGTTCTTCTTTCCCTCCTTGCCTTAATATAAGGGTCCCACTCCATCTTCCACTCTAGGAGAGGATGCAAACCTAGAGAAAATTTTATCAACCCTACCCAAGCCATCTACTAGCAAGTTGCAAGCTGAAAATATTTTAAGCTCCAAAGTGCACAAGGTGACTAGGAACAAGACCTACATGAAGCATCTTGTAAAGTGGTGAAGCAAACCAAAGAGTGAGGCTACTTAGGTTTATAGAAGGTGATTTAAAGAAGAAGGGAATTGACCTTTTTCTCATTCCCTCTTAAAGTCCTAGAAGGACTTTTTAGCTCATTGAGGAAGTATGGTGCAAGAGCACCTACATTAGGATTGAGAAGCCTAAGTCAACAAATAAGGGTCTAGGATCCTATATGGGACATAGATCTAGTTAGTGAGGAATAAGGAGTCATGATTGAGTCACAAGTTTTTTTTGAAACAAGAAGCACTAAGGTATGTTGCATTTGTTGTCAATTACGTGAAAAAGTGCAAAAGTTAATTTAGAGGGCCAAATCAGAAAGGTAGGATAGGTAAAAATTGGAATGGTCAAAATATATCCTAAGTATCTTCCACACATTTTTTGGAAGTTTATGGTATGGTTATACCAATTCTAAGTTGCTAAAATACAAAAATTGTCAATTTTGAAAAAAAATTGCATATCGACAATTTTGCAAAAAATGTATTTTTTGACAAGAAAAGTTGTAAAGTTGGTTAATGGTTATTGGGAGGTTACCAATGCTTGGAAGCTGGTTGAGATAGGTGTAGAATGGGTATATGAATCCCTCTTAAGTATTTTTTTTGGTTTATAAGTTTTGGAGTTGTACACCATTCTACATTAGATCAACAAATCAATGACAGATTGAATGAGAATTTGAGATTTTGTTTGTTATGTGATTGGAATCAAGATTTTTTTTTGCGATCGAGTTTCTACTTTGTGTTTACTAGATTTTTAGTTTTGGTAGAAGTTTAATTCAATTCATTTTGTGTGCAAATTAAATGTTTTGGTAAATAGGCTGCTTGTTGGCTTGCATTGAGCAACTTGGACAAAATGATGTCTACTAGCATTCCCCATGGTTGAAACCTCATGAAACCTTGAGGAATTCTAGTAGACATCCTATAGAGTACATGGGAAGAGGAATGTAGTTAGAAATGAAAGGCCAAGCCAATTGCTTGGAAGCCCTAGGCAAGACCATGAGGTATTTAGCTAGACATTGAGCCAAGGAAAGAGTGCATCTTGTAAGGGCAGAGCCATTTAAGTTGAATGGGTGTAATGACTTGGTAAATAATTGAGTTGAGCCACTACATGTGGAAGGAAAAGTCTCCAAGATCACTAGGGAAGAAGCAAGAATGATTTTATTGCTGATTGGTCTAAAAGTACACTAAACTCAAACAAACCCTTAAAAATAGGGTTAGGGTATCCAGTAGAAGTTGGGAGTTTGAGACCTTAGTAATATTGAAGGCTTTGGAAAAGGGTATCAACATCTAGAGATCATTTGGAGACTTCTTGAGGAAAATTTTGCACAAAATTCAAATTAGTCTATTAGGAGGGCTAATTGAGGGCTAATAGTCCTAATAGGGGATTTCAAGAGTTTCAAGGGATTGTATAGAAACCTAATGAATGAAGTGTGTTAAATGGATGGGAAGGAGTCTTAGACACCATAGAAAGAGCCTCCAACCCTTGAAAGAACATATTAACAAGTTAGGAGGCTCGAATGAAGTTTCAAGTTCATGAGCAAGCCTTAATAGATAGGTTAGGATATGGGAAAAGTTGTTCCTGGTGTAGTAGGGATTACTTGTGTAGGATGGGATATCAATGAATGTTTATCCATTGAATACATTACTCTAGCCTAGTACTATCACTTAGGATTTGCAAAAAATCTTGTAACTATCCCAACTACTAATGCAATATTAGGTCTATTGTGAACAACATATTATAGCTTTCCAATCATTGATTTGTATAATATCTAGTTCACATCAACAAAATCATCATTCTTAGATAGCTTATGTCCAGTAGACATAGAAGAACTAACTAGTCTTGAATCTTCCATTCAAAGGTCTTTAGGATTTCATTGATATATTTGGATTAAGTAATGAAGATGCCTTGCTTCATTTGATATACTTATAAGAAAACAAAGAATTTAATCTCACCAAACATTGAAATTTCAAACTCCTTCATCTCATCAACAAATGATTCACATAATGCTTCTTTGCCTCCAAATATGATATCATCAACAAATTTTTTAGATAGCAATACCTCATTGTTCTTACTAGTCTTTAAGTACGATTTGTTGTTATCATTAGTTCTTGCAGATCCAATCTTCACCAAATAGTTATGTAGTCTTTCATATCATGCTCTAGGGGCTTGTTTGAAACTATATAGAGCCTTGTGTAGCTTGCACACCATATTCTTCTTTTTAGGATCTACAAATCCTCCAAGCTGATCTATGTATACTTCTTCTTCCAGTATCCCATTCAAAAATGAAGATTTCACATCCATCTAATATACCTTAAATCATTTATAAGTAGAATAAGCAAGTAGTGTTCTAACTCATTCTAGCCTTGCAACTAGGGAAAATATCTCCCCATAGTCAATACCTTCTTCTTGTGCATATCCTTTACATACTAGCCTATCCTTGTTCCTTGTGACTTCACCATTTTCATTTAGCTTATTCTTGAATACCCACATTGTTCTAAAAACATTTTGGTCCTTAGGTCGAGGCTCTATTGCCCATGTTTTGTTCTTTTCAAAAATTTTAACTTCCTCATTCATTTCTTGTATCTAATCCTCATTCTCTATAGCATCTTTCACAGATTTGGGCTCAAACTCACAAAGTGTGCATGTATCACTTATGAGTCTTTTCCTTGTCATAACACCAGATTCTTTATCTCCAATTATTTTCTTAGGTACATGATGTCTTCTCATATATTTATCTTGTATAGGTTCTTTTCTTCTTTGTTCTTCAACAAGTTCATCTTCAAAAATAATTTCAAGCTCATTATCTCTATCTAGTTCATGCTTTGGTTCATGTTTCATATGCTTTGCATTGTCTTCTTGATGTCTAGCTTCCTCTATCTGTGAATCGACATCATTTTTTTGTTACTTGGCACCCATAGTCTGTTGCTCGATAATTGGTTGTTGCAATTCGACATTTCCATTCTTAGTTGATTTGTAGCTTTGTTCTCATGTTCAGGTGGGGTGCTAGGAGCAATATCATTCACATATATGAATGAGTTGTAGTCTTTAGGTTCTATCTTGCATTAAAATTCGTTGTTTTCTACATACTCATCAATTTTTACATTTTCACTTTCCAAAAATTTGTTAGTGTTAGAGTTCAAACACTTATAAGCTTTTCTCTTAATGGAATATCTTAGGAATATGCCTTCATCACTTTTAACATCAAGTTTTCCATTTGTATTATCTTTTAGTATGTAAGATTTTCTTCCAAAAAATTTGAAATATTTTAAATTAGGAGTGATGCACTGTATTTTCACCATTCTAAAATTTTGAAAAAAAATGTGAAAATTTAGGTAAATTGAATAAAATTAGGGTTTCCTTGTCTTTATTGAAGAGGTTTTAGTAGAGAAACCCTAAATTGTTTGACCCATTCCCTAGGTTAAGTTTTCTAAATCATCCTTTGTAACCCAAGGTTATATTGATAATGTTTTAATCATGTTAAGACTTAGTCAAAAAAATTATCCAAGCTCTAATTTTAATTCTCCTAGCTCTTATGTCCTAGCAGGAGTTCGTAAATCAAATAAGTATATTTCGTATTCCCTCTCGATCTCATGATCAAGTGTGAGCATAGCATCATAAAAGAATTTTTAATGTGTTCTAATCTTATGCCTAGGGTTATAATTGTAAGAGGATTTGGTAAAAGTTAAAATGTCTCTTACATATATGTTCTAAGTGTTGAGCATAGAATTGTAAGCCTATTCCTCAAAGGTCAAAGTTTCTCTCAATCTTATGATCTAAAGGTCAAGCATATTATCATAGGTCAAAATACTTATGTGCAAAATGAGTCACAATGACATGCTCAAAGAGAAAATGTAAAAATGTAATCCATGTTGTAAGGGTCACCTGAAGATATGATCAAGGTATTGAGCGTAAGTTCATAAAAGGTATTCTATTAAGATTTCTAGTCTCCCAAACTTAGGTCCTGAAGGAAAGCTTATGATCACAAGTATATCTTAACCTAGTTTCTACAATGCTATGATGCAAAGGCCATTATAAGGGTGTAAGTATATTTTGAAACGTGTTTGATGCTACGACTAAGGAATAAGGGTAACATCGTAGGGTATTTTTCAATGCATCTCAAAGTTATGATTGAAGGTCTGCGTAAGAGTGGAGTTTTATTTTCAAAGGGGTATGATGCTATGACAAAGGTTGCTGATGATTAAGCATACGTTCATGATTAAAAAGAGACATAATAGTTAAAGGTCTTGATTATCTGATAAGCTATGGAGCATAAGAGGAAAAAATTATGATAGTTAGGTTCATAGACTTATGATAAAGAACAAATCTAGTCGAGCATAAGAGTGTAACCCTAAAAGTCACAAAGTGCATAAAAAGAATTCATAAAAAATTGAAAAGGATGAGGGTTTTTACCAATTAGATTTTTTGTCATAAAGTAAGAATGCTAAGTTGGCTAAAAATGTCACCAAATGTCTGAATTGACATTCTAACTATAAAATTTGAATCCTCATGCATGTAAGAATTTTATGAAATAAATGAAGTTGATGGGGTGGGTTCCTACATAAAGACATTCTCTACAACCAAAAAGGTACTAGTTTCTAAAGCTAGAAAAGATTGTTGAGTTGTAGAACACTTGCATTTGCTGATTGTTGAAATATTTTGTGATAGTTGTAGTTTTTAGAGAAAAGTTGCAAAAGGAAAAATGCCAGAAAGAGGAGTTGATGAGGCACAATTTAAAGAAGTGGAGATTGTTCAATAATCATCTTCAAAGATAGGAAAAATAAGGCAGAGAAAGCCTAATAAGTATGTTGATGAGTGGGCTTAGCTCCTACCAGGGTCATCAAATGCAATCTCTACAAATGACTATAGTTTTAGTGATCCCTACATATATTGCAGAGATGACATCTACCCAAATAGAAATGGGTATGAATTGTTCATGTTCTTTTATAGAAACAGATTCAAGAAGCCACTAGCTTTGAATCCATGGAGGAGAAACTTGGCTAAACTTGTCTTTCCTAAGGTATACATGGATGTGGACCTATTGAAACCCCTAATAGCATCATATAACCCTACAACCAAGTCTTTCCACAAGAAGGATGGGAGTATTCTATGTAAAATGGATCATGCATCCTTCATTGAGGCTTTTTGACTTGAGGGACAGATGAGTGTGGAAGTAGACATCCAGGACTTCCAAGAAAAGTTTTAAAGGAATGTAAGATTTTTATACTGGTAAGGTGATGATTAACCACAATCCATATGAGTTGAAATTAGTAGGAGAGATTCCTATGAAGGTGGATAAGATGCTGCCAGTTAACAAGTTTAAAAACTATATGCAAAATACATTTTATGGTCTACATAAGGTGCTCAGAAGTGATGGATTAGATATGTATTTGGAGGACCTTACCTTATATATTTGAACATCCAAGATCCATTCACTAATATTAAATATGATTATTTGAGGTAAATTATTGAGAAGATGCAAGAACAAATTGTTGCTGCCTAGAAGGGAGAATTTGGAAATTTTAAGTTCCATAACTACTCACCGTTGATGCATCCCACATTGTATAAAAATGTTGCCTACTTTAGTGTTGATTTTATTGATCAGACATCAGACCTAGATGGAGACGTTCCAATGCAATTGTGGACTCAGGTATGGGACAAACATTACCCTTATTCTTTTTCTAATTCATTCTTTAATAATTTTAGTTCTACTATCATAAGGATGTTAGGTGCCCTACCAGATAGGCTCCCTGAGTTTCTAAGTAGAATATTGAGGCCAACATGGTTAAAGGCTGATTCTAAATTATACCATAAATGGGGGGATGCATTTCTATTTCAAAATGTCTTAGTTATGAGAGTTGATGCATACCCACAACCCCCACATATACTACCAAAGTATATACCTCTTAGGTTGGGGATTATGGAGTTTTTATGGCAACTTATTATGATGGATAGGGAGTACTTAGGATCTAAATTGCATAAAGAGACATTTTTATGTACATGTTTCAAGCTAGGGATTTTACAATTTGAAAAGAGTCAGTTGACCAAATTCATGAGTACTTGAGGCACTACAATTTTTCCTCTACTCCATACATAATTAATGAACCTAAGAGTGTGGTGAGAAATGATCTAAAAGAAATAAGGAACTTCACTCTCCCTAATAACAAGGAGCTACCTTAGGAAGATATAATCATAAATAATCTTATTGAAAATGATGTAGAGGATAGGATGAGGAAGTTTGAAGACATACATAGTGTAGAGAAGGAGATGAAGAAAAAGGACCCAAGTTTTGAGGGTTTTTGCTAAGAGGTTGCCTATCCTTTTAGGCTAGAAAAAACACTTTAGAACTATTACTATATAATGTCACAACTACCACAAGATTTGGGAGAAGACAGGATTAATCTAGATTCCCTTGAGCTAGATGTGGAGTTGGAGGAAGAAGATGAGGATTAACTTGAAGTATTTTCTTGGGTGGAAAAAGGGATCAAAAGGAAAAAAAATTGTCCATATGCCTGAGAAGGTGAAAGAGAGGACATTGTAACTTATGCTTGGAAAGAGCCAATACTTTTCTGACATGATGAAAAGTTTTATACAAGAAAGAGTGAAGGCAACATATAGCTCCTTAATAGACCTATAAATTACTACAATGAGGTTGGATGATAGGATCATCCAAGTTGAGAAATTTTTAGAAGATGATGATTTCATCAAGTCTCTAGAGGTCAAGAGTTTCCCATATAAGTTTAAAAAAAGTGAATTGACTCTAATGTTGAAGCCTTGGGAGAGTGAGGAAAAGAAAAAAGAACTTACTGAAAAGCTTCTGGCTTATAACCCTAACAGTGAGAATATGACAGTCAGTGAGGCCAAATTCCTTGTGCAATGAAGTGACATGTTACTAGTGCCAGTATGGGGTTTGTGAACAAATTTTATGTTGGACCAAATCAGAAGACAAGCTAAGGTAGTGTCTTATGAATCCTTCAACGCACAAGGCCTATGAGGAGGCTTAGGTTTAAATATAGACAACAAGACATTAGCTATGTGGAGCTTTTCTCCTAAGATAAATGAGCCTAGGCTTATGGATGTCCAAGACATAGCCCAAGGAAGTACCATCATATGGACTTTGGACTCCACTACTAGAAGTGAGATTTCAAGTGCTTTGAAAACTTCTCCTTCATGAATGAGACCAAAGTAGAGCATATTAAAGATCAAATTGCTCAAACCTTTAAAAAGTACATGTATGCAAAAAAATTGTATGAGGAAGAACTAAAAAAGAGTAATGTATTCAAGCGAAGGGTGAAAGAGCTAGAAGAGAAGGTATAAGGTATGGAGAATGAAATTTCTACCCTAAAATAACAACTCAAGGAAATGGAGAAAAGAAGATATAAGATGATGGTTGATGAAAGAGAAGGAGCTATTGAAAAAATGCCTCCCTTGATAGAGGACACAACAGTTGGAACATAACAAGCTATTGTTGTAATGAAGACCAAGGCTCCTAGCCAAGATAACCAACTAAAGGTGGACACAGTAAAGGTTATGTTGAATCATAGGGTGGAAGTATTAAAAGGGGTATCCCAAAATGTCCATAGTATTTCTATATCCCTACAAAATGCAAAGCATACATGCAATGAATCCCTAACATGGTTAACCCCTATTTTCAATCAATGGGCCCCATATATTTAATTATTTGAGAAATTGAATATTTTGATGGCTAAGAAGCTAGAGATACTAGGGATCTTCGAAAAAAGAGAAGGATCTTTCTTGTTGCTTGACTCACGCAAACATGACTGTCAAACCTACCAAGGGTTAGAAGGAAGGTCCCCTGCCCTACAATTCTATGGACCCTACTATCTATAGTGTCTATACATAGTAGGGAGGAAGGCCTCCCCTATCCTATAAATTATAGGCTATGGCTCTATGGGGCAGATGCCAATTATGGTTTGGAATTAGTTAAAGAGTTTATTGTTTTTTTTCACGAGAAAAGTACAAGTGATATAGGGTAAAATAAAGAAAATGAGTGAAGGTGATGATATATTCACCCCTTCCATTGTTGATAGTGACAATAAGTTAAAATATTAGTAGGAGTGGTCAACATCTTTTAATAACATTTTCACATTGGAAAGTGTTGTAACAATATTTGTTGGAAATGTTGATGAAGTGGTATTCTATGAGTTGATTGATGCTCTGTTCAAAGTTGAATTTGGCTTGAACCAGTTTGTGGTTAAAGCAAGAGCCATTGCATATACCATGTGGAGAAAGTTTTTTGGTGACTTGGAGAATGTTAGAGGCACTTACTGGTCTACATAGAGGGAGATATATGTGTGGGAGGTAGTTGGAGAGATCAAGGCTCTATCCATGAAAAATAGTTAGAAAATAACTGATGAAGGGATTAATGACAAAATAGAGGAAGGACATGATCATAATAGGGTATCTTATCTTTTCCTGTACTTGATGTGGACATGCCTGCATTTTAAACAAAGACTATACTTGAATACTAGACATGTCAGCTACCACTTTTGAACTACTTCCCATATCTCTCAAGTGTAGAGAATGTTTGTAATTGTTTTTATCTTCTTTGTAACTTATTTTTGATGTCATTCTTTGACATGTGCTTTCCCAATCTATAGCTTGTTTCAATCCTTATTCTATAAAAGGATTTATAGGATTGGGAAGAAGGGTCCAAATTCTTATTCTATGATGAAATATATCATTTGAGTCAGTCCAAAATTTTGTGTTAAGTATTTGATGTATTTAGCTTATTTTTATATAAGTTTGAAATTAATGGAAGTATGGTTTAGTCTTATATCTTTGTCATAAATATCATATCATAATTCAAAAGCTGTGACATTTATACCTTTCTTATCTTGTACTCTATTCAAATTATAAAAAATTGTACTTACAACTTCTCTCCAATATTTTTGTGATATATTTTTCTCCATCATCAATGTTCTAGCACAATCCATGATTGATCTATTTCTTCTTTTAGCTATTCCATTTTGAGGGGGGGTCCTAGGTGCTGACATTTGTCTTTTGATTCCTCTATCATTGCAAAATATGTTGAACTCATTGGAAATAAATTCACCACCTCTGTCAAATCTCAAGCATTTCAGACTCGTTCCTATCTCCTTTTCAACTCTAGCCAAATACCACTTAAATAACTAAAAAGTGTCAGATTTTTCTTTAAGCAACATCATAGTCATCATTCTAGACTAGTCCTCAACAAATAGAATAAAATATTTGTCCCCACAATAGATTTGAACACCAATAGGCCCACATAAGTCAGTATGAAAAATATCATTAGATTAATATGCCTTGCTCTTGAAACTTGACTTTGCCATTTTTCCCAGTTGACATTGTTTACACATAGCATTATCAGGTTTCTTTAGTTTTGGCAAACCTCTTTCTCTTTCATCTTACTAATGCTAACCAAATTATCAAAATTTACATGACATGACATTTTGCACCATAACCAAATATCTTCATATTGTGTGAACATACATGTCTTATTAGATAAGTCTAGGTAGAGCAAGTTACCTCTTATTTGATCACCAGTTCTAATCAGTTTACCATCAACATCAAATATCATTTCTTTTGTGTGATGGAATTCAACTTTGTAACCTAATTTTTTTAGTTGTGAAACACTCAACATATTATAGTTAAGTCCTTCAACCCAATATACATTGTCACATTTGATCTTATTAGTTAGTTTATTGATCCTTTACCTTCCACAAGACATGGTACATCATTACCAAATTTAACACATCTACCCTTGTTTGATCCAATGTTTTCAAATTTACTTCTATCACCAGTCATGTGAGTAGAACAACCACTATCAATTGTCCATCTATCACTTCTGTTCACATTAAGAGATTAATGCAATTTTTCTCATCTTCTTCATAATCTTCTTTCATGGAAACATAGACTACTTTTTCATCATTACTTTTAGATTCAATATCAATTTCTTCTTCATCAATGTAACAAGATTTCTTACCTTTATCTTTGTAGTCCTTGTTTCTCTTATTGTCTTGGTAATCTCTTCTACCTTTGTACTTTCTTTTCTTTCTCTCAACCTTATCTTCTATATCAGGACATCTTGTAGCAATATGACCAACTTTGTTACATGAAAAATAGATTATAGGAAGTTTACCTTTGTATCTTTCTTTGCCCGTTGAAAGTCTTCTAGCCATTAGTGCTTCAAGTTCATCAAGTTCATCATCGGAAGTGTCACTATCACTTTTCACATGTTTTCCTTTTCATTTCTTGCTAAGAATAAATTGTGATTTCAAAGTAGATTCAATATTAGTAGGAGTGTAATTGTCAAAATTAGACTTCTAAAAAGTAGTAAGCCTACCAATCACAACTTCTAGAGTTATGGTTTTACCTATAGTACATCTTAGTTCTTGTATTTCAGAAACCCTAATAGCTTAAATAGGAAGTAGAGTCCTCAGTACCTTGCTTATTATTATTTCATCCTCAATCTTTCCAGTGGCACCTCTTATGGCATTTGCAACTTCTTTGATTTGTACACAATAATAAACTATATTCTCACCTTCTATCATTCTCATTACATCAAATTTTCCTCTCAAGCTTTTTGATTTGGGTCTCATGATACTATCATCTCCTCTATATATGGTCTTCAATTTATCCCACATTTACTTTGCATTCTTGCAATCTTTTATGTTATCAAACTCATCATAATTTAGAGCTGATGCAATATCCAACATTGCTTGATTGTGTTCTTTCTTTTCTTTTAGTTTTTGAGTGGTCAGAAGAACTATTGTTATCTCCACATATGAATTATCCATAAGCTCTAGTAAAACAACACCAATCCCATCTACATGCATCCTCATCATTTTTTGCCATGCAAGAAAATTCTCTTTGTTTAATTTTGACACCTCCTTTTTGTACATCTTGATCTTTATCTTTTAGTACCTTCAAAATTTTCTTTACAAGAACTAATGCTCTAATACCAATTGTTATAATGTTTAGAATAAATAAGAGGGGGAGGGGGGTGAAACAATTATCCAAGGTCCACATAAACCAATTTAAATAAATAAACACTTTCAGATCTTAACATTCAATAGCTCAGTCTCCATAGTCAATTTTCAGTAACATCAACTAGCAGTCCACTATCTTAAAATATAACATACTTGTATAAAGTAAAAATTAATTAGGAAAATACCATAAATAAAATCCACAAAATTTTGACATTAGGATTTTTGGAAACTCAATTTGGGAAAACCACCAGTAACATGGCATCGATTTTCACTCTTCTATAAGCTCTATTAGGAGCCAACCCTACTAAAGGTTACAAAACACACTATTAAATGTGACCTTGTTAAAGGATTTAATCATCCTATTAGGAGTGGCCTTGTTAGAGGACTTTAGAACATTGCATTAGAATGTCACCTTGATTAAAGGATTTTCACATAACCGTTAGGTCAACCTTAACTAAAGGATTTCAGATATTGATACAATGGTTAGAAGTAACAAAAGGTTTTGATTTGTCAAGTAAAACTCACTTTTTGAATTTAGATCTTAGTTTGGCTCATAAGTTGATCCACTAATAGACCTTCATTGTCATCTTAGTCTCTGATTCGCTTGGCAACCTTTTAAGCAATCACACTTCTCCTCTTCTCAACTTTTCTCGGCCTTTTGTTTAAGTTCACCAGTCAATAACATCAGTAACTACGCCAACCTTCAACAAACCTTGTTAAGGTTAGTCCTTGTGCCTCCTTAAATAGGTAGTTTTGATATTTTTTCACTTAAAACACCACCATAGATCTTAGGGTTACGATCAAATTCAACACATACAATGAATATGTCCACCTTCTTGTTCATCTTCTTCTTTTCTAGAAAATTCTTCATGAACGCTTACATAGAAATGAACAAACATAGGTTCCCTACATTTAAATGTTCTAGGTCATCCATCCTTAACTTAAACATGTTTTTTATATTCCAAGAGATCAACTCTGTTGGCTGGAAATTTTGATTTCTCCAAAATTGTTAAAATGTTGTTCCTTAGCCAATACTATGTTCTGACACTCAATCATCACTGGGTTACTTAGTTGCTACTAGATTTATTGTTCATCACATATATCGACACTTGGTCAATACTAATGCTTAGTCAACACTAATTCTACTCAACACATACTATGGCTCAGTTGATAGTCACATCACTTGGCTTATAGTTCAAGTTCTTTAATCTTCTACTTTGTTTCTTGGTCAAGCCTATGTATTTGGTCTATCTTTGATCACTTCTTCAAGGCTTTAGTATTACTATCTTTTCCACTTGCAACATGATTTTAATAATTAATTCACCTTTTCAAAGTCCAAATAATCAAGTATCCATTTGTAGTTCCTTCTTCACAACTCAACCTTTCCTCTAGATACTTTTTTTATGAACAACATCAAATCCTCTTCATCAATCAAATAGATATGATACTTAGATTAGATAGAAATATATCTCAACAATAAGGTTTGATATCAATGACAACATAAAAATTATTCCTATTGTAGTTTCCAACAATGATCTACCATGTGTTTCAGTTCCATTCATCATTGATAATGCAATGCTTTCCCAAGTATTAAGGCTCATGGTATTGTTACAAGTCTCAATTTTTATGTTGTGTGTATTTTTAGTGGTTAATGGGATTGTGGCACATGGTAGGGTGTTAACCTTTTGTGTAATCCATTCCCATATTTTATTCTACTATTTATTATGGGGAATGATGTCAATGATTTGAGTTGAAGTCTTTTTCTTTGTTGATAGGTGTTATGGGCCCATATTAGTACCATATTTCTCAAGGTTTTATGAAAAACATCTTTTTATGATCAAGGACTAGGTTTCTTTTGCATTTTCACTATGGGTTGTTGGAGGTCCTTGCAAAATAGTGAAGGTCAACAGATCAACTTTATAGGTGTGTGCAGGTGGGTTAAAACTTTGTGTTATTCCATTTTGAAAGCCTTCTGATAGTGATGGAATCTGATTAATTGCAACCACAACATATTTCTAGGGCCAATTCTTTAATGCAAATTTTTGGGCCTTTAATTTACAATGTCATTACACTCCATGCCTCTTTATGGTCTGAAGGGATTATCTTATGTCAAATTCATCCTTTTATTTGTTGCATGCAATCACTTTGGCTCTTTCCTATCACTTCTGAGAATCATGTTTCTTCAAAGATCATATTTTCTTTTGATATTCTTTTAATGCTCTCATCTATAATCTAACTCCACTATGGTTGGGGTTTGAACATCATGTTATATTTGAGTTGTTCCTGAACTCTTTAAAAGGCATTTCTTTTTAAATGTTTTGGGTTTTGCTCTATTTGTATTTTGCAATAGCTTTATTCTCTGCAATTGTAGTCCTTTTTCTTTCCATTAATAAAATTCCGTGTTTCTTACATTGTCTTACTATTCTATTGTCTAGTGCATTTTCATTTGCCTTGTTGTGAATGTTTCTTTTCTATTTTCCTAATTCATGTGTCATGTTTAACATGCTAGTAGTTGTTGTACAGTGAAAATCTATTTCCTTTTAGGATCTAATCAGTCTTTCTTAGAATATTTAGAATAAATGAGAGCGGGGGCGGGGGTGAATTAGTTATCCTCATGTCCAGATTTATAAAATCAACTTTTAATAACTCCAACAAACTTAATCATACTCATGAACACCACATCAAATAAAGTTGTTCATCACCATTCAACTTATTCATTCCATTTTAGCTCTCTGTTCAATATGAGCCAAATAGTAGAATAATATCACAGTTAAGACTAAAATTCAAACTTAAAAATACTAAGTAACATAAACACATAAAAAACATAGATACAAACTAGGTATGATATGATATTATACAACTCACTTTGTAAATTTAGATTCCCATTTAGCTCAATTTTTGTTCATTGACTGGACTCCATTTCTCTCAACAACTCATATCTGCTTGGCAACTCTTAAAGCAATCTCCCACATCACAAACTTTGCACTTCTCCTTTGCAAGTCTATTCTCCACTTGTCTTCACAAATGATAGTCCAAAAACCAACATATAACATCTCATACGACTCCTTAAATAGGTAGCTTAGATCTTTTTCTTCTTAAACATAACCGTAGATCTCAGGGTTATGATTAGATTCAACAGATTCAATGAATCTATCTATTTTTTGTTCTTCTTCTTCCTTCTTGAAATTTATAGAAGTTTCATCAAATATTATCCTTTGATTTCTTAACTAATTTTCTACATGCATTAAATAATCCAACTCATCAATCCTTATCTTCAAAACATTTTGATTATTTTGAGAATTCAACTATGTCAGTCACAATTCTTTCTCAAACCATTAATTTGGTCACACTCGATCATAACTATGTTTAGTTTTTCAGTCATCAATGGGTCACTAGGTCAACTATCTAGCTTGTTTTATACTATGCAACTCATTTATTTTTGTCACTCGACATGCTCTATTACTCAACATTCTCTATCACTCAATCATAAGATATTTGGCCAACATTATTATGCTTTGCAATGCTTAGGTTCCTTAATCTTCTACTTTAGATAATCATTTGCTTCACAAATCTTTTTCTTCTCAATTGATCTTTCTTCCTTTCTTATTGTAATGAATAGACAATCCATTATCTTGTCAAGTACCAAATTATCAAGTGCTCATTGTAATTCTATCATACTTTCACATCTCAACTCAACCTTTCACTATGCCATCTCATGATCTCTTCTTTTCAAATAATCTTCATCAATCAAATGATATGCCACTCTACACTATTAGTAAATATCTTACTAGTAAGGTTTGACATCAATGACAACATAAAAAATGTTCCACAATTGTAGTTATAGCAATCCCCCTCTTTGACATTGATAACAACACCTTAAAAAATGCAACATCTTCTAAATTACCATACAATCTAAAAAGTAACCAACACCTCAAGTGTTTCACTACTTAGCTCCTTTTGTGTTCAAATAGGTAGATCTTCATTAATATCCTTAGTTTCATTATGATCCTCATCCATCATCTCAAATTAGCTCCCTCTAAATATCAACTTCATGTTCTCACCATCTTGTGTATCACAATATACCTCTCATATATTTCTCATAGCTTTCTCTTATCAACTAGCTATGGTAATTACCACATCTATTCCCCCTTTGTTTGAATATCTTCTTATCTTTCTCTCCCTCTTTGACAATAATGCCACAAAAATTTTAGTCACCATATCAGGTTCATTGTTAGACATATATGTTTACATGCAAATATCAATTGTTTCTAATCTATATTATTACTTCAGCTATCATTAGGTAACAAATTTTGTTTCAACTCTTCTCACTACTTCTCATCACTTCAAACTGTTAGGCAAATCCTAAAGTGTGATCTTCTACATCAATATGTAAGATATTTTGACAACATTTGATGCAATACTACATCTCTTCTCAATTTGTTTAAGATAGGAGAATGACCCCTAACTTGCCTCTTAAGTACATGTGTGCTTCTTTAGGTAGTGCCTTAGTGAATGTGTCAACTATCTACTCCTTTGTGTTAACATATTCAAGCTTTGCTTCTTTACCTTGCACTAACTCTCTCAAGTAATGACACTTGATATCAATACGCTTTTCCTTTGTATGCATCACATGATTCTTTGAAATATTTATAACACTTTAATTTTCACAATAGATTACTATAGGCTCAATAATCTCTTCCTCTATACCTTTTAATAATTGTTTAATCCATACAATGTTTGAACAATTCACTGTTGCAACAATATACTTAGCTTCACCGATAAAGAAAAAAAAAAATAGTTAGCTTCTACTATGAATTGTGAAATTTAGTTATGATTCTTTCTTGTCCTTGAAATCAACCTCTTTTCTAGAAAGAAAGTGCCTTTACTAGTGCTTTTCCTATCATCAACATTACTAGCCAAATCAACATCTGTATATACTTTCATATCAAACTCGTCATTCTTATTATACCATAAGCCATAGTATTTTGTGCCTTTTAGATATCTCATTATTATTTTCACAACTGTAATGTGATTCTCCTTGGGATTACCAAAAATCTTATAACTATTCCAACTGCTAATACAATGTTAGGTTTTCTATGAACAACACATTGCGATTTTCCAATCATTGATCTATACAATATACCTCTACAAAATCATCATTCTTTGAAAGTTTATGTCTAATGGTCATAGGTGTTCCAACTGGTCTTGAAACTTCCATACCAAAATTTTTCAGTATCTCCTTGACATAGTTTGATTGTGTAATGTATATTCCTCCTTTCTTTTAGTAGACTTGTAAACCAACAAAGAGTTTAAACTCTCCAAACATTGACATCTCAAACTCTTCCTTGATTTCAATTTCAAAAGTTTTACACAAATATTGTCCTCAAAATATGATACCATCAACAAAAAATTCAGCTAAAAATTCCTTGTTCTTAGATTCACTCTTTAGGTACATATTACTATTGTCATTAGTTCTTGAAAAACCAATCTTTAGAAAATAAGTATGTAACCTTTCATAACATGCTCCAAGAGCTTGTTTTAGACCATACAAATCTTTGTGCAACTTACATACCATATTCTTCTTGTTGGGCTCAAAAAATCCCTTAGGTTGTTCAATGCAGACTTCTTCTTCTAGTATCCCATTCAGAAATGCACACTTCACATCAATTTGATAAACTTTGAAACCTTTTGTAAGTAGCATATGTGATGTAGAGCTCTCCCTCATGTAGGAAACTAGGTTTTGGTGTGGCCTTATGGATTCTTCAATACCCCAAAATGGGACCAAGAGAGGGCTTTACACCTTTGAAATGAACTTGCACAAAACATGATCTAGGCACACAAAAGAGTACAACTAGATCTCTAGCAAAATATCACCAAATAATAGGGCCTTTCTTGGAACATGATCCTATGTATTAAAAGGGGAATGGAAAGGTTCTTGAACAACTAACAAACTCAACTTGATGGGTTAGAATAGTCTAACTTATGCCCAATAGGCCAACTAGCAAAACTGGCTTTTAGGTCTAGGAGCCCCAATTAGCCCTACCAAAGAGGAAATGAGAGATTGGTTTGAAAATACTCCAAAAGACTTGGAAGAAAAATTTGATACCCATACACAAGATATTTTAGACTCCAAGGTTTCATACTCCCAAATGATCAAATGACCACCAAACCGAAAATGCACCATTTTTCTCTATTAGGCCTAATTGATTGAGTTTGTGAAGGAAGTACAAATTGGACTATTGATCAGGCTTAACCACCAATTGAGAAAATAGGAGGGATCTGACTGGTCAACACTAGGGCAAAAAAAAAAAAGAATTAATGGTTTACGATGACATTTGGCTAGTCTATACATGTCAATCCGAGGGTGTAAGCTTGTGAAAGGCGTTCGAGCAATATGCAATCAAGGGATGATAGTTGTGAGATGAGGGTTTAGGAATGCATCTACAACACATGAAATTGAATCTATGAGAAACCAAGTAAATCCCAATGACAAGAATAGAAATAACTCAACAAAAATAATCTGTGATAAAATGGCTACAACTCACAAAAACAAAAATATTAAGTAATAAAATAAAATAAAATAGATATTATTACACAATCAAGCATGAATATTGAATATATAGACTAATACATTATGATTAAATACATACTATAGAATGCTAAACTAATCAAAGTAAAAAAAATAAAAATTAAACACACTCCATAAGATAAAGAACCACCAGGTGACTTCAGAGTGGGCCCACTTCTTAGCTTCCTAGTGATGAAGACACAAATTGATTTTACAGCTTCTTAACCATGCATGTGAATATGGAATTTATGATTTGGAATAATAACAATCTCTGTTCAATGTTGTGCATTTTGTAGAACTGTGTATATATATCCCTACTTCTATCTCCTATTGCTTATATAGATGTAACTTATAACAACTTAGACCAGAATAGACATAATAAAAACCAAACAATACCAAACGTACAAGCTTATTTACAGGTTGTAGGCAGTTGCAACAGAGAGTAGGAAATGACAATTTTGGTTCCTGCCATGTATGAAGTCCTCCATCTTGTTTTAATCACCATACAAATAATACCAAAAATTAGATATGTGCCAAGAATAGTCAATGATTTTTTATCATTCTAGCAAGAAGTGTTGTCTTTATCCAATATGATTCTGAAATGAGTTAGAAGAATCTAACCACGTGAGACTATGAAACTTATTCATTTCTCATTTGTGTTATTAACATCAATAGTAAATGATCTATGTTTGGATATTAATTTCTGTCCTCACACATATTAGTCCACTTGATGTCCTCTTGATGTGTGAAATCTATTGTGGACATGAAAATGTCTATTTTCTAGCTGCATCACAGGTTTCCAACAAATTGTATTTTTCTTGAGCCATTATTTTGAGCCAACATTTTAAAATGGTTTGGAAATGCTTCCATTTCATCTCCTTAGTAGCATACCAAGTTAGATACCTGTAGCATAGGTTTTATTAGCATCCACACATGCGTGATATAGATCATGTGCATATAGTATGTAGTGGTTGATATCATTCCAAGATTTGGAGAGAATATGCATCAAGTATTGAAGTTCATAATAGAAATAAAAACAAGTAGCTGGAAAATACATTCTCCACTAGGCTTCCATATCCTCTCCACATGATCCTGTAGAGTGAATGATATCTACATAAAATAAATCTATATGCCAATAAGCAATACATTTCAAAGTGGATAGAACTTTATATTGGTGAAATAGCTATAGGAAGATGCATAGCGGGTGATAGGAAGAACATGTGAAATAGATGATAGGAAGATAAGTTCCACAACCAATATGTCAAAATAATAAAGATTAGTAAAAAGAAACCAATAATGATTTTTTCATATTTTAATCCCCAAAAAATATTAAATACTATTTATTTATATTAAACCATATGCAACATAAAAATGGTAATAATGAGGTGGGATGGAATGGAAATGGAATAAGAAAGTGAGTAGGAAAGTGCATGAAATGGATTTAAATATGGAATTAAATAGGTTATAATTGGATCTCATTAGGATCTATTAGAGATAATATTCCACCATTAGAAATGTTTTATCCATCCCTTAAGTGCCCCTAACACTTTAATACTTGTTGTCCTAAACCAAATAAATAGAGATGTTTGGCCTAGGGTTGGGTTACAAAATTAGGAAACTTGTTCCTCATTTCCCATTCTTCTAAGATCTTATACTAAACCTTCTTAACTTTCATTTTCCTAAGTGGCATAAAATTCCCATGGTGGTAAAGCAAGTAAGGGCATTTTTGCCAAAAGTTGTCGATGAAACAAGGGTTTTGGTGCACCTGAGGAAGAACGTGGAATATCTTTTGATGTTGATCACTTCAATCCTTCAAACCAATTTCATTCTTCTCCTATAACATTCAAGATTAATATTCAAACAATCATTTTCTTTTGCCAATCCATACCAGCCCATACACTCACTTGTTGCAACCAATTACAAGGAAAAATTGGAGATTTTATTGATTTCAAATTGCAAAAGTATATATTTTGTCTTCCACCCACATGAAAGGGCTATTGGAAGAATTACCCAAATAAACCAAACTAATTTTCAAAGGTTTTGACTGTTGGGGAGCAATTGTGCAAAAGTTGTCAAGCAACTTTTGTTGTAAAGTGCAATTTTTTTCAATTTTTGCAAAATGCGCACTATGACCACACTAGGACCTTCCTCTAGTGCCCTAGGGGCCTAAAACATGTTAGGAAGCCTAGAAAAATACCTAACCTATCCTAAGACTCATATGTACCCAAATGACCATAGTCAAAATCAATGGTTTATAGAACACCAATGGTGACTAGGCCTTATAAGTAGGTTTATTTTAAACTAGAAAACTACTTCTACTTATTACAAATGAATCTTAGGCACGAATGCCCTTGAGTGGAACTGGTGAAAAGTTTGGTGTAGTGGATTCTCTGGAGAGTGGAGGAATAGGCACTCCTGCACCATACTCCCTTGTTTTAAAAACTCAAGTCCCACTTGAGGATAGTTGCTGAACAGAAGTGCCATGCTTCGCAATGCATTCTTCACTCATCTATGTAGCATCTATATTAGGAAGATTCTTCCATTTGACAAGGTAGTCTGCATAGGTCTTCTTTCTTATTTTCTTGACCACCTTGGAATCCAAAATATTCTCCAACTATAGTGGTTGGCTAGGTGGTAAGTATTTGATCCATTCTACCTGTACACCATCAATATCCTGCATTACATCATTAGTTCCTACATCACCTTTGAAAGGGGTGAGATCACAAACATTGAAAATAGGAGAAATTGAAATGGTTGCAGGCAATGAGATTTTATATGCATTTTCCCCAAATTTATGCAATATTTGATAGGGTCCAATCTTCCTCATCTACAACTTGGTATGTCCCCTGAGTAGCCTTTCTTTGTTCAGATATGCCCACACTTGATCTCCTTCTTTGAAAACAACATGTCTTTTCTTCTTGTCTTCTTGTTCTTTATACCTTGTAGTATTCTAATTTAGAGTGTGTATGACTTGATCATGAATCTGCTTGATCCATGCTAAGAATTCTTCACCTTGTGGATTGACTTTGAAGTCATTAGGTAAATCTCTCAACTCCATGACTCCTCTTGGATGAAGTCCATTGTTTACTTGGAATGGTGTCTTCCTTGTTGACCTGTTTAATAAATCATTAAAGGAAAATTCTACTTGAGGGAGGATAACCTCCCATGTTTGTCCATGTTGTTTGGTTAGACACCTTAGAAGGTGCCGAAAGATGTGTTTACTACTCCATTTTTACTATCTATTGGTCAATGGAAGGAAAAACTAAAACGTAGGTTTGTGTCCAAGTTTTTCCATAGGGTCCTCCAATTCTCTATCTGAGATAATGAATGTTGGTAATCCATGAATCTTGACCACTTCCTTGAAAAATAGGTTAGAAATATGTGAAGCATCATTAGAGCTTTTGCATGGAACAAAATGAGCCATTTTACTAAATTTGTTCACAATAAAAAAAATTCTATCCAAACCTTATCTAGTTCTTTGGAGACCTAAGACAAAATCCATACTCACACTGTCCCATGGCTTTGTTGGGATTGGAAAGGGCTTGTAAAGGCCTTGGTTTATTCTGACTCCCTTGGCTCTTTGGTAAATGGTGCAACTTTCAACAAACTTTCTGACATTAGTAGGTAGTTTTGACCAATGGTAGTTTCTCCTTAAGAGTTCTAGAGTCTTTTCAATCCAAAAGTGACCTCCTAATGCACCACAATGCTTCTCTTTGGTCAAATTTTCTCTCATGGAGCATCTTGAAATGAAAAGTTGTCCTCCTCTAAATAAGAGACTATTTTGTAATAAACATTTAGAATATATATTAGTATAAGCATCATATAAAGTAGAGAAAACCTTATGGATGTCACCAAAATCTGGATCATCCTTGTATAGGTGTTTGAGGGCATCAATTCCCATGCTTTGCACTTGTACTTCTTCAACCAAAGTGATTCTCCTGCTTAGAGAATTAGCTACCTTGTTTGTAGTTCATTTCTTGTGCTTGATAGAGAATGTGAAGGCTTGGAGTTTCTCAACCCATTTCATATGTCTACAACTCAACTTATCTTTGCTTTTCCAAAAGCTTAGAGTATGATTGTTTATATAGATAATGAATGATGTAGTGCAAGGTAGGAGAATCCCTAAAGGAGATGTCCTAGCCCCTAAAAAATAACCACACATTAGAAACACAATATTAATGCAAGATCTGATACCAATTCACAACACTTTATTCATACAATAATTTTTTACATGCAATGTGTCAGGTTGTAAGGCCTTTTTGGTTATGGCCAAAATACAAAAGCAATTACAATAATAGTTTTGCAAGATCCCTCAAGATCCGATCCAAATACTAGCTAGTCTAGATCTACACTCTGGTAGAAACCTCTAAAAAAGATCTAATCAGGTGCTTGCAATCCCACCAAATAATCTCCTTGTTTCCCAAGCCTCAGTTACTATCCCTTCTCAAACTTTACCCAATATCTAGGTGTAAATTGCCTCACATTCGGTGCTCTATCCACACACTTAAGAAAACTTTTCTCTCTTAGCTACTCCATCTTCTCTATGCTAGATCCCACACTCTCTATGACTCACTCCATGAATGAATGCTTAAAAGACTCCACATGACCCCCTACTTATACCCAACTAAGCCACAAGTCAGCCTAGCCCATTACAAATTAAAATAAACCCTTACATTAAACATATGCATAATCCACACACTTAAGAAAACTTTTCTCTCTTAGCTACTCCATCTTTTCCATGCTAGATCCCACACTCTCTATGGATCACTCCATGAATGAATGCTTAAAAGACTCCACAAGACCCCCTACTTATACCCAACTAAGCCACAAGTTGGCCTAGCCCATTATAAATTAAAATAAACCCTTACATTAAACATATGCATAAGCCACAAGTCAGCCTAGCAATTTACATTAAATAAACCCTCACACTAGATAAACCCTCAAACCACAAGTTACATTTAATAATGCCACCTATTAGATGCCTTTTCCCCTCTTTTCTCCATTTTATTTATTGAATTCTTCTAATTTTTTTCACTTTCTCTCTCCTCCACTTTTTTTTAAATTTAAAAATTATAACCCCAAGATGCTCCTACATCAGACTCCCCACATAGATAGAAAACTGAAAAAACAAGTCATTTATCCTCAGAAAAGTATACCGGTTCTTCACAATCATGTTATTCAACTACTGGTAGTCAATGCATAAAAGTAATGATCCATCTTTCTTCTTCACAAAGATGACCGATGCACTCTAGGGGATACACTATGATGAATATGGCCCTTGGCCAACAATTCCTCCAACTGTAATCTGAGCTCACTCAACTCCTGAGTAGTCATGTAGTAAGGAGCTCATAAAATTGACTCTACTCTTGGTATGAGATCAATCCAAAAATCAATGTGATGCTATAGTGGCATACCTAGTATCTCATTAGAAAATACATCTACATACATATGAAGGAGTTGGTGATCATCAAGTATCACCATACGACTCTTAGCCTTCTCAAGATCACTAATTGAGACTACAAACATATGACATCCCTTCTATACACTCCACTTTAGTTGGTTAGCTAAGATCATCCAAAGTGAGACTGGTCTCTGGACCCCTAAAAGCTCTACCTGCCCACTCGTATCATCAACATAATGCACTGACTTACAACAACAATATATATTCACTTGATGGGCAACTAACCAATCCATGCCCAACACAATGTCATATGATCCTAGAGGTAGGATGACAAGATCCACTATGGTGGTGAAGGTACCCAAGTCCAAAACACATCCATTGACCATGGATTCCACAACCACTTTGGATCATGTGGCTAACTCAACTTGCCACCTATCAACCTAATGTGCTGCCACTAGCCCACATCATTGAATAAGAGATGGTGAAATAAAAGAATCTAAAGCACCTGAGTTAAATAATACTGAAGATGAAATACCATGGAACATACCTATAGCCTCAACTATAGTACCCTGGTGCTCAACTTGACAATTATCAATTTTCACAAAGACTTGATGGCTTCTACTAACATCTCCCATAGTAGGCTTTGACCTGGCTGCACCTCTACTAGGTCCTGAAGATGTCTTAATAGGAAATTTTTCTAATTTATGGCCATGCTGGCCACATGAATAACATTCTCTTGTAAAGATGGAACCAAGTCCACGTCCACCCTGAGCAACACTAGAATATGGTGCACTTCCCTTGCTAGAGTATTGCTGACTACTCTAAGAAGGGTGATCCTATCAAGACTTCTAGACATGGCTTTGGTCATCCCCTGTCTTCATTGAGGCATCTAAATTTTTTCCACCCTTAGTCCAATACTCTCATTGATTTTTACAACGATTACTACATGAGAGGGTGCTGAATGGGTTTGGCCCTTTCTTGAGGACTGTGGAACCTATGCATCCTACCCTAAAATCTATTCATTATGGTCTTGAGAACCTAGTTTTCCACTAAACCCCTTAGCCACATTGCTCTCCATAATCCTTATTTTCTTAGTAGTAAAGGAAAGTGTCCTAGGTTGATGCATTCAAATATATTCAATGATGGAGTCTTTAAGACCCTAGATGAAATATTGAGTAAGGAATATCTCATCATGGTTATAGCATGAGTACTACTTGAGCTCAAAGAATATGATCTCATACTAATCCATTGATATGTTCCCTTGTTTAATCTCATGGAACTCATTAGCACGAGCCTCCCTAAACTAAGGAGATAGGAAACTCTCTCTGAATCTCTCCTCAAAGATCTCCTAGGTGAGGTCATGCTATACTGATCTAGAGCTTTTGTCCCTCAATGTTCCACCAAATGGATGTGTGGTCTCTCAACTACGTGAAAGCACAATGGGATCTCAACTTGGTTGCATACAGATACATGGAAATGGAACGTTCCATATCCAATAACCAAGTTTCAGCCCTGAGGCCACCTCCTTTACCATCATAATATGATGGTTTAGACTATTGAAGGGATTTCATAATGTCCAAATGGATGGAATCCTCACTATTGCTATCTCAACCTCTCTGATGGTGCTCTCTACCACCAAGTGGTGTACAAGAACATTCACGCTCATGCTCCTCTTCCTCTCTATGATCTGACATATGGGAATCTCCAAGGTGAGATCCCTCTTCATGACCATGGTCATGTTGGTGCTCCTCTACACAAGGTCCCAACCAAGTGATTAACTCTTGTAGCAAAGACATCAATACCCCAATGAAACCTTTATCATTGTTACCCTATTCTACCCCACCAACCTGACGCTCCTCCTATTGGTGTTCTTCTTCATTAATAATTCATTGATTATTACCCCAATCACTAGGTCTACATGCAAGAAGCATCACTAAGGAATCAACAAGATAAGGGTCAGGACCATAAGTGACAATCATAAGAGTCATAAGAATAAACCATAACAAGCTATCAAAATAATAAAACATAACAACAACATAGTGGAAGAATAACACAAAGATCCCATTGTTGCAACATGGGCTCTGATACCAGATGTAATGTCCCACCTGAAGATCCTTAGAAAAAGGATAAATAAAAGCCAATATTTTTTAAAAAAAAGTATGGATGCACATGAAAATCAACATACAAGGATCATAAAGATCACAATGGAATACTAAACTAACATTGTACAACCAAAAAATCTCCAAGCACCACTACTAACCAAAACAACAAAGCTACGGAGGTCACAAATGCATTAGAATCTGAAACTTCCTAGATTTGAAAGGTCAAACACAAGGGTTCAATAACTTTGTAGAGGGCATCCAAATCACCTCTCAAAACCTTTCAGTCAAGTCAAAAAGTTCCTATTGGTCACACGAGCAAGTTTTCTCTCAAACCCAGGTGATACTTCCATACAACCTAAGTGATCCTTCAGTAGTACCATACAATATTTCTCACATTTCCATGTGATACTTTCAAGGTTTGGGCAATAGAGTTACTATGTTCATGTGATACTCTTCTAGTATTGTACCACATAACTCCAAAGGGTGTGTAATACTTTCCAGTATCATACGATGGAATTCCTTTGGACATGTGATACTTTCCAATATCATACAAAAAATATCCTTTGGGTGTGTGATACTTTCTAGTATCACCCAATGTTGAAGTGTTGTCACCTAGGAATGCAAGGAAACATTCTGACAAACAAACAAAGGAATAGAAAATAGAGTAAGAACCTCCACACCGGGGAGTACCAGATCCACAATTTGAGGCTTGGACACTTGAATACAAGAATAACATGATGGAAACACAACTAACTATATAAACCATAACAATAAATGAAAAACATGTGGAAAGAAAAATTACAATGTACATAAACAAATAAACTTGTGCGTGGTTCCTGTTAACCATTTTAGCCCCCTTCCTAAAATTCTAATGTTTCCACCTTCATTAAGGTTTAGGGTAATAGTCATGTTCCAAGTCCTTTAATTTATTCATTAATTACCATGTAGGCATATTAGGGATACATAAAAATTTGACTATTCCTTTATATCCCTAAGTCTTTTAATCTCTTTGCATCATCTAAGAGATTGTAAGTTGCGATGATGTGATCCCTCCTTCACCGCCCTATGACTCTAGTTCATGACTTAACCATTAAATGGGTCATGAAAGTGTGACATGGTCAAATTCATAGTCAATGCAACCTTACAGCTATTAGAATAGCATTCAAATTCAAGTTGCAAAATGGAAAAAACCTTTTATTGCTTTATCGCATGATTAAGTGATTGAACCAAGGTTAAGACTGCAAAGTTGCATAGGCCATTGTTTGCACTATCACCTAGTTCATCATTGAGTTAGTGATTTAAGTCATGAAGGTGTGCCACTAGTTATTCTAGTGGTCATCACAAAGTTGCAACAGTTAGTGGAAAGAAACAATGGGGAGTTGTGATGAGGTGATCAATTATTTAGGGTTATTTTTGCAAGCTCGTAGGGTTTGATCTACAGTTATGGAAAATGCTTGCAAAGTTGTATGGGGCATCAAATAGTCAAAGGAATATTGTCTTCACACTATCACAAGAGTCTAGACTACAGTCAAATCTTAAGTCACGATGGTGTGAATGGTTATGCTAACAGTTAGGATTCATGGGGTTGCAACATCGCATGAAGTCAAAGGTAACCCAAAGTTAAGCCTGCAAAGTTGCGAAATGCTTTGTTCACTCATTCGTAGTGTTAAGGCCAAAGTTAATATAACAAGTCATGAAGCTATGAAATGGTGATGGTGGTAAGTCTAAACCATGTTCACAGGGTCACAACGGTTAGAGGGCTAAAGTGATAAAGAGCTGCAAATAAGTGATAAGGTGTAATATGAGAAGGTCATAGTTTTGCAATGCTATGCAGTTAATAAAGTTTCCAAGTTGTGAAGCTGTAAATAGGTGCAAATGCAAGTCAATAGGATGGCTAGAATGCTGAGTGAGGTGGTAGAATTTTTACAAGGTATGAGGCCACATGGTGGATTTAATGGTTGAGTTTAGTTGACTTGCTAATATGGTTGATTTGACACATCATGAATACAATCCATGCAATAGTTGGAGAGATTAACGAAAAATAATTTTTTTTCCTGCAACCATATTTTGATGTCCTCAACATCATTGCACTACATGCTTCTTAAATGCATATCATGATCTATTATTCTTTGAATTGATCTCTTGCGACTGAGTGCACTCTTTTTCTTACTCATTCTGTCATTTATTTGAGCAATTACACTTCATGATCAGATTTTCTTTATGATTCTTAGTTATTTCTCTCATCTATAATCTAATCTCAGGGTCATGCAAATTTAAACTCAAGGTTGTATTTGGGTTATGTCTACACCCTATAAGGGCAAGTTTTGTTCTTGTTCAAAAGATCTCTCATTTTTTGATCTTTTGTGATATTATGTGTAAATGTTCTTGCCTCTTATTTGATAGAAATCACTACTATCATATCCATTCTTAACCAGTTGAATTTGTGGCATCTAGTTATACCTCATTTTTCTTGATGTATTTTGGCAATTGCAATACCATATCATCCTATTTATTTCAGTTAACTAATCTGTCAAAGTGGATCTTTTGTATTCCTTGTATGGTTACATTATCTTCTTGAATTTTTATATGGTATTAAAATTGAAGGAATATATACAATAGTATGTCTTGTGAGGCATATTGGATTCTAGTGCAGTTATCAAGAAGAAGTAGATCAACACACTATTTGGTGTATCACCCCTTCTAGGTTAGGATAAGTAGTTTTATTTTCATGCATTTCCTTCACCCTTTTCCTCTCAAGAAGTAGTTAGGTGTACCCTAATAATAAGGAAGCCGACCTTCTCTAGATTCAATCTCTAATTGCAAAGTTCCACACTTTTTAGATTGTTTCCATGTTACATGAGGTAACTTGAGGGTTATACCTTAAGCAAGGGTGCACACTTTTGTGTCAACTTTTGGCACACATGGTGGGACTAATATTGAAGCATTTCTTAAGTCTACTAGTTCACTGGTGTGAAAGAAAAGAACTTCAACTTATGCTAAGGAGATAGTGCTACTCTTAGCATTCCAGGCCTTTAAGAGGCTCACATTCAAGCACTTGGCAACTCTATCTCTACATCTTGCTTTCTAAACTAGAGTTACTGTGATTCATGCCCAAGGCTCAAACAAGGGCATCTTCTAGAGGCACTTTTCAATATACTAAACTTTCATTTTCAAATCCTAGAAGAAAAAGAAGTAGACTTTCTCTATCACTAGTTAGGAGTTCAAAAGTAACACATACACCTATCAGATCTATTTCTACTCCTTTGGTTGATAGGTCATAACCTAGGGTATCATATTTCCATTTGAATAGACCTCTATTCCACATGGCCCTCCCTAGAAATCAGGGTTTTGCCACCTTCAATGGTGGGAGTCCTCTTATTTCAGCCCAAAGACATGATATTCTAGTAGCTTCTATGAAAAGTCCAGCAAATTTTATTGGTAAAACTTCTATTTCCCCAATAGAACATATTCAAGAAGTTTAAAATATCTACAATGTACATGGTATTACAGAGGATGATGTTTCTGTTAGACTCTTAGCCTCATCATTAAAGGGAAAAGACTTAAAATGGTATAGAGGATTGCCACATAATTCTATCAATAAATAGGATGAGCAAGGAGAAAGATTATGTAAACATTTTGAAGATAAGAGTGGTCATCTATCACTTTTAGAATGACTAACTACAATTAAAAGAACACCTCATGATTTTATGACAGATTTTAATTATAGATTCCAAAAAACATGGGATAGGATCCCTATTGTAGTGAAGCCTACTCTTGGTAATGCTTTCTTGCATTACCTTAGAAATTTTAATAGTGATATTGCTACCACACTGCAAACCATGGGAGGGGACACTTTTCCAATTGCTTATGAAATATCTATAAAGGTAGAGAACACTCTGATTCAAGGAGCGAAGCTAGCTCCAAGGCCCCCAATGCCACCATTTCCTAACATGCCTACACACCAACCTGCAATGGCTCTCATCCCAACTACAACTAAATGTCAACCTCTTGTTGCTGCCCCTTCAATTTCCACATCTTCGAATGAGATAGATGAAATTAAGACCATGATGCAAGCTATGATGCAAAAAATGGATAAAATCAAGGATCATAACTCTGATATAGATAAAATATTTTAGGATCAAAATGTAGTGATGCAAAAATTAAACAATGAATTGGTGACTCTAAAGAGACAACAAGCTCAAGGTTGCAGGCATTTTCAAACCAACTATCAAAATCCTCCATTCAATAGGAAACCAAACTATGGTAAAGGCCCATTTAACCAAAATAGACTTATGGGTAGTGCTGCCCCTGTAAATTCAAATGCAAATTGAGAAAGGATGATAGTTGCTCAAAATAACCTGTCTCAAGGACAAGAATATTGTTCAATTTGTAACTTTTTATATGAGTAATGTATCTACCATAGAGTAGAACCTTCTCAAGCCTTCACTACACTTGAGATAAAAAAATAGGGCATCAATATTATGCTAATTAGCCCACTATTGGTTTTCAATCCCAACAACAAGGGGACTGCACTATCATGAATTATCAGCGTGAGGATTACTTCCATGTAAATCATGGTGGTAATGATGGAATAGATCACAACACTAGAAGCAAAAGGAGATATTTAGAGGAAGCTCCATCCTCTTCATCAAGTTAGGTTGCAACCTTGAAGATTGTTCCACAAGCCACAAGTGCAAATGTATGACAAAATGTTGCTGCTCCATTGTAAAATCAGAATAACAAGAAGACTAAAGAGTCACATGTTTCTCCCATTCATATACCGAACCCTATAGTCACCAAGGTCCCAACCAAATAATCATACACTCCTCTCAACATTGTAGATCAAATGAAGAGGACTAATATCAGTGTTCCTATGTGGGATCTCCTTGCAATGCCATCTCAATTGGAATTGCTGCAACAAGAATTAATGACTATCAAGGTACATGATAGACCAGCCACCATGGAAGGAGAAACAAGCTTTGTACAACATACAAGGGAAGAAGAAACAAGTAATAAGAGTAAGCTTTCTCCCTTTTATCTCTCTTTGATTATAGGAGACAAGTTAGTTCACAATTGCATGGTAGACTCGAGAGCTAGCAACTAAGTTATGACAAAGTGTGTGGCTAATGGTCTTGGAATTTAGTATGAACCAATGGATAAGGGGGTTCTCTAGTTGGATGGTAGCTCTGTCACAAAAGTTAGAGTATTTAAAAATATGAAGATGACATTACATGCATGTCATGGCTATACTATCACACAAGACATATCAGTTGTTGAGCTTCCTCCACATTTTTCCATTTTCTTGTCTAGGGACTTTAATGCACAAAATTGGTGGTTATATTGTGTCTAACTAGTCCTACATGTTTTTTAGAACAATATATGAACAAAGGCTTCCATAAAGTTTGAGCCATTGGCCCTTAATCACATAGAGACTTATACTCCTAGCCCCACAAATATGGATTGCACAATTCGGGAAGAAGATGAGGAATGCATAACTCATGAACATGTTACACTCTTAATAGAGATTACTAACTATCTTTTATATGAATGGTGTAATGCTTTTGAAACTGACTCAATACAAGAATTTGAGGAGACATGTCTTGTGACTTATTGTATATTTGAGGAGGGTTCTCCTATTCCCAATATCATGAAATAAAAAGAAGATACATGTGGAGTGTGGAATATGTTCTTTTATGGCTCAAGGAACAAAAATGGTTTAGGTGCTGGTGTAATGCTTATTTCCCCTAATTTGGAAAAATATTACTTTTCACATATACTCCAATTCAGCTTCACTAATAATATGGCTGAGTATGAAGCCCTGATCCAAGGTCTCCAACTTGCACAAAGGAGAGGTATTAAGCTCTTGAAATTATTTGGGGACAACAAGTTGGTTATAAATCAGATTCAAAATTAGAATGTCACAAAGAACAACCTTCTCAAGTCATACAAACATAGAGTTTGGGATCTACTTGAAGGCTTCCAAGCATTCAACATTTAGAGTATTCCTAGGAATAAAAACAAACATGATGATAGGCTTGCAATAATTGGTGCTCATCATGACATGCTAGAACATGTTGTTGATGTAAAGGAACAACATATCAAACTTTTTGTAAGGCTTTTTGTCCTAGATAATTGCACAAATTGGAAAGTATTTGATTCTGATTTATAAATTGTTAATTTCTTCCAAAATGAAGCAGAATTATTTGCTAAAAATCGGTCCAAGCCGCAAAGTCAGTATGGGGATCAAATTTTGAATCTTAATTTCAATAAATTTCTTAAAGGTCTAGTCATTTTAGAAGGCATAGTCCACTCTGATGATCAAGCAAGAAGCAAGGGTTCAAACTTTCCTGCAAGGAGGGATGACTACATGCTTGTCACCATTGTTGATTGAAGGACTCTTAACTTAGGAAAGGTATGCAATGAGATTGAACAATAAGTTTTCATTAATTTATGTCAAGAATTTAGTGATGTTATTTCTTGGACATATGAAGACTTAAAGGGTTTTTATCCAAGCTTATTATAGTATACTATAGATTTAAACCATGATGTAAAGCCTGTTAGAAAAAAGAAGAGGCCAGTTAATCCTAGGATTAAACCATTAATGAGAAAATAACTATCTAAGCTTATAGAGGTTAATATCATTTTACCTATCAAGCACTCCTCATGGGTAGCCAATATTTTTCCTATTAGAAAGAAGAATGGAGAAATCAGGTTATGTGTAGATTTTAGGGACCTCAATAAGGCTTCTCTTGAGGATCACCATCCCCTTCCCTCTATGGAAAAAAATCTATCCAAGGTTAGTGGTTCAAAGATATTTTCTTTCTTAGATGGTTTTTTAGGTTATAATCAAGTGTTAGTCCAAGAGTTAGATTGTTACAAGACAAACTTCACTACCAAATGGGGTACTTATGCCTATTGTAAAATTGTAATTGGACTAACCAATGCAGGTGCTACATTTCAAAAGACAATGGAGATGGCCTTCAAGGGTGTGCTATAAAGTTTTGTGTTGGTACATCTTGATGATATAACTATGTTTTCAAAACATGCAATAGATCACTTTGATCATTTGGGGTAGGTATTCATCAGATGTAGAGAATATGGTATGTCTCTAAATCCAAAAAAGTGTGTGTTTGCTACTGATCAAGGAAAGCTCCTAAGACACATTGTATCAAGATATGAACTAGCAATAGATCCAAAAAAGATAGAAGCAATTTTCTATCTCCCACTTCCTAGCCATAAGAAAGGATTACATAGCTTTCTTGGTAGAATCAACTTCATGAGAAGGTTCATCCCTGATGTGGCTTCCATGGTGAAACCCCTCACAACCATGTCAAGGAAGAACATGATGTTCACTTGGACCAAGGAAGGGAAAGCTAGTTTTGAGGAGATCAAGAAATCAATTGCATTAGCTCCCACTCTTGTCAACCCCAATTTTGGTAGAGATTTCATCCTTTACTCTCTTGAAAGAGAGTCAAGTATATCAACCATTCTAACACAACTAAATGAGAGAATTTGGAGCAGGCCATTGCTTTCTTTAGTGGAGGGCTTAAAGATTATGAGAGAAGATAAAGCTATGTAGAGAAGAAATTTCTTACGTTTATAAGGTCTCTCAAAAAGTTCAGACATCTTCTATCTCATAACAAGGTCCAACTTTTGGTCCCACATGCAAGTGTAAAGGAGTTCCTCCTGAACAAGGATATTAATGAAATGAGAATGGGATGGATTACCAAGGTCATAGAGTATGACATTGATATTAACGTTACCAAGCTGGTGAGAGGCAAAGGATTGTGTGAGAAAATGACCTCATTTTTTAAGACACCTAAAGAGACTACCCTCTTAATACAAGGTGAGCAACTAGTAGAGAATGAAAATAAGAATGATTGGTTGCACGACATGACTACTGTCCTGATAGAAGGAAGATATCCCCAAGGTCTAGACAAAACCAATCAAAAAAAATTCAGATTACAATCTATGCCTTAAGTCTTGGTGGATAGAATATTGTTTAGAAAGGATTATGATGGAGTCCTATTGCAGTGTATCAAAACATATCAGACCAGTAGGTTGTTAAAAGAATTCCATGATGGCCTTGCTAGTGGTCATTTCTCAGCTAGGATTACAACAATGAAGATAATGAGGGTTGGTTATTATTGGCCAAACTTATTCAATGATTCTCATAAGTGGGTGAGGAAATGTGAGAAATGTGCATTCTTCTCAGCAAAACAAAGATTGGCTACCCTTCCTCTTCATCCTATTAAGGTAGACCAACCCTTTTCTCAATGGGGTTTGGACTTCATTGGTCCAATAAATCCACCTTCTAGTTTTGGTCACAAATGGATTTTGGCAGCCATAGATTATTTCACAAGGTGGAAAAAAGCAGTAGCTTTGATAGATGCAATAAAAAATTTAGTGGTTGAGTTCCTTGATGGAATAGTGATTAGATTTGGTGTTCCTTTAACTGTCATATTAAACAATGCCAAGTCCTTTGTTGGAACTCATATATGCTCTTGGGCTCTTTAACATGGAATATATTTGAGCAGTTCCTCAAATTATTACCCCTAGGGTAATGACTTGGCTAAATCCTCCAACAAGAACCTCATCAGAATAATAAAGAGGATGATTAAAGATAATCAAAGGTGTTGGCATGCCAAGTTGAGGACTGCCCTTTGGGCTGATAGAATTACACCCAAGAGTGTAATTGGAAACTCACCTTTTATGATGGTATATGGATGGGAAGCAAGGCCTCCTGTTTCACTTGATTTTCCCTCTCTTGAATAGGCTCATCAATTGGAGCTAGCTAAGAATGATGCTATGACAATCAAGCTGGCATAATTGATTAAACTAGAAGAAAAGAGATGACCAAGCCATGCATACACTTGAGGCATGTCAACAACAGATCAAAAGAAGTTTTGACAAGAAGGCTATGACCAAAATATTTAGAGAAGGAGACTTTTTTCTCAAGTTGGATGCAAAGAGAGCTAAACTTAGTAGGAACTCCAAGTTTGATGCTATGTGGAGTGGCCCATATGTTATCACTAGTTGTAAGGAGGCCAATGCTTTTCAGTTATCCAGGTCTAATGGTGATATTCTACCAATTCCAATTAATGGATTCACCTTAAACCTCACTTTTAGAGAAGGTTGAGGTTTCTATATATAATAAAGTAGTTTTCCTATTTTTAATAAGTACATGAGCATAGGATATTTCTCTGGGTGATAGAAATTTTTTGAAGTTTTGCAATTTCAAAAGAGGTAGATTTTTGTGAAGATACAAGTAGAATGACAAGGCTCATTTGTGACTCCAAGCAAATGGATTTATGAAGGCCACTAGTCCATGCTTAGCATGTAAGCATCCCCTCTGAGTCACCATAAATGTTGACCATTTTAGCCCCCTTCCTAAAATTATAATATTGCTGCCTTCATAAAGGTCCAAGGTGATAGTCATGTTCCATGTCCTTTGATTTGTTCATTAATTACCATGCAAGCATATTAGGGATATGCAAACTTTGACTCTTCCTTTATATCCCTAAGTCTTTTAATATTTTCACATTGTATAAGAGATTTTAAATTACAACAATGCGATACCTCCTTTACCACCTTGTCGCTCCAGTTCATGACTTAACTATTAGATTGGCCATGAAGGTGCAACATGGTCAAATTCATAGTTAGTGTGACCTCATAGCTATTAGACTAGCATTCAAATTCAAGTTCCAAAGTGGCAAAAACCTTTTGACACTTCATCACATGATCAAGTGATTGAACCAAGGTTAAGGCTGTGAAGTTGCATAGGCCATTGTTCACACTATCAAAAGGTTCATTATTGAGTTAGTGATTTAAGTCATGAAGGTGCAATGGAAGTTAGTATAGTGGTCATCGCAGAGTCACAATAGCTAGTGGAAAGAAACAACGACCAGTTACGATGACATGATCAATGGTTTAGGGTTATTTTCGCAACCTCACAGGGTTTGATATGCGGTTATGGAAAATGGTTGTGAAGTTGCTAGGGGCATCAAAAAATCAAAGGAATTTTGTCTTCACACTGTCACAAGAGTCTAGACTATAGTCAAATCTTAAGTCATGATGGTGCGAATGGTTATGTTGACAATTAGGATTCATGGGGTCACCGTGTTGCATGAAGTCAAAGGTAACCTAGAGTAAAGCCTACAAAGTTGTGAAACACATTTTTCACTCATTTGCATGGTTAAGGTTGTGGTTAAGATAATAAGTCATGAAGCTACAAAATGGTGACGGTGGTCAATCTAAACCATGTTCGCAAGGTCACAATTCTTAGAGGGCTAAAGTGATAAAGAGCTACGAAGTAGTGATAAGGTGTAATATGAGAAGGTCACAATTCTTCAAGGCTATGCACTTAATAGATTTTCCAAGTTGTGAAGTCATGAGTAGGTGTAGACACAGGTCAATAGGATAGCTAGAATATCAAGTGAGGTGGCAAAATGTTTAAAATGTATGAGGCCACATGGTAGATTGAATGGTTGAGTTTAGTTGAATTGCTCATATGGATGATCTAGCACGTTGTGAATACAATCCATGCAAAAGTTGGAGAGATTAAGGGGATATGATTTGTTCACCTACAACCATATTTTGATGTCCTCAATGCCACTACACTCCATGCTTCTAAAATGCATATCATGATCAATTCTACTTTGATTTGATCTCTTGTGGCTAAGTGTACTCTTTTTCTTGCTCATTCTGTCATTTCTTGGAGCAATTGCACTTCATGATCAGATTTTCTTTCTGATTCTTAGTTATTGCTCTCATATGTAATCCAATCTTAGAGTCATGGGAGTTTAAACTCAAGGTTATATCTGGGTTATGCCTACACCCTATAAAGGCAAGTTTTGTTGTTGTTCAAAAGATGTTGCATTTTCTGATCTTTTGCAGATATTCTTTGTAAATTTTCTTGTCTCTTATTTGATAGAAATTACTAATATCATATTCATTCTCAACTAGTTGAATTTGTGTCATCTAGTTATACCTCATTTTTATGGATGTATTTTGGCAATTTCAATACCATATGATCTTGTTCATTTCAGTTAACTAATCTATCAAAGTAGATCTATTGTATTCCTTGTATGGTTACATTATCTTCTTGACTTTTTCTATGGTATTAAGATTGAAGGAATATAGATAGTGGTATGTCTTGTGAGCCCTATTGGATTTTAGTGCAATTATCAGGAAGAAGTAGATCAATACACTATTTGGTGTATCACCCCTTCTAGGTTAGGATAAGTAGTTTGATTTTCATGCATTTCTTTCTCCCTTTTCCTCTCAAGAAGTATTTAGGTGTACCCTAATAATAAGGAAGCTAAAATTCTCTGGAGATTCAATATGTGATCGCAAAGTCCCACACTTTTCAGATTGTTTCCATGTTACATGAGGTCACTTGAGGGTCATACCTTAAGCAAGGGTGCAAAATTTTGTGTCAACAATTCCTCCTAACACTAATAGCATCATGAGACCTTGAAGACCCTAGCCATCTCCCATGCATAACATCCATAACTGCCAACTAGATAGTCAGAGCTTTCATATGAGGGCGTTACTACTACAATGTGATAACATCATAAGAACAAGAAGATCTAACATGCTAATTAATGATGCAATAGATACTCTAGCTAAGTGAATCACATCATCTAACCATATGCTAACATCATAATAATGGAATGCGTTAAATAACTAACATCATCTAAACATGATATCCAAGCATTCTAATTAAAGCATAAATCACAAGGAAACATACTCCAAAAACCTAAAATACCAAGTGAAACATCAAGCATCGGTTGCGCTTGAATAATAGACCATCTTTGTACATTGGTCCCCAATAGTGGTATAGGTAGCTATGCCTCCCAACCATGTGGAACTTGTAGGTCCACTCCTACCATGTTGATGGAGATAATGATCTAACCACAAACACACATAAAGAAAATGTCCATGGTTAACACTCATGCTAGATAGTAAAGATGACTGAAAATAAGATCATGAGATAATGCAAGTGGATCAGGTCCTAGTCATACACTCTATGGGTCACTATATAGGGGCTTGTTGGAGGGTAAGTAGCTTGGCATTGGGTAGCCCAAGCTAGTATCAACAGCATCAACTCCCTTGGGGAGGTGCACATCTTGTGTGTTCAGACTTAATTGGGTGCTTACATAACATTTTATTATCTTAAAGTTATTACCTAGTAAATTCTTTAGTTAGCACTTGTTTAGAACTTCTTCACGCCAACACTCTAGGAAATAGTCACCAGGTTGTGAGAGAATCTCCTCCATACTACCTTACATACCCATGCTCATCAAATGATGAGTTCCTGTAGGCATGCATATTCCCAACCCAACCCAATGAACATAATGCCCTCGAATAAAATTAGGAGTTTGGACCTCACAAGAACCTAAAAAATACACGTACACATGCTTGTGTGTGGGCACACCACCATCACGAAGATCATAAAACAAGGGTTGGATGAGAACATAAGAAAAATAAAACTCAACCAAATACAAACTTGGAAGTACAGATGTGACATACATCCCAATGCAACAAAAAAGTGCAATAGTAGTCAGACTAACATCCTACAGATAATCCAATCCATGGCCAACATCATGCCAAGAAAATTTGAGAAAATTGGGTGACATGCAAATTGAGGTGAAAACCTTCCAAAAGACAATATTGATGAAAATAAATGAAAATAAAACCCATTCAACCCAAGGATGAATAAGCCACAAAAATCCAGTAAAAATTGGGTTTGAACACCATATGCAAAAGTGACCAGCATAATGGTGTGAGACCCCAAACCCTCATCCCAAAAATCAGGGAAATGTTTATTCCCAATCAACCGAGCGGAACTAGCAATTAGAAATGGAGGGGAACACTAGTTCTCAACCTCCTAACATACAACTACCAGAAACAAAAGGAAAAATGGAGCTGAAACATAAGAATGGGAGAGCCCTACTTAACACCCAAAAGGGCAAAAATGAGAATCAACACAATAAAATAAATATCACATGGAAGCTGCCAAAAGTCACGACAATCCAAGGTGTCCCCGAGTTGGATCCAACAAGATCGATCTCGTGAAGATCCCATGCCCATAGCTCCTACAATGAACAAAAATACAATCCTACAGAAGAGGATTTGGAAATTTTCTCTTAAATTCCTTTTTGGATACTTATTCACTTTTAGAGTGAATAATGGATTAGGGAAAATAACGAGGTAACCTAGTTAAACTCAAAATCAACTCAAATAAAAATAGGCTATTCCAAGTAATTGGAATTCATCTACGAAATTTTTTTCGAGAACTAAATTAATTAAAATAAAGCCCAAAATTCTCTTAAACCAAAATCATAGAATTCCTAATAACTTTCACAACAAATGCAGACCTCTAAATGCATGGACACACTCACAAGTCTAATCACATAATGCAAATGAGTTTGAATTTATTAATTCACTAGAACGTTTAATTTAAACAATTTAAATATGATATGTCAACCATACAAGGACAACATTGGTTAAATATGAACAACTGAATCACCAACTCCATGTGCCACTACCACGAATATAAATCTTGCACACTAAAACACACGATCAAGTGTAATTTCATATAATAGCATAATTGAATCAATAAATGCATTAAACGAGCTAATGCAACCATTTATTTAGTTATACTGAAATAATATATTTACATCACTCACTTTCACATAAAGCATCATAAAGCAAGAATGAAGTAAATAACCATAGCATTAAATCTAACTCATAAACGTAATTGTTATCAAATTTTCACTACCTACAAAATTTTGTATTAACATTCATTACTAGTTAGTAATTGCTTTCATTTGCCAATGATCATAGAAACAAAAAAAATACATTGCATTGATGAAATGAGAAAGTTCTTTATTTGCATTAAACAATGACAAATTTCAGTTTGGAGTTTATACATTAAAGAATTAAAGCGCATGTACTGAATAAAAAATGATCAAAATCTCTCACACAATGTCGTGAGAGTAGCTTAGTCTTCATTATTCTTGTGCAAATAGGGAACATATAAAAAGTAGAATAAATGATACAAATGAACATGTAAGAGTATAAGAAAGGGAACCAACCATTGCTTGGAGGTATATGGCTGGTCTGAGCCCGCATTCCCGAGGTTGCCTTGCTGAAATTCAGTTTTCCCTAGTTCCCTAAGCATCCAACTCCTACAAAAAAGTCAAAGAAAGGTACAGGTTAGATCCATATGGATCTAAGTAATGTCTAGTTTTGTAAAAATATACATGTACACTTGTACCATTTAGCCATGATTCTAGTTTGAACAAGAACAATGAACTCAATCAATCATGGAACAACAATATTAGAGTCAAAAAATCAAAACTATGTATGCAAGTGATTTTATTGCTAATGTGTTTGTGCCATGTGTAGAGAGAAATAAATGTTATTCATGAGTGTCATGAGCCCATGCTTGAACCTCATGAAATACATTTTATACAAAAAAAATTAGATTAGAGTTCATACATAGTTTCAGCATGCAAAGACACAAGATTGTTATTTGAAAACAAATTCCAACATGTAAATTCAATTATTAAGGGATTTGCAAAAGAAGTTGAGCTTGAAACAGTGAACAAAAAACTAAGGTAAAGCAGATGACAATCATGGTTAGTTATGGCTAGGTTTAAGTGAAGAGCAGTCCAAGTGGTTTCTCATGGATAGATTTAATTTTTCAGGCTCAAGTCCAATCAATGAATCCTTCTACATAAACTTACTAAGTAAAAGATTCAAGTGCATCATAGTATCTCAATTATGGTGCTGAAGCAATTGATTTTAAGATTGAAGGTTCTTTGATGCAGGGTGTGTGGTTCTATATGACAGAGCAATATCATGGTGATAAGAATGGAAAGCTTGTATTTAATGGAACATGGACATACACAGTTATGAATAACACCATACTTCAAAAAGTTCAACACTATGATATTTATTAGCCTCTTAAGCCAAATTTTTTTTCTCTTTTCAAAAGCCTCTAGTGAACCATTTTTAATTCTAGCAGCATCTATTCACTGTGCTATAAAAGAAACTATAAGAGCAACACACAAAAAATTCTTCAGCATGAAATTCTCAACAAACAAATTCATGCTTTTCAAAGAAACCCATCTGGGTTTTTGTAGAAATAGTAACTTCAACGATATATCCCATCTGATTGTGCAAATGGCGAATTTAAATGACCATAGGCAATAGGCAAAGGGTTTTATGAAAGCATCTTTGATTCCAGCAAAGACCCATGTCGAATGCAAAGATCAGAAAATGCATTTTTAAAAAAAGGAACGCTACAACAGATGCCCACAAGATTGTTATTTAAAAAAAAAAAAAGGTTCCAGCAATGATTAGTTCAAATATCATACAGTTCTAGCAAATGGAGGAAGGAAAAATCATTATAAAAGTTCAAAGCTTCAATAATGGTATGTACAGTAAAACCCGAACAGCAAGAAGCAAAAAAATGCTTTTGAAATACCTCCAATTTTCATGCATAATGGCTTCATTGAAGACCAACGACATCAACAATGGTGGTCACAAAGTCCAGTGATACCCTCAACATCGACTTCCAGCAAATACAGATGCATATTGTCAAACCCTGGCTGAAAATCCTTCATCTCAAAAATGGAATGCGAAAAATGAAAAGGAAGTTTAGGGTTATGAAATCATATAACGCCCTTTTTCATTTTTTATTAACTTTTGAAGTTCGTAGGTATATGGATGGGATTTTAATCCCTCTTAAAAATATTTATATATGTATTGAAGTGAGGGACTTCTTTATTATTTCCATTTGTATTTTGTTTTATTTCTTTTTGCATAAGTATACCATTGTAAAAGAAAAATATTTAATGATATACTTATGAATCATTTAATATTTTGTCATTTTAAAATGCAAAAAGAGATAAATTATGATATTCTGTATTTATGGTCTTTAAGTGAAGGGTCAGTTGCAAACATATGGAAAGAATATAGGGGGTCAGATTTATGATTCTTTATGGCTTGTTAGAGCATTTTTAGGGTGGTTTTGATGAGTCATGAGGTCAGTTATGAGTTAATGGAGTCTTAGGCATTATGGGACTTCATTTTGGAAGTTTCCAAGCCTTGTTTTGGAGGCTATATTCAAGCATATGACCCAGGATGTGGGGATGGTTATTATTGAGTTTTGTAACTCATTTGTGGTAGAGTTCTAAGTTATGCAAAAAAAATATTGAGTGATATTTTATCCTAAGTATTGTTATGTGTTTTTCTGTAACTATTTTGAAGAAAAGTTGAATATATGACAAGCATTTTACAGGTTCATTTTGGAAAATATTTTCAAGCCTCAATCTTTTTTTGTGGTACTATGTAGTTTTTTTAATTTGATAGGTTAGTCTGAGAATCCAAGGGTTCCTTGTTAATCTGTCTTAGTTTTTACCCTGTCAGTGGAGTGTATTTTGTCTGCAGGTTACCTTTCGTGTTTATTTTATTTTCATCTTATTAAGTAAAAAATTTCTATTTTTCTTAATGAGTGAGAATCAAAACCTTAATGTGAAACACTGTTGTAGGCCAATATAAAGTCTGAGTGCTTATTAGTGCTTTCCTATATATTGATGGTGAAATGGTTGTTATTTGTTGAAACCTTTCTTTAAACATCTTTGGTGCATCACCTTTTAGGTAGTAGTTTATTTTTCATTTTGCAATCTTCCTTACTCCTTTTCTCAACAAGAAAGTAGTGTTAGAAGAATCAATCAGGTGATTTCCCATAAAGGAGCCAGCCTAGAATCCAAAGGTTCAACCATTGATAGGTTACCCACAACCTTTGGTTGTCCCAATGTTGGCCTAAATTTTCAAGTTTCTCTTGTAATTTGATAGGGTGAAAATTTAGGTGACAACAATTTTTGGCATGCCCGGTGGGACTAAAAGGAGTTTTGTACTTCTTTTTTTTGTGTTTTTCTGATATTGTTGTTAGTGTGTTCAACAATATATTTTTCTACAGAAGGCAGAAATAAGCACACTTGGCAACACCATTACTCTGGTATGAGTATATTCAGTGTAGTAATTTATGAGTAAAGTCCAAACAAGGAGCAGTGTTGTACCTCTTCAATATAGTGAGCTATCACCACCTAGGAGAGGTAGGAGAAAAACTGACAGAGTGCAAGAAAGCTTAGTCAAGACAAGAAGAGCAAAATCTATTCCTCCTCCTGCAAGTCCAGTATTAGTACAGCCATTTCCATTAGTATTTGTCAGAAGAAGAAGGACTAAGAGAGAAAAAATGGCAAGAGCTTTTTCTACGTTTGACTAGGGGAGTCCTTTAAATCTAGCACAACATGATCCCATACCAATGGATTCTTTGAAAAGTTCACCATACTTTTCAGGAGAAGAACAAACCACTCCTACAGAGCATATTCAAGATGTAGCTAATTTATGTGCATTACATCATGTGATTGAAGACAATATTGCAGTTAGGCTCTTTGTAGCCTCATTTAAAGGAAAAGCTCTAGAATGGTACATAAGGTTAGCTGCAGCATCCATTACAAATTAGGACTAGCTGGGAACAGCCTGGTGTGACTTTTTCAAGGACACCTCAAATCATTTGTCTCTGATGGAGTAGTTGTCAACTATCAAGCAGGCTCCTCATGAGCAGGTATCTGATTTCAACTTCAGATTCCAAAAGACTTGGGAAAGAATTCCTACAACAGTAAGGCCATCTACTGAGCATGCATTCTTATACTTCTTAAGGGCATTTAATAGCAACATTGCTGTAATGATTCAATCATTAGGAGGAAATACTCTCCCAAATGCATATCAAATAGCTATAAGAGTAAAAAAAAATTTGATACAAGCTGGTCAAATAGCCCCAAGGCCTGCAATGCCTATTTTTCCAATTGCACCAAGGCTACCTCTAGCAGAGCCATTGCAAGTGGCTCCTTTAGCGGCCATTCTAGCTATACTAGTATTGCCAGCACCAAGAACATCCCAGAACACACTACAAATAGATGTTTCATCTCAGTCAAATGAACTTCAAGAAATTAAAGGCTTGTTGCAGAACTTTGGTAATGAGATAGTTAATATTAAAAAGAAAAAAAGTTAGAATTATAGGCCTTATCAATAGCCTATACAACCTAGGTTTTAGAAAAACCAAGGGAATAGGCCCATGTTCTAGCAAAATCAAGGTCAAAGAGCATACAATAATAGACCTTTTCAGCCCTCTAATTCAAATTCTGCCAATACTTCAAAGGAAATAGTTCCTGTTTAGAATAACCTAGTACAAGATTTTGAATAGTACTATCCTTGTAACCAAGCACACAATCAAAATACTTGTGTGAATGGAATGATCAATCAGGCACTGATGATTCAGAGTATGCTAGGCAACCAACAAGCTGTAGCCAATTAAGTTTCAACACCCAATTAAGTAGAGCAACAACCTAAAACAAAATTGTTAAAATGGCAAAAAGAAGACTTTTGTGGAGTTAACCAAGACGGATCCACAATAGCAAATAACACGAGAAGCAAAAAGAGAGCTTTGGATGCCAACATGCTAGAAAAAGTAGCTGCGGTACCAGATAAACCAGCAACAGTCATGGTTACAAATCAAGCTCAGCAGATTCCTTCCAACCAAAGGATTTCACCAAGGGGTCAACCTTTACCAACTGCTAACCAATTAGCAAATGTACTCAAACCAAGTGTGCCACTTGCTGTTCTAGCAACTGATAATCTAGCGATTCCTTCTAAAGGTGCCAAAGTAAGTGTCCCTACCTTCAATATTTTAGATTCAATGAAGAAGGTTAATGTGTCCATATCCTTGTGGGATTATTTAAGTATTCTAGGGAAAAAGGATTTGTTGCAATCAGCTTTGCGTGATTTGACTTTATCTAGTGAGCCTAGTTCCGACAGTGCTAAAGTCATATTGACTAATGCTGAAGAAAGTCCACCAATTCAAACTTTGGTGCAGCCCAAACCACCTCCTTTTTATGTGTCCTTAATCATTGGAAATAGCCTAGTCCATAACTGTATGATCGATTCGGGAGCTAGTAGCTCTGTTATGCCTAAGCAAATTGTGGACAAGCTAGGAATTAAGTATGAGCCTCTAGAAAAGGGAGTTGTTCAGCTAGATGGAACATCTGTAGGCATGATTGGTGTTATTAAGGGTTTGGATTTGACTCTACATACCTATCCAAATTTTTCCATTCCTCAAGATATCTACATCATTGAGCTACCCCCTTATTTTTCCTTGTGTCTTTCACGTGATTTCACTGCTAAGATAGGAGGTTATTTATCTTCAGATTGGTCACACATGTTGTTTAGGACCAGGTATGGCACCAGAGTCACTATCCAGTCTGAGCCTATTACAAAAAATCACATTGAGCCCTATAATCCTAGCCCTGTCAATGCCAACTTGATAATAAATGAATTAGAGGATTATGGGGCAGAAAGTCAAACTCTGATTGAAGGTATTCCAGATATAATTCTTGATGAATGGGTTGTTCAAAACCAAATACAAAATACTTCAGCCCTTGTTGAATAGTCAAACCTTGGAGTTTACATGATGATGGAACCAAATGTTGTAATCCCAAATCTGGTCAAAGAAGTTGACCAGCAAGATGAGGAGTTAGTTGAGCAAGTTTGGGATATGTATTTTGATGGTGCTAGAAGCAAAGTTGGGGCTGGTGGTGGTTGTATGTTGATATCTCCTAGTGGAAAGAAGTATTATTCTTCTTTTCACTTTTTTTTTAGTTGTTCCAATAATACAGCTGAGTATGAAGCATTGATACATGGGCTAGAATGGGCTAGAAGGATGGGTATTTGTTGTTTAAGGATCTATGGAGATAGTGAGCTAGTGGTTAATCAAGTGAGGAGTTTGAATACAACAAAAAACAATCTGCTGAAATCTTACAAAAATAGAGAATGGGATTTGTTAGAAGATTTTGATGCCATAAACCTAATTTCAATTCCAAGAAATCAGAACAAACATGCTAACAGGTTGGCTGCCATAGGGGTAGAATTTGATGTTCCCAAGGAAGTCATCAGGAAAGGCTGGAACAAACATATTAAGGTGGTTGTCAGACTGACTGTACCTGATAATAGCTTACATTGGCAAGTTTTTGACAGTGACCAGTAAATCATAAATTTTATCAGAGAAGAGGCAGAATTCTCTCTGATGAATCAAGATAAAATTCAGGATCTCTTTGATGATCAAATTATACAGCTCAAAAACAACAAAGTCCTAAAGGGATTGGTTACCCTTGAATTAGTATTTAATACTAGTGATGAAGCTAAAAAGCTAAAATCCAGCATTCAAGTACAACAAAATCATTATGAAGAGGTGAAGGTTTCAACAAGGAAGAAGCTTAAGCTGGGAAAAGTGTGTACAACAAAAGAGAAAGCATCTTTTGTGCAACTTTTCAATGAATTTAGTGATGTTTTTGCTTGGGAGTATGGAGACTTCAAAGGTTTTGATCCAAAATTAGCACAACATACCATCAAATTGGAAGCTAGTACCAAACCTATTAGGTAGAAACAGAGGCCCGTGAATCCCAAATTAGAGCCTTAAATGTAGAAAGAACTTAACAAACTGATTGAGAGCAACATAATTTTTCCAATCAAGCATACTTCTTGGGTTTCAAATCTAGTCCCAGTAAGGAAAAAGAATGGTGAGCTTAGGCTTTGTGTAGATTTCAGAGACCTTAATAGGTCCTCATTGAAGGATCACCACCCTCTTCCCTCAATGGAACAAATTCTACAATTTATTTAAGGAGCTGAACGCTTTTCATTGTTGGATGGTTATAGCGGATACAATCAAGTTTTGGTTAAGGATGAGGATCAGTATAAAAAAATATTTACAACCAAGTGGGGTACTATGGCCTATAAAAAGATGCCCTTTGGGTTGTCTAATTCTGGAGCAACATTCCAGAAAGCTATGGATATGGCTTTTGACAAACTAATGTAAAAGATAGTGCTAGTATATCTTGATGATATAATAGTATTTTCAAAAGAAGAAAACAATCATCTTGGCCATTTGAAGCATATTTTTGAACGCTGCAGAGAATTCAAGATATCCTTGAATCCTAAAAAAAGTGTGTTTGATGTTCACCAAGGCAAATTGCTAGGTTATATTGTGTCAAAAGAAGGAACCACCATTGATCCTGAGCAGGTTTCTGCTATTTTGGAGCTTCCTTTGCCTCATCATAAAAAGGGACTGCAAAGTTTCTTGGGAAGGATCAATTTTGTTTGAAGATTTATTGATAACATTATAGATTTTCTCAAACCATTGACAACCATGCTCAAGAAACGTGCAGTTTTTAGTTGGACAAAAGAGGGAAAGCAGAGTTTTGAAGAGATCAAGAAAGCTCTAAGTGAAGTTCTAACTTTAGAAAATCTTAATTTTAATAAGGATTTTATCCTTTATGCTTATGGGAGCTATGATTGTATTTCTACAATTTTGGTCCAACAAAATGAAGATGGCTTTGAACAGCCAATAGCCTTTTTCAGTCAAGGGCTTCATGACTATGAGTAGCGTTATTCCTTTGTGGAGAAGCATATGCTGGTTATTATCAGAAGTTTAAAAAAATTTAAACCTCTAGTGTCTAACATCAGGATTAATCTTATGGTTTCTCATCCTAGTGTGAAGGATTTCCTCTTAAACAAGGATTTAAATGAAAAGAGGGTAGGATGGATCACTAAAGTCATGGAATATGATGTGCATATCAAGATTACCAAGCTAGTCAGAGGTAAAGGTTTATGTGAGCAGCTAGCTAAAGGCCCTGTTTTAACTGAAATGGACAATGTTTTGATGCTGCAAACTGGACAACAACAGGCGGCTAATGTCAAAAAAGGTGATTGGATGGCTGAAATGACAAGTTTTTTGTAGCATGGTGCATATCCAGCTAATATGAATAAAGTGAAAAGAAGGTACTTCAGGTTGTAGTCAATTCCTTTTGTACTACTTGGAGGTGTATTGTTCAGAAAGGATCATAGTGGTGTGTTTCTGTGGTGTGTAGCTCCTCATCAGGTTGAGAAAATTTTTCTTGAGTTCCATGATGGAGCAGCAAGAGGACATTTTGCACCTAGGACTACAGCTTGGAAAATCCTAAGGGCTGGCTACTACTGGCCAAGTTTGTTTAAGGATGCACATTATTGGGTCAAAAAATGTACCAAATGTGCTATTTTTTTTGGGAAAGACAAGCTGTAAGCCTTACCCCTTCAGCCAATTCAAGTGGATCAACCCTTCGTCAGGTAGGGGTTAGATTTTATAGGACCTATTAGCCCTCCATCTAGTTTAGGACATAAATGGATCCTTACTGCTACTAATTATTTTACAAGGTGGACAGAGGCAGTGGCATTAAAGGAGGCTAATGAAACATCGGTTCTAAATTTTTATGAAGATTTGGTAGCCAGGTTTGGAGTCCCAGAATCAATTATATCTGATAATGCATTGGCATTCTTGGGATTAAGAATCACTGATTGGGATGTCAAGCATGGTATTCATTTGAATACATCCTCAAACTATTACCCTCAAGGTAATGGTTTGGCTGAATCCACAAATAAGAATTTGATAAGGGTTATTAAGAGAACATTGGAAGATAACCAACAGAATTAGCACACTAAGTTGAAATCTGCATTGTCGGCAGATCGCATAACACCAAAGAGATCAATTGGAAATTCCCCTTTTATGCTGGTTTATGGGAAGAAAGCTAGATTATCCTTATTTGTAGAGATACTAGCTTTGGAGATTGTGCGTCAGTTGGAAATTTTAGAAGATCAAGACCCAATTGCAGTCAGATATGCTAAGCTCATGGAGCTAGAAGAAATGCGGGACAAAGCAATGAAGGATATGGAGTACCATCAACTCCAAATGAAAATAAGTTTTGATAAGAAGTCAACTGTCAAAGTATTCAAAGAAGGTGATGTTGTCTTGAGGTGGGATGTTCTAAAAAGTAGACCAGGACAACATACTAAGTTTGAAAAAATGTGGAGTGGTCCCTTCATCATTACGAAGTGCAAGGAGCACAATGCTTTTCAGTTATCAAGCATGAATGGAGAAAGGCTACTGATCCTTGTGAACGAGATCCATCTCAAAACATGTTTTGAGGTATGAGTTTTAGTCCTACTTTGTACATATTAGGATTCGTATTCAACTTTTTGATGTTGGTTTATGATTTTTTATGGCTTGTTAGAGAATTTTTAAGGTGGTTTTGATGAGTCATGAGGTCAGTTGTGAGTTAATGGAGTCTTAGGCATTATGGGACTTCATTTTGGAAGTTTCCAAGCCCTGTTTTGGAGGCTATATTCAAGCATACGACCCAAGATGTGGGGATGGTTATTATTGAGTTTTGTAACTCATTTGTGGTAGACTTCTGAGTTATGCAAAAACAATATTTAGTGATATTTTATCTTGAGTATTATTATGTGTTTTTCTGTAACTATTTTGAAGAAAAGTTGAATATATGACAAGCATTTTACAGGTTCATTTTGGAAAAGATTTTCAAGCCTCAATCTTTTTCTGTAGTACTATGTAGTTTTTCTGATTTGATAGGTTAGTCTAAGAATCCAAGGGTTCCTTGTTAATCTGTCTCAGTTTTTACCTTGTCACTGGAGTGTATTTTGTCTGCAGGTCACCTTTTGTGTTTTTTTTATTTTCATCTTATTAAGTAAAAAATTTATATTTTTCTTAATGAGTGAGAATCAAAAACTTAATGTGAAACACTGTTGCAAGCCAATATAAAGTTTGAGTGCTTATTAGTGCTTTCCTATATATTGATGGTGAAATAGTTGTTATTTGTTGAAACCTTTCTTTAAACATCTTTGGTGCATCACCTTTTAGGAAGTAATTTATTTTTTGTTTTGCAATCTTCCTTGCCCCTTTTCTCAACAAGAAAGTAGTGTTAGAAGAATCAATCAGGTGATTTCCCATAAAGGAGCTAGCCTAGAATCTGGAGGTTCAGCCATTGATAGGTTACCCATAGCCTTTGGCTGTCCCAATGTTGGCCTAAATTTTTAAGTTTCTCTTGTAATTTGATAGGGTGCAAATTTAGGTGACAATAGTAATCAGAGGATATGTCCAAATACTGAATAACCAGATATCATCACAAAACATATTGTCATCTCAAAAAGGCATCATCATGTAGATATGATCAACTGAACAACATAGTAATCTAATATCTATGATACTGGAAATCAAAGTATAACATCTCACCATTAGGTCATCTCAAAAGTAAAAATACATGAGTAACAACTATCTCTCAGATCAAAATATAACAAGGTACAGACTACAAACACGAGAGGCACTACAATATTTCCTTCCCTTTTTTATGATTTTTTTCTATATTGTAAAAATTTAATCTACTTGGAATCAATATCGATGGGTGGAAATGATGATCCAAGTGATTAGGGTTTGTGAAGGAGGTTTAGTTACAAAGTTCAGGGTGGAGAATGAAGAACAGATGACAGTTTCCAAGTGCCATGGAGGAATCTCATCTATCAATCACGGAGAAAGCCCCTTACTAATGTTGAAAATGAGACATGGAGAAAGACTTGAGGTTGAGAAGCTAGAGGGGTGAGAAGGAAGAGATGGGGGTCTTTCAATCCTAGGTTTAGACTATTAGTAAGGGCAAGCAAAAATGTCCCAAAGGCAAGTGCTTCAGGTGTGTCAAGTTTTGGCGGGTCTAGAAGGGAAGGAAAGCACATCAAGAATGGCAAAATACAAAGTTGTTACATCTATCTAGTGCCTAAGAACTTCAAATTTAAAAATATAGAACAAAAATTTTGGCAAAAGGAGTAGGCTAACTTGACATATCAAGAAGAGAGAAAAGCCCCTAAGGAAAAGGTAGGTATTGAGTGAAGTTTTAAAGATATTCATAGATACACTACATTAGTTATAAATAATCATGCTTGGATGGAATCAATGAGTAGATTAAGAAATTGAAATTTCTTTATGAAATGGTTAGGGCCATGGCCAACTGTAACAAAATTATAGGCATGGATAGATCAAAATTGGGGACATAATCTAACCCTAAAATTGCTCTCAAATGAGTTTTTGATGTTGATCTACCCCTCAAAACTAGTAAAGAAAGACATCTTTAAAGGAGGGCATTACATGATAGATGCAAAAAGGTGTATATAATTGTGATTGGAATCCTAATTTCAAGCCAAAATTAGAAGAAGTTAAGGATGTAATGGTATGGCTAAACCTAAAAAATATACCATGGGAGTTCAAGGATGACGAAACTCTTAGGAAACTAGGAGAGTGTCTTGGATCTTACTATGGGTTTGAGGAGAAGGTAGAATCAAATAATTTTTATTAGTACACAATAATAGTGATTGAAATGCAAGATTTCTATGTGATACTAGATTTAGTAACGCTAAGCACAAATTTAGGGGAATGGAGGCTAAAATTGGAAGTGGATTGTGTGGATGATGATTTTAGCAAAGGTAACTATAGTAGAAAAGGAAAAGGCTTGGATGAAAACTTCTGTGTGGATATTGTCAAAGGCATCGAGGAACAAAAGGCAATTATACCTCTTTGGTCTATCTCTTATTAAGAGGAAATGATTTCAAACAAATGTACTTTGGAGGTTTCAAGTGAGGATGGGATTGGAAGAAGTGGAAGCTCAAAACATAACTAGATGGAGATAGTTAACCTCCAAGGTTCAAATCAAGTGGTAATGGAAACTCTTTTTAGTCTTGGTAAAAAGGAAGGATTAAATAGAATCACTTTAGATAGAAATCGTGAATGCATAAAGGTGTCTAGTTTTATGCCTGATATAGTGGAGGAAGTTGATCAAGGCCTTCCCAACTTAGAATCTATTCAAGAGGATAGAAGATAGAAACCATATCTTAAATAAGGAATGGATACCTTGATAAGAAATACTTCAAACCCTAAAGGGAACATGGAGTAATAGGTAGCAAGTTTTAAACATTCTAAATTTCACCTATTAGAAACTTGGAATCGGCCATGTAGAGTGTTAGAAATAGTGGGAGAGACAATTTACTATCTGAATCAGATTACTTCTCTCATGAGGAGGATAATGATCATAATGTATATGGAATGGAGGATGAAGTAAATATAGAACAAAACAAAACCATCTCTCAAACCCCTTCACAAATTCAAAAACCAAATTGTAAGGAGAAGAAGAAGAGAGGTCCAAAGTTGACAAAAGTTAAATTAGCTATAGTTGGTAATGCAATAGACCAATCCAAACTGTTGAGATTGGGAAGAGGCTATACCTCTTCCTAGAAGAAATGAAGAGCCTTTCATGGAATTTCAGAGGCTACAATGCCTCTAACAAAAGTTGTTTGATCAAATGAGGCCTTGATCAAACCCAACCAGACTTGATCTTTATTCAAGAGACTAAATTAAGTAGGGAAAGTTTACAATCTTTTGCTAATAAGTCTAGGATGTGGGGTAGTTTATTTGTCGAAGTAGAGGGAGTGTTAAGAGGCTCATGCATCTTATGAAAGGAAGCCTCCGTTAGTATGCAACTGATATATTTAGATACTAATTAGAAGATGGTTAAAGTGCATTCCTTTCAGTTTAAACTAGGCAATGTGTATGGGCCTTGTAAGAGAGAGTTGAAAGCACAAGTATGGGAAACTTTGACTAATAAGTTTAATATTATTAATCAAAGTCTGTTTCTTTTAGGAGGTGACTTCAATGTGATTTTATCACCCCTAGAAAAATTAGGAGGGAAAGGATGCCTCAGTCTTAGTTACTTGGAATTTGTAGACTTTGTATCTATAAACAGTTTGTATGATGTGGATTTAAATAATGGTAAATTCACATGGAATAACAGCCATAAAGGTTTTACAAATATTGCTAAAAGGATAGATAAATTTTTACTTGGGGGGACTCAAAATGAAACTAAATGGCTTTGCCAAGTGGAGGTCATGCCCTTAAGTGGCTCAGATCATTTTCCTATTTGTCTTAAAGTTTGGGATGATTCTTCTCTAGAGAGGGCCCCTTTTAGATTCAAAAAAATGTGGCTAAGGGGAGAGGGATTTGTAGATTTAATTCAAAATTGGTGGTGTACTGCACCAACAAGATCAAGAAACTTAGCCTTCATCTTCTTCAAAAAACTTCAATTCCTAAAGTGTCAACTAAAAATTTGGAATAGAGTGGTTTTCAAAAATATTTTTGATGGAAAAAGGAAACTTGAGTTAGAACTAGTGGATATCAATGATGCTATCATGAAAGGAGGAATGGATGAATCACTTTATAATCTTGAGGCAAAATTGATTAAAAAGTATAATGAGGTTCTGCAAAGAGAAGAACCCTTTTGGAGACAAAAATCCTGTGAGCTTTGGCTAAGAGAGGGAGACAGAAACACAAAGTTTTTTCATAGCTCAATAAAAGGGAGAAGAGTTGTCAACAAGATCTTTACTATTATGGACAAACAAGGTAGGTTGTTGGATGAGACAGATGCTATTAGTAAGGAAGCTTTAGGCTTCTTTTCAGATACTTTTGCCAAAAACAACATGGAACAAAATGAGAATGAGGTTTTGTTGGAAGGAATTCCCATAATTATAAGTGAGGCTCAAAATGGTATGTTAATGAAACCTATTTTAATGGAGGAGGTTAAAAGGGCTATGTTTAGTATGGGTAGTGATAAATCCTTAGGCTCGGACAGGTTCCCAACAATGTTTTTTCAAAAAACATGGAAGGTGATTGGCAAGGACCTCTGGGAGGTAGTGGAGGAGCCTCAGAGTGGTATTTTTGTGTTTAAATACTTTAATAACACTTTTTTAAATCTTTGATTCCAAAGAAAGGTGCCAAGGTAATTGCAAACAGACTATGTTGTCCTATATTTTGTCACCTCAGAACATTGGTAACAAAACAAAACTTTTTTCAAGCTAGTTTTGTTTTTCTCTAAGATTGAATTTGTTATTCAATTTCTTAATGTTGATTGATCGATCCATTCCAATTTGTATATCAAATATTTTTACTGAAGACCTTCATCAAGTCTTTTTCATTTTGCCTTCTATTGAGCCTTTGCTTGATTTTTGAAGCCTTCATCATCCATTCTTTGCTTTTGAGTTTGCGTTTGTTGGTTTTTTTATCCTTTGTTTTTTCTCATGTCATGCCTTTTGTTAATTAGAGTTGTCAGTCAAGAGTTATGCCCATTTTAGTGCCTCAAAAGTGGACCTTTTTGGTGCAACAACACAAATTAAAAATATGATGTTATATTTTCGATTTGACTTTCACTTTTTGATAAATTTAACTTATATTCACTTTTTGTTGTGTTTTTAAGCTACTTTAACTTTAAATTTTTAACTTAAAGTGACTTATAGTGCACTTTATGTTATAATTTTTTTTGATGAATAGTCCTTTTCAATTAATAAAATTTACTAAGATTAAAATTCACAAAAAAGGGTTGAGGGATACAGGATCACCCCGCGAATGAGTTCAATCGGCCGAAGAAGGAGCAAACAACATGGCCGCAGCCAGCAACTAAAAACTATTCATAAAAAAAAAACATTTAAAACAACCTCATGCTGCCAAGGCAGTACTAGCAAAGGGAGGAGGATCATCTTTATCAGAAAATCCCCACGCATTAGTGGGATTGTGAGGCGAACTAGGAACAGTCTAGCCGTCAGTAGCATCTGCAGGATCTGGGGTAGTTGCAGTCTCTGAATCCTTCTTGTCTGGCCACGGAGGAGAAATTTCCAAGGCCAGTCGGGGAAACTTGTCAGAGTGCGCTCGTCTAGGGGGAGGAGCCGGAGACCAGCTAGAAGTCTACCTAGGGGGGGGAGCCGAGGACCAGCCAGAACCACCACATGGTGGGGAAGCGAAGCGGCGCCTCCAACCACCATGATCACCACTGGGAGAGGGGTGGCGGGGACCCTGGGAGTGTGGCGTGTGTGAATGGCGACCAGAGGACTGGCATCTGGAACAGTGGTCGCGAGATGAGGAGGCATCAGCCGAGGCATCCGGAGGCACTCTGGCAATGGTACAAGGAGCATTGCCCCAATGGTTTAACAATTCTTGTAAGTGGGCAACCTCCAGGGCAACTTTATTGGCTTGCACCTGTATCTGCATAATGACATTGTTACAAATGCATGCCTTAGTGTACATTGCAATGTTAACATCCAAAAAACTGTGAGTGAATAAAATTGCATTCCTATCTTTCCATAGAGAAAACAAAAATTCCATCCTAAAAGTATGCCAAATCTGGGAAAACTTTCAAGGAAATCTAGGGGAATCACCCAGCAGGATCATGTGCCATGAAAAAGGTTCGGGCCTGAAAGGCTTGAAAAAATCATGGATCCAGTGCCAATAATTCTGAGCACGTTTGCAAAACCAAAAAATATGCAAAAAGGACTCAGGTTGGCCACAGAAGGGGCATCTGGGATCAGGAAGCCCAATGTGTTTAAGCCGAGGCCCTAGGGGAAGACCTTGGAAAGCAAGGCACCAAGCAAAGTGAGCAATCTTAGGTTCTGTAATGGCACTCCAAATGGTGTCGAACCGTTTTCTCCATTGAGAACGCGAAGAATGCAAATGCCACCGTTGATTAAGCGTGTCCACCATCAGAAGGTGGGGCGAAAGCCATCTGTATCCCATATTGGGCTTATAATTGGTAAATGGAGTGGTAGGGAACCACTTCCAATCATACCACCAAGGTCGAACAGACTGGATCCCCACTTTATGAAGTAAGTGCACAGGGATGGAAGACAATAGAAGCTCATAAGTCTGGCGATCGACACGTACAAGGCGGTATTGAACTTGCATATCCTCCCAAGACTTGAAATTCATGGTGAATCTTGAAAAAATGTCCTTAGTAGTACGAATGCCACGTTTATAGAAACTCAGAGCACTGGCATCTTGAGTCTTGGCAAGAGGAATACCCGGGAAGGCAAATAGGGGAGACCACCAAATGTTTTGCTGATTTAAGGATAGACCATTGCGAAACTCATTACCAGCCCAATGAAGCCAAGGTTTAACAGCTTCCCAGGCTTTCCAGATGCTCTTTATAACAAAAGAGCCCTGTATGACCACTGGTTCATGCATAGTGAGAAGGGTCTGAAAACCAATCCCCTTCCACACTGGTCTATTAGTAGGGAAGCCTGAAGAGATGCAATGCCTGACAAGAACTTTCCAGGCTTCATCTCCAAAAATAGCTCTGATAATCCATTTAGCACAGAGGGCAAGGCCTTGCTTTCGAGTGGAAAGTAGGCTGAGACCCCTAGATTCCCTTGGGAGACAACAGAAATCCCAAGCAACTATGTGAAAACCATGATGGTCAGAAGCAGAGGCCCAAAAAAAATCTCTGAGCAAATGTTCTAATTTGAGATAGGAAGCTTTGGAGGGGGCCCAACATGAAGAATAAAACACATGGGTGGCAGCCAAAATCTTAGAACAAATCTAGAATTTACCAGCAAGAGAAAGCGGCTTAGTGATCCAATAATCAAGCTTTTTGGTAATCTTTGTAAGCACAGCATTCCAAAGTTCCACAGGGGAATCTTGGAAAGCAAAGGGAATGACAAGAAAGCAGAAAATTTCTCCATGAGTAACCCATTTCCATTGGAATTGGCTGAGCCAAGGTGGAGCTGGCAAAAAAGACTATCGGTAACAGAGTGTTTTATGCCATTGAATGGCAGAGCCAGAGGCTTGACAAAAAGTGTCAAGACAATTTAAAGCATTTTTTATGTTTTCTTCATCTTCAAGAAGAGTAAGAAAAGAATCATCAGCAAAATGACCATTGACTAACTGGGAGGAAGAATCAGGAAAGGAAATGCCATGGACCAGCCTTGAAGACACAGAGTGAGCAAGTAAATAACCAAAACCTTCGACAGCAAGGACATAAAGCGTTGGAGCTAATGGACAACCTTGTCTGATGGAACGAAAAAGTCCAAAAGCTTTAGATTGTGAATTATTGATGGTGATGCAAGCATTATCGTCACCAAAGAGCATCTCCATGGACTGAACGAAATTAGGACCAAAACCTAGAGCTTGAAGCATAGCCAAAATGAAAGGCCATTCAATGCGATCATAGGCTTTAGCAAAATCTATCTTTAAAAAGATAGCCTGCTGCTTGGACTTACGGGCCCATTCCATACCTTCCTAGATAGCAATGATGTTGTCAAGAATATACTTAGATTTGATGAAGCCAGTTTGTTCAGGCCACACAATTAGAGGAAGCATATGGTGGATTTTGAAAGAGAGCGCCTTAGCAATGATTTTATAAGACACATTCAGGAGGGTGATGGGCCTCCAGTTGTAGATGTCCTCAGGATCACCAGCTTTAGGTATGAATTTAATATTGCCTTTATTTATGATCGCTCCTAAGCTTTTAGAATGGTATGCTTCAAGATAGATTTTGTGTAGATCAAGACCAATTTTCTCTCGAAGATGTTTGTAAAATTCATAGGGAAATCCATCACACCCAGGGGATTTGTCATCCGCTATGGAGTAAGCTACCTCTTTAAGGTCTCAAAGGGAAAGAAGTTGCTCACAGAAAGCGTGTTGCTCAACTGCAAGGCGGTTTGGAGTAAAAGTAATACACTTTCTGAGAGCCTCCTCTTGAGCAACTGAATGGCCCTGCGAAGCAAAAACGTTCTCATAGTGAAGAACAAAAGCTTGCAGGATGTCTAGTAGATTGGAAAGAACATCAGTTCCCTATTTTATCTTTTTAATCCCAATATTGGTATGACGAGCTCGGAGAGCCTGGAAGAACTCCTTCGAGGCTTTGTTGCCAACCTCCAACCAGTGGAGACGAGCTTTGATTTGAGCTCCTCAGTCAGCATAGTTATCAGCAATTTTCTTTTCATGACGAAGCTTAGCAAGCTGAAGTTGCAGATCCACATCAAAGGGGTTGAATGTGAGCGCTTCAGAGGCTTTTTTGAGGGCAAGGGTGTTGGCTTCATAAGAACGTTTTCTGAAAATTGCCAGCTGACGCCCGTAGATGCGCAAAAAATGAGCCATTCTAGTAATGGCATCATTCCACCATTGAATCCAACCTCGATGGGAATGTGGACGTGGTTCCAAATTCTAGACACGTTGTATGTGGGAGATGGTGGAGGCATGCAATAACACAGACGTGTTGAGGAAGAATTGAGACTTAACCACTTTGGGAACAGCTATTTGCCAAGAAATGCCAAAATAAATGGGATAGTGGTCTGACAACATCACATCTGTCAGGGGAATGACAGGTAGATCATGATCTTCAGAAAAATAAATAAAAGATTGCGCTGAGATCATAGCATGATCAAGACATTTCAATATGCGATCAAGACCGGCTCAAATATTGGACCAAGTGTGCCAAGCCCCATTATCATGATGGCGGCTAGTATTGGGATCAAAGAGGCCCACTTTATGACGCATGTAAAACTAGGCTTCTCTTTCCCCAGCTGTCCAATGGAAAGGCAGAATTCCATCTTTGTCAAAGGCCACTTCAACCATATTGAAGTCCCCACACAGGACCCAAGTAGCTGGTGGCAGCTTGTCAGCAAGCCAAACCCACATTTGCACCCTTTCCACAGCATCATTGGAGGCATAAACATTAATGACTCCAAAAGAATGATTGTTGATGGAAAGCAAAAGCCAAATAATACGGTGTGTGGGGTCAAAACCGTGCGAAATAATAGCAGAATGAAGGCGAGGTGATAGGAGAGTAACTACACCACCTCGGCCAGCTTCATGCTGAGAAGAAAATATGACGCTATCCTACCAAATGATGTGGCATGCAGTAGAAAGCATGAAACCAGAAATCTTAACTTCTTGTAGGTAAAGAAAATCTAAATTCCCAAGTCTATGATGGGTATCCCGAACATAGAATTTTTTGGGGAGGTCTGTAAGACCTCGAACATTTCAAGAGAGGAAGTTCATGAAAACTCTTCCATATCATCCTCATCCTCGAGAGAGGAGTAACTATTCTGCAAAAAGGTAGAAATCGGATGAAAGTCAGACGAGAAATCCTCTGGACTTACAGCCTGTCATTTGACCCCTGATATCTCTGCACGTCTAGGAGGACTGCTAGAATGCCTTGTTGCTGGTGGTACTATGGAAGAGACTACAAGAGGAGAACGAGCCCTAGCCAAGGATGATGTCCTGGCAGCTGCCTTAATCCCCTGCGAGCCAGCAGGGTTTGAAACCTGCAAAATTGAAACCGGTGCAACAGAAGCCGCTGGCATCTCCACGCTAGCAGGCAGTGACACTTCGATGGAAGCAGGAGGAATCGCGGTTACGGCCGCATAGGATGGCTTGGGGGCCAAAGGATTCAAGGCAAGCTTGCCTTTGCACCCAACAGTAACCCATTCTTCTTTTTTACCTTTGACCTGCTTGACAGGTGTCGCTTTAGGCTGGGGTTTGACCCTAGGCGTGGCCAAAGGGCAGTCCCTGATCTTGTGTTCCGCAGACTGGCACCTATAACAGGTGTTAGGTAGGTTCAAGTAAAGCACCTTCTGTGTGAAGGTTTGAGCACCAGTCTGGATTTCCACTGAATCCTTGAGATCTTTAGAAAGATCAACTTCAATGCAAACACGTCGCTAAGGGCAAGCATTAAAAAATTTCTCTGGCTCCTTGGTAACAACTTTGCCAAGGGCTTGGGCAATAGAATCAATAAAAGGCTAGGAGGGTAAGGGTAGACCTGGGAATTCAACCCAAACAGGAACCCTAAGCTTTTTATTGTCCGAGACAGAGAAGTCTCCGGACCATTTCTAAAAAACAAGTAGAGAGGAACGCACAGACCAAGGGCCATTGGTAAAAACTACGTCAGCTTGTGACAGGTTAGTGAAGTGAAATAAAAAAAACCTTTGGTAAGGTTTTGCACAGCATCAAGGCCATGAGGAGTCCAGCTTTTTGTTAGGATAAACCACGAACAGAAATAAAAAACTACATGCAAATATAACCAATAACAGAAAATAATAGAACACACAGAAATGAACACAAGGCACCAAGATTTAACGTGGTTCACCCAATCCCTGGGCTACGTCCACCAAACAGCAAGTCCGATCTTATTACAATTCAGTGATAACAACCTGATTACAATCCGTAATCCCTTACAACTCAATACCGCCACAAGAACCAATTTCGTATCACCACACCTGAAAAATACCCAACCCTAAGCCCTTTTTATACAAGTATTAAACTGCTTTAGGGTTATAACATGTCGGCCATATGTCAGCTACCTCCCAAAATTTTTTTTTTTGGGGCGATGCCTCGAACCCCACTATTTATGAACTATGTACAATACTTTCCTGATCAGTCACCACAATCTAACAATCTCCCACTTGGGGACTGATCAGGCTCCACACTAAACAACAATCTCCCACTTGGAGACTGATCCTGTAGCAATACAACTACCGCATGGGGCTCCCACTGGATCAAACCACCCTGGACTCTGTTGTTCTTTTATTCATATTTAGTCTAAAAGACCAACTGAAGCTGAAGAGGAGTTCAGATTCTCCCTTGTTACAACCTTTGTCAACATATCTGCTGGATTTTCATTGGTATGTATCTTCTCCAGCTTTAACTGTCCATCCTCCAAAACTGACCGAATGAAATGGTACCGCAACTGTATGTGTTTGGTCTTAGAATGCAGAGCTGAATTCTTAGCAAGATGAATGGCACTCTGACTATCTGTGAACAAATAATTATCCATCTGAGGATGTCCCAATTCTTCCAAGAAGAACTGAAGCCATATCATCTCTTTGGCTGCCTCTGTAGCAGTAACATACTCTGCCTCTGTAGTGGAGAGAGCATTAATCTTCTGTAGCCTAGAAACCCAGCTCACGGCTGCCCCACCAACAGTAAAGACATAACCTGTAGTACTCCGCCTGGTATCAATATCCCCAGCCAAATCGGAGTCAACATAGCCCTGTAAATCAATAGTAGAGCCCCCAAAGTGTAAACACTTATTGGATGTTCCTTTCAAATATCTGAGAATCCACTTGACAGCATTCCAATGCTCGAATCCGGGATGACTCATATACCTGCTAACAACTCCCACTGCATGTGCAATATCTGGCCTAGTGCATACCATAACATACATCAAACTTCCTACAGCTGAAGCATAGGGTACCTTGGACATCTTATCCTCCTCTTCCTGTGTCTTGGGACACATCTCCTTAGTCAATTTCAAATGACCAGGTAAAGGTGTGCTGACAGCTTTAGCATTCTCCATAGAGAAACGTTGCAACACCTTCTCAACATAATCAGCTTGAGATAGCGTCAATGTTCTATTCTTCCTATCTCTGCAAATCTTCATACCAAGGATTTGTTTTGCTGCCCCCAAATCCTTCATAGCAAATGCATGTGCTAATTGGCGTTTCAACCCCTTAATATGATCCATGTTAGACCCAACTATAAGCATATCATCAACATATAAACATAAAATAATGTAGCTATAATTATCCAACCTCTTAGAATAAAAACAGTAATCTGAATGACACCTATTATATCCATGCTCATGCATAAAACTATCAAATTTCAGATACCATTGCCGAGGTGCTTGCTTCAAGCCATATAAACTTTTCTTCAATTTGCACACTAAGTTCTCCTTACCTTTGACCTCAAAACCCTATGGCTGAGCCATATATATTTCTTCATCCAAATCACCATGAAGAAAGGCTGTTTTAACATCCATCTGCTCTAAATGCAAATCTTCAGTAGCCACAAGACTTAAAATAGTACGAATAAAAGTCATTTTAACAACAGGAGAAAATATCTCATCAAAATCAATTCCCTTTTTCTGTGCAAATATTTTTACAACTAACCTGGCCTTAAATCTTTTCTTACCTCCTTCCTCTTCTTTCAATCTGTAAACCCATTTATTCTGTAAAGCCTTTTTACCTGCAGGCAACTTGCACAAATCCCATGTCTTATTTTTCAGCAAAGAGTCCATTTCATCTTTCATTGCAGACTCCCACTGAATCTTAGCATCCACCTGCACAACTTCATCATAACTTTCAACTTCACCAGCATTAGTAAGTAAAATAGAATACAAAGAGGGAGAAAACCTTTGTGGAGGTCTAATTGGCCTTGTTGACCATCTAACATTCACTGGTGTGTGTGGTATTTGTTGTTGCAGTTGTTGCACATCATGAGGAATGGCTAGAACATCAGCTTTTGGAGTATCATCTAGCACTACATAATCATCTTCTTTCTTCTCATGTTGCTGCAACAGATCTTTGTACAACACTTTTTCATTGAATATGACATCCTGGCTTCTTATAATTTTATGATTTTCAAAATCCCAAAGCCTATAGCCAAATTCATTAATGCCATATCCAAAAAAGACACATTTCTTTGATTTAGCTTCTAGCTTGGTTCTATTTTCAGAGTCTATATGAGCAAAAGCTTCACAACCGAAGGTCTTGAGCAAAGAATAACTCACCTTCTTACCAGTCCATGCTTCCTCTGGAATACCACAGCCCAAAGGAGTAGAGGGTCCTCTATTAATCAAATATATTGTAGTATTGACAGCCTCCGCCCACATGTGTAAGGGCAACCCAGCATGCAACCTCATGCTCCTTGCGCGCTCCATTATAGTCCTGTTCATGCGTTCAGCCACTCCATTTTCCTATGGAGTCCTTGGAACAGTTTTTTTTTGTCTATGAATACCATTAGTGGAGCAATAATCTTCAAATTCATGATTGCAATACTCACCACCATTATCAGATCTGAGACATTTTAATTTCTTACCAGTCTCATTTTCAACCAAGCATTTCCATTTCTTAAAAGTTTGAAATACATCAGATTTCTGTCTAAGGAAATAAACCCATACTTTTCTAGTTGCATCATCAATAAATGTAACATAATAATGAGAGCCACCAAGGGAAGATACCTGAGCCGGTCCCCATACATCTGTATGCACAAGCTCTAATTTCTCCTTTTTGTTTTCCTTCCCAGTCTTTACAAAACTCACTCTCTTTTGTTTTCCATACACACAACTTTCACAGAAATCCATATTCACACATTTTAGACTTGGTAAAACTTTCCTTGAATGAAGTACTTTCATACCTTTCTCACTCATGTGCCCAATTCTATTGTGCCACAACGCTGTATCAGAATCTACAGCAACTATTTGTTCTCCCTACTCAACTGCAGTAATTGTTCCTGAATATTCATTTTTCTCTGAAACAATCAAAGTAGAAGGAACAATATGACTTGTACAAAGATATAAGGTGCCTACTTTCACACCTTTTGCTACTACAAGGGAACCTTTTGAAACCTTCCAATTTTTATCATTAAAAGTAACTACACAACCCTCATCACCGAGTTGCCCTGCTAAAATTAAATTCCTACTCAGCTTTGGAACATGTCTTACCTCATGTAGTAGCCAATGATTCCCATTCTGCAACTTAATCTTAATTTTTCCCTTTCCAACAATCTGACAAGATTCATTATCCCCTAAATAAACAAGCCCAAAATCCCCTTGGACATAATCAATGAAATAACCTCTATGAGGTGTAGCATGAAAAGAAGCACCAGAATCTAAAACCCATGAATCATCAACACTCTCTAAAGACAGAAGCAAAGCATCCTCTTCGGATTTGTTACTTACCACATTTGCCTCTTTGTCTCCATCTGATTTATCTCCTTCATTTTTCTTTTGAGTCCAGCAATCTTTCTTTTTGTGCCCTGGTTTCCCACAGTACCAGCAATCATTTGGTCCTCTCGATTGAGACCTCCTCCCCTTTGACTTTCCTCTTGATTTCCCACGATTTCCAGAGTTACTTCCTCTTTCAGTTGTTCTGCCCCTGCTTTGTGCATTTAAAGCACTTCCTGATGTAGATCCACCTAAGGATTTTCTACGAGTTTCCTCACTTAAAATAACACCGATCACATCATCATATTTTAGGGTACTAGATCCAGGAACAAAATTACTCACCGCCATTACCAAGCCATTCCAGCTTTCAGGCAAAGAACACAAAATCAAGAGAGCCCTAATTTCTTCATCAAAATTGATACCCACAGAAGATAATTGACTAGTAATAGTATTAAACTCATTTAAATGATCTGCAACAGATCCACCTTCTGCCATGTTCATATTAAATAAACGCTTCATGAGAAATACCTTATTTGAAGTGGAGGGCTTTTCATACAGTGTCGCTAGGGTTTTCATCAAATCTTCTGTCATCTTTGCTTTTGTAATATTAAATGCCACTGATGGTGCCAAGCATAACCGAATGCTTCCGAGTGCCTTTCTGTCCAAAAGATCCCATTCAGCCTCTGACATAGTTCCCTGATTCTTGGCTTTTCCTTCCAACGGCTTCCATAAATCCTTTTGATATAAATAGTCTTCCATTTACATCTTCCACAACTGGAAGTTCTGCCCATTAAACCTATCAACCCACAACTTACCCTCATCTGCCATTGCTCCCACTCAACTGTGAGACTCCCACTTAACCGTGAGACTTTCCTGCAGAGGATAACTGAAAGAAAACCTTGCTCTGATACCACTTGTTAGGATAAACCACGAACAGAAATAAAAAACTACATGCAAATATAACCAATAACAGAAAATAATAGAACACACAGAAATGAACACAAGGCACCAAGATTTAATGTGGTTCACCCAATCCCTGGGCTACGTCCACCAAACAGCAAGTCCGATCTTATTACAATTCAGTGATTACAACCTGATTACAATCCGTAATCCCTTACAACTCAATACCACCGCAAGAACCAATTTCATATCACCACACCTGAAAAATACCCAACCCTAAGCCCTTTTTATACAAGTATTAAACCGCTTTAGGGTTATAACATGTCGGCCATATGTCGACTACTTCCCCAAAAAAAAATTTCTATTTATGAAGTATGTACAGTACTTTCCTGATCAGTCACCACAATCTAACACTTTTGTTGACCCATTCTATGAGCATAGCTTTAGGGGGAGTCCTACCAACAAAATACCCTATCAAGGTATGTTGTTCTAACCAGTCACATGCAGCATCAAATTCTTGCAAAGGAAGGACAATATCAAGATTACCTCGTGGAAAACCTTGGGGACAAACTTGCGCGGGCGTTTGTTCAGTGGTGGTGCCATGGCAGTTCGAAGCAGCAGTGTGAACACCAGAAACAACTGGTTCACCACTGGCTGAAGCCATTATATCCTAACTTAAAGCTCCCACAGTAAATGCAATATGACAAGTGTTGATAGAAGGGGAGTGCAAGCAAAAGGCCGTACGCAAAAAAACTGCAAGTTTGCATGAAGCAAGAAAACCCTAGCAGAGTGAAAAAACTCGAATCCTATGTTATAATTTTAAGTTGAGTTACTTTTTAATTTTTCACTTAAAGTAACTATATAACTATATAGTTCCAGTTTAATTTTTGGTTTTAAAAATTAAATTTTTATTTAAATGTTACTTTTTAAATGATGTTTATATGTTATATTTCTAAGTATGATGAATAAATATTGTTTATGGCCCATTTTGTAACATTTTTATAATTTTAAGTGAATTAAATGACTTAAAGTCTTCAAAAATGGACATTTTATATGCAATTACATGTAAAATCCATCAAAAGTGGACATTTTACATATCACTGAATATAAAGTTCATTTTGGTGGGGTTTTTGAGGGTCATTACATCAAAAGTCCATCATAAGTGGACCTTTTTGATGCTACTACATCAAAAGTGAAGTTTTTATGCTTTTACATCTTAAAAGTGAGGTGCATTTTAAAATATGCATCCTCCCCCAAAAGGTCTGATTTTGCTTATGAGAATATTTTAAAACATGTAATAGCACCCAAAAAGTGTGATTTTGTTGAGATGCATATTTTAAAACATGCAAGTGACCCAAAAAGGTCTGATTTTGATCAAAAACATGTTTTAATAAATGCAATGACACTCAAAAAGTTTGATTTTGAAGAGCAATTTTTTTCCTCCAAGAACTCAATTTTGATCATAAGTAGAGATTTTCTCAATGGATTTGCATGAGATTTCTTCTATTGGAGGCATTTTTGATTGGAAATGGTTGATCTTGTATTTAAAATGGATTCAACAAGCTAAAAAACATTTTTGGAAGCTACCATCTAGGGCACGTTTTTGGAAATAACTCCAAATAGATGTTTTTTTTACCCATGTTTTTGCACAATGATGAATCAATTTGGTGTTTTATGGTGATTGCATTGTATATTGATGCACGTTTTGATCTTTGATGATCAAAACATTTTGATCATGCTTCTTGGTGAAATAGGTTTTTCGCCAAAAATGTCCCACAAGTATGAGCATCCAAAAATGTTGGATTATGGAGCATGAATAGGGCATGTTTTGGCATCTTTTAACAAGAACTCCTTATTTTCTACCCTCTCCCATTCAAATTTGTAAATTTGAAAAAAATAAGTGTTTTTGAAGAATTTTTTAAACACTGGAGCATCTTTTCCCTTCATTTTTGGCACATGTAAGTGGACTCTTTCTTTATTGCTTTTAATTCATGCTTATCTTGCTGATTTTATGCATGTAATTGCTTGATGATTGCCACTTGTTGAAATCTTTAACATGGAAAGTGCATTTTTCTTTTAAAAATAAAGTTTTTGTTCTTCTTCATGTTTTTGGTTCTTTCCCAAGTCCCAATTTTGAATTTGTGTGTTGAAGTGCATTGCATCTTGACATGTTTGAGTCACTTTCCAAAGGTACTTTTTTAATTTTGTGTTTTGTGCTTTGTGCTTGCTTGTTGGTTTTCTCCACTTTAGAGAAGTCACAAGTTCTTCCCCAAGAAATTGTTCTTGCTTCACTACATGTGCGAAAGCATCATCACTTTTCACTTTTTGTTTCCATGTCACAACACCTCATCTCTCACTCAACAAATATCATTACATGTTTTCCATCTCATTCACCATCCGCACATGCATTTAATCTCATTTTTCATTTCCATTTTCACTCATCTCACTTTTCGCATCCGTTCACATGACATGATTACATGAAATTCCTTATGTCTAATTTCATCCAAAAGGTCTGATTTTGATTAAAAGTTACATTTTGAAGAGTCAAAAAGATGTCATTTTCATCTCCCATGTACTTTGACTTCCCCTTTTCACCAAAAGTGACTATAAAGCTCATTATCTCTCTTCCATTTTCTATTTCTGTCCCTCTATGTGCATTTGCACCTCCATGAACAAATACATGTTTCTGCATCTTTCCATGCTTTCTATCTCATCCTCCATTCACACTTACATTTGAAGTGCATCCTCCACCCCATTTGCATCTCATCTCAGCTTCCATCTCTAGTTACATGTTGCACTTACATGTACTTATTTTTCATGCAATTATGCCTTGAAAATGTTAAGTCACTTTAAAATCAACAATCTTCATTTGTACACATTCCCATATGTTTCACCATCACACATTCTCATTCCATTCTGTTTCATTCCATCTTTCATATTTTCACTTTCATAACACTTCATTCTGCATTCTATTCATTTCATTTTCATCCACTGCACATGCATATGATTTCTCTGAGATCATTTTGTCGAATCTACCAAGTCTCCAATTTGTTTCCAAATCTTTGTTGATCACAAATCAACTTGTATGGCGATTCCATCTGATGATGTATTTATATTTTGGGATTTTTGAGTTGTAGTACAAGCACAAGAAATTTCTTCACCATCAAAATCCAAAGGAAAAATAAAATATCAATATGATAAAGAATTGGCTCATACAGCTCCTTCATCAGTCATATCTATTATGGATAATGTAATGGGCACAAAGATTGGTCATGTGGATGTGGTTGATTTTCTACAAAGAGTTGAGAATCTAGCTAGTCAAGAAATGAAGTGTATCAAGAGAAGTAACATTCACCTAGTGTTTACATTTCCTATGGCGGCCATAGAACCCAACTTCATTCTTGAATGTGCACAATGGTTTACTCCAAAGATGAAGATTATCAAAGACATTGACGACAAGGTTATCATTAACCTTGATCTTGAGGTCATTGAACAAATCTTCAAGGTTCTACATAAAGAAAAATGTACAAACATGACTAAATAATTATCTTTGGCATGTTGGAATGGGCAAAAGGGCAATTATTAGAAGGATGCCAACCTTTACTGGTTAGACAATAAAAGAAGAACCTTCTCTAGATGGCCAAAGACCATTCATCGGTCTAACTTCAAACAAAAATATAAGGATCTCATCATCTTTCTCAACAAAATTTGTGGCCTTAAAGATTCTACTGATTTCGAGCCATGGATGTATAAGTTCATATTTCAAATCATGTAGAATAAATAACACATCTTTTGGGGAGAGCTCATAAGTACTGCACTTTGCCAACAGATAGGCAATGTGGGAACTTCAATGCGCTTGTACATGAATTCTTATCTTGTTTACATTCTTGCTATTATGGGATCTTTCTCTGATCTTTCTACCAAGGGAGATCATTTTCAAGTTCTTGTTTGGGATTACTATGACCAAATCACATTGGAAAATAGTAAATTCCATTACAAAAGAGTCCAAGATGCTTTCTTTGGGCATTTCTAGTGCTTGTTTAATAAATAGTTATCTATCAAAAAATTATTTGATGTAGCACATGAGAAGGTGAACCGATACGGCTATATTTTCATTCAGTTTCCCACTTTCACATGCCTAAGAGTTGGATATTTCAAAGGCAAGCTATATACCTTACCTAGGTATGCTACTGATCAAATTATTTTGATGGAGCTAACTAGATAACTCATGGACGTGTAGAGTGATCAGCATGCTATGCATAGGCATGGTTTCAACATTACCTTAGCTAAACCTTTGGCTATTGGAAATTATTTGATCATTTCTATGCCTAAAGCAAAGAACATGTAAGCAAAGTTGTAGTTGATCACCTTGAAGAAGTTCAAGACCAAATTTGATTTTGACTATCGAGAGATGAACTCTCAAATGAAAAGAGCTTACACTCATATTCATCGCATCGAGGACATCTGGATTAATATGAGGATAGAACTTGACATCACGAAGATAGAATACTATAGATTAACCTTGCAACAGATAATTGATCTTAACATGTTGGAAATCCCTTTAGATTTCCAAGTTGAAGATGATGGTAACGTCCTTGATTCGAGTTTCATCAAGCCAATTTTGATAAGAAGTTCCCTTTCCCTATTTAGTGGAAAAAAAAGGAAGGTATGTATATCATGGATATGTTTCAATCCATATTGGTAAACACTAATAAATGGTTGAAAAGTAAAGGCCTTAAAAGAGTAAATCCTAAGATGGGCTTGGATTGTGAAAGTTTTGGTCCTCCTAGTAGGAAGTCACAACTATAAATCACAAGGAGAGATGGTGCCTTGTCTTCTAATGCTAAGGGTTCCCTCAAATTCAAATTTATGGGTGGAAAAGGAGATAATTATCTCAAATCCCTAAACCAAATTAAGAGTCAATGGAAGAATCAGAAGAGGAATTGGAAACAAGATCTGATAAAGGAGATTTAGATGAAGAAGGGGAAATCATGATCATATCTCCTCCAAAGCCTGCATAAGCTTGTCATCTTCTATACATGGAGAGCCTTTTTTGCATGAGGTTGATGATGATGTGGATTCATTCTCTACTATTTTTACTCCTTCCATTCCAGTCTCTGAGCTTAATATCATGGCTCTTCCTATTTTGTCTTCTGCTCCTCACATACCTGCAAATGAACAATATGAACATTTAGCAAATGTGTTTGGGTATTTTCCAACTGTTACTAGTGGTCAAGTTTCCCAACTTGATACATCTTTGACAGGGTTTGAGCTTTTCATGACAGAGACTTCTCAACATGTTCCTGTGCCTTCAGTTGTGCAAAGTGAATCCTACTCTATTTCAATGGAAATACAATCAGGATCAATTTCAATGGTCTCCACTATAATTGCTTCTATGGATGAAGGTTTCAGCCTACCTACATGGCTCAACAAAATAACAATGAAGAGGAGAAAAGTGGTTGTTTCTCTGGACAATCTTTCTATTAAGAAGATCAAATCCAAATCTTTGAAAGACAAGATTGTTTCTAGAATATTGGTTGATTTAGATTAAACCAAAGTTGTTGAAGTTGCTAAGGCCTTGGTAGATAAACCTAATGAGGAACTTACTCATTCTGAAAACAAGTTTACTAAGGTTGAAATCAGAAAGCAATCATGTTTGAGTTGTTTGCAAGATACTCAAGATGCATTGGCTAATCTATCAAAGAGAAATCATGAGCTTTGGGAAAAGAAAAATCAACTGAATGAGGTCATTCAGAATCAATCTTCTTAGAGTGTTCTTTTTATGTCTCAAACATCTAAGGAAAGAAAATTGATTGAAGTTGCCAAGTCTTGGATACATGAAATCATTTTTGAAGGAGTTTGAGCTATCATAGAGACATTTGTAGTTCTTAGGCATGTCAAAGAGATGAATGAAATGAAGTGAAACTTAATCTCTTCTTTGAGTCAAGAAGTAGCTAACTTGAAGGAAATCCTTGATGATTGGGATAAAATGGTGAAATTCAATCTAGATGCCTTGGTCTCATGTGACATTCTTCTGTCATGTGAAATGTTCTTCAGATTTCAAGGACTCATTGGTTACAAAGAGGAAACATTTAGGAAGCTAATTACAAAGTTGCAGGTGGCCTTTGGAGATTTTCAAGTAGTTGAAACAAGTGTTACTTGTGATTTGGAATAGATGGGATGTCGTGTTACTGATGAATCTGGTAATATTATTGTAGGAGAGAGAGTAAATTCAAAATATACAATCAAGATTAATGCTGATGTAGATTCTAAAGATTTTGGTTCGTCCATGATGAACAACTTTGTCATGTATAAATCCTTGAAAAAATACTAGTTAGCTACTACAACAAAAAATTCAAAATTTGTGCAATCAACATGTGAAAATGTAGTGAGAGTAGAAGCCATATCGAAGACTATGGAAATTGTTGATCTTCCCACGGTGCGTGACATCATTGTCAAATTCAAGGCACTAAGAAACAATATTTAAGATTGTTGTTTTTGTTTTTATTTCATGTTAGTAGTTATAAAGGATGAACTACATGAAAAAGTGTAATTACATGTAATGCGAGTTACATGTATGTAAAAGGATGTAATGCTAGTTACATGTGCAGTTGCGTGTAACCCTTTATTTTTTCTTGCAGATAGACTAGGTCAAAGTTGGTTGAGTTGCTCCCACTTTTTCCTCCACCTTTTTCTCAACTTCTGTGCCTATATAAAGGAGTTCCCTTTCATTGTAAAATCATCGTTATCTTTATGCAAGAGAGCTCTGAGAAAATTGTGCCAGCAAAACTTTGTTTGTGTAAGCACTATTTTGAGAGAAAGTGAATACAAAGGAACATTTGAGACTTAACTTTGATTAAGTGAGATTGTTACTTGCATGAGTTATAAGCTTTGTCTATAATTCATTTAAGTTATCTTTGATTCATGTTATCTTGTGTTCTTGGTAATTGTATCTCTTGAATTGAATAGAAAAGAGTTAAGAAGAGTTAAGAAGCAACTGGAGCTAGAGCTTTGACCAAGAGCAATTGTGGAAGTGTATAGCTAGAAGCTTTGTCTGTAGCTTATATTTTCATTCTTAATTCAAAAAATAGTTAGGTTTTTCTTAATTTTAGGAGTCTTTGTAACCTAATTGCAAAGCTTTTCCATATAGAAGTACGACCGAACTAAAAGCCAAACTGATACATTTTTAGCTAGCCTTTGAGTTAGTGAAGGTTTATCAGTATCACTGTTTCTAGCTCTTGATAGAAGTGTAGTTAGAGATTCACCCTGCCCATTACTCGCTCCATGAGTAAGTGGATTCTTTCTTGAAAGATAAGAAGAAAGGATATTGGTAACACTCATTTGATAAAATCTCTTGACTTCTTGCTTACCTTCAGTTGATCCAAGGAATGGTGAGAAGGGGAAGCCTTGCCTTTAAGGTAGGAGAGACTCTGTCTCACACACTGTGGCTAGTCATCCTATTTTACAACTAGATTTTTACCCAAAACTATTAGTTGCAAAATATCCACCCAAAAAACTGAAAAGTGTTCTTCCTTCAATCATCTCAAGGGAGCAAAGTGGGTTTTCTCCAAGTAGATCCATCTATGAAGGGATTATTGTTGTTCATAAAGCCATTCACTCTTTGAAATTGGCTAGAGAAATGGGAATGATGATCAAATTGGATATCAAGAAAGCTTATGATAATGTAAAAAAATCCTTTTTACTTCTTTTTCTTCACAGGTTCGGGTTTGGTTTTGAATGGTATAAATGGATAAGTAGTTCTATCTCTACACCAAGGATTTCAATATTGATCAATGGTAGTCCACAAGGTTTTTTTGAGACTAGTACTGGTATTAGACAAGGGGATCCCCTTTCCCCTTTTCTTTTTATTATTATGGTAGAGGCCTTGGGGAAGTCTATTAAATAGACAAAGTAGAATAAAATGTGGAGAGAGTTAACCATAGCTAGAGGACTTGAGGCAATCACACACTTGCAATTTGTGGATGATACCTTTTTGATGGGAGAGGCTTTTTTTAAAGAAGAAAGGTGTATTAAATTAGTCTTTGAAAAGTATAGAGAGGCTTCAGGACAATTCATCAATTGGACTAAATTTGAGCTATTTTCTTTAATACCCCTCTCGCAACCTAGGAGCATATTAACAGATTATTAGGTATGAAGCATGGATATCTACCCAATAAATATCTTGGCATTCCTCTTTTCAATGGAGCTAATAGGGCCAATATATGGAAAGATTTAGTTGATGCATGTATCAAAAGATTGGATAGTTGGAAAGGGAAATGGTTAACTTATGCGGATATAATCTTATTGCTTCAATCGGTTATTTTGACAATTCTAGTCTTTGCAATGAGCTACCATAAGATTCCCTTAAAAGTGTTGAGATATATTGAACATAAGATAATGAATTTTTGTTTGAATTGGGCTCAGGAGGAAGAAGATATTCTAATTATAGTCCAAAGAAGAAAGGGGGGATGAGTCTTAGGAAATGGCATTTGGTAAACAAAGCATTTTGTGAAAAAATGGTGTGGGAGATGTACACTAACCCTTCTAATTTGTGGGTGTAGATTCTATAGGTCAAATATCTATATTCTAGGGAGGCTTCTAGAATATTGACAGTGAGAAATTGACCAAAATGATCTATTGTCTAGAATTTTATTATGGAATGTAGATAGGTTATAATAGATCATCTGTCTTGGCAGACAAGGAATGGTAATTTGGCTTCCTTTTAAGATGATTCATAGAATTGTGGTCCTATTCTCATAGAGTTAGAGGAGGCTTTAGGTGTAAAAGACATTACTGTCAGAGCTTGGGGGAGTAAAGTTGCCAATTATTTGGAAAAAAATGAATCGGTTGTAGGAGCTTATTGGGATTGGAAAGATTGGACGCTACTGGGGCTTACTGTAGAATATAGAAGAGTAATACAAAGGATTTGTAGGGATAGGTGTGTGAGCTTTAGGGAGAAAGAGGATAGGATTATATGGTGTGCAACCAAAAGTGGGGCTTATTTAGCTAAAGTGGGATATCAAATGTTAAACAGAGTTGAATGCTTAGAAGATTGGCCTTCAACATTATGTAGGGACAAGGATTGCTTGCAGAAGGCGGGGGCATTCACTTGGTTAACAATCCAAGGAATGATTTTAACTTGTGAAAGGAGAAAGAAATATAGATTGATTGGGCCAACAAGATGTATTTAATGTTAGAAGGGGGAGGAAGATTCTGATCATCTATTAGTCCAATGTGGATTTGTAGATAAGTGCTGGTAAAATCTAAAACTACATCTCAACTGGTCGTGTCCACTTCTAAACAAGCTATGGAATCTGTTTCAAGGATTACCAAGAGACTTTAATAAATCTACATTTTCAAAATTATGGATTATAAGCCCCTCAATAGTAATATGGGAGGTGTGGAAGGAGATAAATAGGAGAATATTTCAAGATAGGATGAAATCTATTGATAGAGTTTGGGATCGAATTCACAGATCGATTGGCAAAACCTTGCAAATTATTACCTCTCGGGGGTAGAGCAATAATATGTTATCTTCTTGGGATTGTGTGATTCAAAGATACTAGCCATAAGGTAGAATTAATTGGTCATCATATGGAAGCAGGAGAAAGGATAAATCTTTACAAAGGGAGAATATCAAATGGGAACTGCATGAAAAAGATTGGGTGAAATTTAATTTTGATGGAGCATTGAAAGGGAACCCAAGAGTGTTGGGAGTGGGGGTGATTTCTAGAATGGCCAATGATGAAGTATTAGCTATAGTAGCAAAGAGGTTGCCAGATGGGACTAATAATGTAGTGCAAGCACATGGAGCTCTCCTTGCAGCGCAATTAGGTACGAAGTTGAAAGTGAAAAATTTTCACTTGGAGGGGAATTTAGAAATCATAGTCAATATGTTGAAAAATAGAAGATCACATAGTTGGTTTTTATAGAGTCAAATACAAGAAATTGTATTAATGCTAGATAGATTTACCAACTTTAACATTAGTCACACCTATCGAGAAGAAAACCAAGAAGCAAATAAGTTAGCAAATTATGCAATAATGCTATGTAACATTAGTGATGTAATGATGGATCAATTCAATGAAGTTTAAAGTGAGGGTTAAAAGGGAGAGTGATGGCACTGTTTTAAGAAGTGTGGGAGATAAACCGATAGATCACAATGATGAATTTATTAAATACAACAAAGGAATATACTTGAATGGGATTCAACGGTAGATGAAATCATAGAGATTTAATGGTGAGTGATGGATGAAGCGCGTGGAAGGAAGAGTGATGGGCAAGCTAAAGGAAATGTGTTCATAAATAAGTAAATTAAAGGGAGAAAAACTTAACGAGCTTATGCAAAGCAGGAGTAAAGATGGAGATGACATTCTCTGTAGATTTAGTAAGGAAAATGAAGGCTTTTAAGGGGCCAACTGGTTGGGAAAGGATGAAAGGGTTATTAAAATTAAAGATAGAGGAAATGATTTCAATAGTTTTAGGGGTGATAGGGGACCAATTTTAGGAGCAAGTGTTCAAAAGAAGGATAAATTTGGACATGATATTGATATTCATAGCTTGGGGACTCGAATTGAACAAGAGCACTTATGAGGTGGAAACTGTAACTCGTGCTCTATTTACGGATGACATGTTAGACAAGCTGGGGTCAATAATGGAATGATCTATTCTTGGAATAGGGCAAGACATTAGTGAGTGCTTTGTGGATGAAGATGAAGTATGTCACTATGGATATGTGCCCTTCTTGAGGTGGAAGGAAGGGGTTGATAAACTATCAATGTATAGAAAGGCTAAGGAGGCATGGTTGAGGGTTGTGCATGAGTGGGGACAAATGGAATGAGTTGAGAGTGCAATTGGTTTAGGGTCTTGGAGTGATGTCCCTGGATGCTGTAGGAGTAGTGTTGGGTCCTGGTCTAGCTTAGGAGGTGAATGAGACTGGTTGTTTGGGGAAGTAGTAAGAACAATTTTGGGAGGTCACGAGTTGATGAAGTAGCGAGGGCTAAATTTTACTTTTTGGGTTGTTATCAAAGTGAAATGGAGTGAACAGGAAGAAGCAACAAACATCATATCGACATAGCTAGTTTTTGTTAATGAAGTAAAGCTCATGTGTATAGTCAATATCACTTCACTACTTAGAATAGGGACTTTAAGCTCTCTTAGTAAGTTTTTTACTACATGTGAAGAATGTAAGGGATTGTAAGTGTGTATGAAGATATAGTAAGGTAAGGAGTTTGGAGGTAGGGCTAGATATTTACTGTATTTGAAACTAATGTAATGCTTTTTAATTTTTATTAATACAAATACCTGTTATCGATAAAATAAATAAATAAATCTACTTATTTTATTATTAAATTATTTTAATAAATTATATTTATATCTATATTATAAAATTTATTTACATTAAATTATGTTTATATATTATCAATTAAATCTATGATTTCAACAATTTAACATTCAGTGTCAGTTATTTAATTTTTAGACTTCCTTTGTTTTTACTATAAAACATATTTATTATTATTATAATATTGAATACATGTCTTATTTTTTCTTATATCATTATTCATTATGTATTCATTCATTTACTATTACTATTATCTATCATTTGTCTGTATCTATTATAATAATTTATTATATTGTATTATATTAAATGTGTTAAATTATTACATTGTGTAGTACACATATTGTCACTTTAATATAATATTATATCATTCTAGTCATCTTCTTTTTTTTTACTATACAACAATTTTTTTTCATAGGTAACATTTGGATTTTGTATTAATATAAAAAGAGTAGGAATTGCAACATTGCCTTATGCAATTTGGCCATTGTCCTTACAAAATATTTATCTACCCATCCCCAAGGCATACATATTTTTTGTACAAAAAAATAGAGCATCAACACCTTGTCACAAACACAAAACACCTAACCACAAAGCCACCCGAGAGAAAGCAAAAAAAGAGCCCTGAGGGCAGAACCAGTTACCAACACCATCACCTTCCACCTAGTCTCTAAACCAATGAGCTGCTTCCTCCCTTGTGAAAGTCGGAGTGGTACGATCATATATAATAGTTGTAGACCTCTATTTCTCGTGTGAGATTTGACAACACTTCTGATTGTTATCTCCCTCTTCTTCCAATAGTGACACATCCACACACATGCCCTTTTTGGTGGACTCTCCCCCCTCCTTCATTTTCTTCCTCTCGAGTTGATGGTGTAGGGGTTGCCTTGGTGCAAGCACACTCTTTCTCAGGGTAGCCTTCATAAAACTATGCTTATCCTTAGTTAGCTCCTCGATTCTCGTCTGCAGGGTTTCAACTATCTTCCTCCATCCCCGCTCTACCTTGGGTACATGTACCCCTATTGGACTTGGTGAAGAACAAATTACCAGGGGTTGAACTAAGGAGTCCCCACCACCAATTAGTCTCCACAACTCCATGCCCATCTCAATGCTCACACCCAAAATGACACGTTCCACTATATCTTCAAACCCCATTAGCCACTAAGGATCGACACATGTATGTTGTCATGACTCGACTTACTTCCTCCTTCAAATCACTCACCATCAAGACCAATGCCACAAATAGGGAGGCTACATCTAGATTCCAATGCTTCTTCCATAAATCTTTCAAGTACTCGATCCCATACATTTGCTAAACACTCTCCAAGAATATCGGGTCATCAATTAAGAAACTGTTCTTCAATCTCTAGATAGAAATTTTACCATCGTATACTTACCCTGAACCCAGTGAAATGTATGCCTCCATACAGACTTCCCTATTGTTAATTCTATGAATTTCCCTATCTTTCATCCTTAAATTGTGGTGTTTCAAACCCTTTGGAAGCAAGTCATTTGTCAAGGTGCTTAATAATGATGCTTTTAGATGACACGCAGAATAATGTGAACTTGGCATATCGTGAAATGAGTGCCATTGAGGGATGGGATCTTTTCACTCACCATTTAATCAACAAGGACACATGATTTTAATGTTTTAATTGGCCACTAATAATTCCACACTCTAGTTTGAATCGAGAAGTCTAAGGTCTTCATATATCTCATTCTGTAACCCCAAAGCTACATTGACACCCATATTGCCCAACTTATCTGCCACCCTATTTGCTTCTCGATAGGTATGGGAAACCTTGAATCTTCAAATTCCTTTAGCAATCCTTTGATCTACTAAATGTGTTTGTCAAGTTGCCACGCTTCCAACTTCTCCTTTTTTATTCCATTAATTATGAGCTCTGAGTCTCCTTTGAGATGGACTCTATGAATGCCTAATTTAGCTCCTAAAACTAGAGCCTATTTTGCCGCACAACATTCTACCACATTATTCGTGTCATCGCTCAGACGTTTAGCCCCAAAGGCCAGGATGTTTCCTTTATGGTCTCTTACTACACAACCACACCCTGAGACTCCCGAATTACCCCTAGAAGCCCTGTCGAAGTTAATTTTAACCCACCTTTCCTCTAGTGGTGTCCAACGTACCACCTCCCTATTTGAAATGGGATTAGCCCTACCAAACCCATTAATGAGCTACTATACAACATTTATTATGCATTAGATTATATATGTATTTGATTTTCTTCATTGTATTTCATTTTAGTACATTTTTAGTTCCAAATTTATCAAAAAGTTTATCCTTCCCTTATCTCATACCATTATGTCTTTAATACATCTAGACATATCTATGGTTACATATGATCTAAAAATTGATGCACAAAATATACAAAGTCAAATCCAAAATGAACTAAATGTTATGCTTATGCATTGTAATAATTTGATTAAAATTAATAGTTTGCTATGTCAAATGTTGACTAGTTATAAAAACTAAGCATGAGTTGTCATAATTGTTTTGATATATTAACGAGAAGGGACTCAACGTTGTAAGTTGTACAAACTTAATGCATGTAGATGAGTGAAACACAACAATTCAAAATTGCTCTCAACAATTGGATTCTCTAGTTAAAGAATTTTAAGTTTGAATGCTACAGCAATGAGATTTCTATTTAAGTTTGTGAGAATGGATATGCAACATTGTTATTGTTATTGTTATTGTTGTATGGTCATTTGGATCCCAAAAAAATCATGAGAAGAATAAGTCTCACAAGATACTTCTTCAAATAGTGCTTTTTAAAATTAAAGAGTTTTACATTGATTTTTCCCATTACTATGTATACTTAAATGAGAACAACTCTAATATCATATAGAAATATAAGTAAAAAACGTAAATGATATTTTCTCTATATCCAAATTAAAAAAATCGATTAATCTTTGAATATAATATTAATGAAAAAAAATGATCTTTTCCAATAAACATATTTATTATAAAATATGATATAATTTATATTTTAAACATAATGTTGTTCCTATAACTAAATATCTAAATCCCATAATATATGTTTTATTTAACATTTTAATTTACACACTATACCATTCCCCACTACTTTTTAATTAATTAAAATTAAAAACTCCCCTCGGCAATCTAATCTCATGATAGATAGGTTACTTATTTCGATAAGTTAGATGGGGGAAGAATTAGAATGTGTTGCATAAACCTAATTGCTAACCATAATAGTTGATAACGATACTTATGAGCTGTTTAAGCTTCCAATATCATAAATGTCTCTATATTATAAGTCAAACAAATTATGAAAGATACTTGTTAGCCCTAAAATTTAGTGTAAAAATATAAAAATAATAATATAGTGTATTGCTTCTTGGAATATTGATAAACCTACATTTTGAGGCAGTATTGAAAATTAATAAAAAGAATTACTTAGGCTTTGGAAGTTTACATAGAACCAATCATTAAACTTCGAATACTTCCCAAAATTCCAAAATTGCACCGTCATCTTTTCCAAGGAATTGTTTATTTGGAGAAGTCGTATGCAGCCTAAATCACATACATCCAAAACAAGTGGGTTTAAATGGTTTTATAAAACCGCTTAACTTATGCGCGAACTTTAAGTGGTTGTTTTATTCGCGAATTTACGGAAAAATAGACATAAATAAATTGGTATTGACGACGACCCCAAAAAAAACTCGTATAATTAATGTATATAAATTTATAAAGATCTTATATGGATATTTAATATAAATTTTAGTATATAGTATTTTTTTGGTTTAAATATTGGGATGGGTTTGTTCTTTTTTGTGTAATTAATTTTTATAATTGTGAAACAAAATTAAATATGTAGGTTTGAATCTTTAATTTGCAAATCTAATTTGATGTCATTATGCAAATTAAAAGTTGTTCATTTCAATTTTTACTATCTTAAAACATATTACAGATGTATGATATTCATGAAAACAAAACACATCTTTAAGTCTGAATTGTATTATAATTATGTAAAATTCTTATTTACTAAATATTTAGCCTACAAATCTTCGAATCTTTGAATACATCCAATTATAATCTTTCTTTCTTTTTTCACATTTTTTATAGTCATATGATCAAATCATTTGTTTACATTGGCAATGCAAACTTTGAAATGACTACAAGACATAAATAAATATGAAACCTTGGGATCAAGAAAAATAATTGAAAATTTAAGTCATTTTTTAACAAATGGATAATGTTTATAAGACCTCTTAACATAGAGTCTAACTGCCATGACAAAATAAGATATGTCGATGATGACCTAATGGTCTGTTTGACTGAGCCAATTCAATGAACACATTATACTAGCCTGTTTACTATGATTTTTGTAATTTCTGATTAGATGCTTAGATTGGAATCCATGTCTTAATCATTGTTGCTACTAGACCATGATACATAGTGTCAACTCATTTGATAACTTCCATCTATGCAATAAAAAATTAGTTCACAAAAATAAAGACAATGAAACTAATTACTTGTAAATAAAATCACCTCATAAATAACATAACTATGCTAATTAAAGCACTAGTCTAAAGCATGCCAATGTGATATCCTAACTATGTGCTAGTAACATAACTTAGATTGTAGGCAATATAAAAAAATTAAATTTTTATAAGGTATCACATTTAACAAGAATTTCCTTACAAAATAAGTTTGGAACAATCAATTTATTTTCATGACATGAAATCAACATAATACATCTATACATCAATTTTAATAGGTAGTATAAAGGTAAATAGTTGAATAGATAGTATTCATACATCTTTCTCAAGGTTATATGATGTATAATAAAAATAGATAAAATAATTTTTTTAATACTATAGGTATCTCTTTCATTGCACTTATTTATTTTAAAAAGCATCTACGCCTTCTTACTATCTCTCTAGATCTCATCTAAAGAATTGTCCAATGGAACTCATTTTATAGGCCTTGAATTAGTAGAATCAAATTAGCTTATCAATTTACACATGTTTTCATGTATGAATAGATCACATGATTCTAGATATTAAGTCTCAAGAACTACATCTCAGCTCATTTCAGAATATTAAATCTCAAGAACTACACCTCAACTCATTTCAAGAATTACAAAGGTTTGTAAGAGGAGATATCCATCATGATCAATAGAAAAATTGGATAAGCACTCATGGAACAACAATAATCATGTTCAACTCATTTTTATAAGTTATTTTATATGTGGTTCTATTGACCTTTTCATCAAGTAGATATTTTGACAATCAATTCCCTCTAGGTTCCAAAAAAGCCTTAGCATTCATGTGTTTGAGGGTAAGATTAATTTTATTTTGGAGATAACGAGATAGATCAATTAAATGTTAGTTTTTCATGAATGAATACTTGAAAGGTATCTGGAGATCAAGTGGAGAATAGGTTTTATAGAAAAATAATTTTCACAAAATAGTTTTACATAGTTTGACAACATTATAGAAACTAACTTTAAGATAACTACAACACATACAATAAAATGGAATCTTGTGATCACTTGAAAATGAATCAACCATCAAGTAAATTAAAAAATCGTAAATATTAATATCTAACTACTTAAACTATTCAATCTTATTTAAACAACCAAATTGACAATCTAAGAGTAATAAACTTATAATTAGTATGACTAATGCCAATTCAATAAGCAAATTACACTTACAAGTTCATCTACATGTTCCCTCATTTCTTTATTTTTGTCACTATCATACTATGAACAAATTCCTCTCACATGACAACACCTCTCTATGAAATGACAAACACTTTGTAAAAAAATAAATAATGAAATGGATGCATTCTTGTAAACAAAATCACATCATAATAAAATATTCTTACAAATAAAAGCACTAATCTAATTACTTTTTCATGTCTTAAACATGCACTACAAAAGTCAACTAAAATCACTTATGATACCAAAATCACTAATATAATTTTTTCTATTACCTCAAACAACATTATTAACAATTATTAAATGACAATTTTCTAAAACTTCATATAATAACTAATGTATATTATCACATATATACATAATTTGTGTCTATATTCTCTTAAAAACAAAAACAAAAAAATCAAATTAATGTTATTTTCATGTTCATTTCAAATTATTTTAAAATTCTAAAGTATTTCTTAAATTGAGATTCTACTCAAAAAAATTGAGAAATACGATTAAAATCTCTCAACTAATATCTTATTTGAATCCATTCAAAGACAAAAAGTAGTAGATGAAGAGCATAGTTTCGATGTTCTCGGAACTAAACACAGTCTATGAGACAACCTGCCAAATTAAACCAACTTTTGCAAATCAATCCTTAGGTTGGGGTCCCATGGGCACCCGCTTGCTTAAAAATAGAGTGGGTGCTGCTGAGCTTTTATACGAATATTTAAAGGGGAGCAGTCTCATGAGCATTACATATAAATCTGCTTAAAAAAATTAGCTCCTAAATTGAAGGAAATATTAAAATTATAATTGTTGTTTTTAGAATTTTTGGCAGGATGATTTCAATTTGGAGGGAAAATGATGGTAGGTTCTTGCCAAGTGGCAGAATACTTCCCTAAACAGTAGGGGCTATTTCCAACCCCCCTTTTTTGCATCCGCTCAACTAAAAAGTAGGGGCTCCTAGTTAATAGGAAAAGATTCCAAATTAAGCTTAAGCTCCCCCAAAATATTATCATGGGACCTCCAACTCCTTAAATATAGAGCCCAAGCCCCCCCATGGGACCCCAGAGTTATCTTATGCAAGTCAATGATAAGTGTCCCCGTTTTCTCAACGTTCCCCTTGTTGTTATATCGATAATGACAAATTATCAAATACAATTTTATTAACATAATATTTTAGAATGGAGTCTTTTGATAAAAGAGAAAGTCAATAGGCCTTTGGTCGGTTAGGGAAGTCAAATAGCTCTTAACGAGGGTGCCTAAGATCAAATCTTGAACACATAGCTTCACTAACATAAAGGATGTGTTTGAAATTGTGGCCTATACAAATGTGACAATATGCAAAGAAATTCAGCCTAAAGCTCTTGCTCTAGTATATGTATCCACATCAATAGATTTATATAAAATCCTCCATACCCTCAATTGATATAAAAATTTATGACAATAGCATCATCATTCAAAAAAAATGTAGATTTCATAGAAGATGCAACTCAAACTCAAACAGACGCCCACCATTTTCCACCCCCGGGCCACATCCCCGACGTTCAACTGAAGGATCAAACCACTTCCAAAGTTTCAACCCTGTAAAAAGGTAAGAATCGAACAGGTGACACATTTTTGATATCCACAGAAATAAATGGCAGGCAGACACTTGGCCTGCACAATTCAAAGAAAAGAGGACAAAAGAGAAAAAGAAATGTATTAGAAATTGTTGGGTTCTGCATGCTTCTTCTTAAAGAGTGTCATTCAGGGAGGTCCGCAACGCGGACCTTTGGACCCACCTGTAACCTCCTTCCAAGTTCACGGCACCCTAACTTCCACGTACTGTTTGGGGCATTAAAACCTCAAATTTCAGTTAAGCAGTGCATTAGATGAAAAGAGATTAGTTCAGATTAGGGTTGCATGCATGGGCAGACGTAGGTGGCGACCATGCAGGTTAAATGGACACGGCTAACGACGTCGCTTCACGTTTCTGAGAAAAGACGTTTCCACTCGACTCAACAGCCGGCGAGCCGGCGGAAAGAGATGTGACAGGGCCGGGCGATATGTTGGTTTCTTGCCTTTGTTCCACTCACTGATTCGCCTTATTAAGGACCATCCATGGGACCGACTGTTGATCATTATTCAATGCTCATGTGTGTCTGCTCATGCCCATCTTCTTTTTCTTCCTCTTTTTTTACGTGAGTGTAGCCCATTCTTGCAGCACCCATGAGGCAGCGAAAAGGTGGTGACAAATTGGCTGCTGCTGCTGCTGCTTCTGCCTCCACCCAGCAAAATGTCAAACGATCGAGAAAGACCTCTGCCCCCAGGGAAAAGTCCACCACCGGCAGCCGGAGCTCCATCTACAGAGGGGTCACTAAGTATATACTCTAATTCTGTGCTCAAACATTGCAATATAGGCGTGTGATTTTTAGTTGGGTCGATTTCAATGGTGCTGTTTCGCTTTGGGTTTTGAGCTCAAATTGTTTGCTTGTTTGTTTGTCTCACTGCACTGAGAAACCCCAGCAACAGAACTGTACATTGTGTGATTTTTGGGTGAAACAGTAATGCAGTTGTGGCTTGAAATTTTGGGTCATGGCTTTCACCTTAAAATGTTGGATCTGTAATGTTTTCTTTGTTTCTTTTCAGGCACAGATGGACTGGTCGATATGAGGCACATCTGTGGGACAAAACTTGCTGGAACGAGTCCAAGAACAAGAAAGGCCGGCAAGGTGAATGCAGACCCACAATACCTTACAGTATCTTAATGACATTGTGGTTTTTTATATATTCCTGTAATTTTTTGAGTCAAATTCATTATTGATCCATGTTTAACGACGGGAATCCGCACAAACCCATCACAAGAACCCCAAAACAACTCATTTGTCACCCAGATCCATCTTTCAGTTCTCACTCTCATCCATCTTTTCTTTATCTTTCGTGAGAATAAATGGTACACTTTACAAGAACCTACAAGAGTCCACCTCTCTTTCTCTTGTCTCTCATCTCTCATGGTACACTTGTACACTTCCCCGGAATGCACAAGAGTCCACTTCTCTTTCTGGTGTCTCTTTATCTCATGACTCTCATCTCTCATGAGAATAAATGGTACACTTCACAAGAATGTACAAGAGTCTACCTCTCTTTCTTCCATCGCTTATCTCATGATTCTCTTTCACTAAATGAATATTATACTTCGCATGGTGCACTTCAAATTTACTGGACTTAAGTCATTGATTTCGCATAGTCATCATTCTACCTAGATGATGCTCACAAGGCGAAGCATTAGATTTGGAAGGTCACTCGTCCCATTACTACTCTTTGATAATCCCTCTTTAACTCCAAATTTACTGGACTTAAGTTATTGATTTCGCATAGTCATCATTCTACCTAGATGATGCTCACAAAGCAAGGCAAAGCATTAGATTTGGAAGGTCACTCATCCCATTACTACTCTTAGATAATCCCTCTTTAACTCAGCATTTTAGATTCGGAAGGTTACTCATCCCATTACTACTCTTAAATAATCCCTCTCCCTCTCTAACTCAGCCTTGACAGTAAGCATTGGTCTTTATAAAAAGTCACCCATACTGTGTCAGTATTTCTCTTGGTCTTTTCAGAAAGTCATCCATGCTGTCTCAGTATTTCTCCAACTCAAACACTATTAATATACCCTAGTTTTCTAAAATAATCAGACAATACTGTATACTTCAACTCAAACACTCTTTTAACATTGTGGTTTTCTAGAGTAATCAGACAACAACTCTCAAAAGCTCTTTTGTTAGTAAATAGTGGTTTTGTGTTCAGTAGTTCTTCTCTTAGTGACTTAATCGTGGTTTTGTGTTTAGTATATCTTTGAATGTTATTGACATGAATCGTGGTTTTGTGTTCAATATCTCTTTTAATGTTACTGACAAAAATCGTGGTTTTGTGCTTTTGTGCTCATCTCGGCTGTCAACGCGTTGCCAATCACACAGTTTATCTGGGTATGCAGCAACACAACACTGTCTCTCTATTAAAATCTTGATGGGTTATTTATTTGCTAATGTGGGTATCTAAAATTGCAAGAAATAGGCTAAAAGTCTTGAAAAATGGCTTTTGTGTGGGCACAGGAGCATATGAGGATGAAGAGACTGCAGCACATGCATACGATCTTGCTGCTCTCAAGTATTGGGGTTCGGAAACAACATTAAACTTTCCTGTAAGAAGATCCTTCTCTCTTACACTCCATACTAGTTTTGTTTCTATTCTATTTGTCTCTTCATAAAATCCTCTTTCTTATATGTCTCCACAGTCGAGCGCATATGCCAAAGAGCTGGACGAAATGCAAAGTATCTCGAGGGAGGAATATCTTGCTTCTCTCAGAAGGTGGGTATATTCTCTACCAGAACAACAGTAAAATATGCCAATCACTGATACAGGCTGGGAATGGGACAACAAAAAACTTCTAAACCACCCCACTTTCTTCTACAGGAGGAGCAGTGGTTTTTCGAGAGGCGTCTCAAAATATCGCGGTGTTGCGAGGTAAGCATTTTATATGACAATTAATGCATTGAACAGACTGCTTAAATATCACACACTAAGGCTTCATTCTTAGATTAAGAGTGAATGGCTTAGACATCACACACTAAGGAATGAACGAACGGCTTAAACATCTAGGCATAGGCTATTTTTAGCCTAGTGGACGTTAAAATTTTATCTATCTATCTATCATCACACACTAAGGTTTCATTCTTAGATTAAAAGTTAATGGTCTTAAACATCACACACTAAGGCTTTATTCTTAGATTAAAAATGAACTGCTTAAACATGTTTCATTCATTCCTAGACTAAAAGTGTTAAATACACATTAGAATTAATTTACTTTTTCCAAGCTTAATTTTATCCTTAATGCATCATCTCCTTAATGCATCATTGAATGCTGAGGAAGCTTTCTTATCATTGCATTTTTGTAAGCTTTCTTATCATTGCATTTTTGTGAAGCAGACACCATCAGAATGGGCGCTGGGAGGCTAGAATTGGCAGAGTATTTGGTAACAAATACCTTTACCTAGGAACATACAGTAAGTGCAAGTGAGGCCCCACAAAAATATGTATTTCTAGTTTGAAAATTGGGTTCAAAACTTTCATCTTTTTGTACTGAGGGCAATGTGAAAGTACAGGTACAGAGGAGGAAGCAGCAGCTGCATATGACATGGCTGCAATAGAATACAGAGGACTAAATGCTGTCACAAACTTTGATCTGAGCCATTATATCACATATCTTCGCCCGGGGCAGAACTTCATCATACCCAACACATCATCACCTTCACCAACAGAGACCCAAAATGATGATGGCAACACCAATGATGGCGGCCTGCAAGCGATTCCTAGTGAAGGAATGAGTTCATCCCCATCTGCTTCTACAGCTGTGGAGCTTCTGTTTCAATCAAATAAATTCAAAGAAATGCTGGAGAGGACTTCTGGCTTAGGATTCCAAAGGGACCAGGCTGAGACATCTGAAGGGAAGCAGGAATCCTCTGGCTACTCAGATGAATTTGATTTTCTGTTTGAAGCCTCAGACATACTGAACGTCCAGTCTGAGCAAGATATGAGTTGTCTTGATGAGATTTCAGGAAACAATAGTATGGACATATTTCATGGCATTCAAGGAGATATGCAAATTCAAATCCCAGTTAGTTTGCAGATGTGTAGCAGCGAGCTTGAACTGGATACTCAAGATTGCTCCCTTGGGCAGGACTGCCATACAATGATAAGCACTTACTTTTGATCATCTATTGAAAACTGTTCTTACCATGTTAACTTGAGAAGAGTAAATACGACCGGATGATTTGTCTTTAACGTTTGTGTCTAATTTAATAAACAAAGCTTTGAAGCGTCTTGGTTTCCAAGCAGGAAAACCATGTAATGAGACGAGAAGGCCAGCTGATTTTAAAAAGGAAAATGATTTTATCCATTGTCTTTAATTTGCATTCATTTCTAGTCACTTTTGGGCGAGTTCTACCAGCTGGATATAAATGTGCCTCGCGGTGTCTTGTAGTTTTGTTTTTGTTGGTTAATCTTGATTGCTAGTTTTATACAAGGTTAAATAGAACACCATAAAAGTAAGTTCCGATATCATGGAAGGTACATGTTTACATACATTTATAATGGCACAAGATTTAGCCACTTGTCACCCTTGGTAAGATGGACGTGGCTATCCTCCCTACAAACTGTACAGTTGACCAATTTTCAAAAAATCAAAAACATCATGAATTTTTTCACAGATTTTAGTATTTGATCTTCGAGATCTGCATAGTTTGTAGTCGAAAACAACAAAATATTTAGAAAAAAATTATTATGTTTTCGTGAATATGGAAATAAAATAAGTTTGACTTTGTTTTGTGTTTGGTGCATTTTGTTTTAAGATAAGATTTACGTTCAAGTTTAGTTTCTAGCCAATATCCTTTAAGCATTGAAAACTCCTAGAACTTGAAACTCCTACAACTTGAGGATCTATTTCAAAGTGATGAGAGGTGAGGATCTATTTCAAAGTGATGAGAGGCGTTATGAAAAAAAAAAAAAAAATTGTTACACGATCTTTCGTAGAAAAACAAGAGTTCCTACATTTTTGCATTGCATATTTGAGTTGGGAAAAATGATGGGGCTTAAATTTTTCCCACTGGTTTAGGATTTTTTTTTCCATGGATCAAACATCTACAAATTTGAACAAAAATTCTAAATAGATATATCCAAGAAATCTAAATAGATAGAGTCATGGAATAATAATTTTATGTGATAATATTAGATATAAAAATAAAATTTCAATATATGCAAAAATTCTAAATAGATATATCCAAAAAATCTAAATAGATAGTCATAAAATAATAATTTTATGTGATGATATTAGATATAAAAATAATTATGAAATATAATTTATTTTAAGATATTGAAACAAAATATCCACGAGAACACTAGGTTTCTCAATTTTTAAAGCTTGAACTTTTATGTTAATTTGCATTAAAATTCATGAGATTGTTAGGTTTAAAATATTCCTAAAAATTTTCAACATTGACTAAATTTTTTTGGATGCGCCTATGTTCCAAACAAAATGCATTGTTGACCAAATTAAAAATAAAATAAAAAATACAATGGAATTTTTTTGAAAATTTCACATTTATTCTTCATGATCTGCGTTTTTTGTGAGTTAAAAAAAAATTGAGAAAAAATTAGTTGTTTTCGCAAATTTGAAAAAAAGTAAGTTCAACTTTTTTTGTTGTATTTGGTGCATTTTTGTTTGGAGCTTAGCCAACACCAATTTTTTTAGGATGCCCCCCTCTATGTGGGAAGCAATTGGTGAGATCAATGTCTTGCCCACAAGAAGTAGTTAGAGGATAGCTGATGAAGGCGAATGAGAGACAAAATAGAGTAAGGACAGAAATCATATTAGGGTATCTTATCTTTGCATTAACTTATTGCAGAGACACTTGCACTACTAACAAAGACTGTACCAAAACATGAAGATGTCAACTGCCAAATTTTGAACTATTTCACAAGTCGGTTTAGTTGCAGAGAATATTTGTAAAACAATATTATGTTTTCTGTAACTTATTTTGTAGAGTCATGCAGTGACATGTGTCTTCCCAAATTTGAAGCTTGTTGCAATCCTTTTCTATAAAAGGATTTCCAAGATTGAGAAGAAGGGTCAAAGTCTAATAAAATGATGAATATTGTCATTTAAGTTGGTCCTATTTTATGTCAAGTCTTGAGATGTTTTAGCTTGTTTTTGTTGGAATTTTGAGGAAAACTGGAAAAGTAGTATTAATCTCATATTTTGTCACAGTCTCAGATTAAAAAAAATGTATACTTTCTCAAAGAGATTAATACAAGAAATGTTGCAAGGTATATGTGTCTAAAAATTCTATCTCCATTTTCATGCTTTGTGATTTTGAGGATGAATGAATATTTTTTCAATTTGTTCAAATGTAATTAAAAAGGGTTGCATATCTTTTCAGTGTTGCTTTTAATTCAAAGAATTCAGTAATTTTCTTCTGTGAAATGATAGGGTCATTATAAGTGTGAAGAGGGATATTATAAGTAGAGAATTTGGAGATCAACAACTGATACATGTAATTTCAAGTCAATTAAATAGTTTTATCGATATTAAATTAATGTGACTTTGTTATGACAATGGATAATTAATTGGTCATTAGTTAGAAAATCAAGCAAATCAGTCTTAGCTTTGCATGAAAATAATTTTTAAATCAAAATCATTTTATACTGTTGTCAAAATGGGACATAAAGTTGGTCATTGCTTACTATTAGCTACTATAAGTTTGTCATTGAATTGCAATTTCAAGAAGTTTTAAGGCCAAGTCTGTTATGAAGGATGTGTAAAATGAAATTTTATATATGAATTGTCAAATCCTTGGTTAACCCACCTTGGCTTAGCAGAACCTAAAGAATAGAAATCATCAATGCTTTGTTAGTTGGCCCAGACTCAAGTAGGATATAATAGGCATGGGAAACAACTAATCATTGAGTATTATTTTATTTTTTGTCTCATGGTATTATTAAATCTGTTATATCATAATCCAACAAGTCTCTCATCGACACACATGCTATGGTCTCCATCTATTGCAATCAACATTCTCAAAATCAACATATATGCTTTTCATCACCACAAAATCTACCCCAAGTATCTACATATGTTAGTGACTATATGGTTAACAATAATAATTTGGGATTATTTAGACCTCTAAACTTGGTCCATTTGGTTGCAAGAATTGTTGAATGCAGAATTCAACTATGCTAGAATAAGCTCTCTTCTGGAATTAGTACATTCTTAAAATAATTTCTGGAATAACATCTAGACCTATTTGGTTGACTTGGAAGAAGAGACAGAAGATGCATCTTCTATGTTTGGTTGCAACAATTGAAATAGGAATTGGAATAAGTATTTTTTTATAATTTTAATAATTTTAATTTTCTTAAAGTTTGGTAATCTTTTAAATAAAAAAGATTTTTTATTTATAAAAATTAACTTATTTTGATAAAAAATTTAGCATCCTAATTTTATAAAAATGAGCTTTATGAATGAAAAGTATAAAACAACCTTTGAAATTCAAAGGACATAATATTGTAAATCACAATTTTCTTTATAAAACAAAATCTATTATTTTTTAAATTATTTTTCACATTGTTGATAGCTAAATTCTAATGGTAATTTAAAAAAAATTATTTTTATTATTCAAAAAAATTTGAAACTATAAATATTTGATAGAATTTTTTAAAATTTGATTATATTTAATTATAAAATATATCAAATTTGGTATTAGTCTTTTTTGTCATTTTATAGAAATCATATATTTAAATCAAACTATATTCAACCATATCAATTAAATATAAAAAAATATAAAAATTCTTGAATGATTAGTACACTTATCATATTTTTTTAAAGAGATGTTTGACACAGGAGTTCCATAGGAAATCATCTTCTTAAAGAAAATCAAGTTTTTTTGAAATGATCATTCAAACTTAAGAAATTTAGAAAATTATGATCCAATTCTGTTTCAGTTATGGTTAAACAAAGAAAAAAATCCTTATACAACTTGTAGCTATGCACTTTTTCGCAAATGGTCCCAACAAATAAGTGCAATTATAAGGTAAAAAAGACATTGTAAAAAGTAAATTTCAGCTTTTTGAGCCTTACAGAACTTGCAGTCTTTTCCTTTATCACACACTATATTTGTTGATTCTACACCACTTACCCAATCAAAGAATCCACACCCATCATGTCCCTACAATAGAAAATCTTCATTAGTTCTTAGTATAATAATTAACCATTCATTATGCTAGGTGAAAAAACTATTCTATTAACAACCCTTTTATTATTTAGGCAATGCCAAAATTTATGTCTAGGGATTTTTGGTGTGTTTGAGGTCTTTAACAAACATGAGCCTGGACCACATCACCACATTGGCACATTCATTAAAGCCATCAAGCCTAGAACATCAAAAGTATGTTTTTTTGTATGAAAATACACACTCAAAAGCATCAAAATAGGAATAGGTACACAAACATTCGATTTGAAGATACTTTGTGAAATCAAATATTAGTACCATTGTCAAAACTATTGACTAATTGTATCTTATACTATTATGATCTATATTGCAATCTAAATTGAGCTATCTTCTCATTAATATTGATATTCAAAACTCTGTAGATTAAGAAATATTCATATTACATTGATATTAATGGAAAATCCAATATTAACATACAAGCATCCAATATTTACAAATATTAATGGAAAATTCAATATTAACAATTAATCTAGATATATAAAAGTGTAAATAGCATATATGAAATACATGCAAATAAGTGAAAGATTACCATGACAAGTAATTTTGTTCCTTGAAGTTTCAATTAGAGAACATAAAACCTTTCCCCCCCACAACAAATCTCTTGTAAAAGTACCACATCAAAATGTAGGCTTTTGTTATTTAATGAGGTTTTGAAAGTTACTATAACAAATTATCCTTGTTATACTAATTTGTGAATTCACACCAGAATGTTGGAGATTTGTTTACAAATTATCCTAGCTCAAGGCACTCCCAATTCACCTCCATTGTTGTACTACTATATAGATCAACCCAACATGGCCCATTTCAAAGCTAAATTTAATCAAGATAATTGGATGCATCTTTCAAGACAAATATGAGGATTTGAAGAGTATTTTGTTGTGCATTGAAGAGGCCATATGAGAATTAGAAAGCAATTTGGCATCTCAAACAAACCATCTAAAGTTCCCTTTTGTTTTGGTAATAGCCCCATTTGGTGGCATTAGCACTTGATTAAACTTTAGGCTTGCAAATGAGCCTTGCTGGATAGATCTAGATAGTAGTACAATTATGAAGGTGAATTCATTTTCACAACTTGATATCAAGTTATGCAAGCTTGATCATGCAGAAAAATTCATGGTTGTTAAGTGTGTTTGAGCCGTAGTAGCAAAAGAATGAGTAACCAACAAAGAAGACCTAGTCTTCAACTCTATAGGCATCACTACACTACAATGAATGACAAGTGGACCATTCGTATTCATCAAAGATGGGTTCTAATTAACCATTGCTCATCAAATATGGGCTAATAAAGAATGACTCAATGTCTCTACCCTATTAGCATCACCTTGAGTATCAAGTGGACCATTCATGATCACAAGGGAATTTTTGAACTACTACTAATGAAAAAAACATCACTGTAGAGTTACAGAAAATTATGCATATGAATACCAAAAATATATATAGAACAAAAGCCTATAGTAAAAACTAAGAATTAATAAAATAGATGGTGGCATTTCATACAATTGCCACATGCCCTTGGTGCACAACTCCTTTGTCAATAATTGAGGCCATAATCATTAGTTGATATTTCCAAAGTCCTGCCCCATATCAAGCAAAGTGTTTGCTCAAACATTTTTTAATACTCCCAGAGATGAGCTATTGGACAATCATGATGTTTACTAAAATATTTGGATGACAATATAGAAGATCTAGAGATTGTGATGAATCTTCTTCATTGAATCCCAAGGAAATCAAATGATTCTACACATGAGGGTCATCCTGAACTAAAATTTTCCATCCTAAATAAACATAAGTCATAGGATTTGTTCAAAATTTAGAATCAGCTTATGAACATGGGAACAAGTAGATCATGTGTGTTATTACCAAGAAGTGGCAATAACTAGACATTTTAAAGATACCAATTACTGTCACGACTATTTCCCAAGTGGTGCCAAATCAGTCATCTGTAATAAATTATGCCTTCAAGCACATATGCACCAAAAAAAACTTAACAACCCCATTTTTTAAGATACCAATTGCTATTGGAACTAATTCCCAAGTGGTTCCAAATCATTCATATTCAAAAAATTATACCTTTGTGCACATCTACACCAAAAAAAACTTATCAACTCCATTTACAGTCACTGAGGCAATTCAAAGCTAAGCATTTGTTCCAACAAGCTATAGTCCATGCCATAACCATGTGCTTGTGCATGTCAAGGTTAGGTACAAATCATTTACACATAGACACATGTTTGAACAACTTCAACAATTCATCCTCCACATTTTCTTGATTTATAGCAACATCATGTAAATGTCTGCTCAAAAAAACCTTTACAACAACATCATTTAGAATTTTCTTCTACACAAATTCATCTTAAGTTCTACAAAAACCATATTGAAATAAAACAAGGAAAATTTATTTAAAGTTTATTAAAATCATAGATAACTATCTAAGGCATACTATAAAGAAGCCATATTTAAAGGTGACTAAAATAGTATAATCAACCAGTAAAAATTGGTTGTTAATGTATCTAATCAAAAAAAATTAACACTAACAAAACATATGTTGTGTTCTATATAAACTCTAGAGTCCTCCATACTTACGTAATATGTATTTGACTCTCTCCGAGTCACTCATTCTCAAAAAGCCTTTTGTTCTTGTAGTTTCAACCAAAAATCTATCATATGCCCTTATCATTGTATCTTCACTAAGCCTAAGAATGGCTCTGAGGGCATCGATCATACATCTTCTCTACAACTGAAGCATATTCCTCTTGATCCAATTTGATAATGTAAGGCTTTGGCATGCCCTCATGGATCTTATTCAAGGCTTCAGAAATGTTATCCATTGAACCAACCATGCTCGCCTTCTTCTTCTTTCCCTTCCTTGATGAGGACGGAGAAATTATGTCTAGTAGTTGCAGATGATTGGTTAGATTGGACAAAGTCATCATCCATATTATCAATAAAATCAAATGTTATATTAAAATATCCATCTTCATCTAGATCAAGGGCCTTATCCATTATGTTCCCTTCTTCAGTTTCATGAAGTGTGGCAACTGTAGTGCCTTCTTCAATGTCATTGCCCACAATAAAGGCTAACTCATTATAGTAATGGAATGGATTGCTTTTGTAGACTTTTGCATTTTTAAATTCCTTCCTCTACATGTTGCAAAAATGAATGAAATGGTTATTTGTCTTTAAATGCTGTCTTACAAGATAAAATTATACTTAAATCAAATGAATTTTAAATAGCATTTTACCTTCAATAGTTCATTCCAAACATTGTCTTCAACATCCATGCATTGTGTAGTTTCATTCCAAGAAAATCGGCTTGTGTTTCTCAAAATTTTCATGATTCAAAATCCCATTTTCCAAGTTTTGAGTTTATTTTTTAAATTATCCCTTCTCAAATTAAGCGTTAATTCTTCCTTGAAGTGTCGATCAATGGTGGTCCAAGCTTCTTTTTTGAATCCACCTTCACCTTTTCTACCTAGTTGGAATTTCTCATGGAGTAAGTCAAGGAAATTGCACTCCATTTCTCTTGACCATTCAACCCTATTCAAAGAAGGAACATTGTTGGTTTGCACCTCTCTAACCATGCTATTGAAGAAAACTAAAAATCTATCAAGAGTAGAAATTAGATAAGTTCTAGACTTCATTAGATTATAGATAAGAACAAACAAGATGAAAGAAAAAAGAAACATCAAAATAAACATAACCAACATCTTCATAATATTTTTCCTTTTGGATAGATGGAGAGCACGCTCAAACATTGCACATTAGATTCCAAGAAAATAGTGATAGGTTTCACAATCCACATGGTACACATGATTTGTTCCTTCCAATTAGATGTTCAATTAACAACAAACAAACTCAAGATTTATGGAAAAAGGCTTTCACGCTCTATATTTATAGGGTGTTTGCTGTCAAACATGGTAGAGCTAGGGTCAATATCACACTAATTCAACATTACAACCATTTATGGAAGCTTGGGTTTCCATATTTTCATGGAGATTGAGAAGAATTACAATGTATGAAAGGAGAATGATTGGAGATGGTGTATTGTGTATCATGGGTTTTGGTTGCCTCCATCGTATTTATTTTTCTATTTTTAACCCTTGTATTTTTAGTAGGGTGGTCTATTCATGAGAGGTTGAGAATAAAAATACCCATAATCTTATCACAGTATGATGAGAATGAGAATGTTATAGAGGATTTATGGGAGGGCTTGTTAGCCAGAGTATGTTTTGGCAAGGTAAGGGAAGTGCTTGATGACCTTTTGTGCTTCTTTGGAGATGTTTCTTCCTGCCTATTAGAGTTACTAGATGTGGTGGTACAGTGTTGCAAACAATGGGCTACCAACTGTAAGGAAGATAAGATAGTGAAAGCAATCAAGATAGTAGGGACTGCCAAGGTAGTAATGCAAAAGTCTAGACTGTAGCTTAGAAGAACATTGCAAAGAAAGGTCTCATCCTAAATTGTTGGTTAACCTCACCTCACTTCAACTTGAAGAGGTTGAAGCTTCTGACCATGACACCTTTGAGTTCTCAGATATAACTTGTGACAAAATGATTTGATATTAAGTATAGTTTATAAAAAAATTTCAAACAAATAATATCAGTCTTAATTGACTAAGAAGTCATAAAGTTAAAAAATTCCATTTCATTCATTGTTATTTCTTTTGGTCCTCTTCAAAGTTTGTTTTGAAATGTCTAAACTTTCGAAAATTCTACCATTTACCTTTTGGATTTCTAATACTTAATACTTACATCCATTTAATACTTAAATCCATTTAAAGTCTTCAATATTGTAGTCATCAATAAGGATGAGAAAGTATGTAGATAACATTCTAAAATCTATGTTTTCTAAATTAAAAATTATTCAGAAATTACTTGTATTCAAACCCTTATACTAAGAAAGGAATTTTCTTTCCCAAGGTAAGTGCACCAAGTTGTGGTGCCAAAAGGGGAGTATAAGTGGCCGCTTTTTCTTTTTCTTTTTTCTGAAATCAACAATTTCTGAACTTCAACAAGAATTTAAAAATAGTTACACTCAAAATTTTAAGATATGAAAAAAACAAAAGTAGTAGTCCTTTGAATCTAGTTTCTAAAATACTATTTTTTTTTCAAAATGGTTTAGTTTTAGGTCCTCAAAAAAGGGGGCCACAGAAAGTGTTACTATTTTTTCCAGAAAAAACATAACATAATGCAAAGTGTGCATCCTAAAATTTTAACTTTTTTTTGAAATCCTTTAATCACTCTAGTCAAAAGTTACCTAACATTGTGTAGTTTATCCTACATTTTTTGGGTATTTTATATAAAAAAATGTTTTTTTATGAATTTTGCAATTGAACACATCCCAAAAACATGAAATATCTATGTGCTTGCCCTAGAAATGATTGAAAACTAATCTAAAATCAAAAATTCTTTTTTCAAAGCGTGTCTAATGGAGTCTAGTTTCTACAGAACTAAGTTATTGTGAAATTCGATGAATGAGCTAAAATCTACACCCCAATTAGTACATGTTGGGTTTTGACAAAAAATGGATATACATTCAAAATAAATTATATGGTTAAATAGCTAACACAAAGATCTACAATGTCATGTAATCTAATTTTATAGATGGTCAACCATAAGGAAACTTGAAGGAGAGCACAGAAGAAAAATCAATCATTTTTTGTATGTTTATTGCAAAACACATCTCAGACCAGTTTAGAGACTCCAAACCTTTGGGTTGGATCCCCAAGGAAAATCTAAGCCTTAGGCTTGGTAGAATCCAAAGATTTAAGTAGTGTGTCCATGCCATAGACCATGTGTGCTATAGGGCGTGCACACTATGTAAAGCATTTTTAAATTCAGGCTTACATAGTATGTACGCACTATAGTGCATGCACACATTTTGTAAGCCTAAATTTCAATAGAGAGGGAAGGAGAGAGGGAGAGGAGAGTAGAGAGTGAGAGAGAGTAGAGTATTGGGAGAGAGTAGGAGATGGGAGAGGGTGGGATAGGGAGAGAGGGAGGGAGAAATGGAGAGAGAGAGAGAGTAGGGGATGGGAGAAGGTGAGAGAGGGAGAGAGGGACAAAGAAATGAAGAGAGAGATAGAGAGAGAGAGAGAGAGAGAGAGAGAGAGAGTAGGGGATAGGAGAGGGAGAGAATGAGAGAGAGGGAGAGTAAGGATGAGAGAGAGTGTGATAGGGGGAGAGAGAGATGTGTGTGAAATATCTAGTAAAAAGGGAGTGGGAGAGAAATTTAGCTAGAGAAATGGAGAGAGAGAGAGAGAGAGAGAGAGAGAGAGAGAGAGTAGGGGATGGGAGAGGGCGAGATAGAGAGAGAGAGGGTGAGAGAGGGAGAGAGAGAGAGAGGGGGGGAGGGTAGGGGGTGGGAGAGGGGGAGAGAGAGTAGTCGATGGGAGAGGGTGGATAGAGGGAGTAGGGATGAGAGAGGGTGGCATAGAGAGAAACTGAGGGAGCGAGGGAGAGAGAGAGAGAGAGAGAGAGAGAGAGAGAGGGGGGGGTGGAGGGGGAGTGAGTGAGTGAGAGAGAGAGAGAGAGAGAGAGAGAGAGGAGAGAGAGAGAGAGAGAGAGAGAGAGAGAGAGAGAGAGAGAGAGAGAGAGAGAGAGAGAGAAGGGGGTGGGAGAGGGAGAGAGAGTAGGAGATGGGAGAGGGTATAGAGGGAGCGTAGGGGATGGAGAAGGTGGGATAGGGAGAGAGGGATAGAGAGAGAGAGAGTAGGGGATGGGAGACTAAGAGAATAGAGATGGGAGAGGGTGGTAGAGAGAGAGAGAGTGAGAGAGAGGGTAGGATAGGGAGATAGAGAGAGAGACAAAGGGAGGGAGGGAGGTAGAGGGAGAGGGAGAGAGAGAGTAGGAGAGAGAGAGAGAAAGAGTAGGGGGTGGTAGAGGGCGAGGGGGGAGAGAGAGAGAGAGAGTAGGGGGGTGGGAGAGTCGAGAGGGAGAGAGAGTAAGGGGTGGGAGAGGGAGAGAGAGTAGGGGAATGAGAGAGGGTGGGACAGAGAGAGAGGGTGGAGAGGGAGAGAGATTAGGGGGTGGAGAGGGAGAGAGTAGGGAATGGGAGAGAGTAGGGGATGGGAGAGGGTTGGATAGAGAGAGATGGAGGGAGAGAGAGAGAGGAGAGCGAGAGAGGAGGGATGGGAGAGGGTGGGATAGGGGAGAAGGGAGAGAGAGAGGAGAGAGAGAGAGAGAGTAGGGGGCCGGGAGAGGGAGATAGAGAGTAGGGATGGGGGAGAGAGAGAGAGAGAGAGAGAGAGAGAGAGAGAGGAGAGAGAGGAGAGAGTAGGGGATGAGAGAGGGAGAGAGAGAGTAGGGGATGAGAGAGGGTGGGATAGAGAGAGTGTAGGGATGGGAGAAGGTGGGATAGGGAAAGAGGGATAGAGAAATGGAGAGGGAGAGAGAGAGAGAGTAGGGGATGGGAGAGGGAGAGAATAGAGATGGGAGAGGGTGGGATAGAGAGAGAGTGAGAGAGAGGCTGGGATAGAGAGGGAGGTCGGGAGAGAGTGAGAGAGGGAAAGAGAGGGAGGGAGAGTAGGGGATGGGAGAGGGTAGGATGGGGGGGGGGGAGAGAGAGAGAGATTAGGGGGTGGAGAGGGAGAGGGAGAGAGAGTAGGGAGGTGGGAGAGAGAGAGAGAGTAAGAGAGAGAGAGGGGGGATGGAGAGGGAGGGGAGAGAGGGGGGGAGAGAGAGAGGGTGGGTGGGATATGGGAGGGGGAGAGGGGGGGAGAGAGAGAGTAGGGGTGGGAGATAGAGAGAGAGAGAGAGTAGGTGATGGGAGAGGATGGGAGAGAGGGAGAGAGGAGAGAGAGTAGGGATGGGAGAGGGTGGGATAGAGGAGAGAGTGAGAGAGAGAGAGGAGAGAGAGAGGGAGGGAGGGAGAGAGGGAGAGAGTAGGGGTGAGAGAGGGTGAGAGAGATAGGGAGGGAGAGAGAGTAGGGATGGGAGAGGGTGGGATAGAGAGAGTGAGAGAGGGTGAGATAGAGAGAGAGAGAGAGAGAGAGAGAGAGAGAGAGAGAGAGAGAGTAGGGGATGGGAGAGGGTGTGAGAGAGAGAGGGAGGGAGGGAAGGAGGGGAGAGAGAGAGAAGAGAGAGAGAGAGAGAGAGAGAGAGAGAGAGAGTAGGGGATGGGAGAGGGTGGGATAGGGACAAAGATTTTTCAGATAGTGTGTATGCATTATAGTGTGTGCATGCTTTATAGTGCGTACGTAGTATATGAAAACCCACAAAAATGGTTATAATGAAAGTTTGGGTCCCTACTAACTCATATTCTTTTTTTTGTCTTTTGTCTATTCTATTGTTTTGATAGAAAACATGGGTTTCATGCTGTTGGAAGTTAGAAAAAACCAAATTTAATAATTGGATACATTATATGAAGGCTATTTGAACATTTTTTCATGCTATTGGAAGCTACCAAACACCAAATTCAATCATTGGATACACTATTTGAAGGCTATTTGAACATTCTTTCTATACAAAAGGTTTGTGTAGTCCTTAAATATTCTTTGTTACTATAGAGACAAATTTCATTATAATTTGACAATTTGTTTAATATATAGCGAATTCATTGAAATTTGTATGTTTAAATGAATTTTTACTTGGAAATGGTTAGATATTTGAGAAGTTGTTTAATATATATTGTGTATTCATTGATATAATTGTAATTTATATATGTATTTTAATTATTTGTAATTTACAAATTGTAAGTAATTTAGATGTTTGAATAATTTGACATATAGACATCATAATCATGCCAAGGAAGAAACCAAAAATTCAAACAATGGAAGAGAGGGAGAGAGATTTGGCAATTAAAAGAGAAAAAATAAAACTACTATGCAAACAAAGGAAATTGCAATACAATAATGAAGAATTGTCTTTCGAAGAGGAATACGAATGACCAATACAAAGAAACAAAAAAGAAGACTTGGAAAGACAAAGAGAACAAATGCAACTCTTACGCTCAAGAAGACAATTGAATTGTGAAGCTACACCATCTTCCAATGTTGGAGTCATGCCATCATCTCATGTTGAAGAGACACTAGTTTCTACATCTGAAAATGTACACACTCCATCATGTCATGTTGAAGGCACAACATGAACATATCAAGTAGGTGATATTCCATATTTTTCATCTTATTTCCAAGGCACATCATCTTTGGTTCAAGGTACACAAAAATCTCAACTTTATGTTGATGTTCAAAATGTCAAGGGAATGGAAGAGATTATAACACCTTCTAGAATTTGTTTTAGAAGAATAAAATATTTGATTGATATTGATAATAATATATTGAAATTAATGTTTGACAAGATTAGCAAGCATACTTGTCAAATAAAAGTTAATCGTATGTGGAGATTATTCTTTGAAGAATTAGATATTACAGGTCAATACCAATTATTTGTTGAAATGATGAGGAATTTAAAATTTAGGCCCATCATGAAGATTATTGGGCTAAAAATGATGGATGATTCAAATGAAAAAAACATTTTAAAGAATCTAATGAGTGCATATGACAAAGTGGGTTTTAAATCATGCATCAAAGATAGTAATATCACAAGACACGTACTTACATTGACAATAGTAAGTACCCAAATGAAGAAAGCTCGACTCATGAGAAAGACAAATAAAACAATGAAAATTGGTAGAGGTACTCTAAGGAGAGCCATGTGTATAGGAAAAAACCTAACCATTTGGGAGCACACGTAAACAAGAAAACATTAGTAGCATGTGCATTCAAGATAACTATTACTGAAATTTTGCACGTGTAAAATTTAAGTATTCATACAAGAAAAGTACATAAATGCCATTCATTTCATTTAAAAAAATAGAAATGTCCTTGTATTATTCAAATTCAAATATACAATCGATGTTTTAAAAAAAATGAAATGAATTGATATGCTGAAATGAAAAGATCTCACACAAGCCGTGAGTATAGCTAGTTAACTTTCTTTCATAGAGGAACACACAAATAGATAACATATGTTTAAGAGAAAGAAATAAGGATAGAGATAACCAGTCATTGCCTTTTACTTTGACTGGTTATAAATTCCCTGTCATGCTCATCCCGCTCCAAGCTTTGAGTTCTTCAATAGTTGCAAAAAAAGAAGGAAAATGATATTAGATCCAGAAGGATCTAAGAAATGACTGCATATCTCTATTCCTACACATACTCTATCTGTTGATGCATTTCATTATAAAAGAAAATTAGCAATGACATTGAAATCTAGTGCTGAAAGAAATGAAAGTCATTTGTGAGTGTCACGAGCCCATGCTTGAACCTCATAAAACATGCAATAGGATAGAAAATATTACAACAAATAACCATTATTTTAAAGCTCCAGATTGCTATTCACAAATAGAAATGGAGAAAGCAAGAAGGCATATGGTTCGTGATCTTTATTGTGGATGTGAAATAGATACTGAAAAGTGGGTGAAGCTGAAATTGGGAAATACTTTGGAATTGATTTGTCAACATCTGCTCTTAGTGAAGCTTCGAAACAATGGGAGTATCATCGGAGGCCTTACCCTGACAAGTTTTATGAACTGGATCCTTGTATGGAATATGATAGAGGTATTTCATATATTAGCAAAAGAATAAAGAAACTACTCATGCACAGGTATGAAAATCAATGTGAAAGAATGGCTTATCAAATAGAGTTACCATTTGCCATTGACGATATTCTTTGCATTGCTATTCAAGAACATGATCGGCATTAATTCTAATTGTGTGTTACTTAATGATGGAATCAAATGAAGTAATTTCTAACTATTTTAGTAAAGAAGAATGTTTCTTACATACATTTCAAGAAGTTATGGTGTTGTTATTTAAAGAAAGGAAATGCAGGCGATCCTTTACCATCAAAGTTTTCTACAAGAAGTAGACAATGGCTAAAGATGTTGATGCAATAATTGAGGAACAAAAATACATGCTTTGATTATGGTAAATAGAGGTATAAATAATGGTAGCTGAGTAATGAGATAGAGAAGCTGGAACAAATATTATACAAGTGTGTGATCATGAGCAGACAATCATACAAGTAGCTATTTGAATATTCTTTCTCAAATTCCCTGAGAAGCTTATATAAAGTAAAATTGAAAGACAACATAAAGAAGAGCGTGAGGCAATCAGGAGATTAATTTCAGCTCAAGCCCCTTGTCATGAAACCCAGAAAACATTGTCTGAACTTGGTGGAGAAATTGTTGTCCTAAAGGCAGAGAATACTACTACATCAAGGACATTGGAGCTTCAAAAGAAGCAATTCCCTCTGCTATTACATGTGGTTGATGAATTGCAAAATACAATGGATAAAGAACAAAGGAATATAGTAGTAGAGCATGCAACAAAAATAGAAGTAGTGGTGGTCTAATGGTAGTAACGAAAGGTATTGAGTCAACACAAGAGGTGTGGGAGCTTACATTAGATACGACCAGAAATAAAATAATATGCATGAGCCTTTTTATTTCAATGGCATCATTATCCTTGATCTCAGCCACTATTCCAGCAAGCTTTTTTTTGGCATGAACCTTGTCAGTGGATTGGAGTCTACACCTTCTACATTTTGTATAGTTATAGGGGCAACATGTACTTCATCTATTTTTGTTGGCTTTGGGCTTCTATTTGTGTTCCTTAAGTCATATTGGAGTCCGTGGGTAAAGAGGTGTAGGAAGTATATTTAGAATTTCAAAACCATTATAGAAACTGAAACATACATGTTTTAGCATGTAAGAAACCAGAACAACAAATTTTTCTTTAAAACAATCAACAAAAATAGTCAATAAACCCTCAATGCATCAGGTTCTCAAATTACATGGAAAAGGAGAAAAAAAATTTAAAATCCTTGATACAGAAGCCATAGGAATCACAATGATAGCAAGAAGAAGGAAAAGCTAAAATCCAACAAACTCATTCATGGCATGTATGGAAGATACCAAAGACAAAAGGAAAAACCATATCTCTAGGCAGTGGCTTGAGCAAATAATGAAAGCCAGCAAACTCTTCAAAGACCAGTTCACATGGCGGTTTCAATTCATGTCTCCAACAAGTTTCCAACAAAGCCATGATGGGCAAAAAATAAAATATACAGTATGAGGTTATACATAAGAAACCCATTTGGGTGTATGTTAAAAAATAATAACTTCACTATCATTCATGGCGGCATTAGAAGAACATTAACAATAATGGAAAGTAGAGAGATTCAGATTCGACAAGGTATAACTTCTTACCTCTATAGGCAAAGTAAACACCAATGGGTTCCTCAATAATGGACGACTAAGATAAAACCAGAGAAGCATTCAAGTGTCAAGTAAAATCCTCTTATGGTGGTTGAAACCCTTATTTTTCTCTTCATCAATTTTGTCAGATTCTTCTAGAATGAGCACTAATGAAAGTGAATACCCTTTTTAGGGTTACAAAGGCTTTTGTGCCTTTTTAATATTTCATAAACTATGGAGTCCGTGGGTTATATGATAGGGTTTTAACCTTTCCTTCATTTGCTTATAATGAATATGGATTTTGTATAAGGATTTTTTTTGTTTTTCATTTGATTTCATTTAAAATAGAATATTAAAATGATTGATCATTTTAATGTTTTATTTATTTAAATGCAAACAAAAGGATTTCTTGATAATAATCATATGTAAAGGAAATACTTTAAATGATGAAATTATAAATCATTTATAGTATTTTCCTTTTTTTTTTAAAATGCAAAAGGGGAAATGAGTCATTGTTTCTAGTCATGATCCTTTAAGGAGGAATCTTTTTTACGAACACTAGGAGCTCTTCTAGGAAAGAAGATAGGCTTTTGATGTCGGATTTTCTTTTCCCTTGTTAGTTTAAAGATATTTGTGATCAGTTGGAATGTTTGGGCGTAATTTTTGATGAGTCATAGGCCTCATTATGGATTAGTAAAGTCTTAGAAGTTATGAGACTTAATTTTTGGAATTTTATTAGCCCTAATTTTGAGGCTTTTTTTCTGCATTCGACCCAAGCGTTGGGTTGGTACTTAATGAGTTTTACAACTCATTTTGGAGAGTTCTGATTTTATGAGAGAGTTTTGTGACTTCCTTTCTGAGTTGTGAAATTTAATGCAGAATTTGTAGTTCATTTTTTGGAGATATAATATAAGTGACAGTAGTGTGATTATGCTATTTTATGTTCATTGTTAAGCCTTCTTTCTTTCTGCAAGTTTTGTGTGTATTTTTTGAGTGATTTGATTGCATAACTTGATAATTTTCATTATTCCTTGTCTTTCTGTCTCATTCTAGCACTATTTGTAGGAAAGTAAGTTTATTTGTAGGTTATAATATGTGTTTTTAAAGGTGAAATTGATTAAAGTGAGGCGTCCATGTTCCTCCTTTTGTTGTTTCATTATTAAAACCTTATTATAAATTATTTGTGCAAATCTTTACAGGAAGATGTGCTTTTCTTGCATTTTGAATAGTTGTATAGTCCTCTCCATCAAGTGTATTTGAGTTTCCATAATCACTTTTGGTGTATCACCTCTTTTTCTTGATTTAGGCTTTAGGTCTTAGGTTTATTTTCAGCAGTTTCTCTCCTTTTCCCTGCAAGTTTAAATTAAGTATTTTAGAGATTTCACTGAAATATCAAATAGGAGCTAGCCTAGAACTTGAAGGTCTCATTTCATTTGCATGTCTCGCATAGTGAAATGATTCCCGTGTTAGGTCGGGAATGTTGAACTCTTTCATTTTAGTATTGGGTGCAAATCTTGAAACTTAACAATAACAAATAAGATTGGAAAACTACTAATTCTACTTGAGTTTTAAACTACTATGCAACCAACATATTAGAGTCCTCACACAACCTCAAAGAAGCTCAACAAGGGCACCCATAAGAGGCCTTGTTGGTGTTCTTAAGTGTGAGGGATGTAGATGTGCTCTCCCAAACACAACTATTGAATCCCTTGATGATGAAAATGTAATATGAAATGAATCTATACTAAGAATGTGTGTGAAATACCTTTAAGCAATGGCTATGAGTAAACCACCCTCAAAGGATTCCATGGATATGGAGGTGAATGAAATGAAATGAAGAAATAAACCTACAACATCATACTACCATGAAACTAATGCAAAAACTAGAAATCTAAGTAATGCAAACAACTACTAAAGGTTAGTTCTAAGCATAAAATCTCTAAAAAGCTCTAGAACTATACTAGCATGATAATAATGCATATGGAGAAGATGTAGAAATGCTTGAGACAAGAGCTCTATTTATAGGTTTGAGAGAGGCCTTAGGGAGGTGGCATCTATGTGGCATCCACATAGGTGCCACATGGGAGACACATGGGCTAAAGGACAAGCCATGCAAAATTCAAAAAGAGCCTTTATGGTTGAGAAGCTCAAGGTGTGCTCACACATGTGTGAGCAACCTTGGGGGAAGGAGTGGGGGGACAAAGGTGTAAGAGGTGTAAATGAGGTGGAAGCTTTATTGGATCATGAGCTTCTCACACATGTGTGAGCAAACACTTAGGATCTAAAAGGTGATTAGAAAGGTGTTTAAGATAATAAAGTGGTATTAAGTAGTGAGTAGGCTTAGAAGGATGAGACTGATGGGTATAGACTAGGTTTTAGGATAGGATTAGGATTAAATTAAATAAGATTTAACTTAATCAAAGGATTAAAGAATTTAATAGAATGGAGAGAATTAAATAAATTAGAATTTATTTAAAAGGGGATTTATGGGGCACTATGTATTAAATAAATTTAACACATTAGAAGGATACATTTAAATTAAATTTAAATACATTAGGAAAATGAACCTATTTAATTAAATAGGTAGAAGAATATGACAAAATATAATTAATTAATAAATAATTAACTATAATGTCAAAGGAAATATTAAATAAATTAATATAGTGTTTGGGATAATTTTAAGCATCTACATTTTGCACCTATTTGATGTGATGTTGGGATGACATTATATCAAAGAAAAGAAAATATAGGTTGCCCCAGAAAGGATAAGAGTCCTAGGAGTTGTGTCAAAGTGACGATAGGGGAGGAGGGTGCCCCCTCACAAAAATAGCACACAAAATTTTTTTTGGGCAATTTTCGCGAAAAGGTCTTTAGAAGAAAGGAAAGGGTAGGAAAAAGGCATAAATGAACATTGTGCATGACTTGGGGATAAATAGGGGTTGACAGGGCCAAAGAAAGGGTAAAATCTTGGAAAGGGACTTTGGAGAATATATATAAGCCTCCAAAGGGGTCAAGGAAGAGTCATTTGCACACTTAGAGAGTAGAGAACCAGAGTGAAAGATGGATCTAATAGATAGATTACAGCTTCGAGAGCGAATTCAAGAGCTCTGGAGACTAACTGAGATGGGCCCACCAGTGAGTTGACTATCTCACTGCGTAAAATTTTTAATTACACCTTTAAATTTAACATTTATTGCATATTTAATGGGGGGAAACTTGGTCAGGCAGAGATGATAGTCTTCACCCTGTTGTCTACACAGACGACAAACTCAAGATTGGGGGCTCTGTGAAGATGACAGGATGCGTCCTGTTGTTTGCATAGATGCCAAAAGGGGGATAAAGGGGGGCCAGAGATGGGGCAAAGATGATGATCTCTATGTTGTCATCTCTACAGACAATAGTCAGGAAACTTCCAGTGGGATTCTGGTGTCTGCATAGCTACTGAAGATGCAAGATCGACATCTCTATAGTTTGTCATCTCTGATGATCCATGCATGGATCAACTTCTCCCCTGATTGGCATCTTTACTGACTAGCATCTTCACAGAATGACCTCTTCACCATTTGGGATTAATCTGTAAAATGAAGGGAAGGGGGTGACTGGGGGTGAATAGAGTAGGATGCCCCATGCTGAGGTAAGCAAAAAAAGAGCATAAGATAGAGGATATATTGACCATTTGCATGTCTATGCTATAGATGGAGATGGTGATATTTTAGTCGTGGGAGCACTATCAAGCAACCATGGTGCTAGGGGATACATTGATGAAGGTAGAGTGGGGGCACATGAGCTATGTGGTTTAGAGCGTGTCCATGAATGGCCTGATTTGAGAGCTCACTTAGCACAACTATCAACATTGATAGAGTGGTGACATACACTGACTTCTAGTTTCCATCTACTTGCTAGAGAGGTGACAATTACTTTGCTCAATGTGTGGTGGATTCTACGAGTCTTGATCCATGGGAGGTACCCAGAGTATGTGCTAGAGGGTGTTGATCCCTATCTACGAGAGTGCTTCGGGTGCCGATGATATAGGCTACCTATATAGAGATCATGGCTGACATGGAGGGAGGCATTGTAGTAGAGATTTCCACGACTTTCTCTTTACCTTGCCTCACTCATATAGAGGATGGTATTGGACCATGCTGGGCATGGGTTCCCAATTGGGTGGACATGAGTATTGAGAACTCTACTATAGGATGATGGTGCGGTCTTCTGCTGGGGTTAGACCATCTTGGCTAAGTTGTATCATGACTTACATATGTGCACCTATAAGACACAACATACTATAGGTCTAGGGTTGAAATTATTGATGGTGTGGTCATGGGAGCACATAGGTGTGACATGCCCCATCACTAGACAAGAGACCCAATAGCTTGGCTAGCATATGCATGCCGATACAGACTGCCGATCTAGTACACCTCCACCGAGTTTGTCAAATTTTGGAGGAGATGCCTAGATGAGATTATTATGTTTGACTGGACTCCATATGATGGCATGGAGCGTTGGGGGAGTACTTTACCAATTGGTGGAGAGGATGACAATGAGGATCAACTGTACCTCTAATACACGTAAATAGACTGTTGGCTAATCGAGCGTACCATGCACATTGTGATGAGATATATGTCCTCTAGGGTGTAGCAATAGTTTGAGAGGATCCAAGATATGGTGCCAGATAGATTTGTATATCCAGTGGTATCTCGGGAGTACAATAGATTATGGGATCATGGGACCACCCTAAGGTTAGCTAGTATATCATGGCGGGGGATGCAACTAGTGCCTTGGGTGCATGGATAGGACTAAGGGGACACAGGGATGACACCTACATACGCACAATGGTGGGTGGGCCATCAACTAGTATGACTAACAGTACCCAACGCACCACCACTAGTAGAGTAGGCACAAGGCGAGGGGGATGGAGTAGGGGAAGGTGGCCAGGCAACGGTGATGCCACCGCCATTGTAGGGGGCACAATAGGGTCCTTAGGGGCACAAATCCCACTAGAGGAGGGTACCAACACTAGCAAGATCACCACAGGGGCCACAAGTACAAGGCCCACAAGAGCCATAGGTACAAGGGCCACCAGGGCCACAAGTACAGGGACCACCTCAGCTAGAGGATGTAGATATGGTCAAGGTAGAGTGAGATAGCCTTCATATAAAGGTTTCCCATCTATAGGGTGGGATAAAGGTGGAACACACCAGGGTAGATAATACCTAATAGGCCTTGGTAGCCCTAAAGGCTCAGGTACAAGCACAATGAGTGAGGGCAGAAAGTGCCCAGGAAGCCTTGACTACACTATAGGATAGGATAGATGCAAGAGAGTTCAACAATTTTGGTATGGAGGCTGAGATAGAGGAGCTTGCTGAGATAGACACTCTCTAAGAGGAGGTGGCCACTTTTTGAGTAGAGCAAGAGATGTACTAGAGACAGGTGGATGAGTACCACCGATAGTGTAATTTGGCCTGATAGATGGTACAACCTGGAGCGGCTATGGCTATGATGCAGGAGGTCATGGAAGCCTACCGATAGGAGACATGAGCCATGCGAGAGGTGGCCTACTATAGGTCCTTATATCATGATGTCATGCCTGCTGATTAGTGGTAGCCAAATTTCTACAAGGCGTCTAGTTCATGGACCATAGGGGGTTGTGAGAGGTTAGAGAAATCTACGGGATAGGGTAGGCCTCTGCAAGGAGGAGGGGGTATAGGAGGGGCTGGGTCCTCTCATCTAGCTTCATGATTGTTACAGTAGGCAATTTTAACATAGTGATGTAGATGCAATGAGTTTTTTGATGATGCATGATGCATGATATACTACATGATTCTTTTGTATATGAATTATAAACAAACATTGATTATTTTTTGATATATATATATATGACATGATTTGATGAGCCTAGGTGTATATGGAAGATTGTTTCTTAGGCATGTGATTTCTATGATGTGGTTACTAACATTTTGATGTAGGATTTGTGTGATGTTAGTTTCCTATGATGCACATATGATCACTAATGTGTGGGTGATGTAGGTTCTATGGTGAGATATGAAATGTATGCATTTTGTTTTTATACATGTATGGATTTACTATATGCTTTGTGAGATGTATCATGATGTACATGTCACTAATTGTAATGATTATAATGTATGCACCTAATGGATTAATGCAATGAACCAATGATGAAATCCAAGAATGAATAAAATGCCTAATGCAATGAATATCCTAAATGAAAGTGTTAGTAATAGAAAAAGACACTAATGAATGCAAAGTGAAATGATTGAACTTAAAGTGTAAATATGAGATATGAAAATGTAATATGAATGAACCTAATGAATGGACATGTGTCAAAACTCCTCACTCATAGGAACCAAGTAGCATAGCTTAGGAGGGGGGAAATAAACAAAACCCTTATCTTAAATAGGGTGTAATGAAACCCTGTACTACATGAATCCTAACTACATGATACCGAGGGATTCAGTTGTGTTTTTATAGGAGAGCACACCCTAGGTTGATTTTGAAAAAGGAGTGATGCACCATATGCTATAGAAGCATAGATGACAAGTATCCTTTGTGTGGACTAGACTCTCAACACAATAGATATTTTAGGATGATAGATGTAGTTTACATAGTTATGATGGAACAAATGACATATATGCATTTGGAGAGGTCTAGGAACACCCGAAGCCTTTTTAGGAGTCTTTGGTGGGAAGTGTGTTAACTTGTTGCCCCCAGTGAGTAATGCATAATCATAAGTTGAAATTGACATACATGTACCAAAGCATTAAAAATAGATCATACCGCATATGACATGTGTAGTTAGTTGAAGCCATTCAAGTGATACCAAAATATGGAAGATCAAGGTGCATCATAAAAAGCTACCACTAACACACAAAATGAAATCAATCAAAAGAGACCTCATGACCAAGTAGTCAATCAGTCCACAGTTCTTGTCAAGAATGTTAAGTCTCAAAATATGAAAATTGGTGTACCATGTGTAGGTAGGATTCATCCTATGTGTTTGTCTAATGTTGTTGCAAAAGTTTGGCAAGGGCTATGAAAAGACAATTTATCAAATTATTAAGTCTCAAATGGTGATTTTGTTTAGGTTCTGTTGCAGTCACTGTCATGGGAAAAAAGCTCAATGTAATAAGTTTTAGGATCAACACTCAACAGGAAAACTGTCTCACGAACTAGAGGTCTTTTGAAAGATGGAAGTGAATGGATGCCTCGCGGAAAGGAGCTCTTTTATTAGATGCATGAAAAGTACAAGTCAGTAGGACTTCTACACAAAGGTGGGATGAAATAGTGGAAAGGGGTGAAGTGAGATGAGCCTTATAGATAATGGAGCAAAATACTTTTTTCAGAAACTTTTTCTTCTTTTTAGTCTTTTCTTTAGGAACATTTTATGAATGTTTTTGGAGTTTTCTGGTTTTCTAATTTTTTTTTGTATTTTGTGGAACTATAACAACACTGTATAGGAACTACAAGACTCAAGCATAGAACTGCTTGAGGTGTTGGATATTTACAAGTTTAGGGAGCATATCTCCCTCTGAAGTGGCAATCTGATATGCCACAAAACCATATTTGGTTGTAATGATAAACAAACCAAGCCAATTAGGCTTAAATTTTCCTTTCTTCTCATGGTTCTGGAGGTTCTTCATATTATGCTACAAAACTAAGTCACCCACCTTAAATTCTTGAGGCCTAAATTTTTTGTGAAACTGAAGCTAAATGAAATTTTGATACATGTGGAGGTGGTTCAGGGCATTGGGGTGTCTCTCATTGAGGAGTTGTAGCTCTTGCAAGTGGGCAACTTAGTATTCTTCTTTGGACATCAGATTCTTGAGAGAGATTCTAAGGGAAGGGAGCTCAATCTTGATGGGTAAGATAGCTTCAAAACCATAAACAAGGGAAAATGGAGTGGCTCCTATAGGGGTATGGATGGAGGTGTGGGAGGCCCAAAGGGTAGGAGCAATTTGGAGGTGTCAGTCATGGTTATCTACATAAATAGTTTTCTTTAGGATTTTCAAAATGGTTTTATTGGTAGCTTTAGCTTGGCCATTGCGTTGGGGCTAGTATTTGGTGAAAAAATGCTGGGTGATTTCAAATTTCTTACACAATATGGCAACTTCCTAATTTTTGAAAGGATTTCCATTAATAGTCATGATGTCTTGAAGTATACCAAAATGATAGATAATGTAGTTCAAGATGAACTTTGAAACTTGTTTTCGGTGGTGTAGGTTAATGGGATAACCTTGACCCACTTTGTCAAGTACTTAGTGGTGGCAATAATATACTTATGGCCATTATTGAAATTTGGATATACTTGACCAACAAGATTGAATCCCCTATGGGAAAAGGTCCATAGTGTGATGGTGTTTTGAAGGTCTTGGGCAGGAGTGTGTATCAAATCACCATGTTGTTGACAAGGGACACATCTTTTCACAAAATGATAGGCATTCACTTCCATAGTAGGCCAATAGTAACCCATTCTAAGGAGATTTTTTGCTAATATAAGGCCACTAGAATGAGCACCACAAATTCCTTGGTGGACCTCCCTAATGTTGTTTTGGCTTTGTCTAAACTGAGACATCAGAGGAGAGCTCCATCAAAGTTTTTTTGAAAAAGTGTATCACCTAGGATAGTATATTGAGTGGTGCAACAGATGAAGTTTTTTCTTTGATTCGAGGACAGGGTGATACAAATTGTTTTTTAACGAAGATAGGCAAAAAAAATTGTGAACCATGGAGACTCAAGACTGACAATCTCATACACTAGCTCTGAATCAGGTTGCTCATAAGTAGGAAGAAAAATATTCTCAACAAGAAACTCACATTTAGGATTGTACTCAGGCATGGAGATCATGGAGGCAATGGTGACCATGACATCTACTACTTTTTTATTAGTCCTTGGTATCTACTGAAAAACTAGCTCAGTAAAGTGTTGTTTAAGATCTTCAACTATCCAGCGATATGGCAACAACTTTTCATCCTTTGTTTGGTATTCATCTGTGACTTTTTTAATGACCAATTGAGAGTCTCCAAAGACAAGAAGGCTTTTGGTATTCCATATGATAGCTTGATGAAGCCTTGTAACTGATCCTTTATACTCAACTATATTGTTTGTGCAAGGGAATGAAATTTTATAAGACTTAGGAATGAGGTCTCCTTGTAGTGTAACAAACAAAATTCTTGCCCCCAATCCCTTTTGTGTGAAGGAACCATCAAAAATAGCTTCCATTGTGTATTAGGGATAACAACCATAACTGTGTCATCTAAAAAATATGCTATAATGGGATGGTGTCCTTGAAGAGGAGCTCCAACAAGCTGGTCTGCAATTACTTGTCCCTTAATGGCCTTGTAATCCTTATAGACAATGTCGAATTCACTTAAAATCAAGACCCATTTTGCAGCTTGACTAGTGAGGGAGGCTTTTGATAGAAAATATTTGAGTGGATCTATCTTGGAAATGAGATGTGTAGTTTGATTAAGCATATAATGGCATAGTTATTGTGTGCAAAAGACTACTACCAAACAAGCTCACTCAATACCAATTTAGTTCAACTCATAGCCAACTAATGTTTGACTGAGATAGTATATGGCTTGCTCATTACCATTTTCATTTAGTTGTGCCAAAAGGGCACCTAAGGAAATTGAAGTGGCTGAAATGTATAGAATCAATGGTTGTCCTACAATTGGAGGGACTAGAACTGGTGGATTAACCAAGTATACCTTAACTTGTTCAAATGCTTTATGACATAGGCAGTCCCATTGAAACTTAGTGTCTTTTCAAAGCAAATGTTGAAGTGGATGGACCTTATCTGCTAACTATGACACAAACTGTCTGATGGACTATAACTTTCCCTAAAAACTACTGAGTTGTTTCAATGTGGTAGGTGGAGGCATTTCCATGATGGCTTTCACTTTGGTGGGATCTACCTCAATTCCTCTTCTTAACACTATGTATCCTAACAACTTGCCTGATTTGACTCCAAAAACACACTTCTTTGGATTAAGGTGCACTTTATATTTCTCCAACCTTTCAAAAATGGTGGTGAATACATCAATGTGGGAATCATGTGTCTTAGATTTTCCTAGAATGTCATCAACATAGTCCTCCATTATGACATGTAGAAGATCATGGAAGATTGTAGTCATTGCACATTGATAGGTGGCACCAACATTCTTCAAACCAAAAGCCATGACTTGGTAACAAAAGGTCCCCCATGGGGTAGTAAATGCTATTTTATGTTGATCTTCTTCTACAATTTTGATTTGGTTATAACTGAAGAAACCATCCAGTAAAGACAACATCTCATGTCCTGCAGTCAAATCCACTATGATGTCTATGTTAGGAAGTGGAAAATCATCCTTAGGACATGAAAAATTTAAATCTCAAAAATTTGAACCCCCCAGATTCTTTCTCTATAGGAATAATGTTGGAAACCCACTCAGGATAATCAATAGGGTGGATAAATTTTGCCTCTAACATCTTCTACAATTTTGCTTTGACTAAAAGTGCAACCTTAGGATGCATCTTGCGCAACTTTTGTTTCATAGGTTTAATCTTTGGATCTAATGCTAAGTGATGCACAACCAAATATGTGTCTAAACTAGGCATGTCTTTATATGTCCATGAAAAATTGATTTTGCCTTTTTGTAGGAACTCAGTCATCACTTTTTATTCTTCAAGACTTAAGGTGGTAGCAATGTAGGTGATTTGTGTATTATCTACCGTGCCCAAATTAATTGGAATTGTGTCCTCATTCACTATAGATGACTTTTCTAGTGGTAAAGATCTGAATGGAAGGTCAACCTCTCCCTCTTCTGGTGCCTCTAGAAGGTTTTCACCAGAAGTTTTGTCCTTTATTTTATCATTTTCTTCATCCAAAAGTGCTCCAAAAGAGTTTTCACTAGAGGATGTTTCTTCTATTTTTTAATTTTTATTTTCTTTTTCACTTTTGCAACTAAGAGAGTTGACTTGGCTACCAAAATATGCTTCCTCATTGTATTGGATCTCACGTTTGTAATCTTGGAGATTCTTAAGGCCAAAGAGTGCCATCATTACTTTGTTAGAGTTACAGATATCGAGAGCCGGTGGTGTGTCCTAAAGGTCCCAGTCTATCATGTTAGGGTTGGTGAGAGGTAGGTTAGTGGATGAAAGGTCAACTATGGTAATGTCATGAACATGGTTATCTAGGTCATCCTCAATGTACTGGAAGGGTACTTTGAAGAACTCCTCCTCTTCAGTTTCAGAATTAGGTTCAACCATACAATAGTGTCAGCAAAGGACATCTTGGGTTTAATGGAGCCCAAACCACGTCCTTTAGGATAGCTATTAACCTCAAGGGGTTGTCTAATTCCATCTTATTTAGGCCCAAGGCTAGTACCATGATATCCCATGGTTTTAATGATGGGAGGAGCCTTAACATATTTATCTTTAGGGAATTCCACAGGTTCATCTTTTCCATCAAAATATAGCCAATCTAGGATATTAGATTCCATGTGTTCATCACTAAGTGAACCCCAATGTTCAAATGTTGTCTTGTTAACATGCATAGTATCCTTATTTGTATAAGGTTGTATTTGTGAAGGTTTTCCAGAGGAGTGGGGGGAGAGTGGTAGTTGTCCAACACACAAGGCATTTCCAAACCTATACTCCCCCATTCCTAGGTTAGTAGAAGTAACCTTCTTCCTTGTAGTATTGACCTTAATATCTTCGACCTTCTCTTTTCCTTTATGGGAATTGGAATCATTATTGGATAACTCTAGCATTGTTATGGAAGGTGATTCTGTTATGGTGAGAGATTTAGGTATAACCTTAGCATAATCAGTGATTGGACAAAATTTTGTTGGTGCACTTTCCGATCTCTTACAAAAAGCAAAAGGCAAAGGATCACCTGGAATTGTGATCTCTCTTCCTTGGTAGGGAAATTTCAAGCATTGATGATATGTAGATGGGACCAATTTGAGTGTATGTATCCAAGGTCAACCAAGCAAGATGTTGTATGGAAAATCTAAATCTAGGACATGGCATTCAATGTTTATGACAGCCAGTCCAACCTTAGTAGTAGCATGATAACTCCTTTTGATTCTCTTTCTCTTTCATCATATGCTTTGATTGTTATCCTTTTATTGATATCTAGGAGGTCTTCTGGAAGCCCCAAGAAATAGATTATCTTCAATGTAGAAAGGTTCAAACCAATTCCATTATTTGTAAAGACTTTTTTTTATCTTATGTCACTGTATAAGGACTTCAATATGGAGTGACAAATTGTGGTGTTGATTAGGACCTTGGAAATCTTTGTCTATGAAGATAAGGTGTTTTTGTGTAGCAAGATTTCCAATCATGGAAATGAATTGGGATGCATTAATGTTTTTAGGAACATGAGACTCTAAAAGAGTAGTCTCCAAAATCTCTTTGTTGATGGGTGAGGTGGTGAGGAGTTGTAGAATGGGTATTTGTGCAAGAGTCTTCCCTAACTGGGATAATACATCATAATGAGAAGTAGGTATTTGTGAAGTGGATGGCATAGAAAGTGCATGTGGAATTGATGAATTAGTGGGGTTGGGATTGGTGGCTTGCAAATTAATTCTTCCTCATCGAGTGGTTGCATCACAATCAGCTACTTGTAGGACAAGGGTATTCATATGAGTGTCTACCTCTTCAATGCAACCACACATGGAGTCAAAACCACATATATCGTTTGTTTCTATTTTACCACACAAGGAGTCAAATCTTGATATGTGGTTAGTATAATAGTCATAGTGTAATGCATTTGATGTGGAAGATTGATTTACATTGTTCGTATTGTTTTTTCCATTGTTGTTATTGTCATTGTTGTGGTAAAGAAATGGCTTTTGAAATATCTTCAGTTTAGAATTTTTAGAGGGTGGTCTCCCTTCTACCTCAATTTCTCATTGTCAACAAGATTTTGAATGAAGAACTTGAGTTTTATACACTTGTTTGTGTCATGTCCTTTGATGCGATGGTATTTACAATATTCATTTTCCCTAGACTACTTTGATTTGGGTTGATTTTCATCAAAGGGCCATGTTTTGGGAAACACCATCAAATTGTGATCCACTAGATTTTGGAATATAGCATCCAAGGGTTCACAAAAGTTAGTGAACTTCTTATTTTGATCATAGTCACAGTTGTAATTGCTATTGGTATTGTTGTTGTTGCGAGGAAAAAATTGTGTTTGAATACAAGATTACTGATTGTTTTGATTCTAATTGTCATTGTTTTAATTGTTATTGTTTTGGTTATGATAGTTGTTGTTGTTGTTCCCACCTTGGAGGTTTTGTACACTTTTAACATCAGTTACACCATCATGGGTAACACCTTTGTTTTTAGACTAAAATTTTGGTTTTATATTGTTGTTCGTGCCATTGTTCAAGGATGAAGAGCTATAATGTTTAATAGAACCCTTGTCTAGGAGTCCATATTCAATGTTCTTGCCTTTCTTGACCAAGGTGGAAAAGTCTTCAGGACTAGCCATTTTCATGTGGAAAGACATCTCTGGTATCAAGTTTTTGATAAATATATCCACAAGGTTGGAATCCTCAATTTTGTATAGCATGCGATTAGCAAGATGCCTCCACCATTGTAGAAAGTTGGCAAATGTTTTACCATTTTGTTGTTTTGTATTGCACAAATCACTTAATGAGGCATGTTGTTCAATGTTGTAAGAGTATTGTGCTAAAAATTTCCCCATTAAATCATTGAAGGAAGTAATGGAACTCTTAGGTAAGTTCATTAGCCACTCTAGTGTGGGGCCTCCAAGACTTCGTGTGAAGAGCCTCTTAAGATAATTCTCACTATAGGCTACTTCTTGACACAAAATGAATTTTTTTTTGAAATGTGTGATAGGACATGTTTCTCCTGTGTATTTGTCAAATTTAGGAATCTCAAAGTTTGGTGGAAATAGTATCATGTTAATGGATCTGTCAAATGAAAAGGGGCAAATTTTCTCAAAAGAGAAATCCTTCACCCCTTTGTTGCTGATTGTATGGACCAAATTGCAAAGTTCATGCAACTGTTGGGCTAGATCTTAGTTTGGTTGCATCTGTGATTGATGGGAATTAATAAACCACCTCCTGAGTTGTATGGAGTCCCAAACATATTGTGAGGTGGTGGAAGTGCTCCACTTTGGCCAATATATTGATATGCAGTCATTGGAATTGGCACAAATGTTTTCATCATATTCATTGGCATTTGCAAATAAGAGGAATATATCGATTATGTTGGAATTATCATCTATTGTGTAGGTACTTGCACAATGTTTAAGCACCCTACAGTTGGACTTGTCAAGGTTGACTGTGGAATACTAGCATTAGTAGTGTTGGGCATAACACTAATGATTTGTTGTATATGTTTTGCACTTAATTGAAATGTTGGTTGTGTTGAAACACTTGATGTAGGTATGGAACTAGTTCTTGCTACAAGTTCCTTCTCTTTACTACATGTTTGGGCTACATTTAAAGTTGGTAATACAGGAGCACCACCCTTGGTAATTTTTCTAAACAAAGTGCTCTCATCAAAACTCATGGGGACATTAACACCATCTTTAACCAAGTTTAGGAAGATCTTAGTATTTTTTTCCGTAATAGACTTTTCCATTATTTCCAAGTTGCATGGATCTGCAAGAAATGTTCGAACATCACTAGGGATATTGTTGTTGTCAATAGGATCTTCATCTTGGTATACTTCTTTGTCATCATGTGAATTACTTCCTAGAGTTGTGTTGCAAAAAGGATGTTGTGGTTCTTGTGTGGATGTTGAGCTAGGAATGCCAAAGTTCATACTAGGGGAAAATGTGCTCCCCAATGAGGCTGATCGTGGAGGAAAAGGATTCTCCATCTCTTGTGCCTTAATGATTCTAAAAAACGAGACACGGGATTAAATGTGAATCTATCATATTGTGTACATACCATACAATAGTGACCAAACCAATGGGTGGAATATTGTGGAAGAAAAAGAAGAATGTGTGGGAGAGCAACTGAACCTTATATGATAAAAGGGCCAACAACCTAAATGTAAACAAAAGACTTTATTGATTTAGCAAACCAAATGTGATATAGGATAAAAGTATCTTTCTCCTACCAAAGATAGACAAGTGATCTTTAGGAAATATAGGACACCAAATTGATTACCCACTATTTGAGGATGAACTTGTGATCCCAAATGAGCGAGTGTAACTATGATAAATGTTTGTTTATGGATAATGGTCTAGTGCTGTAATCTTGAAAGTTTTGTAACTAAGATGTCCTTGTCCCCAAAAGATTAAGGTTCAAATGATCAAGCTCTCTAGAGGAAATTTTGCAAATGGAAGACTAAAAATTTAGAAATGGGGTTGATGTGGAGAATGAAAGTGTTATGGTCACTATGCGGTTAACTAATCTTCTCTCACTAGGAACAAAAATCTTGGGTTCACTCTAGGTAAAGCAGACCAATTTTGAAGTTTAGCATTGTATTCGATTCTATCATAATGGTCTTGTTCAACTTCTTCTTTCTTGATGTCTTTGATAGCATATTGGAATTGTTTATCACTATGTGCTAGGTTTTCCTTTCCTTATAAGCAAATGGTTTGAACAATTTCACCTTCTTAGGTTTGACTTGTCGGTCATGGCAGGAACAAAACAAACCTAGTTTCAAATTTTTTTACAAATAAGCTTGTGACTAAAAGACCTAATGACTTCCAAATGGTAGATCAAATATAAGAACTCCTAAAAAATAACCATAGGTCAAGAGGACCCACTTACAACTATTTCACTCACTGAAATTTTAGCTCACCATTTCACTCATTTTTAACTTGTTTGATGTTTGGTATTGGTTTTGAATGCTTAAACAATCAAGCACCCTGAACACATCAATAATCCTAATAAGGTTGTCACTAGGATGTACAAAGATTATCTAAAGTGAGTCCTTGATATACACAAGGTATGTGAGGCCCAAATCTGGAGATAAAAGAAAATAGTGCCACACAGCCAGGGGGAGATGATAACCCAAATTTTTGCATTCACTTCCCAAAGGTATAAAGTTCTTTGGAGCTTAGCCAAGAGTGACAATATTTTTCTTTCAAGAGAGGTGTCTTTCAATTCACCTCCCAATTCTTATACTCCACCAAAATGTTGGAGTTGAGGCCATCTCAAGGGGTGATAAAATCCCCAAGTAGGCCTCCTAAAAATATAAACAAGACCACTTATTTCTTGTGCACTCAAGATCACCCGAAGGCATGAGAGGAGAGAATACGTAAGTGGCCTTGAGGTTAAAAGACACTTGTTCTTTCCCAATGGAGCTTTAGGCCTTGTAATCTATTCTTGAAGACACTCGTGTTTAAGCATGCATTATTCTTTCCAACTTGACAACATTTTCAACATAATAAAAAGTGAAGATTTGTCAATATAAAGTAAATCGATCATCTTCAACATAAGAAAAATGCTAAAAATAAACCAATTCCCTTAAGTCATTCAAGATTGAGTGAATTCCTTTTAAGCACCAATCCAAATATTTCATAGCAAGATTCATTGACCTTAGACATTCAAGAGTGTATTTTTTTATCTAAACATTCATTCCACTGAATGCATGTCAATTTCTTTAAGGCACTCAAGATTGGGTTTGGCTAGTCTACACATGCATTCCAACGAAAAACTTGTTCATTCATTAATGACATTCAAGAGTATGTTTGAGTATCATCCATTCAAATGAAATGTGTGTAATTTTTCTTAAGGCACTCAAGAGTGTGTAATTATTTACCTTAGGGCATTCAAGTGTGAGTTTGACCTTTATGTATTAGTTGCAACATGCATTCTAAGAAAAGTGATTAATTCATACAAGTTCATTTACCATTTGCACCCCACAAGTGATTAAAATCACTACAAATTTTCAAGTGGTTAAAACCACTATATAGTCCCTAACTAATAAAAATCACTACAAATTTTTTAGTGATTAAAATCACTAAAAGAAAGTTTTCCAAAGCTTGTCTCCTACAATAAAATCAATTAGTAATCCCTATCAGTCAATCAATTAATGAGTTAAGTGTTAAAAAATTGATTCAATTTGCCAAAACATAGAGATGATAGACACCACTCATAGACGATAGAACTATGTAGACACCAAAAAATGCAGATGATAAAACACTAGGATGCATGGTAAACTTTTAGCTAATATGTTGTTAGTTGCAGACGATAGAATAGTGTCACTAACACCAAAACTCAAAGATGCAAGAATACATAGACAATAAAGCATGATAATATAGATTCTTGTGGCACATAATGTAGATGACATTATATGGATCGAAGACAATAGAACTCAATAGAAAATAATAGATGACAATATAGTTAAAAAACTAGTTTTAATGGCCACCTGCAACACAAACGATAACATGGTAAATCTGCGAAGATGAAAAAAATAAAATTTGAGATGCTAAAACTCAAATGAAGATGACAAAACTCACATTTAATGCAATATCAAGTTGATTTGAAAAAGTAGCAGTGGTAGAGACACCAATCTACAGAGACGCTGATCTGTAGAGATGATAGAGCATCTTTGCAGACGACATTGAGTCCTAGCAAAGACGATAGTGCATGAGTTTAAACAACAAGTTAATGGTTTTTTGACAATTCTTGAAGGTGGAATAGGGATGTGGGTCCCACCGGGTGTGCCAAAATGTATATACAAAAACCTAACTTATCAGGAGCACGTGTAAACATGCAAACATTAGTAGCATGTGCATTCAAGATAACAAATAAGATTTAAAAACTACTAATTTTGCTTGAGTTTTAAACAACTATGCAACCAACATATTAGAGTCCTCACACAACCTCAAAGCAACTCAACAAGGGTGCATGTAAGAGGCCTTATTGGTGTGCTTAAGTGTGAGGGATGTAGATGTGTTCTCCCAAACACGACTATTGAATCCCTTGATGATGAAAATGCAATATGAAATGAATCTATACTAAGAATGTGTGTGAAATACCTTCAAGAAATGGCTATGAGTAAGCCAACCTCAAAGGATTCCATGGATATGGAAGTGAATGAAATGCATTGAAGAAAGAAACTTAAAACATCATACTACCATGAGACTAATGTAAAAACTAGAAATCTAAGTAATGCAAACAACTACCAAAGGTTAGTTCTAAGCATAAAATCTCTAAAAAGCTCTAGAACTATACTAGTATGATATGGAGGAGATATAGAAATGTTTGAGACAAGGGATCTATTGATAGGTTTAAGAGAGGCCTTGGGGAAGTGGCATCAATGTGCCATCCACATAGGTGCCACAAGGGAGACACATGGGCTAAAAGACATGCCATGCAAAAGTCAAAAAGAGCCTTTATGGTTGAGAGGCTCAATGTGTGCTTATACATGTGTGAGCAATCTTAGGGGAAGGAGTGGGGGGGAAAAGGTGTAAGAGGTGTAAATGAGGTAAAAGCTTTATTGGATTATGAGCTTATCACACATGTGTGAGCAAACACTAAGGAGCTAAAAGGTGATTAGAAAGGTGTTTAGGATAATAAAGTGGGATTAAGTAGTGAGTAGGCTTAGAAGGATGAGAGTGATGGGTATAGACTAAGTTTTAGGATAGGATTAGAATTAGATTAAATAATATTTAACTTAATCATATGATTAAAGAATTTAATGGAATGGAGGGAATTAAAATAATTAGAATTTATTTAAAAGGGGATTTATGGGGTACTATATATTAAATAAATTTAACATATTAGAGGGATGCATTTAAATTAAATTTAAATACATCAGGAAAATGAACCTATTTAATTAAATAAGTACAAGAATATGAAAAAATATAATTAATTAATTAATAATTAACTATAATTTCAAAGGAAATATTAAATAAATTAATATAGCATTTGAGACAATTTTAAGCATCTACACCATGGTAAGGCATGAGAGATTGGAAGATCCAACAAAAAATGAGTTATGGACATTTAGCGGTAGACTACTGCAAAAGGATAAAGAAAATAGTGAAGCTTTGAAATCATTGATTAAATATTTTTGGACAAATAACATGCATGTTTCCCCTAATCAAAGAGATGTTGTACGAAGGAGGATTGGTAGATGAAATCATGATCCACATGCGAAATATTTTTTGGACTCAACTCAGACACAAATTTTTGCAAAATTTATTGGTATGTATCCTCAAATTTGAATATGTCAAATATTTTTTGAGATGGGTAAATTTTATGTGAAGATAAATCACATAGGCACAACTTGTGGTTGTAAGATACATATTGAATTTTCTATCCATTTTGATGTTTTTAGGCATATATGTGTGTTTTTGCATTCTAAGTTTATTTTGTAGGATTGCAACATGAATGGGACACCTAGATCTTCAAGGGAATTCATATCCAACATTTTATGTAAAATAGGGGATGGTCAACAATTTTACAAGATGCCCTGCTTGGATGGTATATGCTTACTTTGTGGTTCTTTGCAGCTTTTATCAACTTGTGAACATATGGATAGTACACATGCAATTGGAAATGAAATAGTAGATTATAGAAAATATAAGATAGTGACATATGCTCTAAAAGATTAAAAGATGTGATTTAGTCATTGAAAAGATTCTAGTGTATGAGTTCATGAAGATTTTTTGTGAAAAGATTATTTATATGTATGCAAGGCATACACATAGAGCTCAATGGTTGGATTTGCAATTCAAGTTGTGCAAAGATACATTTCCATTGGATATCATTGTTTTGGTTGTAGACTTCGTGGAGAACTACACATTACAACCACAAAATGAGGTGCAAGAAAAGTATTACACTTCTCAATAGGTTTCTATATTTGTTCACATAACATTCATGCATTCATCTAAAAGTATAGAGGATGACAGGAAGATATTAAGGGAGTGCCATTTTTAAATCAGTGATGATCGATCACACTCTATGGAGTTTGTAATTGATTATTTTCAACTATTTTATGGATATTTTGCTAATAGGGGCATACCATATTTCTAGCACATTATTTGGTTAGACAATTGTGCATTTCAATTGAAGAATGCATGTATATTCTATTAGTTGAGTAGGATGCACAAGTTGTCTAGAATTCAATATATTTGCAATTTCATAGAGGCTAGTCATGGAAAGGGAGAGCACGATGGTGTAGGCACATGCATCAAAAGAGCCTTAGCTTGTGAAGAACTAAAATACAAAGATGAAGCAACATTGATAGATGCAAAATCCATCATCCACTAGTGTAATGTTACAATGGGTCCAGGTAAGGAAGGTGAGTCTATGGTTCATAGATTTTTTTGGTTGATAGATAATACTAATATTGCACCATATGAGGATTGTTGCACACTAACAAGATCAAGTGATTTGAACTCTTTTAGAAGCTTTGATGTAGGTTCATGGAGTATCCACACACATAGAATGACATTCTATTATCCATCATGTGCAGAGGAAAATTGGGATGAGTGTGGGTCGACTAAATGGGTGGACAATTGGGATATATGAGTTTTGGACCCAATTAACACCTATTGTCCCCCACAAGCACTAGAAATGGTAGAGATGGATTTTTCCATTGAATTTGACCACTTGTTTGATCTAGTGCAACCCGGTAACATATATATCTTTATAAATTCAATATGTAACTTTATAACTTTTACCTAAGTATTTGCTAAATTAATGACTGCATTTTGTATATTTATCACTACAGGCGATGTTTTTTCTATTATTGCACCTGAAGATAATAAAGAAGAGACAAATTATTATTTGTGTCATTGTGTCCATGTCAATTTTTTTTGGGATCACTTGATTATAGATGGTGAAGGTTTAGAGTATCATATTGGTGCAATGGTTGTAACCAGCACATGGCTTAGAAAATATTCTATGAAGAACCCTAACTTGTGGTTATTCAAGGATTAGCAAACAAAGAGGAAGATTCTTCATTATTTGAACCTTGTTGTCACTTTAGGCCCAAAACATGACTAGGGCCATTCAATCTTTGTTGATCAAATGGTGTGTAACTATACTTGAGTGGGCCCACTCTTTATAAACAAATGAGACTAATAGCTCCCTATCATAATAGATGTGATGTCAAGTATGCCACATGTCCTCCTTCCAGAGACTTTGTGAATATAAGATGAGTATTTCCCAAAATTGGCCTGAAATTTATTTTGAGTCATTGATCTAAACTTTGTCGGATAGTCAGAATGTGTTTCTAGACTGGACCCATATCCTTATGGTTAAGTGAAGATCAATGACCCTTGTAACACCATGAGAATTAAGAACCTCACATCTGATCTATGTGGGGTAATCAGAATCATCAGATGTGTGCAACTATTAATGCTTTACTAAGGGAACTTTTAATTCCATCTTAAAACACTATCCATCAATTTGATCCCCATCTGATAGTCATAAAATGTTCTCCAGAGCATTTGAATTTTCAACTTGTAAATGTGGACACTCAGATTTAATCTACACCATCAATTACATTTCAACAAGATCTTTCGCCACCTTTGACAAGTTTTTTCTACCATTGTTGGATATTTGAGCTCTTCCTCTGCATCAGATTTGAATATTACCATGATCTACATCATATCCTTTGGCCTTGATCTCGATGTTCTCTGCTGCTTTTTTCTCTGAATATAAGTGTGATCTTCTTTTCGAAAGCATCTTGTCTTCACTATGAACACTTGATGAAAGCATTAGGGTTTCAGAACAACTTCCTCTCATCTAGGAAATGCATAGACTTACCCTCCCTTTCCTAATCATCTAATATGAATGAATGCATTAGATATCTTTTGAATGCCCACCTAGGTGCACACAGAGGGATAGACGAGAGGAAAAGTTCCTTAAAGGCAATCTAGACATAGACATAACATCACATTGACTCAACCCTACTCCTAGAAGTTTGAAAAATAGGGGAACTGATGTAAGGAAACATATTAAACTTTTTCAATAACTCCCCAAAATCCACCATATAGTTCAATGATCAACACAATTTCTTCAACATGGTAGAGGCATTAACACATGTGAAATAAACTATATTCTAGTCATGAAAAATATAGTCATAAACAGACATCATTAACTCTTCAAATATTAAAAATCATGCCAACCCCACCTTTAATATTGTATAATAGGTGATTATATATAATTTTTCCAATTTATAGAAAGATCCAATGATGCAATAAAATGTTATGAATGTTTTCCCAAAATTAGTAACTGTAAATCAAAGTTTTGGGAAGTTACAAACAATTTTCACCAAAACTTTGATAACTTCCTCAATAGTGCATGAAATCATCTCAAACCAAAACATATGGAAAGATTATTCAATTTACCAAACTACCATTATAGAAATACACTTTTTCCTAGGTTGTACATAGATGTACAAGACCTGAAAACAAGAGAAAAAACTTTTAAGACAACAAAATAATAGATTTAAACAATGAAAATATGATATCAAAATACTTCCAATGCTTTCCAATCCTTCTCCAACTTTACATCATGCCTATGAATGACCATTACAAGGTTTTAATAGCCTTTAAAACTTCATGTTGAAGTTATAACTACACAAATTCCTCTTATGACCATCCTATTGGAAATATAAGAGGAGTAACTGAGAGGGGAGGGGTGAATCAGTTACTACTAAAATAAATCCTAGATCCCTTAGATGTTAGTACAAAAATGCAAATTGAAGATTGAATATTGTTGAAGCTCGGTGAGCACACATGAAATGTTGTAACTCGGTAATAACTAAATTGACTTGGTAAATGTTTAATATATAATCTTTAGCTATTATCTATGATTACCATTACTCTAACTTAGTTGAAAACACATTAAAAAAAAATCATGAACACATTTGACACCAGGATTTAACATGGAAACCTAATTTGGGAAAAACCACCAATTGCAACTAGTTACTATTTTCACTCTTTTGAAGTGAGCCCTGTTAGGAGCCAACCCTATTAAACGTTATAAAACACACTGTTAGGTGTGATCCTATTAAAGGATTTAATCACCCTATTAGGAGTGGCCTTGTTAGAGGTCTTTAGAAAATTCAATATAATTTCCACATTGTTAGAGGATTTGCAAATAGTTGTTAAGCCAACTCTATTAAGAGATTTAGGTAACTGCTACAATAGTTAGAGAGTAATAATGATATGACCTGATTTGAATGCAATTGAATTGCTAATTATAGATCATTGTTTTGGCTTGTACTTGATCCTTCTTGATCAAATATAGCTTTGTTTTTCCTCAAGGATATTCTTCTTATCCTTCAAATTTGCTTCCTCTTCTCATCATTAAATTTCCAATAACATCTTCATACTTTCTTCATACACACTTTGAAATCACAACTTGACCTCATACTTATATCTTCCACTTTGTCAAGTTAGCTCAATTACAACTTAGAATAATTAATATTCATCACCTTAGTCGGCCAGAATCAATAGATAAATCAATTGAGCTTAATATTTCAAAATAAGAAAATCCTTTGTTAGCCGACCCAGCTCAGTAGAAACTAGCTCAAAAATGATTTCCTTTGTTAACCAATAGAAGCTCGCTTAACACTATAAACTCATGAAATCCTTTGGCAACCGAGTGAGCTTGGTTAGCATTGGTTCCATCCAAATTTCCTTCAATAACCGAGTAAACTCAGTTAACACTCGTCTTCTACATATTTTCCTTTAATGCCTGATTGAACTCGGTAGACACTGCCTTTTGAACTAGGCAAACACAAGACTGCTCAGTAGACACAAAAAATTATCTTCACTCCCTCAGTGAGCTTGGCATATACTAACTAGTAATGATTATGACATTTTTGTAACATAAAAGACAATACATTATTAATCAATTGTATCCAACAATCTCCCTTTTTGGCATTGATGGCAACACAACATGTCATAGCACAATAAAATTTTGGATTGGTTCTTTGAGAACTCCCTCTATCAATATGAACTCTTCCTTTTACTGGATTCTTTTTCTATCTAAAAAAACTACTACCAAGTTCATTCAGAGCTTTCTCCCTCTTACAACAAACTTCTTCTTCTTTGGAAAACTTCTTTCTCTTTAGTTCCTTACTTTATTTTGGTTCCAAAAATTTCTCAAAGATATAATAATAAATCTCTCCCTCTTTGACAACACAAGCCAAAGACAATAATCTATAAATACAAATGTATCTTAAGTACTAATTAATTTGGATTATGCCCTTGCCAATTTTGCACCAACTAATTGATCTTTCTACTTAGCTCCTTGCCGATGCATCACTAAACTTTATTTAGTGAAATTTAGATAGGGGAATCACCTCTAGCTTACCTCTTAGATACATAAATGCATCTTTAGGTAATGGCTTGGTGAATATGTCTAAAATCTGTTCCTTTGTATTAACATATTCCAATCTAACTTATTTCTCTTGCACCAACTCTCTTAAGAAGTGATATTTTATAGCAATGTGCTTTGTTTTAGTATGCATTATTGGATTCTTTGATATATTAATTGTACTGATGTTATCACAGTATATGACTTTTGGATCTTTGATCTCTATCTTCATTCCTTCCAACAATTGTTTTAACCAAACAATGTCAGAACAATTAATTGGTGTTGCGACATATTCTACCTCTGCTGTGGATTGAGATGTACAATTTTGCTTCTTGCTTGTCCAAGACACTAGTCGTTTACTAAGAAAGAATGCTCCACCATTGGTTTTTCTTTTGTCATCAATACTTCCTGCCCAATCAGCATCAGTAAATACTTTTATGTCCAAATTGCCTCCAATTTTATACCATAAACCATAGTGTTTAGTACCTTTCAGATATCTCATGATTCTCTTGATTATCATCATGTGATTTTCCTTAGGATTTGTTGAGAATCTTGCCACTATTCCAACTGCTAAAGTAAAATCAGGTCTTGTGTGTACTACATACTACAATTTTTCAATCATTGATTTTTATATGGTCTAATCTACTTCTTTGGAATCATCATTTTTGGAGATCTTATGTCCAGTAGACATAGGGGTTCCAACTAGTCTTGACTCTTCCATTCCAAATTTTTTTAGTATCTCCTTGATATACTTAGATTGAGTGATGTAGATACCATTTTTGTTCTACTCTATCTGCAATCCAATAAAGAATTTTATCTCACCAAGCATGGAAATTTCAAATTCTTTACTCATTTCTTTTGAAAATGCTTTACATAAGTCATCATTTCTTGTAGATGGAGTATCATCAACAAATATTTCTACCAACACAATGTTTTTGTCTGGTCCTTCCTTAACATACAAACTACTGTTATCATTTTTCCTTTGAAAGCCAATCTGTACCAAGTAATTATGAAGTCTTTCATACCAAGCTCTGGGAGCTTGCTTGAGACTACATAATGCTTTGTGTAATTTGCAAACCATGTCCCTTTTTTTAGGATCTAAAAAACCTTCTGGTTGTTTAATGTAGACTTCTTCATCAAGAATTCCATTCAAGATTGTAAATTTAACATCCATTTGATACACTTTAAATCCTTTATGTGTTACATATGCTAGTAAAATTCTAACACCTTCTAGTCTTTCTATAGGAGCAAAAGTCTCACTAGAGTTAATACCTTCTTCTTGAGAATAGCCTTTGCACACCAATCTTGCTTTATTTCTTGAAACTTTTCCTTCTTCATTCAGCTTATTTATGAATACCCACTTTGTACCAATTATATTTTTATCCTTGGTCTAGGAACAAGAGTCCAAGTTTTGTTCTTTTCTATCTGTTCTATCTCTTAATTCATTGCTTCAATCCAAATTTCATTTTCTAGAGCATCCTTAACACTTCTAGGTTCAAATCTAGCAAGTAAACATGTACCTTTTAATTTTCCTCTTGTCATTGTTTCATTTGATTTGTCTTCAATTATCTGATTAGGTGCATGATGCCTTTTGACATATCTTGCTAACACAGGCTCTTTGGTTTTTGAATGAGTTCAACCATCTTCATCTTGAATTATAGTTTCAAGCTCGGGTCCTTCTGTCTATGACTCAGGTCCATCAAGCTCTGTTTGAAATAGCTCAATAGCCTCTAATTGTGACTTGGGTCCTTCATACTATAACTCAGGTTGCATTGTCTACAACTTCATAACTATTAGGGATTCTGGGGACTCGAGAGATCAAGCTTCTTTTCTTTTAGATAGATTTGGCAGGGTATCAGGTTCATAGTAAACAAATCTTATATACTCTTATGGTTCCTTGTTACTTTCTTCTTCACTCTTTTCTACAAACTTGTCAATTCTAACATGTGCACTTTCTATGATTTTATGAGTAGAAAAATTTAAACATCTATATGTTTTAGTTCTACAGGAGTATCCCAAAAATATTCCTTCATCACCTTTTACATCAAATTTTCCTTTTCTAGATTCTTTCAATATATAACATTTGTTGCCAAATACTTTCAAGTAACTTAAATTAGGTTTGTAGCCATACCATAGTTGATAAGGTGTTTTGTTTGAATCTTTCTTCAATTGTAGTCTATTCAAGGTATGAACTGTAGTGTTAATAGCTTCCTTCCAGTATTTGAGAGTAACCTTCTTTTTAATCATACAGGTTCTTGCACAATCCATGATAGATCTGTTTCTTCTATCAGCTATATCATTCTATTGTGGTGTACCAGGAGCTTATACTTGTCTCTTTATTTCTCTTTCAATGCAAAAATTATTGAATTCATTGGAGATGAATTCACCACCTCTATCCAATCTTAAGCATTTTATCCTTTTTCCAATTTCCTTTTCTACTCTTGCCAGATACCATTTGAATTTTTTGAAGGCTTCTAATTTTTCTTTTAGATACATTACAGTCATCATTCTGGAATAGTCATCAAAAAAAAGAATGCAAAATTTTTCTCCACTATAAATCTCTATTCCAATAGGTCCACATAAATCTATATGAACAATTTCCAAGACTTCTTCTGACTGATAGTTTTTTCTTTTGAAACTAGTCTTTCCCATCTTACCAATTTGACAATTCTTGCATAGACCCATGTTAGGCTTCTTCAAACTAGGAATACCTCTTACTTTTCTATGTTTTCTTACCTTAACTAGATTATCAAAGTTTACATGAAATAGCCTTTTGTGCCATAACTAGCTTTCTTCTACTTGAGCAATAAAACATGAACAATCACTAAGATCAAGATAAAATAGATTACCTTTTATTTTCTTGCCAGATCCAACTTGATTTCCTTTTCCATCCAATAGTTTGGCCTATCCATTCATGAATTCTACCTTCAATCCAATTTTATTCAACTGTGCCATACTTAGTAGATTATGCTTTAGTCCTTCAACCCAATAAGCATTGTCACATACAAGTTAGTGAAATACATCCTTTTCCGTTTATGTTACAAGGTTCATTGTTTCCAAATCTCACACTACCTCCATCATAATATTCCATGTGCTCAAATTTTTTTTTTTCTCTAGTCATATGTGAATAGCCACTTTCAATAATCCATATATCATTCTTTCTAACATGAGAGATAAGTCCCATTTTATCTCCTTTATCATTAGATTAATCTTTCACAGCAATATGTACCATTTCATCTTCATTGTTATCAAAATCTTTAGCTATAAAGAAAGATTTCTTACCTTTGTCCTTGTAGTTCTTATAGTTTATGGAATTCTTCTTGCTTTTCTTTTCATCTTTGATTTTCTTATTTAGACACTTAGTAGCAATGTGACCAACTTCTTTACAAGAAAAGCAAATTAGAGGAACTTTACCTTTGTACTTTCCTCTTCCTTTGGAATACTTCCTTGCAAGTAGGGCTTCAACAACTTCAAGATCACTATTTGAACATTCTTTTGATGTTCCTTCTTCTTCACTTCCTAATTGACTGGACTTTGATTTCTTACCCTTTTATGAGTGAGAGTTTAGCTTGAAAAGTAGATTCAATAACCTTTGAACTAGGAACATAGTTATCAAAGTTATCTAACTCAAAAGCTATCAATCTTCCAACTAGAGCATCCAAAGTTATTTTAATATTTGTATCACCTCTCATTTCTTGAATAGTAGATACTCTAATTGCATAAATAGGAAGAATAGTTCTAAGTACCTTGCTTACAACTATTTTCTCTTCAATGTCTCCTCTAGATGCTTTGATTGCACTTAGACTTGCTTTGATCCTTTCCACATATTTTGCAATGTTCTCATCTTCCCTCATTTTTATCTAATCAAAAGGATTTTTTATCTCCTCCATATATGTCTTTTGGTTTGATCCACATCTCATAAGTTTTCTTGCAATCTTTGACTTCATCAAATTCAACATAACTAAGAGCAGATGCAATATCAACCATCATGATATTATGATTCTTCTTTTTAGTAATATCTTCAATAGATAATGTTCCAGTGGGAGTCTTGTATTTAGCATCAAGATATTTTCATCCTGAGTCACTGATGGTAGCCAAGTGTAGCCTCATAAGTCCTTGCCATGTTGCAAAATTATCTCTATTTAGCTTGGGGATCTCTCTTTTGTAAGACATCTTGATATTTAGCTTAGGTCCTTGAAACCTTCTCTACAAGCACCAAAGCCTATGATACCAATTATTGGAAATATAAGAGGAGTAACTGAGAGGGGAGGGGTGAATTAGTTACTACTAAAATAAATCTTAGATCCCTTAGAAGTCAGTATAGAAATGCTCATTGAAGACTAAATACTGCTAAAGCTCCGTAATAATTGAATTAGCGCAATAAATGTTTAATATATAAGCTATAGCTATTATCTATGATTACCATTACTCTAACTTAGTTGCAAACACATAAAATAAAATAGCATGAACACATTTGACACTAGGATTTAACTTGGAAACCCAATTTGGGAAAAACCACCAATTGCAACTAGTTACTATTTTCACTCTTCTAAAGTGAGCCCTGTTAGGAGCCAACCCTATTAAATGTTACAAAATACACTATTAGGTATGACCCTATTAGAAGATTTAATCACCCTATCAGGAGTGGCCTTGTTAGAGGTCTTTAGACAATTTAATAGAATTGCCACCTTGTTAGAGGATTTGCAAATAGTTGTTAAGCCAACTCTGTTAAGAGATTTAGATCACTGATACAATGGTTAGAGAGTAATAATGAGATGACCTGATTTGAATGCAACTAATTTGTTGATTACAGATCTCTGTTCTAACTTGTACTTGATCCTTCCTGACTGAATATAGCTTTGCTAATCCTCAAAGATAGTCTACTTATCCTTCAAATTTGTTGTCTCTTCTCATCATTAAATATTCAATAACATCTTCATACTTTCTTCACACACACTTTGAAATCACAACTTCACCTTATACTTATATCTTCCACCTTGTCAAGTCGACTCAAATACAACTTAGAATAATTAATATTCATCACCTTAGTTATCTGGAATCAATAGATAAATCAATTAATCTTAATATGCCAAAATAAGAAAATCCTTCATTAGCCGACCCAACTCGATAGAAACTTAGAAACAATTTCCTTTGTTAACCAATAGAAGCTTAGTTAACACTGCAAAATTGCGAAAATAGTTTGGCAATTGAGTGAGATCAATTAGCATTGGTTCCATCCAAATTTCTTTCATTAGTCAAGTAAACTCAATTAACACTCAACTTCTACATATTTTCCTTTGATGCTCAAGTGAACTTGGTAGACACTGCCTTTTGAACTAGACAAATACATGAATGCTTGGTAGACACAGAAAATTGTCTTCACTACTTGAGTGAGCTTGGCATATACTAACTGATAATGATTATGACATTTTTGTAACATCAAAGACAATACACAATTAATCAATTGTATCCAACACATCCAACTTCCCATTTTGTGTATTCACAATTTTTGAAAAGTTGCATTTCGCAACTTCTACAATATTTGCAAATGACTTTACAGCTTTTCAAGAATGTTCCAACATATTAGAATGGAATAATAATGTCTTTTATCAACATTTTACCACTTCATGGTTATTTTTTACTAATTTTATCAAATAACCAATTCAAGACCATAATAAGAGAAAATTAAATACTTTGTTGGTGCCCCTACACCATACTGCCAGACTTGAAATATTTCCAAGTCAAATGGAAATGCTTTGGTGAGCATCTACAACAATCCTTGGCCTCTTGGTCTTTACTTGATTGATGCCTCTTTTGATTCCTTTATTTCTTTCAAATGACTCCTATCAATGGAGTTTATGTCGGTTGCCTTCAATTGTACTTTCGTCATTGCACAATCCACTCATCCATGTTGCTACAAAACTTTTATCCCTCACTTGGGAGTCCCTTCATGCCTCTCTCCCCAAGATTTTTGGTGGCACACATGGCCATCTCCTATGGCATTTGATAGACCTTCATTTCCACCTACTGCAACTGAATGAGCTAACATCAATCTGCAACCACAAACTTGCATAACAAGAATCAAAACAAACCCAACCATTACCTGGTGTAGATTTCCCTCCATCTACATGCTCGAAATATTCTAAGCTTTGATACCACTTTGATGCAAGGAATCACATTAATCCTTTTCAATAACTCCCCCAAATCCACCATAGAGTTCAATTATCAACACAATTTCTTCAACATGATAGAGGCATTAACACATGTGAAATAAACTATATTCTAGTCATGAACAATACCGTCATAAAAAAACATCAATAACTCTTCAAATATTGAAAATCATGCCAATTACACCATTAATATTGTGTAATAGGTAATTATATATCACTTCTCCAATTTTTAGAAAGATCCAACAGTGCCATAAAAATTTATGAATGTTTTCCCAAAACTAGTAACCGTGAATCAGAGTTTTGGGCAGTTACAAACAGTTTTCACCAAAACTTTGATAACTTCCTCAATAGTGCATGAAATCATCTCAAACCAAAATAAATGGAAATATTATTTAATGTAATAAAGTAAATTATATAAATACACTTGTTTCTAGGTTGTACAATGTTGTACAAGACCTAAAAACAAGAGGAAAACTTTCAAGACAACAAAATAATAGATTTAAACAATGACAATATGATATCAAAATACTTCCAATGATTTCCAATTCTTCTCCAACTTTACATCATGCCTATGAACAATCATTACAAGGTTTTAATATTCTTTACAACTTCATGTAGAAGTTATAACTATTCAACTTCCTCCTATGACCATCCAACTTCCCATTTTGTGTTTTCACAACTTTTGAAAAGTTGCATTTCACAACTTCTACAATATTTGACTCAAATGACTTTACAACTTTAAAAGAACATTTCAAACATATTAGAATGGAATAATAATGCCCTTTATCACCATTTTAACATTTACTAGTTATTTTATACAAATTTTATCAAATAACCAATTCAAGACCATAATAAGAGAAAATTAAGTACTTTGTTGGTGCCCCTACACCAGGAATTGAAATCATGGAAACAACTAGCTTTGTTTGGGGATTTAAGCATGAAAATTCTTAAAAGGACCCTAGAAATCTTTGGTTCCACAAAACAAGGGGACAACTTGGCAACAAAAAGAATAGACTAATCTAGGAAAGCAACAACTAATAACTAAGAAAGTGAGCAACTAAGCTAAAGAAAACTACATGAAAGAAAAACCTACTTAACAAGCTACTATGCAAGGATTACCTACTTTAGTTTTGCATTTGATACAACTTCAAATCTTGCCCATTATAAGAACATAGTAGGGATTCTCCAGTGGGATATGCCAACTTCAAAGAGTTGTTCTAGTTCACTTGCATGATTTGAAATGACCCTTTCAACAAAGACTAAAACTTGGAGTGCATTCCTCTTGTTTCATGCCTCTTATCGCATAGCAGGACCAAATCACCTTCCATAAATTTTGTTGGTCTTGCTCTTTTATCAAATAACTTTTTAACTCTCCCTTGATGTTCAATGATTTTATGTACAATTTCTTCTCTTTCTTCCTGCAACTTGGTGAAATATAAAATCCTCTTTTCCAATCCATCTCTGCATATACCATCTTCAATCATAGTCTTGATTTTACAAGTGGAAATCTCTAGAGGCAATGTCAAGCTAGCTTCTACTACATAAACTATCTCAAAAGGTGAGATACCAATGGCTCTTTTAGGTGTGTTCTTATCTACCAATAAAGAATCATGTATCTTCTTGTGCCAACTTCTTTGATTATCTGAGACCAATTTCTTCAAGACATTAATCATATTCTTATAGCTAGATTCATCCTACCCATTTCCTTGAGGATAATAGTTAGAGGAAGAGAAATACGATGCATTGTCCATTATTAATTTCACAAGAACTCCAAACATGACAAATATATATTCTTTAAGAAATTCACACACTACTTCTAATGAGGTATTCTTCATTGGCTTGGCTTCCACCCATTTACTAAAATAATCTATGGCGATCAATATGTAAGAGTGTCCTTGGCTTGAAGGAGGATTAATTGGGCCTATGATATCCAACTCCCATTGGTGAAAAGGATCTTCAATCATCACTATCCTAGGAGGTAATGATAGCTAGCTAAGGTTTACCAGTAAGCATCCTACATTTCTCGCAATTGGAAAACCACTTATATGCATCCTTAAACATACTAGGCCAATAGTAGCATTGCCTCAAAATTTTGAAATAGAAGAAAAATTTCCTCCACATGCTTCATCATGGAAAGATCTTAATAGCTTCACTTGCTGCTCCTAATCAACACATCTTAGAAATGTACCATCAATAGCTCTCTTATACAAGACATCATCATGAATTACATAACTTAAGGCTTCTTTTTTTAGATCTCTCCTTTGCTTAGCACTTAATCCATCAGGAACCTCACCATAGGCCAGAAAGTATGCAATATTTGAAAACCAAGGATCTTGAAGGCTGACCATGAGGACCTTTGGAATATCTTCTACTTCAACTTGTTGATCTTCTACCAAGGCTTTATAAAGTGCATTTCCTCTCACAAGTTTGGTTGGATTAAGTTCTATAGCATACTCTTGGACCTTTTCTATCCAAGCTCCTCTATTATTGCAACCAACCTCTTATTGTGTCAAGATACTTTTAATTGTAGAATCAGGCACATATATCATTGAATGGGAATGCAACACACATAACCTAAATCTCTTCAGTGCTCTCACACTGCATATGTATGTTTCTCCATTTGTGAGTATTTCAATTCTTGATTCTTCAATGGAATACTCATGAAAGCAATTGGGGATTGTATTCCTTATTTGTTTCCTACATCAATATGGCTGACATTGATTTGAATTGATTAAGTGGGCTGAAAACTCAATTATTTGGTGAATTGATTACCTATGATACCAATGTCCAAATTTTGGAAAATCTTGCAAAACTCGAAAGAGTTGTATGCAAACCAAGAGCCATCTTATTCATTGAGGATGAAAGAATATATACAATGATGGAATATTAACAACCACCATAACCATGAATTCAAAATGTTTATGTGGCTAAAATAAAATAATATAAAAATAACAAATTCAACTAAACTATTCAAAACTAGGTGTCTAATTACCCCAACTTGTTGGGGTCATAACTTTTGACCGATAGCTCAAAATTCAAAACTACTTATATCGTTGGAAAGAAGAACTAACAATCTAATTCAGTCCCTAAAATAGTGAGCCTACGACTACCCAATTTTAGAGATGGATTTTTGTAGTTTTGGCTTAAAGTTTTGAGCAAAATACCTTTGAAAAGGCCAAACAAAAAGATATAGAAAAACCATTAAAAATATATGAAAAATACTTTCAAAGAGATTAGATTTTCTATATAATTTGGATCATTCCTCCCCACTTAAGAGGCAATGAACCTCATTTCATCAATCTTATGCACTAGATGAGGGAATTGTGTTGCAACTTGTTCCTTGGTTAACCATTTTCCTTGATGAGAGAATTAACCAACTTGAACCACCCTATATAGCAGAATTTTTTGATTTCTCAAAGATTTTAGCATGACTTTAGTGACATAATCACACTGTAATAGTGTAGTAGTCGATCGATTCAATTCTGTAGCATGAATATGTTGAGCATCTTGAGAGATGTTTAATAATGGAGGAAAATAGGTTTGCAATAGTTCCACATTAAAAATTGGATGTATTCCCAAAAATTATGGCAGATCAAGCTCAAAAGCATTCTCACTAACTTGTTTCTTAATGGTATATGGCCCATACTGAATAGGACAAAGCTTTCAATAAGGTCCTTAGAGGTGCTCCTTCTAAAGATGTAGCCATACCTTGTCACCAACTTGGAAATGATGGGGAGTTCTAAGTTGATCATGTCTTTCCTTATACTTCTTGTTACTCTATTCTAAAATATCATGAACTTGTTGTTGTAACTATTTGATCTTCTCAATAAATTTTTTTGCTATATCTGCCTCCTTTTTAGTATTGAGTGGCCAACTAGATTGCAAGATGGGTAGTTCTACATCTATGGGTGCTAATGTTTGATACCCAAGACAAACCTCAAATGGACTATGTCCTATAGTAGTGTAGAGTGCATGGTTGTAGCTATGCTAGACATAAGGCAAGCTCTCATCCCATGTATGTGGATGTTTGGAGTGGTACATTTGAAGGATATGGATAATCATTCTGTTGACTACCTCTATTTGGCCATCTATTTGAGGATGGAATGCTATAGACTTTGTCAACTTGGTGTCCATTCTAGCCCATAATGAAGACCAAAATTGTTGAGAAACCTATTATCCCTATCTGAAATAATGCTTTTTGGCAACCCAAAGTGAACACAAACATGCTCAAAAAATAGCTTAGTGGTCTCCTCTGCTGAAATCATTTTTTTACAAGCCACCATGATAGCCATTTTAGAAAATCTATCTACTACCACATATATATAGTCATTTCCCCTTCTACCACTTGGGAGCCCAGAAATAAAGTCCATTGAAACATAATGCCATGGTTTCTCAAGAATAAGTAATGGTTGATAGAGGCCCAATTTATGATTTGAAGGCTTTTCAATTGCACAAGCAACACAAAATTTTATATATGAAATGATATCATGTTTCATTTTTGGCCAATAGAAATACTTTTGAAGAATTGCAATAGTCTTACCAATACCACAATGTCCTACCACCTAGCTATAGTGTGCTTCCCATATCAGTTTCTTTCTTCCTTCATTGGGGACACATATGTGACCAATATGACAAAGTAACCCATACTATATATAGAAGTCAAGAACATTCTTCTCTTCTAAGGTTGCATTGTAAATGTTACAAAAATTAGGATCCTTACCATATAGTTGAGCCCAAGTTTCTATTTGATGGCCACATGAATCCAACACCATTGTCAAACAGATGATTAGAGGCCTACTCAAACAATCTCCTACTTTATTAATGCTTCCCTTTTTATGATGAATTTTGAGGTGAAATTGTTGCAAATAAGTTGACCACTATTGATTCCTATTGTTCTATTACTTCCCTTGTGTTTGTAGGAATTATAGAGATTTATGATCTATATGTATCATAGTTTCTTTTCCCAAATAGTGCTTCCATTATTTACAAGCCTGAACAATGGCATACAACTCCTTCTCATAGGTGGGGTATCTGTGAAGTATCTTAGAAAACGTCTCACTATGATATGCAACAAGATGCTCGTGTTGCATGAGTACAACACCAAGTGCATAATCTGATGCATCCATTTCTATTTGAAATGCATGTTGCAAATCTAGAAGAACCAAAACTAGAGTTAAACATAGTATGAGTTTTAAATCCCCAAATTATTTTTTCTTTTCCTCTATCCACCAAAATTTTTCTTGTGTTCCACCTTTGAGTGACCAATTAAGAGGCCATGCTAAATGTGAAAAACCAAATACAAATCTATGACAGAAGTTGGCTAGACCCAAGAAACTGAGAGGCTCTATGAAATTCTAAGGAGTTGGCTAATCTTTGATTATTTATATCTTTGTGGGGTCCATGTGAACACCCTCAAAATCAATGATGTTCCCTAAGTACTAGATTTTTTGCATACCAAAAGAGAATTTGTCAATGTTGGCATAGATTTTATGCTTTTGCAAACTCAAGAGTACTTGTTCAACATGTTGCAAGTGTTCAGACCAAATTTTAATAAATATGAGGATGTCATCCAAATAAACAACTACAAAAGAATCAATGAAGGGTCTAAGAACATCATTCATCAACCTCATAAATGTGGTTGGTCCATTTCTTAGGCCAAAATGCATAACCAACCATTCAAAAAAACCTTCCTTGGACTTGAATACAGTCTTCCATACATCCGTTGGGTCAATTGGTACTTGGTGATACCTAGATTTCAAGTCAATTTTTGTAAAGAACTTAGCCCCCTTAAGTTGATCCAAAAAGTCATCAATTTGAAAAATTGGATATTTATTTTTCATAGTAATTTTGTTAAATGCCCTATAATCAATACAAAGTGTCCATGTCCCATCTTTCGTTCTTGCCAAAACTACAAGACTATTACAAGGTGAAGAACTTGGCCTAATATGTCCCTTTTCAATCAATTCTTTAACCTGTCTCTTAATTTCATCATTTTCCAAAACTGATCTCCTATATATTGGTTCATGGGGCAATGGTGTTCCTGGAATTAGATCAATAGAATGCTTGACTTGGTAGTGTGTTGGGACCCCTGCTGGTGATTTAAACACACTATGGTATTCTTCTAAGATTTTATCCATCTCCTTTTTCTAGTCTACTGTGGTGGCCACCTTAGTATGTGTGTTAAGGACAAGTAACTTTTTTTCACAGAAAAAATATGAGGAGTGCAAAAGTTCTAGTTTGAGCAATTAAATATTTACATTGTTTAGCAGTAATTAAAGAAGTGGCTTGAGTTGGGCATACCTTTGGTATTCGATATCTCTTTTCACCAAGCTTGATTGTGACACTACATGCTATGGATTCATACACCCCATTCCTTTGATACATGTATGGTTGTCCCAATAAAACATTACATACATCTAAAGGTGCTACATCATATATTATTTCATCCTTGAATGGTTTGATTGAGTATGATAGGCAACACTACTGATTTATCTAAATATCTTTTCCTTCACTAACCCATACCATAGAGTATGTTTGTGGGTGTCTTGTCATTTTTAAGATTAATCTCTTCGTTGTCTCCATAGAAATTAAGTTATTTTGGCTCCCACTATCAACAATAAAATGTAGAGGCTTTCCATCAACCCACATCCGTGAATGGAACAATTTCTCCTCATTTTGTGGAATTACTTTTGTTGTTGCAACAATGGCATACGAGTCTGCTTCTATTACTAAATCATTTTTAGGAGTTTCCATTGGTGTGGATTCAAGCTTAACTTCCTCTCCTTGTATTTATGTCATCAAATTCTTAATTCTTCGACAATCCTTTGTGTTATGAGTTGGACTCTTATGTATCTCACACCACATGCCTGTATCTATTTGTGTCTTTTTCGTAGCCCACCACATATTCTTGGGTGTAATTGAGGGAGGGTCCTTCCCCACTAGTTTTCCCTCAAATTTATTACTGCCTTCACCCCTTGGCTTATTATTTGAAAAGTAATCACTTTTTCCTTTCTATTTTAACTCAATTTTTGTAGCATATTTGTAAACAATTGCCAATGTTCCAACATTCAAGATTCTATTTCAATTTGAATGTATCCATAAAGCCCACTACGATATTTTAAAATTTGATGCTTCTTTGAATCTTCTATACCAAGTTTTGCAGAGAGTGCATGGAATGTATTGGTGTAATCTTGCATAGATTGGTCCCTCTTTTGTTGAAGAAACTGTCATTCTATATATTTCTATTCATATACATATTTAGGCAAGTATGCTTCTTTTTATGTATTCCAAAACTTCTCCTCAAGTGGGTTTTTTATTAGAGAGTATTTCCAACTCTTCTCTTGCCTCACTTTCTTTATTCAATACTTTGGTTTCCAATGCTAGTTTGACATGAATTTCAACTTTCAAGACGGAAAATATTATTTTTTCTGCATCATAAAATTTATTTACAGAGAAATATTGTTCTAATTAGGATAACCAATCATCAATAGCATCAACATCAACTTTTCCATCAAAATTTGGGATATCAAAGTTGACATGTACTTTAAAAGGGGTGTTCCCATGAAATGGTTCTACTAAAATTGGCACTTGTTGGGTCTTCAAAATTTCTAAAAACTTACTCATCATATCTTCTCGATGTCTGGCCAAAGCCTCTTTTACCATCTTCTTCATAGAGTCTACTGAAGTATCCAACATCTTTGGTTTTGTGCACCGCAAAGGAAGGTATTCTGACGATTTTCTTGTAGCCAATCCTAGTCTTTGATAGAAGGTTCTTGTCTTAGTTGGTATATAGGAGCATTCATGCTTTGATACCATTGATCTGAATTGATGAAGTGAGCTACAAACATGATATCTAGTGAATTGATTACCTGTGATACCAATGTCCAAATTTTGGAAAATCTTGCAAAACTTGAAAGAGTTGTATGCAAAGCAAAAGCCATCTTATTCATTGAGATTGAAAGAATATATACAATGATGGAATATCAACAATCATCATAACCATGAATTAGAAATGTTTATGTGGCTAAAATAAATTTTATAAAATAAAATAAAAATTAAACTAAACTATTCAAAACTAGGTGTCTAATTACCCCAACTTGTCAGGGTCATAACTTTTGACCCATAGCTCAAAATTCAAAACCGCTTACACCGTTGGAAAGAAGAACTAAAAATCTAGTTTAGTCCCTAAACTAGGGAGCCTATAGGTTCCCACTTTTAGGGACTAATTGTAGTTTTGGCTTGAAATTTTGAGCACAAGACCTCCAAAAAGGCCAAACAAAAAGAGATAGAAAAACCATTAAAAAAATGAAAAATACTTTCAAAAAGATTAGATCTTCTATATAACCTGGATCAGGCATGGTATGCTCTGATGCATAACAATATATGATAAACTCCTTAGTATAGTTTGGATGAACAAGAATAGGGGCTTTGGCAATAGCACCTTTGATGTCTTCAAAATCCCTTTTTCCAATATCACTCCATTTGAAAGATTTATTACCCTTCATCATATCTACTATAAACCTAACTATTTTAGAGAAATCGAGCACAAACCTCCTTAAGAAATTTACCTAGCCAAAGAAAGACTTTACTTTAATTTTTCTCAATGGAAGACTTAATTTTTGAATGTCTTTAATTTTGTTTGGATCAATTTTCACCCCTTCTTGAGAGATAATGTGACTAATCAGTTTACCTTCTGTCTCACATAATACAAATTTCTTGGGATTCAATGAGACACCATGATTTCTACACCTTTTTAGAACCCTTTCTAAGTCTTTGATGTAATCTTCTCTTTTCTTGGAAAAGACTATCAAATCATCAAGGTACACAACAATGATTTTATCCTTTAATTCACCAAAAGTCAAATTCATTACATGTTGAAATGTTGTACCTGCATAAATTAAGCCAAAAGGCATCCTACTATATGCAAAAGTACCCCAAGGTGTGGTGAATGTTGCCTTGAACTGATCTATCTCATGTACTTGAATCTAATTATACCCTAAAAATCCATCTAAAATAGACATCATTTATGATCCTACAACAATTTGCAAGATGTAATCCATGTTGGGGAGTGCAAAGTTATCTCTAAGAGAAGCCTAATTTAGATTTCTAAAATCCACACAAATCCTTATCTCTCCATTTTTCTTCCTCGTTGGCACAATGTTAGCTACCCAAGTAGAGTGATGGATAGGATATATGATCCTAGCCTTCAACATTTTATCAAATTCCTTAAAGATTGCTCCTTCAACTATAAGGTTGTATTTCTTTTGTTTCTATTTGAATCGTATTGCTCCTAGCTTAAGGAGGATTTCATGTTTGAATTTCCCATCCATTAATTTTTTTTATATCTTCATAGCTCCAAGAAAATACATCTTGATATTCAATGAGTAATTTCTTGATTTCTACCCTCTCCTTTGGTTTGCAACACTTTCCTATGTTTATCATTTTTGGACTGATTTATGTCCCTATATTTATTCCATCATACTCATGACAAGATTTTCCTTTCTTATCTCTTTCTCTCTTAATGTATGTATCACATCTATCAAAAATCTTGTTACCTTTTAGTTGGATCATATGTGGCTCTGGTTTCCTTTTATCATCTGTCAATGGATCACCACTTGAATGAATGGTTCCTTCAAAATACAGGCTTGCAAAAGGTTATGCCCCTTCAATGAATTTTTGTATGTGTTTGTCATCATAAAACACTTGTCAAAAATCTTCATTATTAGGAACATCGGTCCTTAATAGAACTTCCACTTTATAGGTTTGATCTTTGAAGTCAGAATGTGGTAGGAGAAAATATGTAGAGACTGCAAAAAAATTAGCTCTTGAATTCAATTCCCTTCATATTTATATAATTGAGAAAGCATCCAAACCTTTAATCTCATCCCACACCTTATTACAATAGTTTTTCAATCTTTGGTTCTTTACTACATATTGGTTCGTCACTTCCCTTATCACTAATTATGCATCTCCTTGAGCTTTAAGTATCTTGACCTCTTTTTGTTTTGCTACAATGAGGCCAAGGAGAAGGGCTTCATACTCTACAGTATGGTTGGTATTCTTAAAATCTAACTTGTATGCTAAACAAGTTGTTTCTCCACTAGGTGATGTCAAAACCACTCCTACACCTGAACCAGCATTGGCACAACTGCCATCAAATTCTAAAGTCCACAATTGTTCACCATTATTTTGCTCTGATCCCTCTTGAATATTAGGGGTATCAAAAAATAGAATATAGTTACCAACTGCATTTCTTGATATAGGATTTGAGACCTAGAACCATCTAGTTTTAGGATAGTAAACTTTGCCTTTTCTTCTAGTTCTAGTTTTTGTTAGAAACAATAGTCCACCAAGATAACTGAGAGGGGGGGGGGAGGCGGTGTTGAATCAATTATCCAACAATTAAAACACTTATCTTCATTAAAAAAACTTAACCATTCAACCAAAGCAAACAACAACCATAATAAAGTGCACATAGATAATAACACTAAATGTGTTGACTAGGGAAACCCTTGATCAGAGGGAAAACCATGATGGGAATGATGCTCACAAGATGATGTACTAATATAAATATTCCTTGTTAGAGGATGGGCCCTATTAGGAGTCTATTACAACATTTAGTACAATGAGTCCTTGTTAGAAGACTTTGAATCCTTGTTAGGAGATTCCAACCCTGTTAGTAGTTGTGCCAACCTTGTTAGGAGTTGTGGTATAATGTATGCAAGAAGAACCCACTGCCCAAACATGCAATTTCAACTATAAGAAGAGCTCACTACTCAAAAAAGTAATTTATTGTTATCTTCTTCTTCCCTCTATCTTTTCCTCTATCCTGTCAACTGGAACATTCACTATCAGACCTTGTAGACCAAGTCACAAACCTCATATCCAAATACCAAACCTTTGATCACTCAGGAAAGCCTCAGCAATGAATTTTCCTTCACTTCCGCACTATGTAATGCCTACTCCTACTTGATTTTTCTATTTTGTTTTGATTGGATTCCTTTAGGCCTGTTCTATTATTATGTTTTATGATTAGTGGTGTTGGATTACCAAAACTGATTAGTTGTATTTCATATTTAGTTGATATATATATATATATATATATATATATATATATATATATATATATATATATATATATATAGAGGTACTTAATGCCAGTTATTTTAGTTATTGAATGATGTTAGTTAGACGAATGATTTTTATGTAGTTTCTAGGGATACTTACCCCATACTTGCATGTGTATGGTGTGTGTGTATGTTTTCTCTATGTTTGAGATTTTTGATGTGGTTGAGGAAGGGAGTTGTAGTTACTTGCTAGTTAGAATCGACACGATGAACCACTTCCTGCCATTGCTTATTTAGTTTAGAGTATTGTGTTTGTACATTCGTAGATTTTATGCAGATTGCAAGTACCAGGTATCGACTTCCACGAATTGCCACGATGAGCATACCCTATTGTAGTATTTCAATGGTATAAGTGGGGAGATAACTCTTGAGTCCAAATCCTAAACCCTAAGCCAATTATCCTAGAAAATAGGACAAGTATCTGAGTTAGTTTACCCAACCGAATTTGACAAGTGGCGTGCATTTGTGATTTTGACCCTGGAGTTTGATTATGTTCTTTGCCTTTACTTGAGTTGTCATTTTTGGTTTTATGGGTGTGTGGTGATTTTCTATTATAATTAAATAAAATTAAAAGATAATTTAATGGAAATTTTATAAAGAAATTTGATATTTAATTATATTTAATTAATTGTGAAATTAATTGAATAAAAGAATACAATTTAAATATTTTATTAAAGTTCTATTTGATGTATTTATATGTATTTAATTTAATGATAATTATTTAGGTGTTTTATTTTAATTATAAACTATAAATAATGTTATTAATTAAGTTAATAAATATATTATTAAAAATGTCTAGTAAATTAATTAAATAAAAGAATTACATTTAAAGATTTTATTAAAGTTCTATTTTTTAATGTATTTATATTTATTTAATTAAATAATAATTATTTTGGAGTTTTATTTTAATAATAAACTCTAAATAATGTTATTAATTAAGTTAATAAATATATTATTAAAAATGTCTCATGAATTAGTTAAACAAATGAATAAAATTTAAAGATAAAGTTATAGTTCTAATTTTGGAATATTTATAATTATTTAATTTAATAATAATTTATTTAGGAGTTTTATTTTAATTAATAAAGTCTAATTAATATTATTCGTTAAATTAATAAATATGATATTAAAAACATCTAATGATTAATTAAAGTGACAAATAAAATTAATTTAATAAAGATATTTTAATTTAAATTGCTTAAAGTTGTTGCATGAAAACTATATATAGAAAGTCCATTATTGAAAAAAATAGTGAATATGGCAAGTAGAGAAAAAAGTAGAAAAGTGAAAAATGAGAAGACGTATCACTAAAAAGCAATTAGTCAATACATTCATAGAAATGCATACCCTAAAATATGGGGTTTTTGAAATCAAGCCTAGAGCCTCCACCAGCAAATAGATCAAATCATCATACATGTAGAAGCACACGGGCACAGGAATCTTTGGGCAAATTACTTCAAGCAAGCTCATCTTATGTTGTAAAGACCTCTAACCATTTCTCCACATTAACTAGTTTACAGGACCATGAGGCAAATGATGTTCTGGATCTGTGGCCTAATTGGAGAGCCATTTCTCATCCTTATCTGACCCTAGGCAAAGATTTTTCATTGATACATTCAACATTCAGCTTAGATAAGCAGATCTACATCTTTAATTTAATAAAATATGCAAGTTGCAACCTTAATCCCATTTATACCTAGTAGACTAGTTTCAACAGTAAACCATCTATAGATCAGTCAATCTAGATTCAGGAATCTATAGCTCCGAACTCCTCGAGTATCTACATTCCTCCCCATCATAGGTTGCCTCTATCTTATCCCTATCTTCACCTGACTTCTTTAACCCCTTAGCCCCATACTGACACTTCAATAGAACAAGAAGAAAAGGTCCTTATTATTAGCAAGCAAGACAACAAAGACTGTTGGCAGGAATGTCAGGAGGTCGGTCTGTTCACTTTTTGGAATGGCCCTAAAGTAGAGCTGCATAATCTAATCGACTAGTTGGAGGACTACTGCGACTACCAGGTAAGTATTTCTCATTATACTAATAGATTTCCTTTCATACACTATAGTGAGGAGAATGTGAAAAAAGATTTTCTTTCTGATTCTGAATATTTTTATAAGGGACGTGTGGTTAAATTTTTTGACTAGACACCAAATTGTAATGAAGATAATTTATATTTTTTTAATTCCAACATGGTTTTCCATTAACCCTATTCCTCCAGAGTTAAATCAAATAGTTATTATAATATAAATGTAGAGCAAACAAGATTAAGCTTAAACCAATCAAAATTATTACCAATAGATCTACATACAAATTGAACTTTTAGAGATATGAGGGTAAAAACATAGAGATAATCAGACTTGATGATGAGTGGAAGTTCTCCTTTAGAACATTGCAAATGACATTAGATCTCAATATATCCCATTCCATGATCAGAATAAGGCATCTAAGTATGATGCAAAAGGAATATGAAGCTGAGAGAGTTGTCTTAAAGAGCATAATAGATATATCAAGCAAAATAAGGGAAGAAAAGCCAAATAAGGCTAAAGCAAAAAATGATAATAGTCCTACATTCCAAAACAATGGAAATCAATAGGAAAGAACTATGATAATACAGGATAATAAAAGAGGGAGTCCTCAATCAGAAATGGCCAAAAAAATAAACAAGAGCAAAGAAAAGCACCATTCTCTAGAACTAATGGAGCAGGAAAATCACATCTTTAGCTTGGAAAAGTCTCCCAAATCAGATAAGAGGGCAAAATTATAGAGCATAATTGTTCATAGTAAAAAACATAAAAGGAAAGAAAAGAAAGTCAAAGGAAGGAAAGATGCAACAAAGTTAGATAGTGATCAAAAGAATTTTTCATAAAAAAATTTGGCAGGTAATAAGAGTTCAACTTTTCCACATAGAAATAATGATGACATGGAACAATCATTCTTATTCAGAGAAGCTTCAATGAATGAAAAGGGTAAATAAGTTGAACACCATATGAAGGTACAAAGGTAGTAGTTAGAAGAACCCTCTCTGGTGAACTCAACCTCATAAAAGAAGACTCTGAAGTAGCTAACCAAATTTTGGCAGACTCCTTCCCCAAAGAGAGAGTACTTTAAAGAAAAGATCAAAACCAGTATATCAAAAGAAAACAAGTTTGAAGATATCCCAGTGCAAGACTTATAGGATTTTTAAAATAAAGAATTGGAGGAAAATGAAGACTTAGAAGTAGAAGTTTTAAAAGAGGAGGAAAAGGAAAACATAGAAAGGCTCTCAAAGGAACTGATCTAGGTATTTGACTTCAAAAATGAAGATAAGTGTAGCATATCACAAAAAGAAGAAATTTTGCAACAAGTACTATAGTTGGGAGGAGATAATTATATGTTTGAAGATCTCAGAAGGGACCTATTATCTTTTAAAGAAGAAAATAAGTCAAGCAAATACACTATGATAGCCAAAAGGTCATATGAGGTTGAAGATAGAGTTATCATGGAACACCAATGCATAAAAGAATAGATACTACAAGAGTTAGGTGATGAAGAAAAGAAGGTCAAGGGGTAATCACTCTGACACAGTTAAAAGTGCACAAGAGAATCTAGAACAACTGGGCATAATAAAGAATCAAGAAGGGGTTAAATCCCCTAATTATGGCAAGATGAAATCTAGAAGAGGAAGAAAATTGCTCAAGGAACTCAAAGAAGTGGATGGTAAGGCCTAAGAGCAGCAAAAAATTAGCCATCTTTTTAACATAGGGAAGGGGAAGATCCTTCCAAAGGATTCATGAAGATCACAACATGCAATGCTAGGGTTTTAAATGCCCCTAGCAAAAAATGAACACTAAAACAAAATATAAAACTATTTGAATCCAAAATTATTTTATTATAGAAAACTAAACTAAATAAGAAAAAAGAAATCAAATTAGGAAAAAAGTTAGGTAATTGGAGTATTACTATGCAAGAATCTATAGGTGCATCTGGGGGATTAGGTCTCATTTGGAATCATAGGAAAGTAACCTTAGATTTATTAAGATCTAAAAATAACTAGATCAATGGTATAGTCAAAAGCTTGAAATCAAATCTCAAGTTTATTCTAATTAATATTTATGGCACATCTAGTAATATAGAGAAAAGATTAGTATGGGAAGAAATCAACCAATTCATGAAAGATTATCAGAACAGTCTAACATTACTAGGAGGAGATTTTAGTACCATTTTAAACTTGAATGAAAGAATAGGGGGATCACAAAAAATTGTGTGAAACTCATAATTTGATTGATATCCCACTTGATAATGGAAATTTCATGTGGAATAACAAACAGAAAGATTTTGTGTATATTGCTGAAAAATTAGATAGGTTTTTTTATCAAAGGAGATTTAGACATAAACAATCTAAATATTCAATCCTCGATTTTACTGATTGCTAGATCTGATCATTTTCCAGTCAAAATTGAACTTTCTAAGCCTCGCAATCCTACTAGAAATTCATTTAAATACCTAAAAATGTGGTTTTTAGACTCTAGCTTTCGAGGTAATATCAAAGAATGGTGGTCACAAGGTAATTTTGAAGGATCTAGAATGTTTATTTTTGTGTCCAAAATGAAGATGCTCAAAGAAAAGATTCTTAGATGGAACAAATAACACTTCAATAACATTTTAAAAGAAAAACTAGACATCAAAGACAAATTAAAGGAATTAAATCTAGAAATTATTAAGAATGGTATGAATAATGATAGCTACATTTTAGAAAAAGAACTACTTGCTAAACAAGAAGATATATTGTCCAAAGAAGAAATTTTTTGGAGACAAAAATCACGAGAAAGGTGGCTAGCAAAGGGAGATTGGAACACAAATTTTTTTCATAACTCAACCATCTATAACAGAGCTAAAAGTAAAATAGCGAATATTAGAAATCATATGGGTATCTTAACTGATAAATCAAACAAAATAACAGAGATTTTTGTGGATCATTTTTAGAAAACATTAAATAATTATGAAGGATCAAATAGAGTAGCTCAAGCTAATTTGCAAGAAGCAATCCCTAAATTGGTAGCTTTGGAGGATAATAAAGCATTAAATAAACCGATATTATTAGAAGAAGTAAGAATAGTGGTGTTCAACATGAATCTAGATAAATCACCAAGGCCAAATAGATTTCATGCATTTTTCTATCAGAGATGCTAGGATATTATTGGTATAGATCTTTGGGAGGTGATTGAAGCATCAAGGAAGGGTGGATCCTTGTTATCCAAAATTAATTATTACTTTCTCACATTGATTCCCAAAAAGACAGAGGCTGAAAGTACAAGAGATTTTAAGCCCATTGCATTATCTAGCACCATTTATAAAATATTTTCAAAGATATTAGCAAATAGACTTAAATTAATCCTTCCAAAGATTATTTCTAAGGAACAAATAGGTTTCATACTAGGTAGATCTATTCTAGGTAGCATTCTAACCATTCAAGAAACGATTCACTTGGCCCAAAAGAATAAAGAGGCATGTATGTTTATGAAGCTTGATATCCACAAAGCCTATGATATGGTGGACTGGCAGTTCCTTTGTAAAACATTAAAAGCTTTTGGTTTCTCCCACTAGTGGATTAACCTTATTTTCAAATGCATCTCCTCTACCAAAATTTCTATCCTTATTAATGGGTCCCTTGAGGGCTTTTTTGAGATTTCAAGGGGCATATGGCAAGGAGATCATTTATCCCTGTTCTTATACATAATTATGGCTAAAGCCTTTGGGAGAGCTCTAACCAAGGCTTATAACAAAGAGGAAATTAAAGGTATCATTGTCCCTAGCAATATCCCCAACATAATTCATCAACAATATGTAGATGACACGATTTTGTCAGGTGAAAGCTCAAATAAAGAGGCAATTAAATTAAAATCTATCATAGAGCAATATATGAAAACCTCCAACCAGAAAGTAAATGAATCAAAATCAAACATATATTTCATTAATACAGATTCTAAGGTGGAAGACCAAATCTGTCATATTATGGGATACAACAAAGGTTCATTCCCTTGCAAGTATCTTGGCATTGAGCTAGAGAAGCGTGTGAAATTAGGCAAGGTTTGGAATAATATATTGGAGAAGTTGGAAGCAAGGATTATATGCTAGAAAGATAAATGGCTCACAAAAGTGGGAAAGAGTATAAAGATAAGCTCAATTTTATCGACCATTCCAATATACCCACTTTCCTACCTCTCAATTCCCAAGCATCTCCATCATAAGTTGGAGTCTAAACTTAGAAATTTCCTTTGGAATGATTGTCAGGAGTCTACAAAATTGGCCCTCATTAAATGAGACAATATTCAGAAACCCAAGGAATGTGGAGGGTTAGGTATTAAGAACCTTCAATGGTAAAATGAATTATTAGGGGCTAAATTAATATGGCATCTATACATGAAAATAGAGCATAAATGAGCGAAGATATTGTTAGAGTAAATAATTATTTATTAATTATTTATTTTGTTACTTAAGTTTACTTAGGTTAATGCATTTATTTAATAGTTGTAGTTGATGAGTTGTTGACAACATGAGAGTTTGTTCCTATCTAGTCATACTTATCCTCTCACCTTGATCGAGGATATTCCACCTTTTGCGGACGTATGCTTGGTTGTCAACCTTATCTTCTAGCACTTTCTAGCTTGTTCTGCAAGCTTCCTTGAGGCCTTTGTATTCAAGCTCTCTCATTGTATTTTATAACTCATCTCATTTTCAAGGCATATTCTATAGCAATACATTTTCATTCTTTGCAATCTTCTCTCTCAGTCTGTTTAGTGTTTTTCCAAGCTCCACCTCTTCCTTCTTTGGTTTTCCTTTAACAAATTATTTGCATGTAGGTGATCTTGGTGCACTATGAAGTTAGATTTCATTAACTTCTACATGGTATTAGAGCCTCCCTACTACTTCTTGGCTGCAGGGTTTTTGAAGCCACGTTTCAGAGACACAAACCCTAGTTTGTTTGTACATTTTTCTTCAATCAGGGGGAAGAGCAATTTTTTGAAGCACTTTGGGCCTAAATAGATGCTACCATCAAGTTTTGAAGGCCCGTTACAGTCAGGATTCATATATAAAAAATTGATTTTGGTGATAGGAGCTACGGGAGGCAAAAAACATTTATCCCAACCTATTGTACAGACGATATTTTCAAAAAATAAAATAAATTCGGGTGCACCACCATAGCACAACCTAGTGGCCACTGCCTATCATGATGACACTGTAGATCGACCACTACCGACGAGCCTCCCTCTAGCCACTACCACCAGTGACCGTTACCCACCTATGGTTCCGCTAGCACTCCTACTCAGGTGGCATTTTTCAGACACTTGGCATGATTTGCAATTGCTACATGGCACGGATGCCACATTGGCACTTGCCACGTGACCCTTGCCACATCAACTACCCAGTCAACATCTTGCCACGTGGCCCCTTATTTACTATGATGGTTGTGAGGCCATCAATTTTAAGCTAGTTGAATGTTGACATCAGCATGATGTCATCCTACATCAGCACTCCAAGTCCCTTTTGAGCTACTTCCAGTTTTTTGGCCATAACTTGAGCATATGGAGGTATTTTTCTGATCTAAAAGAAGCATTGAAAAGCTAGTTCTGAGATAGAGACATTGGTCAAGTATTTTTAGGTTTTGATGAAGTTTTGTTGCTCTTTTTTGTAGTTGAAGTTTGAAGTTCTATTTTTCACTCTGGTAAGAATATCTTTTGCATCCCATTTCCATTTTTTGAAAACATTATATTTTTGGAAAGCTAGTTTTTTCATCTTTTCAGAAATGTTATCATTTCCTCCAAATTCTACCCCATGCTCTTTCTATTATATTTTTGGCATTTTTTTCTCTATGGTGGATATGTTGGGTGTTCTAGGTCTGAGGATCATTTTATGGCATGGGATCTTTTGTTTTGGGCTGTACTATCTTTTGTATCAACTTTTTTCCTTTTCTAATCATTGTAGCTATCATTTGTAAGCATATTTATGCAAACACATTGAGATAAAGTGCCACTCTTGCATTTTGGGTTCATGAACATTGTTTTGAGACAATTGTACTTGCACTATTTTATAAAGCACCATGGGGGGATAGTTGTTTGCCACTTTTGTGCCCTCTTCCTTTTCTGCCCCATGCAGAGTCAATGACCGTGTCTTTATAGGTGTTTGTACCTCTTCAACTCTCTCATCATTCTTAGTTCTTTCTGCAGAGGATTTTGGCCCACCTTCTCAATTGCCTATCATCTCACCCCATCTACATTAAGAGGGGGTTATTTTGTTGTTCTAATGCTTCCTTGGTTCAATGGTTCAATAGTGTGAGCTATGTATTTAGTGGTTGATCCTATATAATAGGCAATTGCAGTGGCTGGCTACCTATGCATTTTGGTGAGATGGATCATCTACCATATAGACAAGCTCAGTTTGTGCCTTCTTCTTCCATGGAGGTTCTTCAAATTAGAAATCTCTTTCTGATGACAGAATTTGTGGCTTCTTCATGCTTCAGTGATGCTATTCATGATCACTTTTTGTTCCTGTTTTATGGGATATTCCTCTAGTTGGAGGCTTCTTCAATTCTTCACTAGGATTTCTTACCTCTTTTTGGGGGAGGGTTTTTCCCATGTGGTTTTCTTTCTTTCCCAATTTTCAAAGGTTGCATTTCTTTGCTTTGTACATGGGTACCTAACATGGCCTTGTTGCCGAGACCCATTCTATATTTCATCTTAGTTTTTGTGAGCTTAAGTCATTCCCCTAAGTTACACTTAAGGGGGAGTGTTAGAGTAAATAATTATTCTTTTACTTAAGTTTACTTAGGTTAATGCATTTATTTAATAGTTGTAGTTGATGAGTTGTTGACAACATGGGAGTCTGTTTCTATCTAGTCATACTTATCCTCTCACCTTGATCGAGGATATTCCACCTTTTGTGGGTGTATGCTTAGTTGTCAACCTTATCTTCTAGCACTTTCCAGCTTGTTCTACAAGCTTCCTTGAGGCCTTTATATTCAAGCTCTCTCATTGTATTTCATAACTCATCTCATTTTCAAGGCATATTATATAGTAATACATTTTCATTGTTTGCAATCTTCTCTCTCAGTCTGTTTAGTGTTTTTCCAAGCTCCACCTCTTCCTTCTTTGGTTTTCCTTTAGCAAGATATTTACATGCAAGTGATCTTGGCACACTATGAAGTTGGATTTCATCAACTCCTATAGATATTGTACACTAAGTATCTAGATGCAGAAGACCTTATGTCAATTTTTAGAATGAAGACTCTTCCTAAAGGATCAAAAAGCTAGAATTTCATGGTTAAGTGCCGCCACCTCATTAGCAAATATTTAACTTGGGATGTTGGTAAGGGCAATGATGCCCTTTTTTGGGAAGACTCTTGGGATGGGCATCCACCAATAGACAACAACCTAGTCTTAGGAAACCTTAAAGAAAAACTAATTAGCCCGTAGGGTAGGAAAGTAAGTGATTATAGAACAAAGATTACTATGGTAGATCATTCTAGATGGATCTAGAAACCTTTGGAAGATGTAGAGATGAATTTTGCCAATATCAAGGCATATAAAAAAATCATACAAGATAGGAAAGTCAAGCAGCTTGATAGGAATGATAGGCTCATATGGGCAGCATCAAATGATGGCAAGTATAGCGTGAAAAATGGTTACAAAGCATTGATAAACTCTAAGAGACAGGAGGATGTGGAAATGCCACTTAAACTTTGTTGGGATCTGGCTTGTTTGCTGAAGGCAATTTTTTCTTATGGCTTGCATTTCAAAATAGGATTTTGATGGTAGATAGACTTAGTAAGCTAGGTATAGAAGGTCCTTCAAGGTGTGTTCTTTGCAAGCAAGACAATGAGGATTTAGACCATCCTCTTTATAGTTGCCCATACTCCTAAGTCTATTGGGAATGGGTTAGTCAAAAGTTAGGTTGGCATTCTCCATTTCCAAAATTATTTATTGATTTTCTCAAGGGGTGTCCTTCAAACCTATGCAAGGGAAACTATAGTAAATTTTGGAACATTTGTCCCTCCATCCTCATGTGGAAACTCTGGAAAGAAAGGAATAGAAGAATGTTTAGTAATTCTTAGTTGAGATCAAAAGAGCTAGTTCTAAAAATAGAAGCTAGCATAGTTGAAACAATTAATTCTCATCTTACGAAATCCAGAATGGAAGAAGGTTCCTTTTCTTTTTTGGATGGTCAAATTAAAAAGGTCTGGCCTAATTTGATAAATCCACCTCTCATTTATTTTAAGAAAAGAAAGGAAGTAAGGGAAAGTTGCAAATGGACCACCCCCCCCCCCCCCCCCCCCCTACAGGGATGGGAAAAGCTTAATTTTGATGGAGTAGCCAGAGGTAATCCAAGGTTAGCAAGAATTGGTTGTATCATCAATAATGACATAGGACAATGGATTGCTAAAAAAGCAACGTCCATTAGCCCTACTTCTAATAACTTGGTTGAGCTCAGAGCATTAGAAGAAGGGCTAGAGCTATGTCATCATTTAGGATTATCAAAAATCTTCATCGAAGGTGATTCTCAAATCATTTTAAATGCAATAAGAAATAGAGCTACTCCAAATTGGGTCCTTAACTCCAAGTTAGAAGAAGTTATTTGTTTAATAGATAGGTTTGAGGATATCAGGATTTGTCACATATATCAAGAAGGTAATCAAAAAGTAGACCTTTTGGCTAATAAAGGTGCTAATGGTGTCAACCTATTGGAAATCAAAAATAGGCAATGATTTAGTTTTTATATCATTGTTAGTTCCAAGCTTTTTTTGATAAAATAGATACATCCAGTATTATGATATAGATTATCTGAGGATAGCTAGATTAGGTTATCTATATATATGGATAGGCTATTTGAGGTATCAACATTTCATAACATATCTTGCTTTATAGACACTTGGTGGAGCATAAAGCAATTAGGTGATTAAAATTTGGTATTCTAAAGACACTGAGGAAAGTAAGGGAATCTTCAGGGTGCCTTCTTTAGGTCATTGGCCAGGCAATAATAGTTTTTACTAGGATTGAAATAGACATTTAAGTTTATGTCATTCCATAATGATATATGTAATGTCACATGGTAGTAGCATGTTTGTGTAATCATTCTGAGGTGACATCAAGACCCACCGATAATTCAAGATAATCGAGGAGATTCTAGAGGCTTCACCTTTTGATCTATTTATTTTAATAAAGTACTTGGTCTCTTTCATTAGGTTAGCCATTATTAAAGATGGACATGAATATCTACATTTTATATTCCACTGAGGCCCGCACTATGGCCTTTTAAGGCAATATCAAACTTGAAAGATGGAACCAAATCCTCAGGGAAGTCCACAGGATGACCCGCATTATGGTTAGCAGAACTATTAGTGAAGGAGTTTTCAAGTATGAGTATACTTGGAGGATGAATAGTGACATTATAGGCACTTTCATCGGCTATATGGTCAAAGCCAGGATCAACAAACGGGCCATGGTAAGACTTTGTCTAAATATTTTTGACTCCACATGGTGCCAAGGCATAATAGAAGCTATCATGAATTTGGATGAAGATTTGAGAGTGCCCCTTCCTGAGATGTATATGGATTATCCTCCAGGGAGTCTTGTTGTGGCAAATATTCCTACTAGACCAGCCCTAATAGTAAGAGATAGGGTTGCTTTCAATATGGCCTGGCCCAAGATGGAATCTTATTTTCATTTCCTCCTTGGTTGGAAAAAGATTATCGTGAATCTAACCAGGGATTGTTCAGCAATTATCTTGGCCTTTTTAAGGCTTACATCCATCCAAGAGTGGGATTTGGTAATCTGGACAGGTTGGATTTTTGTACCCCCAATATTGAGAAGACTAGCAGAGAAAGGTCCTCTTTCGAATTTCCTCCAAAATTTCACATAGAAAACCCAAATGATGTTGTGGAAGTAATCATGGTGTTCTGGAAGAAGTAAGGTGTGTCAAGGAACTACTAGTATAGGGTTTTTGTTTGAACTGTTTGAGTAAGATGGTCGGGTCATGTAGCATAGTCTCCTTTAGACATATGGAATCTATGTAAAAGGTCCATTTTGTTTACAAATTGCTTTCAGTCTTTAAGAATATGTTTCATTAAACATCAATCTAGACTAGCTTCTAAAATTAGGGTTTTGGTTTCATAGTAAAATTATAGTAGGTCGATAGCAGTTTGTAATCAAGTTATGGGTAGTTTAAATGCCCTCAAATGTAAACATGTTGGTGCACTCTGGTAGTTTTTTGTACTTAGTATGAACACATAACATATGAATAATATGTTTTAATTTTTACTATGGAGGGGATTCTCTTTTTGTGACATCCTTGTTAAGATTTGCATTTAGTTATTTGAGCAATGTAGCATAATATATTTATCGAGAATTGTTCTAAAAATCTAGAGTTGGTAGTATGGCTTCTAATGATTAACTTTTTGAATTTCACAATAAAACTAATATCTTTAAGGTTATTTGCAATTGCATCAAGAAGGATACTCTATTTTCAGATCCCCTTTTGGTAGGGTACTATAGATTAAGATTCAAAGTCTTTGTTAGCTCAATTGCCAGATGTTTGAGACTGCTATACAAGTTTGAGGTGATGAGTCTAGAGGTACTAATTGGTATTAAGAAAGAATTTATTCAGTTAATAATGTTTAAGTTCTGATGTTCTTTTTGAGACTAGTTAGAGGTGTTGGATGTATTATCATGGTAGATTGAGAATAGTTCATTTGGCTCTCTAGAGGAAATGAAGGTTTAATTATGGCCTTAGAATATTATAGGAATTTTAATGAGATTACTGAATTAATATAACTTAGTATAGTAGAAAAGAGTTAAGGATCATTATTTCAAATTTAGTGCTAAAGGTATTGTCTAGAAGGCATTTAAGATTAATAATTTAGATATTTTAAGGATTTTGTTAATAAAGGGATGAAAAATAATTAATTTGACATATGCCTTAGTTTAAGCATTGTAGGAGATAGTACATATTAATTAAAAGAAAGGAAATTGTGATTTACTCCAAGGCATCCATTATATTTAAAAAGATTAATTTAGTTCTATCACTAACAATTCTGATGGTTAAGTCAAGAAGGCAAGGATGAGCGCATTGCTTAGCAATGAAAGGATGTAAATGTGCAGTGGCTACAATTGGTCTCAGCTGCATTTAAGAATTATTGACTATTGTATTAATTTCTATTACAATCTTCTCTTTTGTAATAATAATTTATGAGGTAATTTGACTAGGGTATGCCCCTTTTACAGTGTAATAATAAAGGACATTGGTCCTGGGCTAGACTAGAGGTTTTCTTCTCCGTGCTTTCCTAGCAGTGCCCATTTGAACGGAGAAAGTCTCTTGTAAATTATCAATTTTTATTAATTAATACAATCAAGGCCTTGGCCATTTATCGATATATAAAAAATTGTATATAGAAAATTCAATATTTAATTAATTGAATAATTTAATTAAATAAATGAGTTAAATTTAAAAGATTAAATTAAAGTTCTAATTTTAGCATATTTATATTTATTTAATTTAATAATAATTATTTAAGAGTTTTATTTTAATAATAAACTCTAAATAATATTATTAGTTGAGTAATAAATATTATTTGATTAAAAATAAAATATTTGAATATTTGATTAATTAAAAACTAATTAAATTTATGCTTTAAATAAAAAGTCTAAATTTAGAAGTCTAAATTAGAGGTCTAAATTTAAAGGTCTAAATTTAGAAAATTGGTTAAAGAAAGATTAGAATATGATGCTATTTAATTAATTAGAAATTAATTGAATATGTACTTCAATTTAAAATATTTGTTTAAAAGTCTAATGTAAGAAGTTGGATCAAAATAGAATTAAAAGATTAAAGATTTAATATTGTTTTATTATGATGGTTTAATTAATAATTATTAAATTAGAGTTGCATTTAAATAATGAGCTTTAATTATTCTTATTAATTTAAATAATAAACTATGTTTTAAATAGTGCTTACACTAATTAATAAGTGGAGGAAAAGAAAACATAAAAGAATATTTTAATTTAAAAAGTTTCTTAAATGTGCATAAAAGAATTAAATTTAAAAGATTTGATTAAAGTTCTAATTTAGGCGTATTTATATTTATTTATTTTAATAATAATTTATTTAGGAGTTTTATTTTTAATAAAACCCTAAATAATATTATTAGTTAAATTAATAAATATTATATAAAAACATCCCATGATTTAGTAAAGGAGAGAAAGCTTTAATTTAATAAAGTTTATAATAATTAAATTGGATAAAGTGTGTGCATGAAAATTAAAATATAATAATTAAAGATAAAGGGTTTTCTCATGATTACATGATCAAAGCCTTGATTTGGGAGAAAAACTCTTTATTAAAGAAATTAGAGCTCATTTCTAGATACATAGGTTTGGAGGAGCCAATTTCTAAAAAGAGGGTTTTTGAAGGAAAAGGAACATTCTTGCGTGTTTGTGCATTCATTGTTTTAGCGTCATATCTAGGTAGGATCTTGTGGGTTTGTGCAATAGTTGCTCATTCTTTAAATTCCTATCTCCTTTGTGTCTGTTGTGTTTTTTTTTTAGAAGTTCTCTAGGTTGAAACTCTTGTTTGAGAAAATTGATTTCCATTATAGAATTGTCTGTGATTTAATCTAAAAACTTTTAGAAAATATTGAATTTTAGGATTTTCAAAACATAATGAATTATGAAATTCACTTTTGTATGCACTTTATGTAATGTGTGATTTACTAGCGTTGGGGTTTTTGAGTTTGACTTAGCTTTGGCCAGTCAGGATGTTTAATAGAGGCTCGAGAGTTCTATTTTGTGATGTCATGATGATGTTTTGATCTAGATCTTTTATACTCAACCATAGTAATGTGTTTGGTATGCTTTATGAGATGTTTTGATGCATTGATTGTTATTGCTTTCCAATGTTCTTGTGTGAAATTGAGGTGAATGGTGTGACCTATTTGATATAACCTTTGAGTTTTTGATCAGTTCTATTTGGATTGCCTTCCAATCACTTTTATAGGACTAAGGTGTTTGTATGATTTTTTCTTGGTGATGTCATGTTATGACATGGATTGGTTTATGTATACTTGATTTTTGGATCAGTCCTGTTAGGATGATCGTATTAGTGGAATCCATGATTATGATCAGTGTTTTTTCTAATACTTGTTAGTTTCTTATTTAAGAACTGATGTATGGTACATGGTCTTTTGTGATCTTTTGATTTTACTGAGCTTAGGGTAGGTTATCTATATGTCATGTCAGGAAGTGGCTTACAATGGAAGCTAGGGCCCAAAGTAGTTTCCAAGGTAACCCATTGTAAGTTGTTTAATAATTGAAAACATTACACTAAATGGAAATAAAATGAATCTAACAAGAGTCTTTGTATTTCCTCGCCCATGCCTCGAGTGCTAGTACAGACTAGGATGGGAGTAGAGAGGAAGCTTGGTTGTGACAATGCATCGTTAGTATACCTTGTTAGTACAAAAGGATACTAGTGCCACATAGAGTCACTAGGGGTCAGGGGTCAAGTTAGACTGCCAAGGTAACTCTAGCATTGATTCGTGCGATGACAATTGTCTGCTTGCATAGTTGATTTCCTATGTGTCTGTCTTGCTTCTGGGATAAGTTGATACTTGTGTCTTGGTACCTTTGAGTTAGATCACTTTTAGGTCATTCCCTGAACCTAGATGTCAGTTTTGATTGTTGAGTTTGTTATCTTGTTTGGGACTTGAGACTATCTCCTCAGCACAATGCGAGTGGACCTTTTTGGGTTTCACGAGTTCGGGTGGTAGTGCTTTTTCTTATACCATTGAGATTTGATTGTCAGATATCGTTGCTAGATGTGTTTGTGCAGATGTTCCTTTCTATCTATTCTTGTATTTTTATGATGGATAATTGTATTATTGTATTTTATTTGATTTCATAAGATCTTAAGAGATGATGTAATTTATTTCATGATGTATATTATTTCAGCCTTTCATACCTTGTGACTTGTACAGTGGATGATTGTGCTTTCTGTTTATTGTCAAGTGGCATCATATATAATTGTATATTATTTAAATGGATTAATAGTGGTATATTATTATTTGATGTGTATTTATTATATATTATATTTATTATTAATTAAACTTAAATATGATTCAACGTCATGGGACCCTTAAGAATTATAATTTGTTTTATGGTATGTGTTTGTGTGAATGTTAATTGCTTCCACTATGTTATAACTATTGTTGTTAAGTTATTATCTTTAACTTTTTTTTTAAAAAAATGTTTGAAAAACTTAGTAAAACTTTAGGTTAATTCTTTTGGATCCCTTAGCGGGGCATTACACACTGCTCTACTCAACTTTGCATTCTACACTTTTTGCTACTTTTTGAACATTCACAATTCAATATTCATACCTCATGATAAAAGAAAATGTCCTTCCTTTATGCCAAGTCCATAAAAAAATTTCTTGAGTTAGTTGTTAGTCCTTCTCAATTAATTATTATACGACCACATTAAGAACACATTACACTTAGCGATAACCTTAATATTCCACTTTGCAACTTGAATAACTTTTTGTACATGCAATATTATGATGAGCGAGCTTAGCCACATCATCACCAACATGTCTTATTCATGTCCTCAACCTTGATCCTCAAGATATCAACTCTTTTAAGAGATATAACAAGTTTACCAAAACATGCCTTTGTAAACTCTATCTCAGAAAAAACATCACCAAAATTACATAACTTCTTCTAGACTTATCATTTCTATTTTTGACATTAATTGCATATGCTAGATACTCAGAAGTATCTCCCATAACCTCAGGTGGTTATCATGCTCAACTAACCATCTGTACCAACTTGATCTTTCTACTATTCTTCTATCAGATACCACAAAAGACATCAAACATGCTATGTTGACATCAATGACAAACTCAGTCATGAATATAACATATCATCAACATTTATGCTTCCAACCAATCTTCCAAAAATCTTTCCAATCTTCCAATACTCTCCCCATTTGGCATTGATGGAAACATAGATGAAAAACATCTAGTTCCAAGAATACCAACAAAAGATTTCCAGTCTTCAAATCTTCTTCATCAATCATACTCTTCCATTGATATACCTCAATGTGCTTGTACCAAACTGTCATTCTGTATACTATGCTTATGTTGAACATCTTCCTCAACATACTGCCAAACTTCTCCACTTAGTATAATGTTTTTCATACCAACATCTCTACATCAAATTTTGCAACAACTTATTAGCTTTAGTATCAAAAGACATTGTTCAAATCAACATTAACAAGAATTCTAGATGAACTTGTCCATCATAGATACTCCCCAATATAGGAAGCATCAGCATCCAGTCTAGACAACTATTACCCTAGACTGATGCACTCTTGCATCTTCTACTCTGATGTAGGAAGGGGCATAACCCCAAGCATACCTTGCAAATACTCAAAAGTCTCTTTGGAAAGAGGCTTAGTGAATATATCTACAATCTATTCTTTAGTGCTTACATACTCCAATCTAATTTTTTTTTTTGCAACTTTTTCTCTCAACATATGATACTTAATAGAGATTTGCTTAGTCCTTGAATGCAATACTATATTCTTAGACATATTTATCATACTTGTGTTGTCACAATGTATAAAAATAGGTTCATTGATTATCTTTATATCCTTTAGCAACTACTTTATCCAAATGTTTTGATTGTAATTATTTGTTGCTACAACATACTCTACTTCTATTGTACTTTGAGATGTGAAATCCTACTTCTTTCTTAACCAAAAACCAATCTTCCTCCAAGAAAAAAAGCTCCTCCACTGGTGCTTTTTCTATTATCCATATTGTTTTCCCAATCTATATCAATATACGCACTTAGAGTAAAATCATTAGATCTGTCATACCATAATCCAAACTTAGATGTTCCCTTTAGATATCTAAATATCCTTTTCACTGCTACATAATATACTTCTCTGTGATTAGCCTAGAATCTTGCAACAATTCCATCTACATTTCCTATATCTGGCCTTGTGTGAGTCGGATATTGCAATCCTCTAATCATAGATTTGTATTTCTTTTGCTCAACAGTAGGTGTCTCATCCTTTGTAGATAACTTGCGTCCAATTACCATAGGTGTTCCAATGGGTTTGCATGTTTCCAAACCAAATCTTTTCAGTAAATCCTTCAAGTACTTAGTCTGAGAAATAAAGATTCATTCTTTATTCTATATAATCTACAATCCTAGGAAATATTTCATCTCTCCTATCATACTCGTTTCAAATTCTTTCTTCATTTCTTCTGAAAACTTCTTACTTTCTTTATCATTTCCTACAAATATAATATCATCAACAAATATTACCAAAACCATCAAACAATCATCAGTTTCTTTCTAATATAGATTACTATCTACCATACTTTGCTATATCCAAGCTTTGTCAAATGCTTGTCCAACCTCGCATACCAGGTTTTGGGTGCTTGCTTCAATCCATACAATGCTTTCATCAGCCTGCATACTATGTCCTCATCATCTATCAAAGGACATCCTTTAGGCTACTCAATGTATACCTCTTCATCAAGTTCTCTATTTAAAAATGCTGACTTGACATCCATCTGATATACTTTGAATTTCTTTTGTGTTGCATAGGCTAAGAATAATCTTATTGCTTCTATTCTAGCCACTAGAGCATAAGTCTCTTCATTATCTATTCCTTCTTGTTGTTAGTAACCTTTACATACCAATCTTTCTTTTTTTCTTACAACTTCTCCTTGCTCATTCATCTTGTTCCTAAATACCAATTTAGTTCCTGTCACATTCTTGTCTACTAGTTTGGGGACCAATTCTCATGTCTCATTCTTTTCTATATGATCTAATTCCTCTTTCATAGCTTATTTCCAATAGTCATTTTTACATGCTTCATCTGCATTCTTAGGCTTAACTTGAGATATCAAGCATAGCTCTTTATTCACTCTGCTTCTTTTCATCACACCTTTGTCTTTGCATCTGATGATCTATTCAGATGGGTGATTCTTTATCATGTTCTTTCCTGAAGTAGGAGTTTCTATCTCAACTCTTGGCTCTACTAAAGGTTCTGAGATTTGTTCCTGCCTTTTCTCTCCTTCACTTTGCAAATCATTGTTAGTCTCAAGAGATACCTCATCATTCCTTGGCTTAGTAACAACATCATCATTTGAATTGTAATCAACTATTCTCTCTTGTATTCTGAATTTCTCATCAATTCTCACATTTGCACTTTCCATAATAGTCACTAAGGTTGTTTCTTATGATACATGTTTTCCATTAACCAATCTAGACTCATTAACATAGTCCTTCATGGATCTTTCCATACTTTCTCTAAATTCCTCAACTTTATCATAAAGTAGATTCTTTCTAGCTTTTCTCAATCTCTTGGGACATTTACTTAAAAAATGACCAAACTCTTTACATGTCCAACAAGCAAAATTTTTTAGACCTTCAGGTTTCTCTTTTTGTAAGTAGATCAATACCTTCCTTTATCTTTATGTCATCTTTTTTTCTAGATCTATCTTCTCTTGTGCTATTGTTCCCTTGTATACAATAGAAGGATTCTGGATTTGTAAACTCGATACTCTACTCTTTACACAAATTTGATAATTCACCTAGAATTTCTATAATTTCTTCTAGACTTATCCTTTTTGCTTCTGATGTTAACTACATATACAGATACTCAAGAGTATCTCCCATAACCTCGAGTGGTTATCATGCCCAACTAGTTGTCCATACCAACTTGATCTTTCCACTATTCTTCTATCAGATACCACATAAGACATCAAACATGCTACGTTGACATCAATAACAAACTCAGTCATGAATGTAACATATCATCAGCATTTATGCTTCCAATCAATCTTCCAAAAATCTTCCAACAATTTCACCCTTTTGTTCCCAACTAGGATGGTAGCATAGGACCAGTACAATTTTATCTCTCCCCCCATGTTCTTGCAAAAACTTCTAATTAGGAGCATTCCATAACTTGCAGGAATGTCTACCACTAGGATAGTGAGTTTTAGCCTTTTAGAAGGATAGGCAACTAGAGCAACTTGAGCATCCTTTATTTATCCAAGCAAGTGTACTTGTTTTGCATCCATTGAGTAACAATGGCCAAAAGTTTTAGTCAGGAATAGACCTAGAGCTTTAGCTATAGAGGAAGGCATCACATTATTAGAAGCCCCTGAGTCTATAATGCAACTACTCAACCTATTTCCATTAATAAATAAGGAAATGTAAAAAGGATCTAGTTTTTTATTAGAAGTATCTAAGAAAATAGACTCCTCTTCTTGAACAACTTAGATAGTGCAAGATCTTCATCATCTCGAGAGGTTCCACTAGTGCTAGATTTTATTTGATGGTCAACATTAGCATTCATACTATCAATGACATCCATCTTTATTATTATAGTGCTCAACAAGTCTTTGGAGCTGATCAGGGTTAGACTTCAAATAATCTAGTGGAGATATCTAAATTCTTGCTTCTTCATAGTATTGTATTATATCAAAGGAATTAGATAACTTACCTTTGTGTTCCTTTTGTGAAGTTAAAGGTACCATGCTACTAGATCTAGCTACTTTGTTTGATGGTGCATGATTTTTGGCATGAACTGAATTAGAGGTTTAATTCTTATTCTTCTGACCCCTAGTCATAACTGTCAACTGAGGTTCATCAAGAGTTGCAAAATAGTCTCCTCTAGTTTTTGAATCTTATTCATACTCCCAAAAAAAAAAATTCAGAGTCACCACAACGAGTATGATCATCTTCACTTTTTGGATATTCCATTGTTTGTTCTTTATTGTCCACCATTTGTGTATACCAGCATGATCTACCCTTAAGTGGAGAGCACACATGTTCTATCTCTTTGGAGTGGCCTCAATTGCTAACCTCTTTTGATTAGGTGGTATTTGCAAAGTCTTATCTCCATTTGGATGTCTAGAACCTTCTTGATAAGGTTGTTGAAAATAATGAATAGGCCTATTGATTTGTTTCTTCAATGAAATAACCTTGTTAGAAAAATTTTGGAGCATGACATCTGTATTATTTGAAGTGCTAGTTGTATTACCTATGGTTCTAGATTTAGGTTTTCTTTTCCACCTACCAAAGATTGTCATTTCATCTTCCATCTCCACATCTATCTTTTGAACAACTTGTAAATTTTCTACATTTTCTCTCCTAATTTGATATCCTATATCAAGAGGCATAGAGCTAATGTAGAAGGTATTCTTATTGTCTTCTATTGGTGCACTTGCACCAGGTATTCTCTTGATGAGTTTTTTAAACCTTGCATTAAAATCTCTCATAGAAATGGATGGTTCTTTCTTCATTTGTGCCAATTGTAGCAAAAACACTTGTGATTCAAACCTTTATAACATTCTTCTGTACTTTCATAACGTTCTTCAAACCTTTGTTTCATGTGATTCCATTTTGTGATGCACCTTGCATGTAAATATTGGAACATATCAACAAGATTATCTACAAGAGTATCCACAAACATCCTAACTACCACATCTTCATTTTGAGGATTCACCACACCATAGGTTTATGAAAAGCACTTAGGTGTTGTTTTGCAAAGGTTGTGACATCACCATTGAATCTTGGGAAATTTTTTCTTGATGATCTTGGCAAGTCATGATCAGCTCCAAGGTTAAGAGGACCAATTACATTTCCCCAAGGGACTGCCATAGCTATTGTCACAATGATATGATTTGTTTGGAAAGTAACTGAAATAGGGAGTGTTACACCATATAACAAAAAAGAATCACAGATAGGAGGAATAAAATTTCTAGCAATGGGAGGGTAAGAAGATTGAATTCTCCTTATTCTAGTAGAAAAAATTGTAGGCAAGTGAGTTTCTAGGAGTTCCTTAGCCACAGAGTCCCTTGTATGTGCTCTTTCCTTTATGAAAATATCTTCTAGAATAGGAAAGTTAGCCTTCTTGAGTTCCTCATATACTGGATCAATCCTTCCTCTTTCCTTGGCACTCCTAATATACTTGGGATCTAGGATGAATCAACTACTTAGAAAATGGTGTTTTGAGTTTAGTTCAACCCTAGTGATCAAGGAAACTTTACTAGTCTTCAACTTTGAGTTAGCTTCTCCTTTTCTAGTAGGTTGAGGCTGCAAAACTGGTATTAGGTTCTTATGGAAAACAACTCACCTGCACAAGACCTATCTTGCAACTCAAAATATATAAGGAATTAGAGTGCCAACTAATTATGAAGGGAAATTCTTTAGAGCTCTTTCATTTTGAATTCTCCCCAATAGATTCGACAAAAATTGTTGGTTAATAGTTTGTTCTCCTATTAGGGTTTGTAGCCTAACTCTTAATGCCCAATATTTGGAGAAATAAAAGGATGTCACCAACAAATAGGTCACTATATGTGTTATATTAATGCCCTTGAATTACAATGTATAAATCCCTTTAGTTTGAAATGATATACAATGAATTGATGTCTTTATTTGATCATGATTTTAAAGGATAAGCTCTTGACCTGAGAGTGGAAGAGACTACTAACCAAATTGCTTGTAGACATAAACAATGTAGGCAAAATTGGATTTGGATAATTCACAACCCCAAATGGATTTTTTGTTATAAGTTATCTTAAATCCCTAGCATCTAACTTCTAATTAGCAACTATTTTAGCTTCTACAACCATGACTATTGATTCTAATGATGCAGATACAATAGGGAGGTGCAGACAAAGAACCACACATGAAAAGTAAATGGAATTACCTATGTTGCAATCACCATAACAGAATGGAATCCAAGAGAAAAATTACAGTACCAAATGTAATTGTTTTTATCCCTCAACGAAAACCTAATCTAACCTAGAACAACAAACGTGAAAGCTAAATCAAGGTAAATGGAATTACCAACTCTCCACTATCAAGTTTGTCGAGCCTTTCATTATTATCAAAAATTACATTTATAGTTTTGTTGTTAAACCCATCTATCACTAGGAATCCAAGATTCATATTATTGCAAATATTTAATTTGAGAAAGTTAGGAATAAAATCCCAAATTCATAGGCAGATTAATTTGGTAATATCTTTCCTACCATTAAGCCCTAGTCCTAGGATGATCCTATAGATATATGGAAGACACTTGGATTTCTATAACTAAAATGAACCAATGAAAAACATCAATTCCCTATATGTTCTTGTGAAAATCCTAAGTTGGCACCAAAACCTTCTTTTTATATTCCAACAAATAGTTGCTCTTTAAATTCTGAGCGTGGATCTGGCTCATATCAAATCAACGATTGAGATAAAAAAAATCTTGTTTTAACTAATCCGCACATTGCCTTTTCTCTTATGAAAAAATGGATGGCCATGATCTCCTCTGATCCTTTTAATTTTGGCCCAAGATGGATTTGAGTGTGGACAAGTGTCATTATTCCAGAGACTTTCTTTGAAGCTTTCTATCCTTCAAATTTTACACCCCAAGTACGACTAGGGCCATTCAATCTTTGTTGATTGAACAATGTGTAACTATACTCTAGTGGGCCCACCCTTTATGAACAAATAAGACTAATGGCTCCTTACCATAATAGATGTGACATCAAGTATGTCACATGTCCTCCTTCCAGAGACCTTGTGAATACAAGATGACTATTGCCCAAAATCGGCCTAAAATTCATTCGAAGTCATTGATCTAAACTTTTTTGGACGGTCGGTGTGATGCCTACCCCTATTTTAGTTTTATCTTTCTTGTAGACTTCTAGGAGTAAGCCTACATCTAGGGGAAGTGGATGTAATGCCTACCCCTAGTTGACTTTTCTTGTTGTATTGGCAAATTCTTTTAGGCCAGTTTTTTAATTATGTTTAATGATTATTGATACTTGGTTACTGGATTTGATTAGATGTGTTTTATACTCAGTTGTTTATATGTGATGAGTTACTAGTTGTTTAATGTGTTTATGATTATTTTGATGATGATAAATGTATGTTTAGTTAGTGATTTCAGTTATTTCATGATGTTAGTTAGAGGAATGATTTGTATACAGTTCTATGGTTACTTACCCCATACTTGCATGTGTATGGTGTAGGTGTATATTTTCTTTATGTTTGACATTTATGATGTGGTTAAGGAAGGGAGTCGTAGTCACTTGCTAGTCGAGATCTACATAATGTACCACTTCTCGCCATTGCTTTTTTAGTTTAGAATATATGTGTTTGTACATGCATCAATTTTATGCAGATTACAGGTACTAGGTAATGACTTCCCTGAATTATAGGATGAGTGTACCCTATCGCAGTATTTCAATGGTATAAGTAGGGAGATAATTCTTGAGTCCAAATCCTAACCTGAGACAATTGTCCAAGAAAATAGGACAAGTATTTGAGTTAGTTTCACCTTTTCGAATTCGTGATTTTGACCTTGGAGTTTGTTTTGGTATTTTGTACTTTATGCTAGGTTTTTGTATTTCATCTTTTAGGTCTGTGATGATTTTCTATTATATTAAATCAAACTAATAGATAATTTAATGATTTAATTTAATAAAAAATTTATAGGAAAAATTAATATTTAATCATATTTATTTAATTAAGAAATTAATTGAATTAAAGAATTAAATTTAAGAGACTTTATTAAAGTTCTAATTTTGGCATTTTATATTTATTTTATTTAATAATAATTTATTTAGGAGTTTTATTTTAATAATAAACTCTAAATAACATTATTAGTTAAATTAATGAATATTATATTAAAAATGTCACGCAAATCAATAAGAGAGAGTAAGCAATAATTTAATAAAGTTTATTTTAATTAAATTGCATAAAGCTTATGAATGAAATTAAAATAAAATAAATTAATTAAAGAGAAAGAAATTGATCAATGAGTTCCCTCACGTGATTGCACAATCAAAGCCCTAAATTTAGGGGAGAACTCTTTATTAGAGATCTAGAGCTCATTATGCAATTACACAATTTTGGAGGAGTTGATTTCTAGGAAGAGGGTTTTCAAAAGGAAGAAAATTGGTTGCGATTTTTGTGCATTCGATTGTTTAGCATCGGATACAAGTAGGATCTTGTGGTTTTGTGTAGTAGATGCATGTTCTTTGGTTTCTCCATCTCCGTGTTTGCGAATCTATTTTCAAAGTTGAATTGAATTCAAAACCCTTGTATGTGATTTATCATTCTTCATTTGAGAAACCTTTGGTTATGAATTGAATCCGAAACCCTTGTTTGATAAAATCAATTTCTATTATTGAAATTGTCTATGATTAAATTTTTTGAAAACCCTTGTGTTGGAAGTACTGCTCTTCATTTCTTGAGAATATTTGTGGATAAATTTAGTTTGAAACCTTTGTTTTATTGAATTGAAAATTAGGATGTGGGTATTGGAACAAAAAATGAGTTTATTTTATTGAGTTTGACTATTTGATCTGGGTCTCTATACCAAGTTTGTGTTGGAAAATTTATCAATATATATATACAACACAATAGTAAATTGTGAGCCTCTTATCCAAGAGGTCTTGGGTTTGACTCTTCACAAACTTAATAAATAATAATAATTAATCATGTCACATAATAATAATGAATCTTGGCTTTGGCCTCTTATATATATATATATATATATATATATATATATATATAATTACTATGTAATCACATTATTAATTTTTTTTGTTAAATGAAATTTTGTGAATTTTAATTGGGAGGGACATGTTTTGTTTATTTTTCTTTTAAAAACAAAATATTAAAAAAATTAATTAAATTATATATATAATTACTATGTAATCACATTATTAAATTTTTTTTTTTTAAATGAAATTTTGTGAATTTTAATTAGGAGAGACATGTTTTGTTTATTTTTCTTTTTTTAAAAAAATATTTAAAAAATTAATTAAATTTAATGGTGGGCGGAGGCCACCACCCCCCACCCCCGCTTTCTCCCTTGGGCCACTTTCTTATCGTTGGCAGCGATTACTGCTATGGCAGCAGTACTGCTGACGTAATAGTACTCTGTTGTGGTAGCATGCCTTTAAAGTCGGCGGGCTATAAACATTGGGTTTAAATTATTTTTTTTAATTTAAATTTTATTATTAATTTTAATATATGTTAAGTTATATTAATGTTATTTAATGTATATTAAATATTATTAATTATAAACTATTAAATATTAATGATATTATTATCATTTTTACTAGTTATAATTTTACTATTAGATTAATAATTATGTTATTAATAATTTAATATAAATTATTAATAAATAAATAATTATGATCTTTGATAATTTAATAATTATTATTTATTTTAATAATTTTCTTTTAAATTAATGATATAATTGCTCAAATATATTTGGAAAGTAAAATTGATAATGGCAATTGGGAAAAATGATTATTTTAGTTAACCAAGATTTACTTGATGGTGCAATTTTTGTATATGAAAAATGATTTCTATTATTAGAGGAATTTTATTTCATCATTTGATAATTCAAAAACCTAGTAGTTTTGATACCTTGGTAATGAAAAGTGAAAACCTAATTGTTATTAAATCTTGTGTTTTGAAAACGAATTGAACTATGAAATAATGTTTAAACAATTTTATAGGAATCATTGAATCGTCTAATATTCAACTGAACTTGAAAACCTTAGTGAATCTAGCAACTAGAGAAATGAAAACTGAAACCTTGATTGTATATCAAACTTTTGTGTTTTGAAAACCAGATGATTTATGAAAATAGTTGTTAAAACTTCTGATGAAATGTATGATGTATCTCGTGTTGAGTTTTGGGTTTAACTTAGTATTTATGACACTTGGAAATAAGAATGAAAACTTGAAAACCTATAAGTAAAAATTGAATGTTTATATTAGATTGTGGTGACTGATTGGGTGAACCATGTTAAATCTTGGTGTCTCATGTTCTTTTCTGTGTGATCTATTATTTTATGTTATTGTTCATATTTGAATGTAATTGTTATTTATGTTCGTGGTTTAATCCTAATAGTTTATGTTTTCAAACCTCAAGAATTATGAAAATGACTTTGGTATGTACTCTTTATGACGTGTGATTTACTAATGTTGGGGTCTTTAGGTTTGACCTAGCTTTATCTAAATCAAGATGTTTACCAGAGGCTTGGGAGTTTGTTTATGATGTCATGATGATTCTTTGTATATGGTCTTTTATACCTGACCATGCTGATGTATCATGTGTATTCTATGAGGAATTTTTTTAGATGGTTGATATTGCTTTCCAGTATCTCTTGTGTAGAACTAAAGTGAATGGTGTGACTTTTTTGGTATAAAATTTTGAGTCTTCGATCAGTTATCTTTGGATTACTTTCCAGTTGCTTGTATAAGATTAAGGTGATATTGTTATTTGTTTTGGTGATGTCATGGGTTTGGTATATGTATACTTGATTTTGGATCAGTCTTGTTAGGATGATCGTATTGGTGAAATCTGTGATTATGATCAGTAATATTTTAGTATGTTCTAGTTGCTTGTTTAGAATTGATTTGTTTTTTACAGTCATTTGAGATCTTTTTCTTTTGTTGAGCTTAGGGTAGGTTATATGTATGTCATGTTGGGAAGTGGCTTGCAATGGAGGTCGAGGCCCTAAAGAGGCTGGTAGGTAACCCATTGTAGGTTATTTTAATAAGTGATAACATTTCATTTAATGGGTTTAAAATGAATTGATAAGATGTTACCACAGAAAGTCACTAGGGGTTCAGAGTATTAAAAGACTACCAGGGTATCCTTAGAGCTGACTTGTTAGTATGTCTTGTCTACACAAAAGGATACAAATGCCACATAGAGTCACTAGGGGGTCCAAAGTATTAAAAGACTAGACTAGGTAACCTTAGAGTTGGCTCATGAGATGACACTTGCCTACTTGCATAGTAGATTTACTACGTGTCTGTGTTTCCTTTGGGATTAGTTGATACTTGTGTCTTGGTACCCTTTGAGATAGTTTACTTTTAAGTGATTCCTTGAACCTAAATGCTGGTTTTTAATTTTGAGTTTGTTATCATGTTTGGGATTTGAGTTTATCTCCTCAATGTAGTGGGAGTTGACCTTTTTTGGGTTTCATGAGGTTAGGTGGTAGTACATTTTATTATACCATTGAGATCTGACAGTTCAATGTCATGGTTGGAGTTCCTTGTTTGTACTCTCTTTTATTTTGTTTCTTATGTACTACGATAGATGCTTGTATTGTATTGTATTGTATTTTATTTCATAGATCTTATGAGATGATTTAATCTATTTCATGATGTATATTGTTTTAGCCTCTCATACATTGTGACTTGTATAGTGGATGATTGTGCATTTTGTTTATTGCCAAGTGGCATCCTATAATTGTATATTATTTAAATGAATTCATACTTGTAGTTATTCCATGATGTGGAATTGTTAAATGTTAGATTTAATATTAATAAGACTTAAATGTGATTCAACATCATGGGACACTTAAGAATTGTAATCTATTTTATGATATGTTTTTATGTGAATGTTATTGCTTCTACCATATTTATATATGTTGTTGTTAAGTTATTATCTTTCCAAAAAAAAAAAATTTTGCAAACTTAGTGAAACTTTAGGTTAATATTATTTTGGGTTCCCTAGCAAGGCATTATAGTTAGGATACGTTACCTAACTAGGCCCATAGCCTTATGGTTAAGTGAAGATCAATAGCTCCTGTGACACTATGAGAATTGAAGACCTTACATTTGATCTATGCAGGGTGATAGGAATCATCATATGTACATGATTGTTAATGCTTTACTAAGGGAACTTATAATTCCATCTTAAAACATCGTCCATCGATTTGATCCCCATTTGACTATCGTGACATATTCTCCAGAGCATTTTACTTTTCAACTCATAAACATGGATGCTCAAATTTAATCTACACTATCAATTACATTTCAACAGGGTCTTTCACCACCTTTGACCTAGTTTTTCTGCCATTGCTAGATATTTGAGCTCTTCCTCTACATCAAATTCAAATGCTCTTCCTTCTAACCTATTTCCATGATCTGCATCATATCTATTGGCCTTGATCTTGATGTTCTCTGTTGCTTTTTGCTTTGAATATAAGTGTGATCTTCATGAAAGAATCTTGTCTTCACTATGAACACTTGATCAAACCATTAGGGTTTTAGAACAACTTCCATCTCATCTAGGAAATGCATAGACTTACCCTCCCTTTCCTAATTACTTAATATGAATGAATGCATTAGATTTCTTTTGAATGCCCATCTCGGTGCACACAAAGGGATAGATGAGAGGATAAGTTCCTTAAGGGCAATCAAGACGTAGATAGGACATCACATTGACTCAACCATAATCCTAGATGTTTGAAAAAATAGGGGAATTAAAATCATGGCAATAGATTGATCACCTCAGTACACCCATATGTATTATTTTGTGTATTTTGATCGTGGTTCCTTGACATGTAGTTCTTTTGGCCCACTTTTCTAGTTGCTTCTCACCTCACCTTTGTTTGCATTAGGGGGGGTTCTTCTGTTGTCTCTCATGCTTCCTTGTTCTGATGTAGTGATCTATGTATTTGGTATTTGTTCATATGTACTAGGAATATAAAGTGGTTGGGTACCTATGCATTTCAATGAGATGGATCATTTACCTTATAGACACTTGCATTTTTTGTAGTTGCATTGTTTCTCATCTTAAGGGGGGGTGTTAGAGTAAAGGATTAATTTAATTTAATTTATTAAATTACCTTTACTCCCTACTTAATATTTCCATTTATGCACATGTATTCCCATTTAATAATTAATAATTAATTATTTAATGGCATTTACCTCTTAGGGTTTTCCTTATAGGTTTGATGATCTCCTTCTATAAGGATTGATCAAATGTATATTTTATTCATTCTTTTTGTCTAATAATATAATCTTGCATATTTTCAGAACCAAACCTTTTCCTTTTCTTTTCTTTTCTTCTTCGTGGCAGGTTCTTTCTTGTAGGTTTTCTACTGGATCCGTAAATTTGTACTTCTAAAATCCTTTAGGATAAAAGGGAAATTTATGAAGTGCAAAATGAAGAGGTAAACTAAATTCATCATGACCAGCATTTGTTTGTAAACTATAGCATTACAAACATGAGCACTTAAGATTATGTCAAACTAATCACTTATAGACTAGAATAAATTGGATTTGGATTTGTATTTAAAAACATGACAAACAGATTCATCAAGGACTCATGACTGGTAAGATGCATGTCTCCAATTTCTACTAGACAATGGTTAACCAATTTCATCATGAATTTCAACTAGACAAAATATATCAATCTCCAAAGTAGGGTACTTAAATTTTTAGAATAATTGCATGGATTGGGAACATAGAAACTCTTCAAATTAGGTATATGCAAAGTATGGCCAAAATGACTTTGGAAGGCTTGAAAATGAATCATACACTATTTGATATGCTTTGAGCACATCCACTAATTAATAATTTATGAGACTCAATAGGGCATAAAATACACCTTCTAAAAGTGGGCTTCCTCAAACAATTATGTACTTGGGAAAAACACAATAAACTAACTAGCTCAACATGATATATCCCTAAACCATCAATCTCGCATGTATGAAGCAATGAAATGCATATATGAGTACAACATGAAGGGAAGAACACACCTATCTGTTAGAAACAAAGAACACTAAGAGGGGGGGTAAATCAATATTATACAAACTTTTGCCCACAACTAGATATTGTTAATTACTTTATAACTTGCATATAAAAGTAAACCAACAATACAGAACAATAAATATAACCATACACTAAGAGAACTCATAACACCCTTATTTGTTAACTAGGGAAACCTTGGCCAAGGGAAAACCCTGGTGAGGATGATACCCACAAGATGATCCACTAAACAAAAAAATATTGTTAAGGATATTGACCCTATTAAGAGTCTATGAATACATATTGTGTCTCGAGTCCTTGTTAGAGGACTAGGCCCTGTTAAAAGCCTCAACCTTGTTAGGAGTTGGTAGAGAAATTACAATGAATGCAAGAAGAGCCCACTGCCCTAACATGAAATATACAATTAAGTTTCTTCACAAAAGTAAATAGACATACAATAGTGTTTTATTTTTGTACTTCACACTTGCTTGCATACATATCATTCACAATAGTTTGCATCACATATATATCACATTCTCTTGATTTCTCCACATCACATCACATCAGTTGTCATTCTCTTTAGTTGCACAAGATATGATCTTTACTTATACCTTGCAAATAATAAAAACCCTTGATCAATTGGCCTTGATGCTTTCACACTCTTGACTGATTATAAAATAACTTTAGGTAAAAATCTAAGATGTCAAACCATCATGATTAAGTAATTATTTTATTTCCAAAAAAAATTCTAAAGCTACATATGTCAATTATTGACATTCTTTGTTCTACTCTTTTAATTACCTATGTTGGTAATCCTTCTTTAACTTATTTTGTATTGTCCATATAGATCTATTCACGAACATACATCATCATGACACCGTCATCTATTACTCTTCAACTACACATGAGCTAACTCGAAGTCTGTCATCCGTACATAACATATCTATTTATGTACTACTGCAAATTGTCTAACACTTAGACAATTTTCTAACTTTGATTACATCATGAAGTACCAAAATGGATATGTTGCCATAAATGACAACACTCATATATCTACCTAGCCATATTGCCAACACTATCAAGTTGTTAGACATGAAAATTACTAGGCATACTAAGATATTCAATGTCAAAACAAACCTTTCACAATTAATGTACAATGGAAAACTTTCAAACTTCAAGAAATTATGGAGATATTTTCACTACAAAAAAATAGTCCTAACACCTTGTGGCTATTTTAATTTAATATTCTTCCTTATGTTTACTCATTATTGGCTTACATATTGTGTATTTATCTTTATTAATATATTTTCAAGTACCTTATCTTGTATATTTGGTCATATGGTAATGATTAATGTTTGGTTATATACTATATTGAATTATGTTATTTAAAATCACATTGATCTTAAAAAAATAATATCCATCTTAGTGATTCAACCAATAAATCTAGAGAATTTAAGCTTCCTGAGCTTCTTGGAAGATGAAACCATAGGTTTTTCTCTACCTTCTTCAACTTCAAGACTAATGTATCCTTGGTGTCAGTAGTTCATGCAATAGTTTTTCCAATAACACGAGACATTGAGAAGAGAGGTCAATGAAGGTTATTGAAGTTTAGGAGTCACACACCTCTTTTTAATTGCATGATCTTTTAATTCCTCTTGATTTTCTTGATTATCATCATTGGACATCTATAACCACCACCATAATTTACCTTTTCACTATCTCAATTAGGTTTGAACTTATCATGAATGACTCTCAATATGTCAACTTCACCATAACATGTTGCTCTATTTTTTTCTCTTTTCTCCTACTACCTCGGTGGGTTATTTATTAAATTATGGACCAATTACAGTGGAACATATTATAAAAAATTTCTAATACAAACCATATTTCTTCCTTCATGGAATGTGTGTCACCTCTTTTAAGACTATGAACTTTTATCTCAGCAACTAATGTAGTGGTATGAATAGGTCAACCGAAAAACTCATTTATCACACATTTATCATACATAATGAAAGATAAGAGATGTTGCTTTTATCGATTAATATATAGGTAACCCCAAAAATAAATTATGACTATAAGTTCTTGGAACCTTATCAACAAGTAAAAATATAAATGTTCAAATATTATTTTTACTTTGAATCTAATCGTGGTAAGTGATCACCATCAATTATATTCTAAATTATGGACCCTTTGTGTTTTTATCTACTATGTATGCATAAACTTAAACTTCATCATGTGATTGACATTTGCCTAGTATGGTTTCCAATAAAAACCAATCAATATTATTTCATCTTCTAGAGAAATCATTTTGACTTCTACAAGACTATTTGAATATTAATTAATAGACATTGTCGTTTCAATGTGCATATAACTTCACAACCAAATTTGTATGTCATCATACTAACAAGGATGCATGGATATGATTATGTATAGAAGCACCCAATAATGTGCAACATAGGGAAGATTATAATCTTCAAGAAAATTTTATACATAATTAATTGCACATGCCAAACAACATGTGCACACAACCTAAAAATTCTAAGGTGCTCAAATCATTATACATCTCAAAATATAGAAATCAATGCACCAAACAAGAACCTTCACACAAACATCAACTAATTATTATGACATTTGAATCAATCCTATAAATGTTGATATGTCTCAACTAATTAAATTTAATTATCACGTATAGGTTTTATCTTCCCATTTCTTTAGAACCTCATTTTTTTCTGTTCTCAAATAAAAACTAGTTATTCTTGCTTATTAATTTGCATGTGATAGAAATAAGAAATTACTTTAATAATCTATGTATGGCATTCTAAGACAACCATTTTAAATTGAAGATTTCAAAATTAATTTAGTTTCTTGCCTAGAATATTGATGCAATGTTGATATGTCTAGATATTTGTTTTTAGGCTCATGAAATGTACTAGAAGGTATAACACTTACATGTTTTTCTTGATTTTTTAAATGAATAAGGGATTGTCCTCAAATATGTTACCATTTGCATATAATTTGACTATTTGACACATCATCTTAACTTATAACAACTAATTAGAAAAAATAAAGAGATTTCAACTTTTTCTTTAATTTTTGAAATTATAAATCACACATGCAAGCATGAATTACTTCCATGCCTATATATCTAACTTCACAAAAAAAACTAAAATATAAAATCTAAACAAAATTAAACTAAAATATTCACCATCTTCCACATGATATTGCATTTTTTACATGCTAGTTATTATTTGCAAAGTAAAAATACTTCAAAGCTAAAAAAGAAAAACGTGTAGTTGTCACTATTATAATATAATAGAAAAAATTCAATAAGAAATGACACTTTGTAAATCATATTCATATTGACTATTTATTTTATTGTTAATTTCTAGATTTGACTATGTTTGTTTTTTCATCAATAGTTTTGGAGCATGGTTCATGGTCTATCATTTGGATGAGATCTAGAAAAGAAGAAAAATCAAACATTATCAAATTCAAAAATCAACAAGCTAATGATGATTTTTTCTTTTTTCTAACTTTTATACTAACCATAGATGAGAGAACATGATTAAAAATGTTGACAAAAAACCACACAAATTGTCAAAACAAAAAACAAACAAGCTAATAATGATCCTTTCTCTTTTCCAACTTTTATATTGACAATGGATCATCAAACTCAATTCAAAATGTTCATGAAATAACTACCACACAAGTCAAATTTAAAAATAAAAGCTTAATGAATACTTTTCTAATTTATATATGACCACAGATCAAAAAACATGATTGAAAAATATAATTATTACCTATAGGTTTGATCTTCCCAATTTTTAAGAAGCTTGTTTTTTGTTTGCTTTAAATTAATCTATTTATTCTCAAATTAAAATAAGTTGTTGCTTACTATTTTACTATTTTACAACAATGTTCAAGAAAGATTGAAGATAAAAATAATAATTGGTTTGTGACCTAGCATATTGATGCAATCTTTAGATAATCCTATTGAATTTGATGAATGATCAATCCCATAGCTCCCAAGAATCACCTGTGTGCACACACCTGTCACAAAAAGAGAGAATCAAAAGCTATGGAGGCTAGAATTCCTAGATCCATAGATGAGACATTTTTTATGAGTAAAAAGAGAGATTGATATAATCAAAAGTGAATGAAATTAATAACTACAAAGAGAGATCATTCTTATAAAGGAGATTGAAACCCTAAAAAGGTATAACCTAGGTTGCATAATAATAATTAAGAAAATAATTAATTATAAGATGCTTAAATTTTAGCTTGAGTAAACTAGAGTTAATTAGGAAATATCTAATTACTCTAATCACCCCCCTAAGATAAACTTAGGTAGTAGCTAAAAACCTAGAAACTACTACTGAAAGTAGAATTAGGTCATGGAAACAAGGCCTAATGAGGTACCCAAGCACAACCAAATCTCTCAAAAGAGGAGAAATAAATAAAATCACATGGGGAAAACCCTACTCCAAAAAGAGATGGAAAAATTGCAAAAAGAAACTAGCGAAGGACTGAAGAAGCCTCCAAACTAGGGAATGTCCTAGAAGATAGGAAGGAACAAAAGATTATCATGAGGAACACCACTAAAGCATGTAGAAGTTGCAAAGCTCTATCAAAAGTAACTGCTGATATGAAGACCCTACACTGTAATAGAATCTTACCAAGTGGAGAAGACTAATTCGTATCAAAATAGGAGGCACACAAAGGCAAACAACTGAACTCAAAGATATAGATGACATGAAACACCAAAGCCTGAAGAGTTGATCAATTGAACATGGAAGGTTGCAACCAAAGTAGGAACGAAAAGAAGAGCGTCTATATGGTAGATGATCCATCTCATCAAAATGAATAGGTACCCAACCATTGCATCTGCCTAGTACATAGGAACAAATGTTGAATATATAGCTCACTCCATTGAACCAAGGAAGTGTGAGAAATAACAAAAGAACTCCCCTTAATTCAGATAAGGGTGAGGTGATAGGAAACTAGAGAAGTGGGCCAAAAGAATTGTATGTTAAGGAACCATGATCAAGATGCACAAAAGAATACATATGTGTGTAGTGAGGTGATCAATTTTAGACAAGTCATGAGGCTAATGTCACGGAAGGGAAGCTCATAGGACAAAGGAACATGGCAAACAAAGGAAAAACTTCAACGCCCCATGGCACTTTAATAATGAGTAGTCCATGTACAATAAGGCATAATATATGATGAATCCCAAGAAAACAATAATCTGCATGAGTTTCCTCAGATGACATTACTTGAATTAGAAGGCAAAACAAGGCAAAACTACTGAAACAAAAATACATATGCAATATGACACTTTATCTCAGTGTGTTTGCAAGAATGCATACAAATGATGTCTAAATAGACCAGAAGAGGCTTAATACTAATACAATAGATAGTAAAAGTCATGATGAATCATCTAAAGCAATGAAATCAATCGTCGGACCTAAAACAACCAAGATATCCACCAAAATGCAAAAATGCAAAACACTGAATAGAATGTGTCTGGAGCGAAATCTAGAAAAACAACTAGCATCACTAGAAAGAGCTCGGAAAGACCTTTCCAACAATATAAAAAAAAATTCAAATCAAAGATTGCATTCTCAAGATATGTCTCCTATAGTGCAAAATTGTACCCCTAACTTTGATAGCAAAAAAAACTATCAAAAAAGCATCAAAATTGAAAATCACCTATACCACTGTGATGTGCTTGGAACCAACTTTTTGGTGATATCTCATTTTCAAATATCTCATGAGTATAAAAGGGGCATGAAGATCTAGATCTCTAATACCATTTTGAAGGGTGAGTGCACCAAGATGGTGTACAAAAAGGGGGGTATAAGTGGACACCTTTTTTCTGAAATCAGGTAAACCTGAACTTGGACGAGACATTTGAGGGTCATCCACTAAAAATGACAAGATGTGTAAAACATATAAATTGTAGTACTCTAAATCTACTTTCTAAACTACTAGATTTTTTACAAAATGGATAAGATTAGGTGGATCAAACGCTGTGCACACAAAAAATAGTTCCTCATTTTTTAGAAAACATAACATAGTTTTTTTTATGTGCAGCACAAAAGACCAAGTTATATTTAGTATCTTGCATATCCCTTTGGTAGGATGATAGTTAAGATTCATATCTAGAATTTGTGTATTTTTTTGTAATTTTATGATGAGTATTATTTTAATTATGAATTATTGAACTAACTACATCCTGAAATTTTGGTACATGTTCGTGTGTTGAGCATAACTTGGATCAAAATAATAATAAATGAAAACTTTCTTTTTAAAAGTGTATAGAATCAAATGTAGAATAGTAATATATAAATTATTTTGAATTTGGTTAAGTATATAAAAAATTATTTAAAAATGGTAGACATATGTCTGTGAGGAATGTCAAGGCATTGGTAAAAGTAATTAAACTTTACAATGTTAATGTTGTCCAAAAAATTAAAAAATTATATGTTTAGAAAGCTAAGAAGACATGTAAGATTATGGTGGTGATTTTAGAGATACCCACTTTGCATTAAAAAACTTGATGAAGACAAAGACGAGAATTCATCTTAGAAGATGAAAACACATCTAAAGGAACAAAAAATGGAGGGAAAACACTCTCTCAAGCCTTTGGGTCATTTTCCTAGGCTATCACCAAACCATAGGGAAGTGTCTATCATATCCTTGTCTCCATCCCATACTCTCTCTACATCACTCCCTCTCTCTCATTTTCGCTCTTTATCCTATCCTCATTTCTCTTTCTCCTATCCTCTTCTCTCTCTTACTCTTTATATCATATCCCCTAATCTCTCTCTACATCCTCTCTCTCTCCTATCCCCCCTCCCTCTTTCTCCTATCCCTTTCTCTCTCTCTCACTCTTTCTATCTTTTCCCCAAACCTCACTCTCCCCCTCCCTCTTTGTATCTCTCTCTATCTCTCTCCCTCCCTCCCTCCCTCTCTCTCTCTCACTTTTTCTATCATATCCTCTAATTCTTCTATCCATCCCATCCTCTCTCTCTATCTCCCTCTCTCTCTCTCTCATCCCCTTCTCTCTCTCGCTCTTTCTATCATATCCTCTAATTCTTCTATCTATCTCATCCTCTCTCTCTCTTACATCCCCTTATCTCTCTCTCTCTCTCTCTCTCTCTCTCTCTCTCTCTCTCTCTCTCTCTCTCTCTCTCTCTCTCTCTCTCTGTATCATATCATCTAATTCTTCTATCCATCCTATCCCCCCCCTCTCTCTCATTCTCTCTTTTCCCTATCCCCCCTCTCTCCATCCCATACTCTCTCTCTCTCTCATTATCTTTGTCCTATCCCCCCTCTCTTTCAACTATCCCCTTCTCTCTCTCTCTCTCTCTCTCTCTCTCTCTCTCTCTCTCTCTCTCTCTCTCTCTCTCTCTCTCTCTCTCTCTCTCTCTCTCTCTCTCTCTCTCTCTCTCTCTCTTTGTATCATATCATCTAATTCTTCTATCCATCCTATCCCCCCCTCTCTCTCATTCTCTCTTTGCGCTATCCCCCCTCTCTCCATCCCATACTCTCTCTCTCTCTCATTATCTTTGTCCTATCCCCCCTCTCTTTCAACTATCCCCTTCTCTCCCTCTCTCTCATTCTCTCTCTCTCTCTCTCTCTCTCTCTCTCTCTCTCTCCCCCCCCCCCTCTCTCCATCCCATAATTTCTTTTCTCTCATTCTCTTTGTCCTATCCCCCCTCTCTTTCTGTTATCCTTTTCTCTCCCTCTCTCTCATTCTCTCCATCTCTCTCACTATTTCTATCATATCCCCTAATCTCTCTCTCTCTCTCTCTCTCTCTCTCTCTCTCTCTCTCTCTCTCTCTCTCTCTCTCTCTCTCTCTCCCTCTCCCTCTCTTTCCATTATCCCCTTCTCTCCCTCTCTCTCATTCTCTCCATATCTCTCATTCTTTCTATCATATCCCCTAATCTCTCTCTCTCTCATATCCCCTCTCTCTCTTTCTCCTATCCCCTAATTTCTCTCTCTCATATCCCCTCTCTCTCTTTCTCCTATCCCCTAATCTCTCTCTCTCTCTCTCTCCCTCTCTCTCTCTCTCTCACACACACACACACACACACATATCCCATCTCTCATTCTCCTATCCCCTAACCTCTCTCTCTCTCTCTCTCTCTCTCTCTCTCTCTCTCTCTCTCTCTCTCTCTCTCTCTCCTCTCCATCCCTCCTATCCAATAATCTCTCTATCTCTCTCATATCCCTTCTCTCTCTCTTTCTCCTATCCTCTTCTCTCTCTCTCCCACCCTCATTAACTCTCCATCTCTCTTATTTACTCTCCCTTTTTGTATCCCCTTCTATCTCTTTATCTACCTTTGTGGAGTGGTAAACCAGAACCTGATCGGGTTTTGTATAACCTGATTGGGTTATTTGTCCAATGCAATTAGAACACAATAACTCAATTAGGTTATACAAAACTCGATCGGGTTATTGAAAACTGTAAATAAAATAACATGTCAATGGTTATTATGTTGTTTTAGTGCGGTTGGGACTAGACTCTACTATTGTTCACATGTATTTGTACACCAAATATGCAAGTGTAAGGTTTTTGGTGCTTGGAAATGCTAAATTTTATATTTTTCATGTGCCAACATCTTATTTTATGTTAGTATCTTATGATTGAGCATAAAATAATCATATTAGTATCTTATTGTTCATTTGATTCATGTTATTGTTTGTAGGGTAATTTGCATCTACAATCATAAGAAAGAACAAGAGAGGAAAGATTGAAAAATGAAAGGTAGCAAAGGCAGAAACATGTAAGTGCGTGAGGAGATTATTTGAAGGTACATCATCAAATGCCTCCAATGTAAGTGACGAAAATCTACCTATTGATATCAATGTCAAAAATGTACCTAATTTGACAAACGAAAAATGTTCAACATACCTCAATTGAAATGATTATGTCAAATACACTTACGTCACTCGATGCCCCTAATGCAACATCTCAAGTTGAAATGATGAATGCACATGATGTAAGTAATGAAAATATAGAGCATGTGCGTACATCAAAATCTCCTAGAATAATTTATAGAAAACCAAAGTTTCTAATTGACATTGATGAAAATATTTTGAAGCCAATGCATGATAAAATGTCAAAAAGAAATTGTAGGAGAATTGTTCAAAAGATTTGGAATAACTATTTTGAAAATTTAAATCAAAGTAGAAGATGCCAACTTGTTGTTGAAATGGTTATATATCTGAAATTTAGAGAGACAATGCGAATTTTGGGGTTAAGAACATGTAAAAATAGTAGTGAAAGAACCATTGTTAGAAATCTCTTTGATGCATACAAATCCATTGGTTCAAAAGCATGTACTAAACATGATAATACAACTTGATGGGTCCTTACATAAACCATAATGGGAAAGGAAATGACAAAAAATCATATGGTAAGCAAAACAAGTAAATCATTAAGGATAAGTAGAACAATTCTATTCAAAGCCTAAGTGAGGCAAGAGAAATTTGAGAATTCTAATGAGACTTCTTTTTGGTCATTCCAAGGTAGACTCCCACGTAAGGATAAAGTTATTGTTGATGTGCTAAGAATATCAATAGAAAACTTTTTGCATGACAAAACAAGGGCTTCACCAAACCAAAAAGAAGTTGTCAAAAGACGAATTGGAAAAATAAACCATGAGCCACATGCAAAACATGTTTTGCATACAACTCAAACACAATTTTATGAAATGTTTCTTCAAAGATTTCCTCAAATTAAAATCAGCCAAAGGTTTTTTGAGATGATAAAACCATTCTAAATTAAGATAAATCATACACGCACTACATGCTATTGTAGGGTTCATGTTGAATTTTCTATGCATTATGATGGTTATCATTATATATGTTGTACTTTTCATACTAACAAAATATTTCAAGAATGTTGTCTAAAATTACCTCCTAAGTCACTGAGTGAATTTATTGCAAGTGTACTATGCAAACAAGATGATGGGTGAATTTATTATAAGACCGTGTGTTTGAATTTTTTTTGCCCTCGATGTGGTAATTTGCAAAAGTTGCATAGATGCCTACATCTAGATAGCATGCATGAAATTGGTAAGACACTAGTTTCTCTTGGAAAGTACAATCAATTATATATGGTGTTAAAGATGGAAAATAATTAAAGAGGTTTGAATTAGTGAAAAGTAATGCATGTGTAGCTGATTTTATGAAATTATTTCAAGAGAAAATAGTTTATGACTACATAGGTCATACACATAGAGCTAGATGGTTAGATGAGCAATTCAAGTTGTGTAAGAACACTTTTCCTTTGGGGAAAATTGTGTTGGTTGTTGACTTTTCTAAAAACTATACACTAAAACTTCAAAATGAAGTGTAACCAATCTATTACAACTCAATACAAGTGTCAATTTTTGTAAACATAGCATTTGTTTATGTACATGATAGCATAGAGGATGATAGAAAAATATTAAGAGAGTATCACTTCTATATCATTGATGATCGAACTCATTCATCAAAGTTTGTGCAAGGATATTTTAGAGTTTTCTATGACAATTTGAGGGAAAGAGATGAAAGATACAATCAACACATTATATGGTCAGACAATTGCATCGCACAATTCAAGAGTGCAAGGATGTTCTGTTGGTTGAGTAGGATGCATGTGACAAATGGAGTGCAACATTTTTTGAATTTCATTGAGTCAGGACATGGAAAGGGAGAGCATGATGGTTCTGGAACATGTGTGAAAATAGCCCTTAGTAGAAAGGAATTAAAGTATGAAGGTGGCGCAATATTAGATAATGTTGAAACAATTATCCAATGGTGCAATTCTATGATGGGACCAAGTAATATAGGCAAGTCTATGGTTTCTAGATTTTTTGGTTGATACGTGAACCTAACATTGAACATTTGCAAGATTGTTGTACACTTACAGGATCAAGTGAGATGCATTCATTTTGAAGTTCAAATGCAATGTCACTAGTTATTCACACTAGAAAACTTGCATGCATTTTCTCTTCATGTATGGATCATTTATGGGATGAATGTGAATCAAAAGAGTGGGTCGGCCAATGGTCTTGTAGACCTTTGCATCCAATTGATTCATATCAACTTCCTACAATGCTACAACTCAACCAAGTTGAAGCATTAATATATTTTGAGCACGTATTTGACCTAGTTGGACTAGGTACTAAGTTATCAATTTAATACTTGGTTAAAATAGATTACTTTCAATTTTTCTATTAACTTATCCTTCTATATAATGTAGGTCATGTATATGTAGTTGTGGCATATGAGAATAATGATGAAGGAATAGATTACTTTCTATGTTGGTGTATTGAGCCCAAAAAGAAACTGATAGTTGTAGTCATTGTTGGTTAGGATATTGAGTAACCAATAGGATTCGTCATTGTGATGGGCACATGGCTTAGAAGGTAGTATATTTTTGTCCCCTACCATGAATATCTATTTAAGTCAATTTTTCATGTATAATGTATTAAAATTTTGACTTTAAATTGTCTTTACAATTAAATGTAGGTACCCTATCAAGAAATCTACCATATGGTTATTTGAGGATTTGAGACACACAGACATATTCTTCATTACTCTAACCTTCTTGTTGCAATAAATATTCAATTGATACCATATCGTGGTAGGTCTCTTAACAAAAATTAGTGGAAAGTGCATGAATCTGATCATGAGGCAATACTTGATACAATAAGGGTTAGAGTTGATCTAGAAGGTTCCCTTGATTGATTGTGTGCTATATAGCTGAATCATTCTACATATGGTAGAATAATTTTGAAAATTTTGTATATATGTTATGAAAAATATTGCAACTTCGTAGTAATGTGCATATGTAGATGTCAAATTTTGTATATAAAAAAGAGAAGACATGCAACATGTGCATATTTGTATGCCATATTTTGTATAAAAATATGATAAGAGATATCACATGTGCATATTTAGATGTCAAACTTTGTATATAAAAAAGAGAAGACATGTAACATGTGCATATTTGTATGCCATAATTTGTATAAAAATATGATAAGAGATGTCACATGTGCATATTTAGATGCCAAATTCTATATATAAAAAAGAGAAAACATGTAACATGTGCATATTTGTATGCCATATATTCTTTTTTATGGGTTTGATAATATACTTTAAAAAAATATTTAATTATCTTCAACTTATATGGATTCAGATGGTTGTCCTCTTGCATTTTTCTTCCAAATTTCCCAAAATACTAGGAAATTAAATTATAGATTTGGATATCCATTTGGCTTCTCTACAACATATGCAAAACTTGTACAGGGTTCTTCTAGACCATGTCCTCGTTGTCACACTATGTTACCCATTTTTAGACTTAAAATAGCTCTTTAATTGGCACAAGGCATGATGATGACATCATCATGAGGTCAATAGAGTCCACAAAGAGTTGGGATTAGGTGTTTACCATAGGTAAGTTTTGTGGTTATGTTTAAGGTAGGGTCAATTTGCAACTTTTGAGCAATTTTTGCTCTTGACATCTTTTGGTTGAATGGGTCCATCTAGGACTATTCTAGGACCCTAGTTAAGATTCCTAGGATGTATTAAGTAACCTAATACCTCAGTTTCCCATCCCTAACAAATTTTAACCTATTTAACAACTTTTGGCTCATTAAGCAACTTTTGAACAACTTAGGACCTAATTAACAATTTTGGCTTTTCTTAGCAATCCACAGTTGTTCTATTAGCTCAAATTTTTTGGGTTTAGCCTAGGAAAAACCTCATTTCAGCCACAATGTCCCTCTGATTGTATTAACCTTACTAAACAAAAGTTTCCCTAAGGGTCTCTAAGCAACATTAGGCTGTGATCTTTGATCAAGTATTTCTCTGAGCTCGTACAAGGTATTGACAAACTATTAGGTGCTACAGGATCACATTATCTAGGCCCACAACAACCTATCTTAGTTTTTAGAGATTTGACTTTGTTTGGATTTGGCACCCATATATTTCCTATTGCCAAAAGTTGCAATGTTGCTCAGTTAAAATGAGCAAGGTTGTGTACATTTGAAACCGTTGGTCCTAAGATTGAATCATCTGCTTTGTTAGCTCTGGTTGGTTAGGTTTAGCCTAGGACCAACCTTGTTTCAGCCACAACATCCCTTCAATGGTATTGAACACATTGAATGGAAGTGTCCCTAAGGGTCTCTAAGCACCATCAAGCTGTGATCTTTGATCTGCCTTTCTTTGAGCTCGTACAAGGTATTGACGAGCTATTAGGTGCTACAATATCATGTTATCTAGGCCCACAACAACCTATCTCAGTTTTTAGAGATTCAACTTTGTTTGGATTTGGATCTCGTATCTCACTTATTGCCAAAAGTTGCAATGTTGCTCAGTTAAAATGAGCAAGGTTGTGTATATTTCAAACCATTGGTCCTAGGATTGAATTGTTTGCTCTATTAGCTTTGGTTGGTTAGTTTTAGCCTAGGACCAACTTCATTTTAACCACAACATCCCTCTAATGGTATCAAGCACATTGAACAAAAGTGCCTCTAAGGGTCTCTAAGCACCATCAGGATGTGGTCTTTGATCGGATATTTCTTTGAGCTCGTGCAAGGTATTGATGAACTATCAAGTGCTACAAGATCACATTATCTAGGCCCACAACAATCTATCTCAATTTTTAGTGATTTGACATTGTTTGGATTTGGCACCCATAAGCTAAAATTTGCAATGTTGCACAGTTAAAATGAGCAAGGTTGTGTATATTTCAAACTGTTGGTCCTAGGATCAAATTGTATGCTACATTAGCTCTGGTTGGTCAAGTTTAGGCTAAGACCAACCTTTTTTCAACCACATCCCTCTAATAGCATCGATCACACTAAATGGAAGTGTCCCTAAGGGTCTCTATGCACTATCGAGATGTGATCTTTGACACAAATACAAAAATCATGACATATTTTTACTTTTCATGTCTTATTAGATCCAAATAAGTGACATATGATTACATGTTATAATGAATTTGATAAACATATTACATTTTCTATATAAAATAATGAACATTCATGTTTTTCATTAATTGCAAGAAAGTAAGGTGAAATACAAGTTTGTATGCACACATTGAACAAGTTGGATGGAAATCCAAGTTTAATGTATATCAAAATGAACAATATATTATGTCATATCAATCATATAGTTATAAAAGATGTTATGTCTCATCAGTAGAATAAAAAAGTCAAATACTTGACAAATGTCGAATGTGTACAATAGAAATGTTGAATGTGCACAATACAAATATCAAATATATACAATACAAAAGTTGTATACCCAACAAATATTGAATGTGTACAATATAAATGTCGAATGTGCACAATACAAATCTTGAATATATACAATACAAAAGTTGAATATATGTCAATATCATTTGATGACCACAACTACATATGTATATCACTATCAATATCTATGACTATGCAAAATCATCAAAATTGAGCCTCTTTGATGCAGTTTGTGGCTTGCCAAGTGTCTGCTGAAGAAAAATTAAAATACACTATCAAAAATCTTATCTATAATTAATATGAAAATAACTAGAAATTGGTTTCTAAATTATGAATAGTTGAGTTGTTCATTACCTCATCCCTTTGTCCCACAATTGGATTGAATGATAGCGGTAATGGGCTCCTTTGTTGATGGATGGGACTCCTCACAAATTGATGAGGTAGAGTGATGATGGGAGACATAACTACCGATGAATCAATGCTCACAAGAGGAACAACCTATATGATAAGTGATAAAATGTTACCATTATATAGAGTAGCATTAGGGATTACAAATAGAGTTTAAAAAAAAAACATATTGCAGCCTGAGCTAGATCTCCAGTGCTAGTAGGAAGTACAAACATTGATGAATCAATGTTGCTATGAGACACAACCTATATGATAAGCATTCAAATCTTAGAATTTTAAAGTAGGTGTTAGTTGTGTGTAGAGTCGCCTTTTCTTTTTCTAAGGATCTCCTTCAAACCTTTACCTATCTTTGTTCGAAGTCTTTTCCTCACCATTTATGTGTTCACCACTCCTTGAAGTAGTTGGTCAAAGTTACAAGCTTCCATAGTTGTGATCCCTTCCTTTGAACCACTTTGAACCACTTTGAACCTCGGTTCAAAGTAGTTCAAAGTAGTTCAACCTAAGATTTTCATACTAACGCTTTTTCTTTGGCAGGAAATATTCTTTATGTGATGGCTTTCTTTGAAGCACTTTGAACCACTTTGAATCTCAGTTCAAAGCAGTTCAAAGTAGTTCTTGATTAGAACGATTGGCGATAATTTGTTTCTAAAATACAGTGCGTCACCTTTTCACAATCAATTGAGGGTCGTGTCAGAATATCAAAAATCAAAAGATTTTGCTCTTTTTCCAAGGAAAAAGTCATCATCATTAGAAGTGGGAGAATAGATCTTCGATTTAAGGAATGATCGAATATTGTACGAAACCAATCATTATTAATTTATGTGAGAAGAGAAATCATTAAATGAAAAACTCATGCAGCGATGCTTCGAACGTGCCAAGGTTGATGTGAGGTGATATGTCATCATGCCTATTAATTATCCCATACTTCCGCATGTAAATCTCTCCTTTAATAAAATCAATTCAGTAGCTTTGCAAATTACTTTGCAAAAATCTGATTTCGAAGAGGAGTTGTTAAGGAAGATAGAAGAAGTTATTTGGTTTTCAGTGGAAAGTAGGTGAGAGTTTAGAAATCTTTGTTTTGTTCTACAAATCTGTTGTTTTCAAAGAATTGTCTGCCAAAGGTTTTGCTTGTTTTGTTGAAAATGAAGTCAGTCTTGCACTTTTCGGCAATGCTTCTAGCCTTCAATGTAAGAGACCAGTGATCTGTGATACAAACTTAGAAGGGGTGAATGTAGAAAAGCTGCAAATGAATTTTCTCGAGAATACCAAGGAGATTAAGGGATGCATGGAAGTGTTAACAAGTGGGTTAATTGAAGCCGCTACCTTTCCTCTTGCTTTCATAAGCCCTAAGCTTCTGCAACTTTGCATTGACCATTACGATGCAAAGGAGTAGAAGCATAGTAAGTGAGAATGGCAACACAATACTTTCCATCTCAAGGGAAACCATTTCATCTGTTTTACAATTAACAGAAAATACCTTTTTTGCATTTTCACCCACTCAAGCTTTGGCCAAATACCAAGAAACCCCTAGCGTTTTCCAAAACACCCTTGCCAGGAAATGGACCGAAGTTAACTATGGAGGTGGGTCTAGGCTGCCCAAAGTCATTACTAAGGATCACATGAAACCTCATATACATGACCTGGTTGTATTATTGCATAGGGTGAAGGGTTCAGCTAATGTATATTTGTTTGAAGAGTGGATGTATCGGTATATTGAGATTATCTTAAAGGGCGAGCAATGGATGGATTGGGCAGAGATGATTGCCAATTCCTTGAGGAATCAACTCAAAAGGGCCAAAGAATCTCGTGAGGACTTCTATATGGACTCGTATTTAACTTATTATATTGCCTGTACATGTGATCTCACTACCCTTCCACATGGGGTATGGAACGAAGAGATAACCGTCTTCCAGTATTGTCCCTTGTTGTAGAAAGATAGAGTTTTAGAGGATTTCCGTAAGGTGCATGATGTATTGTATGGAAGTGTTTATTTGACTCTAAAGGGTGTTCAGATGCCATGACTTTCTTCTAAATCGCAGAAACTAGTTCAACAGTATGGGAGTCACTTCATTCAATTTCCTAGGTTCACATACTTGAGAGTTGGAGGGTTTGAAGATGAACCTCTGAAGTTACCCCGATATGCCCTTGATTGTTTCATTTTAGCCGAATTATGCAGATAGCTTTTCTCTGTCATCAAAGATAATCTTCCTCAGGAGAATTGGGAAATGGCTTTCCCTATGACATTGGGCTCCTTAGTTTGTACTAATATGAATAATGCTTCCATCATCGAAAATAATTTGCCGGGATTCAATCTTGGTTTCTACCACAGCAGGAGAAATTTTGATAGTAAGGGATATGCAACTCTAACCCTTAGACTTGAAGTCAACCCTTCAGATGCTCCTCATCTAGAAGACCTATGGAGAGATTGTGAAAATGAAGAAGAAGTCTTGAAGAAAGACCATTCTAGATTAACCTTACAACAAATCAGTTCTTTCATATTGAAGTTCAAAACGCAGGGAATTATCACAGACGGTTCATACCTAATTGAACCGGGTTGGGAAGAGTCAAATGAAGCAAAGTTCCTAGCAGTAGACTGGAGCAAAGAGGAGGAAGATGACATTAATTTGAGAGCTAGATCTATATTAACCTATACAGATGATTGGTTACAAAGGAAAAGAAGAGGAAATATCAATGAGTCTTCTCCTAAGGTGATTTCTTCCCCAGGGCCACTTCAATTTGACACTCTATTTTCTCATATTGCAGGTGACGCGCCAATTCCAGATAAGAAAGTGAGATCCCCTCTCCATTCGCAAGCTACGGCTCCTAGGAAGAGATCCCAGTCCAAGTCCAAAGCCTCAAAGCAACCTAGTATTCAAAAATAGAAAATGACATCTCAGGGGTAGGATTCAGACGATAAATTTGTTTCCCTTGATGAAGCAGACGGCGAGGTTCAATTCATTGAAGCCTCGACAGTAGATCAACCCAAGTTCTTAACCCCAACTAGAGATACTCAGGTAATGTCAACCACTCCTAATGTTCCTTCGTGGTTGTCAAATTCAATCAACAAGAAGCAGAGTCTACAGCTAGTATCCACACTAGTAAAGGACATAGTCACTAGATACGCGGCTAGAGGTTCTAAGACAAAGAAAGTAAAAACGGATGCTTGTCTCACTAAAGACCCAGTAACACAAAAAATCATCGCAGAAGTGGCCACTTATAAAAAAAGGAAAGAGTCTGGGGAGATCGATGATGAAGGGTTCAAAGTTACTTCTTTTGAACTAGGTGCTATTAATAGGAATACTGACAACAATTTCTTTAAGTTTTTTGCTAACCACATGCTCACACAATCAGAGAAAGATTCCAAGGAAAAGAAAGAATTAAAAGCAATGGTGGTGACAATGGCCGCATACATCGATTCACTGATCAACCTAGGGGCTGCTCCCATAATCCAAGTACCACAGCCTTTTGACCCAAACTCTGTTGAGAGCCAGCAATTGATGAAATAGATGCAGAGGGGAAAACTGCTAACTGATGCCATGACCAACTGGACGAATAATATAGTAGACCAGGGAAATAAATTTATTTATGAAGTTACTAGTATCTACCTCGAAGGTGAAACACTGCTAGGGGAGATTCAAACCTTGATCCCAGTATGGGAAACATAATTAGCACGTTGCCAAGTTGTAGTTCTCTAGGTATCAGAGGTTGAAAAATTCGAGGTTCTCAAATTCCTGAATGAAAATCCTATGCAGGTCGTGGACCCCTGCATGCTTTTTATTCTGAAAAATAATATGAACTAGAAGGATTCCATCTACAAAGAAACCATCAAAGAAATATAGGTCATCAAAAATAAGATCACAGGAATGCACAAGGAACTGGTAAAAGATATGAAGAATGTCTATCCTACAGGCATCTTAAAACTCGAGGAAGGAAATATGGACACTGAAGCATTAATCAGGAGTTTCACGGGAGCAGTAGAACAGATCAAGGACAAAGAGTAGCCAAAGGCCGACGATTTCACCTCTTTGGCAAGCATCGAATCCATGTTGCACCTTAATGAGAACCTGATGCCACGTCAGAATCTGAAGGTGAAGGAGTATAGGTGGCAGAAAGATGCATGCAGAGCTTGATTGATGAGCTTGAAAAATCCATACTCCCATGCCACGTAGGAATTCATATCCACGTTTCAGAGTTGGAAGCTAGTGCGCCAAATTGTCAAAAAAGAGGAGAAAATCGACACAGATACTGGGAACTGAACTGTTGCTTGTTGGTGCTCTTTCTTTTTGATAACTGCTTTCTAGTTTAATAATGGTTTCTTGTATTAATCCGATAGGGCTGGCTTTTAATGGAGGCCCTTCGAATTTGAAAAACTATAAATGTTGGGGCATTGAACTGTGTTTTTTTTAGCAAATAGGAGATAGAAGTTAGAGGTTAGATAGCAGTATTTCAATATAGATTTGATTTTGATAACAGTGATTGGGGATAGTATATGAATGTTTTGGCTTTCAAAGACTTGGTGCATTGAAGTTTGAATATACATATATGAAGAATTTTAAATTATGCTTTGAAACTTTGTGTTTAGAGTGTTGAATTATTATTACTTTGTGGATGTGATTTGGCGATTTGAAAGTTCCAGATTGTTGTTACTTGGTTGTAAGTTCTTTTAAATTTCTGTTCTTTGTTAGTGATGCATGTTGAGATTTTAGTGAAAATTCATTCTTTGAAGTGGGTTTTCTCTTTCATATCAGTAGAATTTGTTCATCTTTAAGTAGTCTTTGATAATTGCCTCACTACCCAGGAGTAGTTGAGAGATCCTTATGCACTTTCGAAAAAAGTGTGAAAATGGTTTCCAATTTATTATAAATTTAGTAAGGGAGCTGTACCTTTAGAAAATTCAGAGAGGAAGTGTAAAGTAAAATAAATGCTTCCTCAACTGCAGTGAGCGATTCTGTTCTTTGTAATATCTAGGTATAGAGTAAATTTGATAAATTATTTGAAAGGACAAATCTGTTGACTAATAGTAGGCATTAGGGATTTCTATCACACACACAAGCAATCCAAATTGAGATCACAAAAGGGCTTCAACTAAGACTCTACATACATACCTCTATCCTCTATTGTGTTTGACCCTGTTGGTGTAAATAAGTATTTACTTATTACACTTACTTAAGTTTTACTTAGGTTAATGGATTATTTAATTATTTTGCATTATTTTATTATTATTTTAAGTGAGACACTTAGGAGTTTGTGTACTCTCATTGAGTTGCACAACTCTAATTATGTACATGGTGTCTACAACATAGGAGTATGCATCATTCAGTGAGTTGTCATGATGACAACACAGTTATCCGCACTCCTCATTTAGCACATGTTGTCTACTCCACTGATTCGCGTGCTACACCATTGTAGGCTTATCCTCACATCATCACACTTAATCCCGTGCTTAATGGAGGATAATCCATATCTAGTGGACATGTGCCTGGTTGTATGACATATCATGATGCTAACTTCTATGCATTCTAGAAGCTCTCCTAAGGCCTTTATATTCAGGCACTCCTAGTGTACTCTTGAATCTAGTTATTGAATGAATATCGTCATTCTGATCATACTCTATCTATTTTGGTCTACTGTGTGCTTGTGTTGAGTTCTTTAGTTCTTGGGTGAATTCTGGCCTAAGCCAAATTCTTACATGGTATCAGAGCTAAGGAGGATTCTCATCATGTAGCCATTCGAGACCGTTCATACTTCAACACCTCAACACAAATTCGAAGGATCCGTAAAAATTGGGAGTGTCTAGAGCCAGATCTGACCTCACCATTACATCTGGAGCGTCGATTCGGTGAAGATCGACTATAAATTTTCCTATGTTGGGTGAAAGTTGATTGTGAGGCAAAATTATTTTGCAAACCAGCACTCGAAGGCCCCGATTTGCAATTGGGTATGATCGTTTTATTTGATATGATTATTTTTTTTTCGGATCTATATCTCTACTACAATTTTATTTTTAGCATTTTTGGAATTTATTTTTCCATTTAGGTAGGGAAATTTTTTAGCCGAACTAGGCAGTGACACCCCAGCTCAGCTTTGTATATGGTGTGGTGGAATTATTTTATTTATTCGCAAGATTTATTAATTTGCGGGTCTCTGATTTTACATTTGGGCTCATTAAATTCGAGTCGTACTGCACATGTAATACTCCAAAATTTGGTAGCCTAGGACTAAATCTGGCATTGCATTTTCGGCGACCACATAAATTTGGCGTGAACATCTCAACCACCGGTAGATCCAAATTCTACTCTCATTGGGGGCTTGGTTTATTTTTAAAAAGTGCATAAAGCGCTCGACCCACGAATATGGGATCTTTCCCTGCAAACTGAGGCAGTGCTTCACCGAATTCTGATGCCACAACCCAATCAACCCCGATGACATTTAGAAACCTGACAGGTTCAAAAAAGAAATTCGGCCTACCTCCACGCGTCCTACCTATAGAGACACATGACACAGCACCAGGTTAGGACATGTGGCCTTATCAGACCGTGTCACATGGAACACGACAATGTACCTGCCCCTGCTCTACACAGTCAACCATAACTGCAACCCAATCATCGCCAAGTCACAACATTGTTGTCTGACACATGGAATGCCAGTTGTTGCCACATAAGCCTCTGCGATCATCCTAGTCAGCAGTGACTAGACTGCACAGTCATCTGCCACATGGTATTTTTCGTATGATCCATATAGTATGGAAAACCATTCCATCCACCACATCAGTCGTGGGTACAAATTTTTGCTGATGTCATCAATTTTACTAGCCTAAATTTGATGCCCGTTTGGACGTCATACCAGGGTGATTTACAACTGCTGCAATGACTGTATGACCATCAAATTTAACCCCATAGTTTGCTGATGCAACCCCTCTCCAAATTGATTTTGGTTTTTGCAGTCCGACTTTAAGAGGGCATAACTCGCACATCTGGACTCCAAATCGGGTGCAATTTTTTTTTTTTTTGAAATTGGGTAAAATTTTCAATATTTTTTAGTGGTGTAGCTATTTTCTAGTTTTGGTGCATGAATTGTTCAGAAATTGCATTTTTTGGTGACTGTACCTGGATAATCCTGCATTTTGCAACTTCAAACACTCCGTATGGGCACATCTAGAGTCAAAAACAGGTTCTATTTTTTTTGAAAGTGCATATTTTTTCATCTACTTTCCAGATCTAGCATCAAATTATAGTGATGTGTGGAAAAAATTGTCACTTTCAGAAATAGGGCCTTTCTTTGCTTTGTAATGCTTCAGAATTATAGCACATTGTAAAGTTTCAGATTTGTACTCTATTAAGAGGTTGTAATAGGAAAAATCAAAAGTCCACGAAGGCCAAATTGGCTAGTGGTCCATTGTAATCGCACTATTGATAAAGTGCCCAAAGCATCTATTTTGAGGTGGGGGGGGGGGGGGGTTCTCGATTTAGTGAAAAGTGGGGGTGTTCTTGGTGTTGTGTTCTCTCTTTTCTACAATTTTATTTCATTTTATGCATTATGGGCAACTTTAAGTTTCCTAAATTAACTCCTCATAGCTATGCTTCGTGGTCAATCAAAATGTGGTATCACTTAATGCATAATAGAGTTTCACAATATGTAGATGGTACTCTTCCTAAACCAGCAGGTGATAATGTTTTTCCAAGTGATATTTCAAATTAGGTAGCAATGGATAGGAAAGCCCTAAGTGATATATGTTTGGGGGTAGATGATAAAATCATGTATCAAATCAAGAAATGTACTACCTCCAAGGAAGCTTGGGATACCCTCGAAAGCCTTTATGGGAAAGTGTCTGAAGAGGATGTGTTCAAAATTGAAGGTGAGCTTGTATCCTTAGATCCTAAGTCGTATGACTCAATACAGGACTTCATCATCAAGGTGAATGAATTAAGGACAAAGCTTAATGATTGTGGGAGTTCTATCAAAGATGATAGACCAATCTATCTCATTCATAACAAGCTACCATCAGAATATTTCATATTTGTATCTTCTTTTAACACCTCAAAGACTACCTTAGGGTCTACCTACAAGAAAATCACTTTTGATGAATATGCTAAACTGTTGGATGATGAAGAAAAGAAGCTGAAATCAATGGGGATTCTCAAATCACCTCAGTCCAAAGAATTGGTGACCAATGAGGGTTCTCAACATTCAGCTGGACAGTCTTCAAGTAAAGGAAAGGGTAAAAATAAATGGAAGAAGGAAAAATTTGAGGATACAAAAGAGACAACACCTCAATCCAATCAACAAGGCAATTCCTCATATTCCAACAAGAAAGGGGACAACAATAAGGAGAAGAAGAAGTGCGCTTATTGCAAGAAATCGGGTCATAAAGAGCATGAGTGTTATCTTAAAAAGATTGATGAGTTAACCAACATCATGAAGAGACATAATGTTCCATTGCCTAATGCTTACAAGGAGAAAGGATCATCTTCAGATTCAAAGGGCAAAGGGCAAGCATTCATGGCAAATGCAAACTCTTCAAGAGAATGGATATTTGACTCAGGTGCCTCATATCACATGGGTTCTTCAAAGGAGAATTTTTCTTTAATGAAGCAATCCAAGGTACCACACATCTTCATGGGGAATAATAGCAAAATGGAAGTTGAAGGGAAAGAAAATGTGGAAATGGAAAATGGAGAGTTTCAAGAGGTTCTCTATGTTCCAAAGCTAAGTTCAAATCTCCTTTCAATCTACCAAATCACTCACTTTGGAGATGGACATAGAGTTGAGTTCCTTCTAGACTCAGTTCAAGTGCACAGTCTTAATGATAATTCCTTGGTTGCAATGGGGAAAGTGAATGATCATAAGAGGTTTTACTCTTTCTCACATTTTGTGCCCAAGTCTTCTTCAAAGGCCTTGTTATCTCAATCCAATTCAAACATGTAATTATGGCATGAGCGGTATGGTCATCTTGACTACTGCTATCTTCAGCAACTTTGCACATACCACATGGTGAAAGGTCTACCTCAAATCAACTTTTCTAAGGGTAAGTGTTCAACAAATTCAGTGGATATGCATCCAGAAGGGAAGTTACAAAGAGGAAAGTCTTCAAGAGCAACTAGTGTTCTTCAGATGGTTCACATGGTATTAGTAGGTCCTTTTGCATTCAGCCAGGGTCACTACATACTTACCTTAGTTGATGACTTTTCAAGGTTCACTTGGGTCTACTTTCTTCATAGTAAGAATGAAGTGTTGGACAAGTTTCTAGACTTCAAGACTCATGTAGAACGAAAATCCAGAAAGGCCATCAAAGTACTATGAATGGATAATGGAAACATGGATGTGAACAGAAGACTTATGTACTTTTGCAGACATGAGGAAATTGATCTTCAGACTCCTTCAACATTCAGTCCGCATAAGACAGATGTTGCAACGTTGAGGATTAGAACTCTTAAGTCTATGGCAAGTTGCATGATTCATGCCAAGTCTCTCGATCCATCATTAGAAGTCAAAGCAATCTCAAGTTCCACTCACATTCTTAATCATTCTGCTCATCTAGCCTTAGATGGAAAAACTCCTTTTGAGGCATGGTGCGGTAGAAAACCTATTGTGACACACTTTAGAGTCTTCAATTGTATTGCATGGGCAAAGAGATCTTCTAGGGGATGCAAGGCACAATCATCGTGGCTTTGTACTTTCATTGGTTATGAAGATGGTGTGAAGGCATACAGACTTCTAGATCCTGAGACACATCAAATATTTGTGGAGAAGGATGTACATTTAGAGGAAAGTTCACCTAGCTTGTCCTCTACTCCTCTTCGTAGATCATACAATATGGATACTGATAGTGACACCAACAATAGTGCTTCAAAAAATTCATACATGTAGAGTTCTATCGACAGTTACAATGAGAGGTGACTTCATCAGTTCAGTCTGCATGCATACATCACCACAGTGATAGGTCTAGAACAGCAGGGTACATTCAATCTTCCAGATACAGGTTCAGTGACAAATTTGGGGGATAGTATTGATGATCTGCCTCTTCTTCTTGATGCAAAATTACCTTCTTCATTTGTCATGAGGGTTCAAGCCTCTCTTGTTCATTCTCTACATGATCAATCATCACAGGTTGAAGTGATTGTGGATACTTAAGATCAGCAGTTGCAGCAGGGTTCTTCATCAGTTGCTGAGACAGAGAGCTCTTTGGGATAGGTTCTTCATCCAGTTGAGAAAGTTTTTGAGACATCACTTATCCATGGGATTCTTTCCACACACAACGGAAGCGTCTCATTTGTACCCTTGGCATTGTTTCTTCCTAAGGGGAGGAACACCATTCTGCAGTCTTGGATCAGCTTCTTCATCGGAGTAGTCACTGTTCGACATTCTTCTTTGGGGGGGGGGGGAGCCTATCCTATCTCTCTTCCTCTTATCATCATTCTCTTATGTATATATTGGATGTATGTCGTAATGGGGGGGTCTTGATTACTCCATCCATCGATGCATCCTTCTTTATCTCTCTTTTTGGGGGAGGGTTTTTCCCATGAGGTTTTCCCTCTTTCCCCACTTTATAGGAGATTGCATATCATTATGTACATGGGTACCTAACATGGCCTAGTAGCTGGGACCCATTCTACATTTCATTCTAGATTTCGTAAGCTTAAGGGCATTCCCCTAAGTTGCACTTAAGGGGGGGTGTTGGTGTAAATAAGTATTTACTTATTACACTTACTTAAGTTTTACTTAGGTTAATGCATTATTTAATTATTTTGCATTATTTTATTATTATTTTAAGTGAGACACTTAGGAGTTTGTGTACTCCCATTGAGTTACGCAACTCTAATTATGCACATGGTGTCTACAACATAGGAGTATGCATCATTCACTGAGTTGTCATGATGACAACACAGTTATCCGCACTCCTCATTTAGCACATGTTGTCTACTCCACTGATTTACGTGCTACACCATTGTAGGCTTATCCTCACATCATTACACTTAATCCTATGCTTAATGAAGGATAATCCATATCTGGTGGACATGTGCCTGGTTGTATGACATATCATGATGCTAACTTCTATTCATTCTAGAAGCTCTCCTGAGGCCTTTATATTCAGGCACTCCTAGTATACTCTTGAATCTAGTTATTGAATGAATATCGTCATTCTGATCATACTCTGTCTATTTTGGTCTACTATGTGCTTGTGTTGAGTTCTTTAGTTCTTGGGTGAATTCTGGCCTAAGCCGAATTCTTACAGACCCCATCTTTGATGCTTGGGAATCCTAACAAAATGAATGGGACAAGATTTGCACAAAGTCTCAAAGACTGTTGTAATAGGTAAAAGATATATAACAGATGTTAATAAGACAAAATGTTGATAATTATTATTAAATTGAAAAAAAAAATGTACTTGTTTGTACATGCAACTATTTAATATGTATATAAAACAAATGCATACTATAACCTAAAATTTATGAGAAGGAAAATATGAAATTTTACCTCTTCCATTGCCTCAACATCAACAGTCTTGGGAGCATTCATCAACTCTACAAAACTAAATTGTTTCTACATATATTCAACAAAAAAGTCAACATGTTTTCATCAATATTGAGTACATGTATATACATTCATTCTTATTAAATTTCAAAATATAAACTTGACTTGTATTTAATACCGTTTTTTGTTTTGGTGTTCTTGTTGATTTCTTTCACTTTCCTCCAGACCTTGAGCTATGTGGAGTACCCTAAAGAAGAAAAAAATATAACATAAGAGGAATCAATAAGACACATCATGAGTTCAACTCAAATCGTAAACTTGATAGGTGTGCAAGCTATGATACTAAATAGCTCTCAAGGCCAATTTAATGGCAGAAAGCCTGGCATCATCAATTTGAGAAATTTCAGCCCCCAACAAGCCCTATAAAATAGTAAAGAGTATTGTTATGAATATGAGATAATGTTGTAAATGGAAAGAAGGCATAATAACAACAAGAAGATCATAGAAGGGCAAGAAGACAAAAGGACTTGAAGGACGATATTGGAAGGATAGTACAAGGCCTAGAAATTGAAAACAAAGAGATCAAGATGGAAAAGAGGGATGCAAACAAACTTTTGGCACCTTGTCAAGAAATAAAAGTGGAGATTCATGATCTCCACACTCCTGCAAGACACCCTATGTGATATGGAGGTTCTTTGATTTGGATGGGTATATGGAGGATGAAATCACATGAGTTCATTTGATGGAGTTTGGGTATGCTAAGACCAAGATATGTGGATGGGAATTGGAAAGATTTGATGAATTTGGGAGGGTTTCAATAACAGTAGGAGATGGAAAGGTATTATTATACTTTTAATAATACCAATTAAGAAACAATATTTCAAATCCAATGTATTATTGTACTTTTAAGAATATTTTAAAAACTTTACCTCAGGTTTTCTTGCTCCTAGCCTCACACCTCTAGCAGAATGAGTACTATGCAATGTTCTCGTACCACTTGTTGCACCTTGCATTGCATATTGTTTGAACATATCAATCTAAAGTTCTCTATAGAATTTTTTTTTTAAAATTTACTTTTACAATATTTCTAGGTGATTAAATAATATCATGTCAAAACTAATGAGGTTCATTAGATGGTGTTTGGGTAATGCTAGGAGCAAGAGATGTGGAGTGGAATTGGATGGATTTGATGAATGAGAGGGTTTCAATGATGGTAGGAGATGGAAGAGTATCTATAAGTGAGTTGTTAGTATTATACCAATTATGAAATAATATTTTTAAGCCAATATATTATTGTAATTTTAATAATATTTTAAAAACTTTACCTAGGGTGTTCTTGCTCCTAGCCTCACACCTCTAGTAGAACAAGTACTTTGTGGTGTTCTTGTACTGCTTGCCACCCCCTGCATTGCATATTGTTCACATATCAATCTAGAGTGATCTATAAAAAAGTAAAATTAACTTTTACAATATTTAGGTGATTAAATAATATCATGTCAAAACTCAAACAAACAAACAAACAAATCTGTATCCCTTGTCCACTAAAGAACATTGCCATCAAATCATTTGTGAGTGTGAAATCCCCACCTCCATATGAATAACAAGTATGCCCACAATGTACACATGGATGAGATGACACTCCATCATGAGATGCATCTATATCTATCTCATCATACATGTGTTGACAACTAAAATAAAAATGTTGATTGGGCCCTAAAGATTGTAATGATGCATGTGATGATGATGCAAGTGGCACAAGTGAGGATGACACTGATGGTGCAGGTGACACAAGAAGAGATGACACTAGTAGTGTATGTGACACAAGTGGAGATGACACTAGTGGTGAAAGTGATGCTAATGGAGTTGTCGTAGGCTATGATGACTGAGGTGTCATAGGTGATGATGATGGAGCTGTAGCATGTTGTGATAACCTTGGTGCCATAGGTGATGATGATGGAGCTATCACATGGTGTGATGACCCTAAAGGTGCACCTAATGATGGTTGGGGTGTCATAGGTGAAGCAAAACCACCTAACTATGAGCCATGTTGAATGATAACATTTGTCAATGACGTAGCCACATGAAGAATCTATAAATCAATAGACTCCTTTACAATTGATGGGAGCACAACATGAGGCATGATTTTTTGTGTTTTACATCTCCTCTCATGTTGTGGTAGTGCCCTATGAGCCCCAGATCTATCCTGCGCAGAGCCTCTCCCTCTACCCTGGAACTAATAGATGACAAAGTAATTTGGCTTCTCGCCAAGGATGAACTCACAATATAGCTTTCTCAAAAAATATAGAGCCACCTCATAATTATCACATGGTGGTAGGTCAAATACCATATACCACCTATCCCAAAAACATGATCTCATCCTAGCATGAGTGCACCAATGAATAGGAAAAGTTTTGGTTGTGTGTAATAGGGAGTTGTCAGATATAGGATCAATGAAAAGAGAACATATGGTACCTTTCTTTATGCTTTTATCTGTCACTTGCTGATATGATAACCCATTGGCATGAAATGCATGACACCTTTCCCTCCATGTACCCCATTTCATAACCTCCCTAAACACATCATTTGCATTTTGGGCCATTTGTTCAAGTGTATTCACTAGGGTTGAGTGGTGGCAATCAAGTGTAGATGACCACAACCTATTGACCATTTGGGTAATGTTAGCACTATTTTGTGAGAGATGTTTTATGAGGTCCTCTTATGTAGTAGTTAAATTATGTAATTGTGTGCACTTAGGGTTTATCGGAAGCAGTGGTTGTTGAATGGGAACATTGAGTGCAGGGTTTTGTGGTTTTGTCACTATGGGTGGAGGGTTTTGTGGTTGTGTCACAATAGAGGGAGTCTTTTTTGGTTGTGTTGTGATGGGTGGAGGGTTTGATTGTGTAGGAGGTGGTCTTTTTTCTCTCCCTCATTTTCTTGAATTCATTGATACGTCCATATTTTAAAATTTTTAAAACAATTAGAAAACTAAATTATAAAATTTGATTAAAAAAATACATAAACGATGAATAGAATGAAGACTTACCTTGTTTTTTGGGTTCCATGGATGGAGATGCAATTGGAAATTATATTTTATGGTAAACCTCATTGGGTTTTGCTGGTCTCCTTCGCAATTCACGTTGCTACTATCATTTGAGGGTAAAAAAATGCCCTCAGATGTGAACAAAAGTAAAAATATATTTTTTACAAAATTCGATGAGGTTATTAAATAATATAATTCAAAAAACTCGATCAGGTTTTATATAATATCATTCAAAAAACCTAATCGGATTTTGTATAATATAATGGCCAAGCTTGGATACCAAGCCTGACCGGCATTTCACTTTTCAAATAACCTAATTAAGTTTTCAAAAACTCGATCAAGTTATTGAAAATTTCATATTTTGGGGGGAGGGGGGGTGTTATGGATGCTGGAACTCCCAAATCCATAGATGAGACATTCTTGATGAGCAAAAAGAGATATTGCTATAATCAAAAGTGAATGAAATTAATAATTACAAAGAGAGATCATCCTTATATAGGAGATTGGAACCCTAAAAAGGTCTAACCTAGGTTGCATAATAAAAATTAATAAAAGAATTAATTATTAATTAGATGCCTAAAGTTTAGCTTAAGAAAACTAGAGTTAATTAGGAAATATCTAATTACTCCAACAACTTCTTTTTAGGCTCATGATGTGTGCTAGAAGGTATTAAAATTATATGTTGATGTTTTAAATGAATAAGGGTTTGTCCTTAAATATGTTACCATTGCATATAAATTACTATTTGACACTTCATCTTAAGTTATTAGAATAAATTGAAAAAAACAAGGAGACTTTAAACTTTAAAATTTCCAAAGGAGACTTTAAAATTTTCTTTGATTTTTGAAATTATCAATCATGTAAATGGGCGTGTGAATTGCTTCCACTCCTACATATATGACTTCTAAAAAAAATTAAATTTATAATCTAAACAAAATAAAACTAAAGCAATCATCATCTCACACATAAAATTATATTTTTATACACTAGTTATTATTTAAAAAGTAAAATAACTTCAAAACTAAGAAAGATTAATGTATAAC